>CM073771.1:99818944-101037270 GCA_037158775.1 Hetaerina titia | reverse complement strand
TATGGAGTTCGGGGCCGAATGTCTTAGTAAAATTTGTAGTATTTTTCCGTAAACTATACAATGAATATCCATCTGATTTCAATTGGTTATGTTACGTGTGCCGTAGGATGTTTTGTTTCACCATTTCAATGTAAGGAGACTGTCGTATACAATTAAATTGAACACGTGCCCTCCCAGTCATCGTGACCCTTTGAACCTATTTTAATAGTTGTTTCTGTGAGTGATTTTAGTTAGCTTGACGTCTAGGGTTCAGGGTTCTTTACGAATCTTAGATATCATCAATTTCATTTCCGGGCAATGAGTCGGCTTCATTTGTATACGTATTTCTTAGAGGGGCACACCTGTTCGTGGAGTATTCTTCGTATGTTTTACGGAATTAACACTGTTGGTGTGTTTAGTGATTGACCCATCGCGTCTGCTTATTCACGGTGTTACACAAAACCTTATATTGTCCTTGACCATCCCATTTTGAAGTGTCATCATGCATCACCATCGTAATAACAGGTAACTCTCGTTATTGGTTCTTGTTATGTATTTTGAGGCATCAGGATACTAGTTTTGGTAAAATTTCCAATGCCGCATTTTTTATGGAATCCATTATTTATATATTTTCCAAACTATGCATATTTGTTAACGTAAATGCGACGTGCTGCTTTTTAATCTAAATGTGTTTATCAATAATATGTAGGCCATTACATGTCTTCAACTTGTTGCCTCACTGTTTGTTGATGAGTTGTGGGTAGGTTAATATTAAATTTTATAAATATTTTTTCAGGAGTGGAAATTTGGGAGCAAGGCATGTAAGACTTGAGAACGCTGTCCACCCTGTGAGATACCAGGGAGTGGTATGCTCAATGAAGGATAACTTTGGATTCATCGAGAGAGCTGATGTTGTCAGAGAAATTTTCTTCCATTTTTCTGAGACAAAAGGAATTCGTGATGACCTTCGGCTTGGAGATGATGTCGAGTTTACGATTCAATCCAGAAATGTTAGTGGTTTTATTAATTAGTGTACTTAAAGCATGCTTTAAACTTTAATAGATGTACCTCAAGGAGTCAGTTTGTTTAGAAATCTGACCTAAGATTAAGTAAATGTGGTAGTCTCATTTTAGTATATTTTTACTTTTTCTATTTACAAACGTACTTCGTGCAGCTAGGATAGCTGCGATTATTATTTTACATTAAGATCAAAAGGTGTTACTTCAGGCTACTTGTCATTTTTATTATTGGCTGACATGTCGAATGATTTATAAATAAAGAGGAACGATTTAGCCAAATTATTGCAAAACATTAGACAATGGTGGTCAAGCCATCTATTTTTTCATGTATGCTGGCCTGAATATCTGAAAAGATATAATTTATATGAAATAGCAGGGTATGGGATATTTTTCATTAAAATCTCCAAAGGTCGAAATTTGAGTCAACGTACATATGCATCTCAGTTTCAAGTTGAAAAGTGGATATACAAAGAAACTAATTGCTTATTCAATAATATTCATGAATATATTGTTCAAATGGTGAACAACTTCCATGGGTTTTTAATTTTGTGTTCACCTTTCAAAAAATGTATTCCTTCTATATTAAAATGTAAGTATATTTCTGGAGATTTAGTACTAAATGTCACAGAAGGTCCTTCATTCGGTATACCTTTGGAAATGGACATCCCATTGGTTGATGGACTGGCTGTAAAACAACTGAAATGCATTGACCATGTGCCATGTGATGAGTTACATTTCAAATCATAAGTATTTGGTCTTTAAAGAGGAAAATGAGGGTATCATATGGTCACCTACTAATCCTGTCTCGTCCAGGGGTAGAGAGTTGGACTACTGACTGGAGGGCCCTGGTTCGATTCCTGGACATGCCTTTTTTGGCACCCTCAGCCACACTCAAGGTGTGATTTTCCAGGCACCAGCTCTTCCTGGGAAAGGATTTGGCCCCCGTTATTATCCTGATGTGTGATTTTCACACACTATTTGGCTTAGGACTGGGTGAACTCTACCTTCAACTTTCCAATCCAACTTTGGGTTGACATATTCTAATGCATAAATTTGTGTTCTAAAATTAATTATATTAGTGGTTCAAACAGCTAAATGATATCCCTTGTTTATATACTATTGGACAAATTCAGGGAAATCTTGAGACATTTGAGGATGCTATATTTTATTCCATGTATTGATCAATATACAAAATATCAGATGAAAACTTGTTTGTTATCTCAATTAAAGAATGAAATTCAGCATATTGCTTCCAGAAGTGAAGGACAGATTCACAAAGAGCTTAATTGGACTATTGAGAGAGTTAAAATAAAATAACTACCTTACACTTATTTGTTCATAGAATGCCTGATCGTATTTTAACAGTACGGCCACCTAAAGGTGCTAGGGCAGACTGGGCTCAGTTGTAACAAATTTGGGGTTTATTTTTTTAATTTGATATATTTAAGGGTATGGTAGCTAGATTTTAAGGTAAGTTTGTTCATATTGACGTTTTTAAAAATCAAACCACTTTGCTTTTCCACATAAACTTTTTATTTTCACGACCTAGGTTTTGTTATAGCATAACTGATGTTATGCTATAACGAAACCTGGGAAAAGCATGCATAAGTTATGTAGCTAACTCCTAGTCGTCTAATGTATTCATTTCATACCGTAAATCTTTTCCTAGCAGACTGAGATTAAAAGTTTTATGTCGTTAACCTTTCTGTCACTATTGGTGCTTTGTATTGCCCCACCAAATTCAAATACTTCCTTAGACTCATTCACACTACTGCTCTCTCATCTTTTTTAGTTGTGTATGTCCAAAACAGTCAAAGAAGTTTTTTATAAAGGCTGATGTACATGAGTTACTGTTTTAGGATGTTAATTTTTTTAATCCAGCACATAGTGATGGAATACATTGGGAACTGAATATCATGTAAATACTGGGGCTCTACATACATTGTAAAATTAGGAAATTGTATGTAATATGATGAAAATTGTGGGGAATCGTAAATTCTGGGTATACAGTACAGGGTTTGACTATCTTGAATCTTTTTTGTTTTCTACAAATTGAATTTGCATTTCTGGTTGGTTCATTCCATTGTAGAAGAAAAGTCAGTTATGATTCATAGTCCTAAACATTGTATATGAAATTTTCTTTCTTTATTACATTATTTTTTTTACTTCGAATGTATTAGTATATTTAAATGAATTTTGTATGGAATGTGATATGTTGTAAATTTTGGGAAAACATGATGTTCCAAGAATGCAAACACAGGGTTCGACTATTTTTACAATTGTATGCTTATAAAAATAAATTTAAAAATTTTATCCTTGGTGAACTGTGCTGTACTCGAGTTCACTTTTTACGAGCCATGTACGGAACCCAGTTTTCAATAGGTTAGCTCTCTGTTGTTGTCCATGAAATCTACAAATTTACCAATTTTCTTTGATCTTGTATTGGTTGTCTTTCAAATTAGTAAATTGCCTATTAATCACAACACTAGGCAAAATACCAAAGTCATCAAATGTTTCTTTTAAATGGTTAATTCCTCTTTGAAGTAGATGAGTTGAACTGGTTTTTTGCTGTCAAAAGAAATTATTTGTGGAATGTATTTGGTCATATAAATATTCCTATGGCTGCATTCATGAATCTCGTAAATAAGAACCCAAACACTAAAAGTTAGTTTTTCTTGAAGGGAAAACCTATATTAGGCATTTACCAATGGCTCATCATTCTCCAGAGGCAATACTTCTATTTTATTTTCTCCACAAAAAAAATAAATATTTTTGCAAAATTTGGACCTGTTAGGAAGGCCGCCCCTTTCATCCACCCAGAATATGACCTGCCCCAATTCAGCCAGGGCCCCATAATGAAGAAAGTGCTCAATGGCGTTTATAATGGAAATAATACTGGTGGCATTGAGTTCTCTTTAGGATTAACTGCTGAGCCAATTCTAATTCAGAGCTTCCCTTTCACAAGATATTGTTATGCCAATTTTTTTTCTTTCACAGCAAGTATCTTGGTGAGATTTATTACCATCAACACTACAGACACACTCACAGAGGCTCCAACTCAAGCTCATCCAGAGAAGCCACCAGACAACTTGTCAGAAAATATATTCACATTTTCAAGATTTAAGTACATATCCCTTGCAAGACTTTTGGTTCCTCTGTTAAATCTAAACCCTAAATCAGTTCCTCATCCTATAAAATTCTCAGGACATCAGCTTGTAATTTACAACTTTGGGAACAAAGAGATTGTGGAAACAGTCCGTTGTAAATACTTTGGTAAACCATGCATTTCTGAAATGCTAATCAAGTAAATGGAATTATTTTATTTTTTCCTTATAACTCGGGTTTATTGAAATTTTCCCAGAAGAACAATATCTTGTGATCACCACCTGCAGTAGAATGTAGAAATATAGAGGCCCTTTCCCTAATGATTTTTCGTTGAACCTTTTGATTCACTTCGTAAAGCTTGGGTGTTACCTCACAAGGCGCATTTGACATAATTATAAAACTAATTCATCCAGCAGTTCCTGTAGTTTTATCCTAAAGTTAAACTAGATCACCATTTGCACTCATGACTTCCCCGGACACATTTTTCATCACAAAAATGTCTTATCCTAATAATGCCGCAACCAATCACTATGCGGTGGAGTTCTAGACATGTGGGTGATTGGCAAGTTTTATTGCTCTTTATTTCCATGCCACAGATTTGTTCATCACTAGATAGCTGCGGAGCATGCCACTAAAGGCTGGTTTCCAAGCAACGTTTTCATATATTGCTGTATTTTTTATGAATTTTTACTTCCAACATTGTACTGCCAGAACAACTCAAAATGATTACATAAGTCGCACTTTAGAAGTTGCTAAAGTGTTTGGAAAGCACTTCTAATGAAATCTGTTGGAAAGAAATTAATGGCAATATTGCAGTTTGTGGCATTTAGATTAACAAGGGAATAATTTGCATCTTGTAGCATTTTTAGTTCATAATGTACGACACAAGGGTAAGATAAAATGTTCTCTGCCTGACAATGAGAGCGTGCAATTTTCAGTTAAAATTTTTTTGATTTTATTTTTTTACATAAGGTCCTTTGACTTGAACATACTAAGTCCAGCAGTTCTTTAACATCAGTATTCCTTCCTTGAAGTGGGTCTGGAAAGATGTGAAAATATCCATCTAGGGCCTTCTCAACTTCTTCATTAGACACAATGCTTCCTAGAAACAAATTTCTTCAAGTTTGGGAACAGATGGAAGTCTGAGGGTGCAAAATCAGGATAATAGAGGGGATGGCCTAGCAAATCGTACCCCAAATATCATAATTTTCCCATTGCCAATGCATCTTTGTGGGCAGGTGACAGCAGGTTGCTCAGGTGAACGATGGCTTTTTCTTCTTAGAGTTATTTATTTATTTGTCTTGGTCCGAAAACAGCACTTTTTGGCCTTTGCATTGGACAACAATGACAACACAACCTTAACAACAACACTAACACCCCAGCCCTAGGTGGAAAAAATCCCACCCTGACAAGAATCGAACCCGTAACCCTTGGATTGGCAGACGAGGACGTTACCCTGCCACCACCAGGGCCGGCAAAGTTAGGCCTCTTCTCATGAATTTTGGTATCTAGATGGTCAAGAAGGTTGGAGTAATATTATACTAATCTTCTCTAATTAAGAGTATCCTTTTTGCATTCCAAAACACCCTGGTCATGACCTTTTTGGCGGATGCAATAGATTTTCGCTTTCTTTGATGTTGAACCACCGGCTTCCACCCACTGCTCTGACTGCTGTTTCGTTTCTGGTGCATAGTGGTGGACTCGCATCTTATCGATGGCAACAAGTTGCCGCAGAAAATCGGTTGGTTCCCTCTTGAATTGGTCCAAACATTGCTGTGAAAATTGTTTTCCCATATGCTTTTGATTGGCGTTTAGCAAATGGCATCCACATGAATGACTTTTGCATCCCTAATTCTTTGTGCAAGGCCTTTTGCACCCTTTCTTCCAATATCCCCATGGCCTTAGCTAACTCACTCGCTTATCGTCCAGCACAATATTGTGCACCTTTTTATTGGTTTCCAGTGTGGTTTGTTTTTGGCCGTCCTTGATGCGGATCATCTTCGAGGGATGTGCGACCATGTTTAAATTCAGCTGCCCACTTTTTAATGATTGATATTGAAGGAGCAGAGTCCCTGTACACTTTTTTCAACTTATGATGAATTTCCTTAGGGGTTAATCCATCCATAACAAAGAATTTTATGACCACACAATATTAAAGTTTTCCAATTTTAACAAGAAACACGGAAGACATCTACTGCAAAAATATGTGTGAACAAACTACATGAGAGAACAATTGGAAACTTTTCTTACAAACTGATGACATGTGCACCCAGGCAGGAATCATAAATTTTCGCTGATTGGAATGGCATCTCTATGCCAGGCTGAGAACTTTTCACCTTACCCTCATACTTCTGGAAAAATGATGAATTACTTAAATATGGTTATCATCCAGGTTATGTCCATAGAAACCCGCATTTAAAATTTTTTTGACCAAAAACCACAGTGCATCTCTCTTGTGACCTTAAAAGAAACCTCTTGCTCTACATGGCTGGCATCACTCCAGAGTTTCAAGGGTTTACTGTAATGAGGTAGTATCGAAAGCTTTCATTGAATTGTTGCATGGTTTCATGAGAACTATTCATCTTGCATAATGTTATTCCAGACTTCGCTCCCTTTCGCCTCGGAAAAAGTTTTCTCTGCCTGTTGATAACTTTTGTCGGGAGAATTCTACAATTTCTCTTTTCTGCCAAAGAGATAAATCAAAGACTTGGGTCCAGTGTGCTTGCATATATTCTATTATTCTTTCAAGTGGAAATGGAATATTTCCTGATTGATCAAAATCATTAACCATTTTGGTGTGCCTGTTTTTGTCACAACCATATTCCAAGATGACACTCTTCCCTTTTCCTTTAATTGGTGCGTTGTTTCAGTGAGTTGGAAAGTCCCTTCTCAGATAGTTTTTGTATTTTTTTTTTTGGCCATCTTCCTTCTTGTTAACAATTTCATGTGATCTGATTTAAGAACTACAAGAAGTGGTATATTCATAAGGTTCTCTCTCATTTAATTTCCAAGCAATACCATGATTTTTTTTTAGATTTTCCTGTACAGAGCCATTACCTTAGCTATATGCTGGGGTAATGACTCAGAGGGAGCTGGGAGTTGCTATATTCAAGACCTATACCAATGTTATTAATTTTTATATTCAGTTTTCTGGTAATGATTTAATGGGGAACTTGATAGAGATTTTTTTGGAAAATGGTTTATTTGGAATATTCGACATGAATATTTCTTCCATTTTTCAGTATTGCATATTTGATGCTCATCCTTAATAGCTTTTTTATTCTGTTACTTCAGGGTAAAGAGGTGGCATGCAGCATCAGTCGTTTACCAGCAGGGACAGTGATTTTTGAGGATGTTGGTGAAGAAGTAATCAAAGGTCAGGTTCTGAAGCCGTTGGAACGGGGTGGAGGGGGCAACAGTGGGCAAGGAGGGCAGCAGCAAAGGCACCAGCAAGCAGACCCATTGCCTGGGCGTATTCGATACAGGAACAATGAGCATGCTGAGACTGAAATTCCATTTGGTGACAAAGATCAGAAGGGTGATTTCACTCTTAGGTAATTAGTAGCTCAACTGGTTTTTTTCCTCATCCATTTTTGTTATTAAGTTGGTGATAGGTTAAATGGATTTTGCTCAATTTTACCCAATGAGACTGGGATGATTGGCCATCATGAAGAATTTTTGATTTCCACATGCTCCCCTAACAGTTAACTGATAAATATGCTTCCAATGGGAACCTCTTTTCAAATCCCTGGGGGAGGCATTCCAATTAACCTATGTATTCTTTATTTGTTAGAAAGTTCTTTGTTGCCAATGGTCTATTTTAATAATATTTGATTATTAATCCGAAAACAACACTTTTTGGACTTAAGAATGGACATAACTACAAACGTGGCAACCTTAGGTTGAGGAAAACCCACCCAGTTGGGAATCAAACTTGTGACCTCTGGTTTGGCAGACAAGGGCATGAACACACTGCCACTAGGGCCGGCTATCATACATTTTGCTCTATTTTCATGGGTTGTCTTCATATTTGTGTAGACAGATACACGAGTATGTTCTATCTTGTGAAGTTTGAACCAGAAATCAGTGAAAATATTTGTTAAGCACAGGTTAAGGGTGGGAAGTTATGACTATAGTCTGTCTGTCACTGGGGTCAGCACAAGTGTTCCCAAGGTCTGTCGCTTCCTCCATCAAATTTGTCCTGCAGAAACAGCTAATGTTTTGTGTATAGGTTTCCCCATCACTGCTTAGATTCCATAAATTCTGTTGTTTATTTTCATAAAAGGAATATAATACTTTCTAGGAACCAAAGTAGTTTAACAAAAAATCATTGTATTGCCATTGCATCATTTAAAATATTTTCCTAAGAATACGTAAGAAACCAGCTGGGACTGCTCATTCACCTGTATGAAATCAGGTCAATTTTTCAATAATTGTGAAAGTTCACAGCAGTCGTTTTGATGCTTGGAACCGTCATGCTTATTAATTCGTCATCATTTGTCATATCAGTAGGTACATTTCATTTATGGTTGTGAATTGTGTTGTAATTCCAATAGGCATGGTGACTGGGTTGAGTTCAGGATTGCAACTGATCGCCGTGATGGCCTGATACGTGCCACCAGTATCAACTTGCTGGAGGAATCATTTGCGGTGTCTGGTGAACGCAGGGAAGTGGGCATAGTGACCACTCTCAAGGAGGGATTTGGGTTTCTGCGTTGCCTGGGTCCAGCACAGTCATCCTCGGCAGAGAAAGCTGCTCAGAATTCTCCCTCACAGCAACACCAATCCCATCCTCGCTGCTTCTTTCATTTCAATGAAATATTGGATGTTGATCGCGAGATATCTGTTGGCGATGAAGTGGAATTTACTCCAGTGCAGGTGAGTGAGAGGGGATGCACGATCTCTTTTAAATTCATTGTCCTCTTGAAGTGAGTCTCACTTGTGAGGTATTATTTGAGGATCTTTATTAGATTATTATTCTTTAGTCACTGTGTGTTGTGATTGAATGTGTCAAAATCCCACGAATGGTCATACATGAAACTCAATGCTGGCTCCCACTCTTGTGTTTTTTGGGTTGCAGCTTTCCTGATGGACCAGGGGTTGACTGGCATCAAAAGTGAAAGATGCTTTAAGGGTTAGAGAATGAATGGACTGAAATTGTTCGGCACTTGAACCATCAATGTAAAAACTCTCAGAAATTAAACATTTCTTAAAGCCTAAAAAATTTTCTTTGCTGCTGTGGTTGAGGTTATGGGAGAATGCATCAAGTTGTAAATTTTGCCACATTATGTCATGTATAGTACTGACGAAGAGATGACATAATAGAAGTCAAATGAATGTAAAGCATGTGTTTGTGTCTATTGATATTGAAAAAAAATTACCTTGTATTCATTGCCCTGACTATAAGCATTCTACAGGGTTAAAAAAATTTAGCAAGGGACGTGTGTTATCATAATTTAAAGTTCTATTTTAATATTTCCAGGACTCAGGCATGCCAAACAGGCAGAGTGCTGTTCGTATCAAGCATTTACCCACAGGCACCATTAATTACTCAGGCGATACACATCAACACAACATATATACTGGTGTGGTTGTCAAGGAGTGTGGGGGATTGGGGCAGAAGAGTCCAACTAAAAATCAGGTACGTGCTTTTGAAAATTTCCATCTGTTTGTCTCTATTGATAGATGTCCTGTAGTCACATGAGTGATTTCTCATAATACTGGCAAATTTTTCACTTTTGGACTCACTATCACCAGAGGGGCATTATATGCATATTAATGAAACTCAATAATATTGTATGCATGCTACAGACACATGCTTCAATGCCAGGTGTGAAACCTGGGATTGAAGCATCAAGAAAGTCAGTATGTCATTTAATTTTATTAAAAAAGTAACTTTTAAAGTACAATTTTATTGCGTTGTTATACAGTCAACCAACCTAAGTTCCAAGAAACTGCAGGAGATGTTGTGACAGTAACTTTTGATGGAGTCATCTGCTAATATGCATTGCAATGCAACAATTGCAGTGTGTAAAAATCATTCACCATGACTTGGATTAGAACCTGGGTCCCTCTTGAATTTTATTCCCTGCCATTGATGCATTTCAAGCGGATGACTCCGTTAAAAGTTACTGTCATGCCATCTCCCACAGTTTCTTAGAATTTGTCAAAGGTACAACTCAAATGTTAAAAGTTGGCTTTAACCTCATGGAATGTGGCCCATTGTGCATGACTACAAATGCCTGTGACATTTTACGAGGCGTGTTCATAAAGTAAGGCCCGTTTGATCACAGGAAAAAATATACTCATATGAAACACATTTCATTGGCACTTTTAGTTAGCTACAAACCTAATTCACTTATCTACATAATCGCCGTTCACTTCTAAGCATTTTTCGTACCGCTGCACCGGCTTCTTTAACCCCTCTGCATAGAAACTTGCCACCTGAGGATTGAACCAATCGACAATGCCATTCTTGAGTTCCTCTTCGGTTTTGAAACGTTGTCCACCGAACCACTGTTTCAAGTGCAAGAAGAGGAAGTAGTCGCTGGGTGTAAGGTCAGGACTGCACGGTGGGTGGTTTAAAGAGTTCCCAATGACCCAAATACTCTCGTCCACTGGACATTCTTTGCTCTTTGTGGTGGTCTGTGAGCATTTTCGGTACCCACCTTGTACGCAATGTGTGGTATCCGAGGTTTTCCGTAACAATATTGTAGACAGTAGTGCGTCCAGGTTGAGGAAATTGTTAAGCCAGGCCATTAATTGTCAATCGACGATCACATCGCAGTTTTTGTTCCATTTGCAAAACAATTTCATCGGTCAGAATACTGGGCCTACCACTTCGCTCTTCGTCATGGACATTTGTTCGTCCATTTTTAAAATCACAGCACCATTGTCTAACCTTTCCTTCACTCATAACTGTAGGTTTATAAACTAGGCATAATTCCCGATGAATTTCAGCAGCCAACAATCCTTTTGCATACAAGAATCGTATGACAGAACGCACTTCACAGCTGGCGGGATCAACGATTGTCGCGGACATTGTTGTTTGCATGCACGGACAAGCAAACGACTTCTGAAACAAAACAAATGCTGCTATAGCTTCTCAATGAATCAGTAGATGGTGCTGCAGGAGCAAAACTGTGTTCTGAAGCACCAATATTTAAATATAAGCAAACGGTACTTACTTTAAGAATACGCCTCGTATGTACAGTATTCCATCACATCATCTTGTTCCAATATAGCCCCCAAAATTTCAGGATGTAAGAGGATGCCTCGATAACTTAACTGGCTAAGCACTCGGCCGGACAATGAGGGATTCAGGTTCAAATCCCAGTTGAGGCAAATGATTTTTACACTGTGAAATTGTTGCATAGGGGTACAAACTAAAGTTGTTTTCTCAATTTGAATTTTGTATTCTATTATACTCATCTCCTCCACATGGCATATTTGAAGGGTTTGTGCATACAAATGACCCCTAGAGCGGTGCTAGTGGGAACAATGATAATTGCTCCTGGTAGGGTCACCCATGCCAAATTGGTCAAAGGTTAAGACCCAGACAAATGGTTGTTGCCTGCACAGCATCTGGTCGTCAGTGAGGCACCTGCACAGGAGTTCGACTCCAGTTGAGTGGTGGTCATTGAGTGATGGTGTCACACTGAAAACACTAGAGGAAGGCATCAAGAAACCACCTCAATTATTATTCCCAAGACTTTTATGATGGACAGTATAGAGAAAATCCATCCTAGTAACTCAGAGACTCAGCAGCATTGGTGGCCATTGAGTGATAGTCACATTAAAAATGACTATTGAGGAATGCAATGAGGAAATCACCCCAGTGATTTATCCCAAGTTAAATAATTGAGAAAATTTGCCATCAGGATATGAGGAAGAAGACTGGTTGAAAGACTGTTAGATCGCTTTTAAGTTCATCCCATAAATGGTAAAAACAGCCCCATATGAGAATTTCATGGCAGGAAAAAGTATTTTTGTTTAGAAAATTTCCCATTATCAGGTATAAAAGTGGTTGCCTTTCTCACTAATTTCAACAATATCACTGTTGTCTCAATAGTAAGAAACAGTTTTATATTCCATTGACAGTACAGGAAAATGTATACAAAGTATTTATTCACATGTGGTGCTGCTGTGAAACATAGAGGATATGTATATGGATTGGGTTAGTGAGAGTTTGTCACCCCTCTGCTAATACATTTTATCTCTCCTGAAAAGTACACCGATGCTCAACCTTAACTAGTAAAAGCAGGTTGTAATCTCATAGAAAAGTGTTGGGTTTATTACAAATTTTGTAAATATAAAAATAAGAGAAACTAAATATTGCATAATAAATTAAAATAATCTCATGGTATCATAAGAGAGGAAATTTTCATACAGTATTGCATTTAAACTTAAGTTGTGAATTATGCTTCAGAACATGGCAACAGGGGAGCTTAAAGGTTTTTCTGGCCCACCTCTCACTTAGACGATGGTTTAAGAATAGAGGAAGGATTTAGTGAATACAGATGGGAGTAAAAGAAACTTCCTGTGTTATGTTTAAAACTTTTTGGAGAAAATGTTTTTGTGCTCCTAAATTGCCTTACTGTACCTAAAGCCTAAATGCAATTTTTTAATTCTAGGGAAATGGGGACAAGCAAGAAAGTGGACTCATCAGTTACTCTCTTAGTGGAATGAAGAAAAGTGTGCCATTTCATCCCAAGGATTGTGATTCTAAAAATGTGCCACACGTTGGAGATAAGGTAATCTTATTTTCATAAAATCCTTATGTTAAGGTGATTCATTTAATTACCACTGTGTACTTTTAAAATATTGCTTTATTGTGGAATATTACAGTTATTCCTTAATATTGTGCACTTATTTTCCTATTTTGGTGACCTCATTGGCACTTTTTATTTTAGAGCCTTATTTTAATAGGGGATATTATGGTAAGCCCTTGATCAGGAATGCTCATGGTAAGGGAGACAGAATACAACGAACACAGATTATTCAAGCAGATGAAAGAGAGAATGAAAATAAAATGAGAATGTAGCAAACATTGGTAATCACAGCGTCATTTTTTCGCAGGTGATCTTATTATAAATATAAAAGTAAAAGTTTATGCATTGTTTTAATACAATTCATTTATTTGATCATTTGTAATTTTTATGTATTAAACTTTTTTGTTTCAAATTGTGTGGATAAGACAAATGAATCAGTGGTTTCTGTATGTATAATTCTCATACTGTCCATGGCAGTGTTTTGCATATGTACTTGACTAGCTATGGTAGTTGAAAAGGGAATATCTGTGTTAATCCTAAGAGAAGGCTCCTATGGGATTATTGGGTTCTTGGTTGGTTTTCTAAGAACCCAGGATATAGATAATTAAAGTTATGATACATGGAGCTTAAGTAGAATGTTACTAACTTCTAAGTCTGCATTGTTAAATATTGACATTTTCTCAAGTATTTTATTCAAAACTCTCTTGATATTTACCTTCTAGTTTTGTTCAAACATTCCAAAACCACAATAGATCCCAAGGAATTCATTTCTGAGTGTTCGTATTTTAAATGTGCAGCAAATATTTTATTAGAAAACCCACTGCATGAAAAAGTTCATTGGCTAATGGCTCGTGTGCTGTGGGAGGGGCTGCCAATGTGGCAAAGAGTGTGGGTTGAAACTCGCCAGTTTCTGAGGGAAGGCTAGTGTCCTGCTGAGTTGTGCCCCAACTCGTAGAATCGAATGGGACTGGAGGACTCTATTGCCTCTGAGAAGCTTTATGCATGCTAGGAAGTGAAGCATCCCAGTGTCTACATGGCATCCCTTCTAGATACTGGGGACATTTCCTCCCAGCAAATCCCTCTGGACTTAAAGGGTTGAACAGAGTGAATTTTTAATACTAGTAGTTGAGGACAGTATTGTTATCAATGTGAAGAGCACATGTTTGTTCCTAGTTCTTGTTCTTCTGATTGGGACCTGGTATCTACACAAGGGCACACATATTTGGTTCCCACTTCTTTTGATGCATAAGAATGTCTTTTTTATGTTTGTCTGTCAAACTTTTACATCCTGTCAGGCTTTTTTACAGCTTTATAATAATTGTGGATGTTATCATTGAACCCTCTGTTTCTGGTAGCTCATAGTTGGAATTAATTTAGCCAAGTTTCATGTTTTTGCATGAATTTTCTTAATGTATAATTGTGAAATACAATTTTTCTTTGGAGCCTCTGTTTCCATGACTTTGTTTTTCTTTCTATATGTTGTGCTGCTGTCAATGTGTTTGAATTCGTATGTAGTTAATTTTTGAAGAGAAGGTATGTATTCCATGGGTTTTCAGTGGAAGTAATTTTTTATGTTGCTTGTCCTGAATAGATGGGCTGAATAAGCAGTCCATTTATTAAGAGTTCTCTTTCACCATAAGCCTGTAAACTGGTGGTTTATTCGAAATTTGCTGAGGGAGATTTTAAATTAGCCGGGTAAATGGGCCTAGACTTGTATTTATCCATTTTAGGAAACTCAAAAGAAAATATTATTAGAATTATTTTATAAAATTTTTTTCTTGCTCATTTGTGGGTCACGGTAGTCCAGGGGGTAGAGGGTTGGACTACTGACCGAATTCCCGGGTTTGATTCCCGGGCAAGCCACTCTGGGCACCTGCAGCTAAGCTATGTAATTTTTTGGGTACTAGATCTTCCTGGGAAATCATAACCAGCACAGGGTAAGGAACTGGCCCCCCTACCCAGATGTGTGAATTTCACATGCCGTCAGGCTTAGTACTGGGAGAACTCTACCACCACCTACCAAACCGAACTTCGGGTTGATTACTGTTTATGGTTTTTTTATTGCTCATTCAATTCTTAATAATAATCAAGGTTGTCATCATGAATGTTTTACTTTTTTCTTAAAAAGTAAAAATAAATTTTTATACAAGGAGTTGCTCACAAGATATGAAAATGAGTCCATTATGCTGAGAGCCTCCTCTTTCACTTAGTGAAAGTTTGTGCAATTTGAATTAATAATCAATGGGATTTTGTGTCAAGTGATTGTTTTTCAGTACAAATGAATCCTCATTGTTCTTTCTGTGCTCTGCTTCTAGGTTGAGTTTGTTCTATCAAGAAGAGGAAAGGACAGCATGGCCTTGGAGGTGCAGGTTATCCTGAAGGGTGGAGGAATGGTCAACGGCATTTGTAATAATGGACAAGTCCCAGGAACTATCTGCCAGGGATTTGTGGCTGCCCTCAAAGATGGGTTTGGTTTTATTGAAGCCAGTTCTCATGACCGGGAGGTTTTCTTTCATTTCAGGTGATTGCATTCAGCTATATTCATTTAAAAATGTCCTTTCAAGTTTGATGAAAATCTTGTTACAATAATTTACACTGATTGATATTGATTTGATATAAAGCCAAAGCCATATAAATTCTTCAACAAGTCCATAAACAACTGAAAATGTTCGTGCAAAAGAGTATGCCAATTGTGTTTTTAATGAATTTTAAAGATTTATTTTTTATGTTGAAGTTTATGATTAGGGGTGTGTATGTTTTCTATGCATGCTTCCATTAACATGAACTTGGTGTATTGGAGATATACGGTGTAGTTCTGACTGCTATATGATGAAAGTGTGATAAAGCAAGTCTAGTAACATGAAAAACCTGGAAATTTTGATTTTTTTTTTTTTTAAGAGTTTTGGGATAAAACTGGAAAATGAGATTTAAATGGGCTGGGTCACTTTCTCTGTAGTGTTGGACCATACTTATTTCTTACTGGTCACATTTCCCTCAATTGTTAAGGGTGCTTTCAGTCGTCTGTCTTAGGTGGAAGAATATTAATGGCTTTTGTTAGTTTCTCTCTCATTTTTGCATCTCTTCAGCAGAAAATTTGATGCTTAAAAGTTTTATATTTTAATTAAAAATTAATTAAGTTTATGTAAAATTTCCTAGTGAAATTAGTGAAAAAACTGACCTGGTAGTTTCAGGGAAATAATTATATGTTCTGATAACCCTGGTAAGCTCAAGAATATCAGCTTGTCATCCATCAGTAAGGATTTTATTTCTCGTTAATGCCATATTTTTCGATAGAACATGTGCACATGGCCTATACAAAAAATAATTTGTTAATAAACATGCTCTATACATTAGAATGGTGTTAGGGGTAGTTAAAATTTAATAGAAAAACCAATGTAGAAGTATTACTTAATGCTTATTGATCATCACAATATTCAAATCCAAGAATTTCAGCAGATGACAGGTACATTGAGTTATGACGTTGAGAAAAAGCTCATTCAAAATTTGATATGGAGTGTGGTTTTGTACAGTGTGGACACATGGTTGTTGAAGCAAGATTACAGGCATAGATTGGAGGCTTTTGAAAAGTGGGTGTGGAAAAGGTGAAGTGGGCGGAAAGGAAAACAAATGGAGTGTTGTGGGTTTGGTGGGGGAGGAGAGGGGAGTGATGGGAGAAATCAAAAAGAGGCAGGAAAAATGGATCCAGAGCATGTTAACTGGTAATGGGATGTTGAACAGTGGTGATAGAGGGGAGAATGTTATGCAAGCAAGGAAGAGACGGGAGTAGGATAGGGAGGAAGGAAGTTTTCAGAATTTAAGCAGGGCTTACTGTAGTGGGGGATATCAGGTTGTGTTTTGCTTTGAGGTGCCAATAAATGTATCTTAGAACCATTTCATAGGCTGTCCATCCAAAATCTAACCTAATCGGTAGAATACCAAGAATGATAATCATAAACCTTTTCAATTTTTTCACTATAATCTTTTTATTTTTTCCTCTTCCCAGTAAATGTTTTTAATTATTTATTGTGCAATGTTACTCAGGCCTCTTGCACGGTTCACTGTAAAGCAGAACAATGTTCCATTCACATGTTTGAGTAACAATATGTTTTGGCATTTACTTCTACCAGCAAACAACTTTGTTTACTTGTAGTTATTAAAATCACCCATTAGATCTCATTCATATGTTTACAAATGGTAATTTTTACCATATCTCCTTGCTTTGGCCTCAATTACCATTTATTGCTTCAATTTTATGCATATATGAATGACAGAAGCACCATTCATATATGCCATGAACCTATCATTCGTAATGTGTGATTTGTATTTTAATATGACAAGGATTGTAAAAATGTTCTCCTGAAAGCATCACCAAAAGTCTAATGCATTTTAATAATCACACAATTGTGATATGAATTTAGATTATATCACTTTTAATTTTTAGTTACTTCAGATTTAATCTGAAGGATAAAATTGGCTGAATTTATATGAAACTCTGCCACATTGGGGTTGGGGTCCAAGCCCATTTGGGATCATGAAGGTTTTTCTATGGGATTGCAGATTGAAACTTCAAAAATAATTTTTGGCCTTAAAGGAATTTGTAATTTTAATGAGGAAGTACTGGAGATGGTGGGTGAGGAGAGGGATTTGTTGACAGAAATCCTATGGAAGCAGGAAAAATGGATGAAAATTGAGCGGTAATGGAATGTTGAATAAGGTAATAGAGGGGAGAATGTTGGGCAAGAGAGGAAAGTGCAGGAACAGGATAGGGATGTTGGATGGGATGAAGGGAGGAAAGAAGTACACAGAGATGAAGAGGGACCTGATGTAGATTAGGTTGCTGGATTGGGTTTTGTTTGGAGTTACAAAATGATCATTGTTTATTTGATAGTTGTGTCCATCCAAAAACCTACCTTAACCGGTAGATTACCTAATAATAATGTGTTTTTAGCTCACTGCTTTTAAAAGCCTCTTTCGTGTTTTTGGGGTCTATTTTCATTTTATAAACAGGGAATCTTAGAAAAAAACAGCACTCTAAATTCAGTATCTCTGCCAGAAAGGAGAATGTGATGCTTACTGTTGTAATACTTACACCTATTTCCAAGTAATGCAGTCGCTATGAATGCAAATGAATGAATTGTGAAGAATTGTGCCAAATATGTATGTCCCTAGTTGGCAGGAGTATCTTTTTCTTTGAACTATTTGAAAATATTAGGCATAACGTATGAGATCTTGTTAGTCTGTCTCTCACACGTGGCATGTTTTAATTCCTAATGTTTAACCAGAAATGTTAAATATATGTGTACACGTGATCCTTTTACTATCAGGATAAATACAATGTTACTATTTTGCATTGCAGCAACTTTGATGGGGACACGAATAACCTGGAGCTGGGACTGGAAGTGGAGTACACATTAGCTCCTTCTCGCAACAACTCTGGGACTTGCATGTCTGCAGAAAATGTGATTCCATTGCCCAAAGGCACAGTGCCTGTGGCCCCTGCCGTTGAACCCCCACCAGGCGAGGAGCCGTACAGTGGTGTGGTTGCTCGCCCGTTGAGATCAGTGAATCCTGAGCAAAGTGAATATGCAGGCTTGGTGCGTCAGTACAAAAGAGGAGTGAAGAAGTCAGCGGAGAAACCGAAGAAAAGGGACGACTTGGAAAAATCATGGCGGAGTCGATCCGATAGCACATCTGGTGAAGGGACCAGTAGCACAGAGAAGGGGGATGGAGATAAATCTGAAGGGGCTGGTGGAGAAGACCCGAATGGGGGTATGTGTTTAATGATATGTTTGATCGAAAAACCTAATGCAAGTAATCAGTTGGCTAGAAACTTAATAGTAACTTGGTCTGATAAGATTTTTGCAATGGATTGACCTCAAATGGTAATGCTAGTAATAAAATGTAATGTTACTTCCAAAAGATACGCAAGACATTCCACATAAATTTATAAAATCTGGTAGCTCTCTCTTGGTTTTTGTTCAAACTTTCTATTTCTATCTGTAGAAGAATGTAAACAAAGAGTTTGGCAAAATGAAGTACAAAGAGGTAAACAATAAGTTGAGACGGCCACAAATAAAGTGAAAGAAGCATGGTGGAAAACGCACTACAAGGATATGGAAAGTTTACTGAAGGGCGAAATTGGTGCACTCCACAGCAAGGTTAAGCTGTTATCGGGTAGTAAGAAGGGGAGATCTGTACTAACAGTTAAAGATAAGTGGGGTAAGATAATAGTTGAACCAGAAAAAATCCAAGAGAGATGGAAGAAATATATAGAAACACTGTATGATAAAGAACTTAGGCCAACAAGGTCAGAAGTAGAAAAGGAACATCATGTAGGAGAAGATAGCTTAGGTCCAGGCATACTCAACGATGAAATAGAAAGGGTATTAAGGGAGATGAAACGGAATAAGGCCGTTGGAGTAGACAACATTCCTCTGTAATTTTTGAAAGGTTTAGGAAAATGTGGAAGACTTTGTGAGATCAGTGTTAGTTCCTATTCCAAAAAAGGTACAGGCTACGTCATGTACTACAGAACAATAAGTTTAATTTCCCACGCTGCTAAAGTTTTTCTCAGGTTCATCAACAAATGGATAGAGAAGTAGGCAAATGATTCCTTAGGGGATGATCAGTTTGGATTTAGGAAGAGGAGAGGTACAAGGTTCGTCCGGAAAATAAGTGTACTGAGCTCAGGAAAAAAATTTATTACACTTTTACATATCTTAAGCTAATATTCCCCAAAATAGTCGATACACTTGTTCCAGCGGCGTTCCCATTCCTGGAATGCTCCCGCGAAGGCATCATCAGAAACCTCTCGAAGACACGTCGTCACGGCCTCTTTGATGGCGTCCAAAGTCCCGTATCGTGTTCCTTTCAAACTCCTCTTTATCTTTGGGAACAGAAAGAAATCTGGTGGTTCCAAGTCCGGGCTGTAGGGCGGGTGCGGCTGCGTTGCCACGCCATGCTTGGCCAAGAAGTCTGACACGACAAGCACGGTGTGAGACGGCGCATTGTCGCTCACGTTGTCAGTCAAATGGTTGATCGCTGGCCGGACACGGGCGACTTGTTTTCGAAGCCTGTCGAGTACTTGGATGTAAAATGCAGCATTTACAGTTTGTCGTTCAGGTACAAATTCGTAGTGGACGACTCCCCTTTTGTCAAAAAAGACAATGAGCATCGCCTTGATCCGAGATTTGCTCATGCGAGCTTTCTTTTGATGGGGTGATGATGGGGTGTGCCACTCCGCACTTTGTCTCTTCGACTCCGGGTCGTACTCAAAGACCCACGTCTCGTCACCCGAAACAACGTTCTCTAAAAAATGTGGATCATTTTTGCAGTGATCCGCAAGTTGTCGCGATTTCCAAACGATTGAGTCTTTGATCATCACTGAGCACTTTCGGCACCAACTTTGCACAAATTTTTCGCATCTGTAATTGGTCCCTAATAATCTCGTGCACTATTGTTTTTGACACATTACACTGCTCTGCTATCATCCGAACACTAAGACGACGATCAGAGTTCAGTACATCGCGAACTTTTCGCACATTTTCGTCGGTGATTGTCATTGATGGACGTCCAGGCCATGGTTCGTCGTCGACCTCTTCTCTGCCCTCCACGAACATCTTGTGCCACCGAAAGATCATGTTTCTGGACATGGCTGACTCCCCGTAAGCCTGGTTAATCATACCGACAGTTGCGGTAGATGATTTCCCAAGCTTTACCGCAAATTTGATGGAATAACGCTGCTCCAAAAACTTCGGCATCGCGTTCCGTGATGGGGGTCGAGCGTGGAGGTTCGCGTTAACAGAGCTCCTCACTACACCACAGCTCAGAGGCGACTGCCTTTTTCAGCGTCGCTTGCCAACATACCCCCCTCCAATCGCAGCCCGTCAGAGGAGTGCTGGGCGCGCCTGGAGCGGCGGGAAAAAATCAGTACACTTATTTTCCGGACGAACCCTGTATGCATGATGCCATTGCAGTAAGGAGATCACTAATCGAGAGGAATATAGAATACAATCAGGACATATTTTCCTGTTTCTTAGATTTCAAAAAAGCATTTGATAGAGTGAATTGGGAAAAACTAATGTGTGTATTGCTGAAAATGGGAATAGATTGGAGGGACAGAGACTAATCTGCAACCTGTACTTGTGTCAGACTGCTGAGCTGCGAGTGGGAACAGAGTCCGGATGGGCAGTGTTAGGAAGAGGTATAAGGCAGGGTTGCCCATTGTCACCGGTGTTGTTCAACGTATATGTGGAGGAAATGATTAAGGAGGCAGAGGAAGAGCTGGAGGTGGAAGTGAAAGACGGAGGGGAGTTTGTAAAATCAGTTATGTTTGCTGATGACCAGGCTCTGGTTTGACAGTCGGCCATGGGGTTGCAAGCATTGCTGAGTGAATTGTAAATTCAGTGCAATATATATGGGATGAGAATCAGTATTAATAAAACAAAGGTTATGCAATTTTCCAGAAAGAAAAAGGCTAAACTAAACATTAAAATAGGAGGGGAAAAAATAGATCTGGTGGAACAGTTTACGTGTCTCAGAAGTGTTTTGGACCAGCACGATCAAAGTAGTAGGGACGTAAGGCGAAGAATTATGCTAGGCAGAGCGGCTTTCACAAGGAGGGAGTTGATGACGGGCATGTTGAGTAGGGAGGTAAAGAAAAGACTCGTAAAAACTTTGATATGTAGTAAAAAGAGACATTTCAGGCGTGATATGGTGGAATATCATGATTAATAAAAATTTATGTGGAGCGTAGCTACGTACGGTGCGGAAATGTGGTTATTGAAGCAGGAGTATAGACGGAGATTGGAGGCTTTTGAAATGTGTGTGTGAAGAAGGTGAAATGGAGTGAAAGAAAAACAATTGAAGTACTAGGTATGGTAGGCGAGGAGAGGGGTTTGTTGGGAGAAATCTTATGGAGGCAGGAAAAATGGATGAATGGCGTATTGAGTGGCAGTGGGATGTTGAAGACGGTAATAGATGGGAGAATCTTAGGCAAACGAGGAAAGGGCAGGAGCTGGATAGGGATGTTGGAATGGATGAAGAGGGGAAGGAAGTATGCAGAAATGAAGAGGGACCTTATATAGTGTGTGTTACTCGAATGTGTTTTATAATGCAACCATTTCAGAGAGTAAAAATCATTCGCCTTGACCGGGATTCGAACCCGGATCCCTCAATATCCGGCCGAGTGCTTTAACCAATTAAGCTACCGTGACGTCCTCTTACACTCTGAAATTTTGGGGGCTTTAAAGGAACAAGATGTTATGACGAAATACCGTACTTACAATGTCACAGGCAGTCGTACCCGGTCAAGGCGAATGATTTTTACTCTCTGAAATGGTTGCATTATAATGCACACATAGTGGGTGACTCCGTTAAAGTTACTGTTACAGTTTCTTGAAATTCGAATGTGTTTTGTTTGGAGTCTCAGGATATTTGTTAGATAATTGTGTCTACCGAATAACCTACCTTAACCGGTAGATTGTCTTAAAAATAATTTGAACTATTGTAAATGTTATATGTCTGCAAGACCTCAGTTGATCCATTAAATCTCTCATTATTCATCATCATATGGTGTTCTACCCATTGCAAGGTGTCCTGTACACCGATGTTGTTTTCATCCACTCCTGTCCAGGCCCTGGCCAAGGTCCTAGGAGGTTATTCCATAATGTTGGTGCCCATTGCTCTTTGCTTAAGGATTCGAATGTCTCTGTGTTACTGTACTGACTATAAAATGGCATCAGAAGGTTCCATAGAAGTCACCAAGGCCATTTCTGGGTGCTATCAGAATGTCAGGCAACCGAGGCCATGGCTTTATAGCATGAGCAACTGCTGTGCTCTGTAGTCTATATTTGTTTTATTCATGGTGGGGCAGAGACATGGTCGATGTGATGTCACAAGTTGGTGCCTCTATTCACTTAATCCACTCTTCATGCACATATCCCTTGAATGGTTTATTGACTGAAATTGAGAAGTAATATCACTAAGAATCTCAGCAAGACATCTTTAGTGCAGTGGCTAGGCTTTTTGCTTACTCCGTCACAAACTGATTGCACTCACACTGATTGCATTCTAATAAAGATGATCTCTTCAGAGGACCCCCTGGACCACTCATTCTGTAATCATTGCTTCAAATCCTCTCCATCCATCCTTCTTTTCTTTACAATGAACATGATTTCCATGCGGAATTGTCAATAGCAATTTTTCATTTCCAGATGAGCATAGGAGAGAGTTTTGAACCATCATCACAAGAACAACACTAAAGCAAAAATTCTCTTTACCATTACTGTGTTTGCACATTTGATGTCCATTTTTCTATTTGATGGCACATCAAACTTAGAGGGTACCTCATCTATGCTCCCTATTTGTCCTACCTCAAAATATCCTTTTTCTTAATGATGTAGTTGTGGCATTCTCTAATTTTTCTTTCATGATCAAGTGCCAGTTTTTGTGTTATCGTAATTCTGGTTTGCATGCATCGACAATTAATTACAGAAAGAAAAGAAAAATCATTCATATGTACAGGTGATAGTTTATTTTCTTAGAAGTGGTAGTATTTTCTGAAGTCTGTCAGAGGGAGGCGTGGTTCATTGAGCTCAATATTGGGTGCAGAATTCAGAACCAGTGAATGATTTGAAATCTGTTGTGGGACATATTCAAAGGGAGGAAGGGCATGTTCATGGTCTTTTCACCAGTAATCCTGAATTGGTGCTAGTTATGTAAATATCTGTTGAATTGACATTAGAAAAATATTTATTTTTTCCTCCAAAATAGAAAAACACCATTTTGGGTGGTTGTTTTTCAACATTTTTTTTTTTTACCTTTATACACTTTTTCCAACCTTCTCCAGCTTTTTTTTGGCAGTCCAAAAAGCAGAATTTTGGGCAGTGCAGTGTGTCTGTTACTATTGCTTTTGTTTGAAAGTACTACCACTTTAATGTTTAGAGAAAATTGGTCACAAATATTCTGTTCAAGTTTTTATTAGATTTAAGTAGGATGTCCGTACTCTTTTGGGCTCTAATGCTCATCAAATGGAGATGACAGTGGTAATCATTGTTAGGGTTATCAGGGGTAATGTTCCTTGCGATTGTGTGTCAAAATCTCGGGTAATGTGGATTTTGCCTGATCCAGGCAACCCTGACCAGTCACGCCTGACCAGTCACAGTGAAAGCCTGATATAATGAGCTCGCTGGAAAAAAATAAGTAACATCTAAGCTGCAGTGCCTTTGGTTTACATTTAAAATAAATAGGTAATACTGAGGCCCTCAAAGTGACTTTATATTAAGTCTGTGTGTGGATGGAAAATTTTTATGATTCATCTTTATTTCTTGGCCAAGTACACAGAATTTCAGCCATCTTTGGCTGCCCATTAGTAATTTCCCACTGAATGTCTTTTGTGGCTTGTTTTTTTTTTGTAAGATAGCATTTGTCTGTCAATGTCACTGTTGGTTCACATGAATGGATTCAAATTAAAACATTGGGCATAGTAGCATTTCTCCTCTCCCTTCTCAGTTGATGTTGGCCATGAATTATGATAAAGGGCAAGAAATTGCTGATGGACAAAATGTTCTGATTTGTAACTTTGTAAGTTGTAACTTCAGCCAGAGATCCGCCCCGACCTGAAGAAGATATGTAAATAATACTTGTTGGAAATAACACAACTGTCCCACATCTTTGCTACCATAAACCCCTGAATATTATGCCACCAGAAGGTGGAATAAGATCAATGTAATGTTTGGGGAAAAACATTGTCACCCGCATTTAATTTACATTTGTATTTGGAGGAAATATACAGTCACAGTTTATTTCAGTTTTTGGTTCTGTAATCTTTGGTCAATGCCAGTCAGCAGACAACATTCAAGTAGTAGATATCAGCTTTTCCACCAGGTGGTAGTAATGACAAAAATGTGAAAGGGAGTGGGATCTGAGTGATTGAAGCATTATGCTCATTTATTCAAGTTTATTAGTTATGCATAAATGTCTTCATGTTTGTTAATATAAATGCCACATTAGCAAATATAGACTGGGCAATTTAGTACCAGAAATATGGCTAAAAATATGAACTGTATAATAGTCATTATAGGTAAAGAAATGTTAAGAATTATTGAGCTAAAAATTTAAGCTAGGGTAGACTAAAATTAAAACTGTCAGCCTTTCCATTGGTGGATTAGGTAATCAACCCATCCCAAGATATGATGCACCTTGCCAAACTACTGTAGCCACTGAGGTTAACCACCAAAATCCCACATCCATGGCAAAGATATCCTGAATAATTTAAGAAACTTGATAATGTGTGATTATTAAATCGCCTTGAGTGTTAGCAAGAATTCAATATGGGGAGCAATTTTGTGGTGACCATGAGCTATCATTATAGTGAACTTCCAACGCAGTCCATATCAGTTATGATTTTTTGCAATTTCACTTTAGATTCTGCTGTAAAGCAGGTAATTTTTGTTGATCCAATTGCAGTAATGTTAATTGCTCATTATGATATAGCATTCAATTTTGTCACGCATGTCATAAAATTGTAGCGATGCTTGTGGTTACTATGTATTTTTAATTGATCACATCTTTTGTAGATGTGGATTCCAAGGGTGAGATGGAAGATATGGAGGGTGTGGAGAGACACGAAGAAGATGACCTTGATGATTTGGATGATGATGACCTGGATGAAGAGGAGGAGGAAGGGGGCAGTGAGGGTAGGGATGGGGAGAAGCATTCAGCCGGAGTGTATGAGTTTGGCATCATGGGCCTGGCCAACAAGAGGGACCTGCTCCAGGCAGGGGATCCAGTTCGATTTAGAATTGATGCAGATGGAAGAGCCACTGAAATTGAAGCACTTCGTAAGAAAATAACTGCTACAGTTGATGCTGTTAAAGGTAACCCACATCAAATAATCTCTCTACCATTTCTTTCCAATGAGTAATAAATCTATGATTTGCATGAGTATTAATTTCAATTTTACATTTTAGGACTGTTTGGTTTTTTGGCCTATGAAGTTGAAAAAGGGAAGAAACTGTTTTTCCATATGTCAGAGGTCAGTGAGGGCACCGTTCTCTCACCTGGGGATCAAGTAATTTTTGAACTGGTGACCAATCGTCGTACTGGGAAGTCCTCAGCCTGTAAGGTCACCAAAGTCAGGTAATGTGAAAGTAATCTGCATGTATAATGTATTTTTTATGGATGATACAAAGAAGAAATGGCAATAATTAAAATAGTGATATTATAATTTTTATGGGCCTTAAATCATTAGGCTGTTTTCTGAGTTCACTCCATGATTGCGTGTACCCAATGCTGTTAATGAGCAAAAGCTTTGCCCATGCCATCTACCAGGTTATGTGATGTGTTGCTTACAGATGGAGAGGTAAATGCACATTTGTGTGTGTTCCTTAGGAAGGTGAGGGAGGGATGGTCTTTTGTCAATGGGGGAGCATAGGTCAGAAGCCAATCAGTAACTAGGCAGAGAAATAAAAGGCAGAAGAGGCAGAGAAATAAAGTAGGCTGAAAATATCTAGTGGCAGATAAGCCCTTCCAAATGAGTCTGCAATTTGTTGGATAATTTGAGTTTTTCTCCCTGCCTGCTGCAACAAAACTCAAATGTTGCAACAATTTCAGAGAGTAAAAATCATTCACCTTGATTGAGATTCGAACCCAGATGCCTCCATGTCCGGCCGAGTTCTTTAGCCAGTTAAGCTATCTAGGCGTCCTCTTAAGCTCTGAAATTTTTGGGCTTTTAAAGGTACAAGACGTTGTGACGAAATGTCATACATACAATGTCACAGGTATTTGTAATCATGCGAGACGCGCCACAGTCCATGAAGTTAAAGCCAATTTGAAATACTTAGGCTGTTTATACCTTAGACAAATTTCAAGAAACTGCGAGACATTAACTTTTAACGGAGTCATCCGCTAACATGCATTTCATTGCAACAATTTCAGAGAGATCAATCACCTTGACCGGGATTCGAACCCGGATCCCTTGATGTCCGGCCGAGTGCTTTAGCCAGTTAAGCTTTCGCAGCGTCCTCTTAAACTCTGAAATTTTTGGGCTTGAGTGAGCTGAAGTTCTATGGTTGCCCAATATTTTTGCTGGGTCTGGATATGTGTTGTTGAGCTTGAAGTGCTCTAGCACTTTCAATGAATACTGGGTTTGCATAGGTACTGCTAAATTGAGAAACGTTTCAAATGCTTAAATGGCATATGTGTATTTACTGTGTTAGAACAGCGTATAATCATCCATTTTCTCCACGTGGTTCAACACTCCCATTTAAAAATTCATTGTCAATTAAGTATGAAACATGCACTCCAGTGGTGTTAAGGATGTGTATAAAATATGCATTCGTGGATGTGACAGTTCAAAGTAGGCCAAATGAAGTTTTCGTTTACTCCATACCTTGGCCACGGACCAAGTATTTTCCTGTAGGCAGAAGAGAACAGAGCTAGGGGTAACTAGTTTGTCAGTAAGAAATTACTTAGGATCCCTTAGGACTCAAACGTGTCGTATTACTTTGGGGAAGAATGTCATGTTAGGTGAGTACTCTTTAATATCACTTCACAGGTGCTCTCTGATATTCTTCTCAAAAATACAATAAAGATTATAAAGAAAATAGATTAATTTAATGCTTAAAAAAAGTGTTGACATTCCAATTAGACCACATTGATCAATCTGAAGGTTGATTTGATAGGTGAGGATAGAGCTCACCCAGTACTAAGCATAACGGTGTGAACAATTCATACATCAGTGTAATAAGGAGAGCAGTTCCTTTCCCCGAGCTGCATGTAGGTTCCCAGGAAATTTGGAATGAAATTTCTTTTAATAGAATCAATACTTTAAAAGAATGTGAAATGTTTTATTTGCTGTAAAACAACCTCTTTTGTGTGCCAAAAAATAAATTTATTGTCAGTTGTGTATCTATAAATTAGAAGTGGGTAGGTTCAGGTGATGTGTAATAAAGGTTTGACTTAAATGCAATTCAGATTTACCATAGCCATGGTTACGAGAGGGAAGCAGCCGTATCCATACTCTTCAGAAGAGTTAAATTTCTCCAAAAAGAAACTCCATGGAAGGTATTGTCACTGCTGTGAAAGGTCCAGTCATAAGCTGTCCAAACCGTGTAAGCAGTGGCAAATGGGAAAATTCAGGAGGAATCATGGTGAAATCACAAAAAAATTGAGAGATGAGAAAGGAAATGGCAACCTGCTATGACTTCAGGCAGACAAAGGAAATATAATTATCAAGGTGGCTGGGACTGATCATTTAAACAAAATTTCTATCCTCTGGAACAACAAGGAATGTAAGAAGTATATGATACAAGGAGTTGAAGGCAGAATCTGCAGCTAAAATACAATGGAAAATTAAAGCTGTTTATACTAACTGTTTTGGCTCCAAAATGGTCAAACCTTCCAAAGCCATCTTTTGAATGTACATACTATCATGTATTTTCCAATCTCCAGTCATTAATACTTATTGAATTAGAAATTTGAAAAGAAGGCTCTATGGTCATATTTAGAAGAAACTGGAACTGTTTTTGAGAAATTTCGACTCTCTGAAATTGTGTGTTAAACAGTGAAACAAAAACAGCTCACCTGCTTGGATGGAATTGCATTTGCCAACCAGAACATGCCACCTAGCATGGTATGAAATTTCTCAAGCCTTACATCCAGTGAGATTATACATTTCTTTGATTATGAATGAGGTAAATGACTTAAACTGGTTTTTCATTTAAATTTTCATAGCAGCAAATCAAACTTGCCCCAAAACTAAAACACATGGAACTTACTCATCAATCATCGTCATCAGTATTTCAATCCTAGGATTGGTTGATTACAGCAGATTTTGAAAGTATTTCCCTCTGGTGCGTGTTGATTTTGAGCATGGAAAATGGGTGAACATGAAAATTTCCTTGGTTAGACACAAAGGGGAGAACAATGTAAAGAAACTTGAAATCTTTTGAACTGTAGTTATAAGAATCTCACGAAAGACATATTTCTCCCAGTGAGTCGCAAAGGCCGGAGAGGCTGATCAGCAAGCTGCGTGGGCTCTCGGTGGATGAGTGTGGTGGTCCCAAGTTGACGGTGGTGAGGCAGCCTCGTGGCCCCGATGGCACCCGGGGATTTTCCGAGGCCAATCGAGTGGGCAGGGAACAAGCACAGCACCCTAGTTTGCCTGAGCAAGATTCAGGAATGGCAGCAACCGAAGAATAAAGAGTAATGTTTCCTTGGGAAGGGAAAGTTTCATCTTCAAGTTCACAGAGTGATTAATTCCTGGTGTGGTTTATTGTTGATAGAATATGAAGGGTCTAAAAAGTAATGAACCAAAAGAAACCACTCACAAATGATCTGGTCCATGAAAATCTTTCAAATTTTGAGAGGTCAATTTTTAATGCAGAGGAATGCTGTTGAGGAAATATTAGTCCTTTTTTCCAAGTTGAATGGCTTTCTTTTGCCTAATGGTCAAAAGGTGTCTTCTATACTTTTAGGGAGTTTTCTGAACTTTACACACTTCTTCACATGAAGGAATTGGTCTAATATAATTGGCTTTTAATTTATAACCTGATTCAATCATGCATGTAAAGTGGTGACATGTAAGTGTTGTAAACACATTTTATCATGGCTCCCTAAAATTTATTAGTGAGGATGTATTTTGGAAATATAACTCGATGGGAGTGCTCGATAAGCAAGTGAATGCAAAATAAATGTTTTATTATAATGGCATTGCTGGACATATTTTTTATTCAAGGGAGTATAGGGAAAGTACGTCCAGTATTGCCTTATTGCAATACTGTAGGGGTCAAAAAAAATATAATAGGATTACTAGTGTTTCAGTGAAAGATTTTTTTCCCCTTGAACTATTACATGGCTACAATCCAGTCATTAGACTGCCATGCGTGTTACAAGAAAACATTTTTTTATTCAGGGTGTGGCTGGGATGTCATTAGCTGTGTGATATGGAGCTCTTTTTCGTGAACCTTGAGTTATTATTTAGTTATTTGGTTTCATCATATTTTCTTGGGATAAATAATTGAGGTGGATTCCCATTGCCTTCACTTATTTAGTTATAAATGTGTAAATATGGAAACGTGCAGAATCCCTGATTTCCCCCAAAATACATTGTAAAGTTTTAATACTTTGCTTGTGCCTTCAATTATTGTAAAGTATATGAAGCACTTAATAACTGGTATGATTCATAGGTGAACCTTTTTTATCTCCCTTTTCAATGTGCAATTGTGAAATGGGACAGGTGTTTTTTTATCTTGGAATTTGGATTCTTTAGAAAAAGAAACTGTTTGGCTCATTACATTTTTTTGCCCCTTTCGTTTGTATCTTGCCATACCTTATTATACTGAAATTGTAAAGGACACATTCTTTTTTGAAGTTTAAAAAATTATACTTCATAGATTAGTTGAAATTTAATTTAATTTTTTTATTTTTTAATAGTTTCAACAACTTTCTCCTCCTAAATTGTACATTTACTTGCTAATTATGTGTCTTGTTACATGTAATGATGTGAATTTTTAATTTTTCTACATTTTGTGTGGTATTCAGATGTGTTATTTCATCCAGAATGCACACTTAGTGACGTAGATTGCCTGGGAAAACATGATAGTCATGTTTTGAGTGAGAACTAGAATGAGTATGATTCAACAGCAAGAATCTGTCTCAACAACTACAATTCGTTATATAAAGTTATTAAAATGAAAATTCCAGATTAACTCATTACTGTGGACTTTAAAATAATAAAGTAAAACTCAAAAGTTATTTCTACAAAGTGGTGAAGTCATTTTAAGAAGATGCTGGATGATATAATTTTATTAGCTTTAGAATCTTTGGCAAACATAAGTCCCGATTTAAGACTCATAACATCACCAGACCATGTTGTGAAATTTGTACTGTATTTTTTTTCTCTAGACTTGATTCAGTCGGATTTCTCTTGTAACATGGTCTGTGAAATGTCTGGATTTCTCATTGTCTGTTAATAATTTTCTGTTAAAATTTTGATGTGAGAGTTTGTGTGCATATGAAAATTGCTCTACAACTATTATGTGCATAATGGTAACAATCGAGTGATTGCTGATTTTATGATCAGTTAGTGTGATGGTGTTTTGTTTTATTATTATAGTTACAAGTGAAGTTAACCCATGATACCCTTCAAATCTTGTTAATACAATTAGCCCTCTAAAAATTTCCTAAAGCATGGTATGCAAGCAAAACATTTTGGACTGACATAATTGTAACTAAGCCTGACTAGTAGCCGTGATAGTCCATTTAAATCAACAAAATCATTAATAACCCTGATTTTTGTTCAAACTGGTTGGTATATAGTGAACATTTTCATATATAGCAATCCATATTTGCTTGTGAGCATTTGTTATACTGAATATGAGAATTGAATTGATTTTGAAATGTATCGAATTTATGTGTGGGGACTGAATGGTCATTGGATACATTTTATTAGTATATTTATTTAGAATTTAGGCTAACGCCTTGAAGGGCTGTGCATATACACATATGACCTATTCATTCAATTTTCAATTAGTTTTTTTTTAGAGCAATATCATGATGAAATATTCAACATGTTACATAAAATTGCTGCTAGGAAACATGTATTGTAACTCAAGTTTACCATGTAATTTCAATTTTGTTGCATTTTTGTTGAAAAATAAAACATCAATGATCTGATTTTTCACAAAGAATGAGAAAATGAACATGCAAAGGAATTCACATGGTGTGGAAGCATGAATGAAGTATTTTTATGGCTGGTGAATTTAACTAAATGAAGCCTTGTTTATTTAATGGTTCCCCAGGGTCATTGTCCTGTAGTTTTCATCCATTTCCCTTGGCCCCAGTTTTTACCCAAAGAAACTTTCTTGTTAAACATTCAAGGTTTATAATTGACCTGTGTAGATTTTTTATGTATGTATGAGTGCCAGTGTGTGGGGGGAGGTGTCTGCATCCTTGCCCGCATGGTGAATGTGGCAAAATAAGTGATGTGTATGTATATATATACATATATATGTATATTGAAAAAAATGAGGTGGCATTATGTGTAATACAAACTGTCCTACCATCCTTACACCAATATCAGTTGTCCTAAACACTGATCTTGTTCAGTTTATCAACCTCTTGTGGATTGTAACAGAATTATTGTATTAATTTCCCCGGCTCAAACACCTCCTCCTGTTTTAATAACTAAATGAATGGCCCTTTGCGTCGAATATCTGTTGATTTTAAAGGCGGTGATTGATTAGTGTAAATGTGCATTTCATTGTTATTTTCTTCCTGTGAAAATGATTCCAACTATTTGTTGGACTGCATAACTTTAAAAAAAAATGATGAATGTAAACAAACCATTTCATCTTCGCCCCTTCATCGCAACTTGTTCTTTCCTCTATCACTGCAAAAACGGAAGTGTTAAAAAAGCTGTCTTAGGTCTGTGTGTTGCTTATATTGTGCCCTCAAGCTTTTTCCCGCTTCATACCCCCATTTTGATGCGATGAATGGGTTGGCGAAGACCCAAAACTGGAGATAAACTTAGGAGATGATGTGACTACTGCAGGTTGATAATAAAATACCAATATCAATGACTACATTAAATGGGTTTTTCATTTCAACCATTGTTAACTAATTTATCTCTTTATTTTTTCATACAAATTGTATGCTATATGTGCAAAAATGAAGGATTTATTATATAATCAGTTTTGTATTCTAAAATTGTTTTTCCCGCTGTTGTTAAAAGTAAATTGATTAAAGATAAATTGGTTTTTTCGATGACAGAGAAAATGGTGGGACCTGGGAATGTTAGAGAATTTCATGAAAATTTTGAGTTATTTTCAAAGGGTTTTACAAAATTATTATCAACCTCATTTGAAGAAACTTTTCCATCACTTGCGTTGAACGCTTTCAAAAATGTCAATTTTTTTAAGCATCAGGGTCAATGAGTATCATTATTATGCAGTACTCTTGAAACTCCTGTTTTACTTTTTTAAATCTGAAGTCTGGTTAACACAGGACTGATTGTTTTCTCCTCCTCAATCAGCTGATGAATTGGCAATTCTCGTCAAAAATTGATTTTTTTGTATTGTAGTTCATGTGTGGTAAACTAAGTTATATTACTCTGTCATTCATCATTAACATTCTTATATTTTTTTCTTAGAGTCAAACCAGTTTACAAGGTCTGCCCAGAAACTATTCAGGCATGCAGTATTTAGGGAAACAGTAACCTACCTAGATCATTCTAGGCCTTAGTCCCCTTCAAAGTACTCCCCTCGGAGCCTCACAATTTTATCCCAGCATCTCTCTTACTTTTCAGAACAATAGACACGGTCCTTTTCTGGAATGGTTATCAGGTGCCTCGTTGCGCTCTCCTTAACCCCCTCAACCAACTGTTGGTAGGCTTATGTAACTACTTATGTTTCAGGGTCATGACCCCAGTGCCATGACTCATCTCCAGTCATCTTTTTTTAGAAAACTTGATTTATTGTTTGTGGCTTGGAGCAAGTCCCCTGCCACTGAAGCATGAAATTCTTGAATTTGACAAGATAAAGGAGAATGAGACAATGCAGCTGGTGACCATTTCAAAAAAGGGCTTTGCTAATGGTTTTGAAAAGTGGGTGATTATCGGAAGAGAGGGGCGAAGGATGGAGTGTAGTATGTACTCGTATGGTGTAAACTGAATCTTTGTGTGATTGCAAAAGAGTGGTTGATAATCTAAAAGTGACATTGTATGTAACAGCATTTTATCTTGTATCTGTTTTTCCTGTGTATGTATGTGCTTTGTAAGAATGACTAGTGACCAGACTGGTTCGTTGCCACCAGAACAAATGCCTAATTGCAACGTGGTTTAAATAATGATAATAAGAGTTGCTGGGATAAGTGTGTTTGGTACCAAGGGGGGTACTTCGAAGGGGACTCGCGTCCAATTGTTCTAGATAGGCTATTTTTATCAAAATATAGCAGGGCTGGATCCTTTCTGGGCAGTATATGTATTTGAAAGCAGATTAACTTTTTTGACTAATTCATGCCACAGGTTAGTTTGCTATTTCTCTCGTTAAGATAACCTTTAAACTTGTATTAATGTTAGGCAATGCAACAAAAGATAAATTCCTATAATGAGGTCATATAATTGTGATTCCATTTTTGCAACAAAATGTGTGAATTTTTCAAAAAATCTATACAATGGGGGGATCAGGATGGTGTGGAGGTTAACGTATTACCTTGATCAAAAAGTTCCCGGAATAACCACCGTGTGGCACTCCCATCGTTCCGATTTGAGTTCTGTTTTTTTTTTTTGTTAAATTGGTACATCTGTTGTTGATATTCCCTTTAAATCTTAGTGTCATAACTTGACATTTGCAAAAGTTACGTAGCCAAGAGTACCTCTATCTCTGTGTGTGTTGGCGATTTTTTACAATTGCAGAAATGGATTTAAATTTGCAACAACGAACTTGTATTAAATTTTGCGTAAAAAACGGATTTAGTGGCGCACGGACGTTGGAAATGTTGGAAAAGTGTTTCGGCAACGATTCTCTAAAAAAAAACGGTCGTTTACCAGAGGCACGAGCGGTTCAGAAGTGGTCGTGAGTCAATCGAAGATGATGAACGCAGTGGCAGACCATCGACATCGAAAGACGGTGAAAAAATTAATAAAGTAAAAGAAATGTTGGTCAATAACCGCAAATTAACCATCAGAGAAATAGCGGAGGACTTGAACATTGCCTATGGATCCGCCCAAGACATTGTGGTTAATGATTTGGGTTTCCGTCGTGTAGCAGCAAAGTTGGTGCCAAAAGACCTCAATTTCATGCAAAAAAGAGACCGTGTTGACGTCGCAAAAGACATGATTTGCGAGGCTGAATCCGATCCCACATTCATCAAAAGGATCATTACTGGAGACAAGACGTGGGTTTATGAGTACGACACGCAATCCAGACATCAGGCAAGTGAATGGCGTTCACCAAATGAGCCGAGACCAAAAAAACCACGTCGTTTTCAGTCAAAAAAGAAGGCAATGCTGACGGTTTTCATGGATTACAACGGTGTAGTGTATCATGAATTTTTGCCAGAAGGCCAGACCGTAAACAAAGAGTATTATTTGGGCGTTATGAGACGTTTGCGTGAAGCAATTCGCCGAAAGAGACCAGAAATCGTCGCACAGTGCTATCATTATTCGTAATTTTTTGACGAAAAATGCAATAAATACCATCCAACAGCCACCGAATTCACCTGATTTGGCTCCCTGTGACTTCTTTCTGTTCAATCGAGTTAAAAAACCATTACGGGGAACGCGTTTTAGCAGCCGAGAGGAAGTAATGGAAAAATCGCAGGAAGCACTGATGGACATACCGAAAACCGAATATAAAAAATGTTTCGAGGATTGGATCAAGCGCTGGCATAAGTGTGTTGCAGTCGATGGTGATTACTTTGAAGGGGAAAATATAGATTTAGATGAATAAACTTGTATTTTTAATTTTCTGAATAAATTCCGGGAACTTTTTGATCAAGGTAGTACAGGCTTCGCACCGAGAGGGTCCAGGTTCAAATCCTGGAGAAGACGTTTTTCAGTGGTATCCCGATCCCTACTTGAGGTGCTTTGTGGAGAGCGCTTTGAGTGAGTACGCCGTCCTTCAGATGGGACGTTAAATTGTGTGACCTGTTGGCACCTTTAGACAAGAGTAGGCTAATGCCGATGCAGCATTTCTCTCTACCCTTCCCTAATGGTGCAAATGGCCTTAGCTGTCCATTGCCTCCCCAACAAAATCAAATCTACACATTTTGTAAATTAAAAAAAACATTTTTTTTTAATTTTTCAACCATTTTCTTTTAACTTAATGCAGTTTTCCCAAAATTTCACAAACTTTTCAAGGTGCCCAAAAAGTAAGCACTTGGAAGGTCCTCAAAATATGCCTGTGTTGTTGATGACAACCTTATTCGGTATGAATCGTTTTCTGCTGAGCCATATGTTCAGCAAGTTGGGAAAGAAAGTTGCTGGGAGTGGAGGGGTAATTCTGGTGAATATAATAGATGATATAGTAACTCTGATTAATTCCATAATATTCGTCATCCAAATAGAAAAGAAGTAGGACATAGGATGTAATATCTGGGTGGTATAAAACAAAGATATTGGTACATGGATGTGAAAGAACTAATATTTAAACAACTTACTAACTTCACCCAAAGGCTCAACAGGTCAAGTTAGATATATTTCTGCTCTTTTCATAAAAAATGTACATATTTAAATAATATCAGGCTCTGCTTGGACATAACTTTCATGTTAATTAGTCAGTTGTTTATGTATGCTATGAACATTTAGTATAAATAAGTAAATTTTGTATTGCTTCGTGGCAATTGAGCTTTTCTCTTTTCAGAAAATAATATAATTTTTTTAATTGACCATAGGTCCAGCAGATGATTTGGAATTGCATTAAAAATACTTTGGCATCACTAGAGCGATTCTATAACCTTTCTTTGAATTAGCTAAAAATTTTGTTAAATAATTAATTTGCTAAAATATTTTGGAATATCATGGGTATGCCTTTCTTGTTTCCATATCACTTTCTTGTTACTTTGTCCTTTCCTTCCCAATGAACTGCATAGTGTAAGGGCTTGTACATTCTAATGACCCCCTAGATCTGTGCTGGTGGGAGCAATGCCATTAGTTCCTGTTAGGGTCACCCATGCCAGAAAGGTCAAAGGCTAGGAGCCAGACAAATGGTAGTCCATGCAGCATCCATTCCACAGCAAGGTGGCTTCAAAGGCATCTTACGTTAATTTATCACTAATTCATTTTTTGGCATTTAAAAATCCTGTTGCTTACATATTATATAGTTTCTACAGTTTTAACATTCTGTTTTCATGTCACCTACATGAAAACTAATTATGGGGTGGATGTAAGAAATACATAATACAGAGACCATTTAAAGTAAAAAGTAGGTATTTATATATACATAAATATGCATTCATATACATAGTACAGAGCACAAAAAAAGCAATTGGATGAGTCGTATTTTATTTTAAAATTCTTCGAAAGGTTATCCTATCTCCACCTAATTTTTCATTATTAGATATAGTTGTATTAATCTCAATTCAAGCATGGAAAGCTGCTAAGCACACAAATATACTAAAGTACTTAAAATATGTATCATTAGCTCTTAGTGAGGATCCATCCAGGTTACACCTAGATGCAAATCATGTTTCATTCCGTTTTTGTATATTCATAGATATGACGGAAAAATATCCAGCATGATCAGGTCTTATAAGAGCTGAAGATATAACAAGTTCACATGTAGTTACTGAAGACAACTGGGAAATGAATCTTGGCTATATCTTTTCTATAAGAAAATATTCTTAGTGATAGTCAAAGAGAAATTAAGTCTCAATGTTATAGGGTCTTTTCATATAATTGAAGTTACAACTGTTAGCATGGCCCTCTAGATTTTGATTCATGTACAATTGAACAAGGTAGTGATCCAAATGTTGGACTAGAGCTTAAATTAAAGGATGCTCCTCTCTTAATGAATTCATAAGCCTTAGTTGCCATTTTGGTGAATCTTGGTAACATTCCACTACAATGAAGAATCTATTTGTGTCATTTCATTGTTAAATAAACAAATTGAAAAGTACCTCATTAATGTGTTTGCAAAGACATGCACATTGTAGGCATAAGGAGACACAAAGTTGACTGAATATTTTTCATCTAAAATGGGTATTCTCCTTCCACTTTGTACAAAATGCACTTTGATCTGTGAGATCCATCATGGTTTAGGTGCTTATTTTTGTTGTTTTAGTCAACAAGACAGATTTATAGCCCTGAGTTAGTGATTTAATTGAAGTTTTTGCAAACATCCACTAATTGAAATTTAGATAGCTATTCACAATTATCTTTTTGAGCAGTTGACTGTATATAGATAAAAAAGGCATTCCTCATTTAAGTATCTGAAATGTGAGTGGTGCACCAAAATAAAATGCCAGTATGTACATTACCATGGGAATTTAGTTCATTTCGTGAATATGGTTATCCATTGAAAAGTACTCGAGGTGCTTTTCTTTTGCAAACAGGTTCAGCTTGTGTAGCACATATACCAATGCTTAGGAAAATGTATGTTCATATTTTTCAGTTTTATAAACTGGAAACTAAAAGTGTGTTAACCTAAACTGAACAGGCACATAATTTCTAGGTACAAAACCATCATTTGATTCATGTACTGTGTACTTCGTGTATTCAATTGTCAAACAATTTTTAAATGTTTTAAAACATATAAACTAGTTGTTGAAAACATCCATATTGTTAATGATAACTACTCAATTACACAAAAAACAATAGCTTTTAAAAGTCATATTGTAAAATTCAAGTTAATGATGATATTTATAGTATGAACTTCTGCATTCAAACTTCACATTTTCTGTTGTATAGATGTAGCTCCATCTCAGGTCCAATTAAATAACAATGCACTCGTAAGGATATTTTCCGAAATATCTTTGATTGGTGGCAGATGGACAAGCTGTAAATGAAAATGTTAATCATTATAATATTATTATGCAGACGAAGAACTCTGGTGCAATAATATTAATAATATATACCACAGAAGACAACTAGCATTATAAATGCTAGTTTTACAAATGTTTACTAGTTTAATTTTAGAGCCTTTTTTAGTGCATAAAAAGTAATTTATGTACTTTATTTACTGTTATACCTTTGTGAATTGCACTCACTCACTCGTTGAGAGTTTACATGGATTCCTCCAATGCCAGTGCTCTGTCAATCACACAGATGAATACAAAATTATAAAATGGATGAACATGTTTTTGCTTATTTAGTCACTCACTCGGGTGTGTTCCGAAACAACGACCTTTGCTAATAACACGTACTCACACTTACAGGGTTTACAAGGATTTCTCCTATGCCATTGACCCGTCAATTACACAGGACTTACGTAAACGCAATCACTCAATCACCTGGGTGTATCAGATCTTTGTGAATTGCACTCATTCATGGTTTACAAGGATTCTTCCTATGCCAGGAACCTATCAATCATTCAAATACAAACAAAATACAAGGAAATAAGTAGCGGGATTAGGCAAGTGCCTAGAGAAAGCCTGACACCAGGTGTTTCACCTGCCAAGCAGGCTTCTTCAGAGCAGAAAAAGAAGATGAGCGAGTACTTATGTATTGCAAAAGTCCCCATTTCCAAACACATCTGAGTGATTGAGTAAATGAGCAAAAACATGCATGCATCCATTTTATAATTTTGTATTCATTTGTTTGTATGTGAATGTATTCATACATATGCACACATTGTATATCTCATCACTTAAGGCATATAAGATACACTGAGTTTTGAGGTTAAAATTTACGAAAAATATTTGGATCTGACAGAAAAGGTAAAATGTTTTAATGTCAGCAATTAATACAGACATTTCCAGTTTATTCATCATTGAACCCCAAAAATTCATCGAGTAGTAGGGGCATAAAGAGAAGAATCGCATTAGGCTAAGAAGCTCTCATAGGGAGAAGGGAATTGATGACAGGAACTTGCCAAAACATTTTTATGGAGTGTAGTTATGCACAGAGCGGAAACATGGTCATTGAAGCGGAAGGATTGAATTAGATTGGAGACTTTTGAAATGAGTGTGGAGAAGGATTAAGAAAGCAAAGTGGACAGAAAGGAAAACAAATGAGGACCTGCTAGGTGAAGAGGGGGAGGAGAGGTGATTGTCAGAACAAATCATAAGGAGGCAGGAAAAATGGATAAAAAGCATATTGATTAGCAGTGGAATGTTGAAGACTGATGTATGGGATAATGCAGCCAAACAAGGAATAGGACAGGGATGTAGGATGGTATGAATGGGGAAAGGAAGAATACAGTGATGAAGAGGGGCTTGTTGTGGTGTTGGATCTTGGGTTGTTTGTTAGGAAAGTGAAAGAAATACATAGCTGTACAATTTGGTTGGTAGTATACATTTAAGACCTCCCTTAAACCTTTGAAAACCAATAAAAATAGACAGTATGCAGCTAGTAGATTGAATATTTTATCTGATAATTACCGGGATTTGTGGCTGACTCTGGAGAATTTGATTGGCTGTCAATTCTAGGACTCTTTTTCCAAGGTGAGGCTATTTAGTATTCATCTTCCCGATTGAAGATGTGCTCGTTTTTGGCTGTCCTTTGCTCCCCTGATGATTCTGAGTCAAGATTAGTTTCTTTCACTAATAGTTTTGTGTCTCGTAAGTTAATTTGGTGGCCGCATTTCAAATATGTATGATTGGTGATGGTTGTCAGGTGAAAATGTTTTTTCCGATGACCCTTCAATGTTCTTTCACTCTGCCAGTTTGTTTCATGTATGATTTTTCACGCATATATGTTGTTTCATACACTCCTTGTTTGTGAGTTCTGGATGAGTCTATCTATCCTCTCAAAGGATTTCGAGTCATCTCTAACTCAAGAAAAAGGAAAGAGAGGAAGAGCTGCCTCCTCCATCCCCTATGAGGCCCGAACATTGGAAATGATGCAGAGAATCCCACAGAAGCATAAGGTGACCACTGCAATGTCTCCATGATGAAAGTGGGTGGCAAGATACCCAATCAAAAGGGTTGCTAAGCAAGAGTCATAGAACTGTAAGCAACAACTGAAAAAGACAATCATGATGAACAGCCAATCTGATTACCCAAAGTCAACCACCAGCCCCTATAAACAAAGGCCAAAACATCTCACTTTAGTCTTGATATTACTTAACTTGGAAACACTTTCATGGGGGAGGGGAACATGACTATTTTCACCTGAAACAACATACTGGAAGGCAATCCCAGAAGAAGAAGAAGAAGTATGAATTCAGTAATTGGACATTTGGAAGGTTCAGCTAATATGAGCATACTTGATTAGTTCAGTTGTAACATTTTATATATTCCCAAACCCGAATGTAATTTCTATTTTTCACTTTACATATTTCATGGGAAAAACCCATTTACAAAGTTGTTGGGTTACAAGATAATACAATTGTAAGAAATTTGTACAATTTAGCAATTTGAAAGTGGTAATGGTAATTCAAAGAGTAAGGGAGGAGTGAGTTTAACTTTCCAAGAAATATCTTTAAGGAATAGTTCATTGGAGGTATTAAATTACATGCATAAAAAGTCACATACCAATGGAAAGACTTCAAGTGGTAGGAAATTGAAGTTGAGTTGATGTTTTCCAGTAGCTGAAATTCAATATTATAATAGGCGAAAATAAATTACAAGCACAGGAAAGACATTAAATTTATTCTTAGGTGGGAAATGAAATAAGGGTACCTACTTGGAAGGGAATAAGAGAACTAAAGTTACAAGATTAATGAATTGATGAAGGTGGCCCGTAGGGAAGTGAAAAAGTATCCACTATGTAATGATTTAAAGGAGTGTGCTTTCAACTTAATGTATTTGCAAATACCATTTGTTTGCCTCAAGTTACAAATTTCAGCTAATAATAAACAATAACAACCCAAATATAAATGTGGGTAATTTAAAATCATTCTTCATTAGTCATTACCATGTTCACATCTGGAGCCATAGAATCCTGTTCCCTCACAACGGCATCTATATCCAGGATCAACTGTGGTCTGTATGCATGCACCTTCATTCTGGCAGGGGTTCTCAGAGCAAATGTTGTGGCGACGACCTGAACCAAAACAATGAGACACATGAGTGTGCATCGGCCACCTTAATCAGTCTTTGTTCATCAAAAATGATATTTGGTATTCAGCCTCTGAATTTTTGGCACTGATGTTGATTACAAAAATGACCAGCATCTTTATTTTCTCAACACCTCGAAGTTCATATACTACCTACTGTATTCACAGCATTAAAAAGTGGCATCCATTAATCAGAGGTATAAAAGAAAACTATGCCATTTAAACATGCATGTACGTGGGTCATTCAATAATTCCTTAAATTATCCAAGTGACGGTGCCCTTGGTATCAGAAAGGATTTGCTAATAGTAAGCCTCATTTATCACTGTACTGCTGTTAAAGTTTAAGCTATATCCATGACAAGGTTTCATTTTCATAGTCAATTGACGCAGCAATCTTTTGTTTATTTAGAAAAATGAAAAAAAAATAGTTTTATGCAGTGATTGAACACTTCTATGTAAAAGATATAATGCCAAAAGATATCAAAGCCAAGTTGGATGAAGTTAATGACACATCTGAATCAGTGTTTGCAACTGCTTACAATTTGGCAAATGGGTTTTAACGTTGCTGTACTCCACAAATGACGGGCATTGTTTGGAATGTCCAGTAAAGGTGACCTTCCCCAAAATGATTGACAAAATCCATGATAGAGTTTTGAGTGATTGATGAATCAAAGTTCGCGAAATAGTTGAGGTCACAGTCATATCAAAAGGCAGTTTTTCAAATTGGGACGAAAAATGAAAGAGACACAAATGGAAATATACTGATAGACTGTGAAGATTTGGAAATAATTGTAAGTACTTCATTGAAGAATCAAAGTGATTTATCAAGAGTCAAAACTACTAGCAGTGAAACTAATAAAAGGAAGGGAAGCATGGTGGATGGAGATGAGGGGCTTGGAATCAATGGAAGGAGGAAGAGAATCTGGAAAGTGAATTCATCTGGGCAGTGAAAAACCTAATGTGAAGAAAGATGTTTGGAGCATAAGGAATGAGGGTGTCATGGAGGGAAGTAAGGTTATAATGTTTAGAATAACCAAAGATGGATATTAAAGTGGAAGACTGTCACAAGACTTGGAGAAGAGTGTATTGATTGGAATACTGAAAGAAAAAAGGACCAGGATATATGAGGATTACCAAATAAATAGACAAATATTCTAAATAGCTGTAATCACCAAAAGGAAATATTGATACAGTCGGGTAGACAATCCCTTTGGATTACAGAAGAAAAATGATCTAGTGAGATCAATTGATATATGTCAATGCAGCCATTTTATGTGGCATCTTTGGATTTGGAGACGGCTATTGATAACATCGAGTGAAGTAAAATGTTCAAATTTTTGGAGACATGTGATATGGGTTACAATGATGCAAGAATTATGTATCAACTCTGCAAGAATAAAGCCATCACAATGTGAATAAAAGTTGGAAGAAAATTAGAAGCAAGAATTAATGAAGGATTAAGACAAGAATGCACCTTGTATTTCCTATAGAACTGTGAAATTTACTTAGCCACAAAAATTACCATTAAGCAGCAATTTAAAATATAAGTAAAAACCCAAGAGCAATGAGAGTCAGAATTAACAACACACTCATAGAAAACAAATGATAAATTATGTAGATTCAAATTGAAACTCAAGTACCTCCTTCTAATTACAGGTTACAATTGATTGAATTAATTTTAATGAAAATCAGTTGTCGAGGATTGTTTTAATTGCATACTTTAATATATATGTTATTTTTTAAGCAATTTGTTACATTCATTCATGTTAGCTCACAAAGGCTAATGACCCTAAATTTTACAACTATTGGAAATTTCCAGAGGGAAAATGTTTTTTCCGGTCAGAAACATTTCATATTATTGATTCAATGTCTAATTTTTTTCAATTGAAATATTTCTGATGATTGCCCCCTTAATAATTACAGTGAATCATAGATAAAACAGTTTCTGGCGTAACTTGGTGGAAAATCTTCATACTGACTTTTAATAATAAAACCACTTAGCTACCTGATGATGTTATGTTATAACGAAACCTAGGTAGTAAAAATTAAAAAGTTTATGTGGAAAAGTAAAGTGGTTTTATTATTTAAAGTCAGAATCATAGATATTATCCCAAAAGAAAGGTATTCAGAGGAACTCCTCATAATTAACCAAGAAAAGACTCATTTAATGGGATACTCTGCTCTTTCATAAAATGCTATCAATATGGGCTTTGCAGTTCCCTGGTAAGTACTCACATAATTGATTAAATGCTATCTCAGGAATTATTTCCATATGATCTTAGATGGCAAATTTCTAATGCACTAGGCCATTGGGTAAGGCGTTGGGCTACTGATTGGAAGGCCTGGGTTTGATTCCAGGTGGTGCCTCTGGGCACCCTGAGCTCCACCCAAACTGTGGGATATTTTGGATATGAGAACTTCCTCAGAAACCATAGAGGTGGCACATTATGGAATGGAGAACAGCCCTCCTCCCTACCTTAAGATATTTCTAAAGAATGTCACACATTGTATATGATGTCAGTGTTAAGGTGAGCCCTACCCTCCACCAACAAATCCATCTTTTGAGTTGATTGCAGTGATTTTTTCATTTAAATGCTCAGTGGCGTGCATGTTAAACCCAAATGTTGAGCTTTTATTTCAACTCACAAGTACAAGGGAAAATAAGGAGGCCCACCACTGACTGAGTAGCTAAAAATTATCACTCTGCAGCAATTTATATTCTCAATAATTTTGCACAAAGTTTAGTTTTATTAAGCAAAATTCAATTTTTAAAAATTATTTGGATGCGACCATATCAGCTGGTGAAAATATTTGTAATGGAATAGAAAACAGGTACTTGAGCTTTACTACAAACTACATACAGGGATGGTCATCGCATATCAACCAACCAATGGCCAAGGCTCAGATACATCATTGCCTAAAGACTTCAAAAGCATTTGTGTATTCCATTAATCAGTCTAAGCAGTTATGGGCTGCAAATACCTACCTGCTTCTGCTGGTGAACTGCTCATTGCAAATTTATGTCATGATCAGATATATTAAAAGTTAGTATTCAGTTACAAGAACTGACAAAAAATTTTACCACCTCTTTTAGTCCAGTCAAGTCGAGTGTAAAGATGACTTTGGGAATCTCCACCAACCCTGATTGCTTAGAAAGTGCTTGGAAATAATTTAACTGATGGGGCTATTGATATATCTAGCACGATGCATGAAGGTATCAAAAACACAATGGTTGCTATAAGACCAGCAACATCTCATCAATTACCAGATATATTCATTGAAAACAATGTTAAATTTACAGAGTATTGAAAGACATTTTTTTCAAATATTCATGTAGAAATGTGTACATATTACACTATTGCTTACCTTTTAAAGCCTTCCTGCATTCTTCTTTGCTGTTATACCGGTATTCAGAATAACATCCAATTCCACAAACACATTGCCGGCCACTGTCTATCTTGCATCCTGGTCGTGTTTGATTTTCATCACATGATTCTACGAAATTCAGGTACAATGCTACAGAAAAATATCGCACTCAAATCAGTAGGTACCTTCTAACCCTTTTAATTGGATGAGATGAAAAATTACCCCTTGCCAATGATGATATTATGTTACTTTTGCAGATAAGGTTTAGAAAAAATACATATATATGTGAGTGTGTGTATGAATATATATATGTATATGATATTGTCAAGGTGTCACAGAAGTGCTGAATAAAAAACTTCCAAAGCAACAAACAATATAAGAACACATAAAAGGAACACTCACATGTTATTTCTTGATAATTTTGACGGAATTATCAAGAAATAACATGTGAGTGTTCCTTTTATGTGTTCTTATATTGTTTGTTGCTGTCAAAGTTATACAAAAATACATATATTGCAAGTGGGGAACGGAGAGTCCGGATGGGCAGTGTTAGGAAGAGGTGTAAGGCAGGGTTGCCCATTGTCACCAGTGCTGTTCAACGTATATGTGGAGGAAATGATTAAAGAGGCATGGGAAGAACTGGAGGTAGGAATGAAAGTCGGAGGGGAATTGGTAAAATCGGTTAGGTTTGCTGATGACCAAGCATTAGTTGCTCAGTCAGCCAAGGGGTTGCAAGCATTGCTGAGTGAATTGGAGGTTCAGTGCGCTAAATATGGGATGAGAATCAATATTAATAAAACCAAGGTTATGCGATTTTCCAGAAAGAAAAAGGCTAAGCTAAATTTTAAAATAGGTGGGAAAAAAATAGAGCAGGTAGAGCAGTTTACATATCTCGGAAGTGTTTTGGACCAATACGGTCAAAGTAGTAGGGACGTAAGTAGAAGAATTGCGCTAGGCAAGGAGGCTTTCTCAAGGAGGAGGGAGTTGATGACGGGGACGTTGAGTAGGGAGGTTAAGAAAAGACTCGTAAAAACTCTGATATGGAGCGTAGCTATGTACGGCGTGGAAACGTGGTTGCTGAAGCAGGAGGATAGACGTAGATTGGAGGCTTTTGAAATGTGGGTGTGGGGAAGAATGGAGAAGGTGAAATCGACCGAAAGGAAAATAAATGAGGAAGTACTGGTGATGGTGGGTGAGGAGAGGGGTTTGTTGACAGAAATCCTATGGAGACAGGAAAAATGGGTGAAAGGCGTATTAAGCGGTAGTGGAATGTTGAAGAAGGTAATAGAGGGGAGAATGTTAGGCAAACGAGGAAAGGGCAGGAATAGGATAGGGATGTTGGATGGGATGAAGGGAGGAAAGAAGTAAACAGAGATGAAGAGTGCCCTGATGTAGAGTAGGTTGCTGGATTGGGTTTTGTTTGGAGTTACAAAATGTTTATTTGATAGTTGTGTCCATCCAAAAACCTACCTTAACCGGTAGATTACCTTAAAAAAAATAAATATATAGGTGTGTGTGTGTGCATATATATATATATATACATATAATGTAAATGGACTAGTCAGCACAAATACAGAAACATAAAAAAGAGGGACTCACTGGGTCTCAAATTTTCGGTGGTGCTACTACCTTTCTCAAGGAGAGTTAGGAACTGAACTCCTGTGCCTAACTCCTCTTGAGAAAGGTGGGTTCACCTCCGCAAATTTGAGACCCAGCGAGTCCCTCTTTTATGTTTCTGTGTTTTTGTCAACTGGTCCATTTACATTATTGTGCACGTCCGTGGGATTTTCACAAAAGTGTTACATATACAAAAATATAATATTAAAACTAAAATATATTATTGAACAATTTATAATGCTAAAAATGTTGAAAGAAACTTTGAAATATCTAATTATTGTAAAAGCCATTTGCTTAAAAATAATTTTAAAACATCAATATATCACAAAATGTTTTAATTACCCAATGTAAATTCTATTGCCTTTCATGTATGGGGTTTAATCTCATGAACTAATGAGGAATTGAATCAGTGTGATTTTATTCATAATAAGGTGAATAGAATGGTTAATAGAAGGATGATAATGAGGTGGTTAATTAAGGCGGTTATAGTAGTAAGTTAATCACTTAAATGCTATAGGATTCTACTTCTATTATTGGATAATGAATATGGAAGCTAGTATGTCCAAGATGCATGGGTGCTAATTGAAAAATTACTAGAGCTTACTTCCTAAACTCTATTCTCCCAAAATTACTAGTACTTAAATCCCTCCCGACATTTTTTCATCCAGAATTCCTGAGGTCTGGCATAAAATCATGTAATATGTTTTAGGTTAATATGTGTGAGATTACAAAGATTTTTATTCAGTAAAAACCATCTGTAATATGTTTGAGGTTAATGTGTTTGAGATTACAACGACTTTTAATCTTTGTAAAAAAACTGCAATGTTTCCCAACATTGTGGAGATTTTAAGTTTTCTTTCAGATAAATATTTGTTGATAACAACAGCATTTATTCACTTTTGTACTAATTTATCAGGGATCCAACGGCAGCTGATAAGCAGCTATGGCGTTTCTTGGGGCGATTTCTCTTTGTCAATTAGCATCCCGACGATCCAGCGCGCCCATTGTTCGGGAAACACGGCTTTATTTAATTTTACAATTGTCTATTAAAATACTGATGAGGTTACCAGCCTCTGTAGATCACCTGCAGGCTTCGCGATGTTTTCATATTTCAGCAAGTGGTGGAAATGTAAGAAAGTTGTTCGATTTTGAATTGATTGGGTCAAATTATCAGCCATGACAAGATACCAAATTTCATCTTACCACCGAAATTTAATTCCAACCAATCAGAACAGTACTATTACTTAATATGGTACCAGAATAAAAACAAAACTGATCGAGGAAAATATAAGTCTTACCTATTAATAAAACTGCGACTTTCACAAAGGTTGTCTTAGAATACATCACAGCGCGCCTTTAATTCACTGTTAAAACAATTGCCTTAGATGCTCTCGCGGAGGTTTCCTTCCCCAAACAGTTACTATGGAATAATTTCTCTAACTGTAGTGAGAGGTGGGGATGACTGCTTGATATAGTGCCTAGTCCTACTTGTACGTTGGATCTCGTAAGAATGCGAGATATTTGAATGAATGAGTGCCACTCGGAGACATGCACATGAACTTGGCAATGTGAATGCCTTAGGAAATAATGAAGCGGAAATGCAAAGCTCCCTCTACCACTGACATGACCCTCAGCCAGCCAGACCCCCCCAGAGAGTACAAGGAGCAACAGCGTTGCCGGTCATACGATTTGATAGCATGAACTGGAGGCAAGGAATCTTGCCTTCTAATGCACTTCTTTTAAGTCGTATCTAATTCAGCAACGTTGCCACTCTTCCCTTCACATTCATAGGAGATATTCACTTGCGGAAGTCATTTAATCTATCTCGCGCGCTGACCCTAAATGGATGCTAGAGTGTGAGGAGGGAGAGAGCCCTTCGAATTACGAAGTAGCGTTTTTTGAACGCAACGAGCCACATAAACGCGAAATATTTTCATCCTGTGTGCCACCGCATTGTCCTTTAAAATTACAATAATGTACAAGTGAAAATTTTATTTTAATTGGTTGGATTTGAATGACTCTAATCACTAGCAGTTTGCGTTTCGTCGTGTGTTGTTCTTCAACCAATTTCCCTTAGTTTATGAAGGAAAATATCGGGAGGAACATTCATTCAAAAACCTTAGCACCAACTCTTTGTCACTCGGAGGTACTGCAGCCTATGCGGGGTTTACGAAATGTTGAAAATACACATCAATTTACCTAAAAGCTTGTTTGATAGTAAAAAGGTCTTTTTAAATTCATGCCGGGCCATTTTAGGCTTTTTTATCGTTCCCCCTTCGTAAGGACCAATATCTCCCTCGACTCCATTATACGCAAGTAACGGCGTAATTAATGTATCGAACGGGGACGGGATTATTTTCTTAAAAACAGTGCGACAATTAGGTTTGTCGAAACTTTTTTCATTTCATTTATTTATTGATTTCTTCAATTACCCACTTTTACTTGAAAAAATACACAGCCATGGATAAAAACTGTTTTTTTTTATTTTAATACGTACAGGGTAATGAAACATTTACGAGTGGAGCCTCTTTGAACTGGTTTACTATCACCATTCTATTGTTCTAATCTAGTCTACTTTTAAGGCTAAAACCATGGTTTTCAACCCTAAGGTCGGTATAATAAGTATGGCTATAGCTCACCTCTAAAATAAGCCCAGTGGCGTATGAAATTCACACATTATTAGGGTGCGGAGGAAAGTTCTTTATTTCGCCTATAGTTCCCCAGGAAGATCTAGTACCCGAAAACTCAAACAGTTTGGGTGAAGCTGAGGGTGCACAGAAAGGAGGGCCCGGGAATGGAACCCGGGTCCTCCTGTCAGTAGTCCAACCCTCTATCCAGTGGAATACAATAGAATTTAAAGGGGAAAATCAGTGATTATGCTGAAAACGCATACATTTAGTTGATTCTAAAATTAATTAAAATTCTTCTTACAGCATTAAAATGCAACACAGTAGAAGAATATTTTATTTCAGTTCCACAACTTCTGATCTTACCAAGTAGTAGTAGTTTTAGGGGAGGCGACCGACAGCTAAGGTCATTTGCGCCATTAGGGATGGACAGGAAAGGATGAAGGGTGGAGAGAAACCCGGCGTCGGCATTAGCCTACTCTATTACGAAATGCGCCAAGGGGTCTGCAGCTTAACGTCCCATCCGATGGCGTACTCACTCAAAGTGCTCTTCACAAAGCATTTCATGTGAGGGGTCGAGATACCACTGAAAAATATTCGACGCCGCCGGGAATCGAATCCGGACCCTTTTTGTGGGAAGCCAATACAATGGCCACCTAATCAACTCGATCCCCCTGATCTCATCAAGAAACTTTGCCTTCTCCTCATGAAGTAGTTGAATAATTTGGATACAACATTTTGGCGATTTTTATTTGATTACAATATTTATATTCAGGGGCATGGTAGTCCAGGGGGTGGACCATTGAGCTACTGACCAGAGGGCCCGGGTTCGACTCTCTGGTGGACTGACCAGACTCGCACTCGAGAAGGTGAAGTGGACAGAAAAGAAAATAAATGAAGAAGTGCTGAGTAAGATGGGGGAGGAGAGGGGATTGTTGGGATAAATCATAAGGAGACAGGAAAGATGGATGCAAAGCATATTGATCGGTAGTGCCAGCAGGATTGACCAGCAGGATGCTGGGCTTAACCGCTAGATTATTTTTAAAATATAAATGTTAATATATTTATTTATTTGAGAATACTTTGAGAACACAATGAATATCTATGTTTAACAATTATTCAAATCAAAATGCAATGGATAACGTTTCTTCGAATGTGAAATGTCAATATACACTTAAGACGATTTCCTGCTATGAAACTTAAGGTACTTCGAGTTACCCTAATGCGGGGATGGCGAACCTATGGCCGGCGTGCCTAAAGTGACCTGTAGAGCAATTATTTTGGCAAACAGAGCTGGGAAATCACTACGGGAAATTCCACGGTAATTACTCGATAGGTTGGCACGTGACTTAAGAGTATTACGTGCATAAACGTTGGCACTCAATCGCCGAAAGGTTCGTCATCCCTGGCCTACTGGATGCTATCATTTGCTGCGCTTTCCGAAAATGTACTTACAGCATCCTATCAATTGCCTGCCCGCAAACGAACCCGAACCCTCCAGCTAGTGATCCAATGCTCTACCCACAGAGGTAACACGGTTTTCTTTCTTCTTCAAGCTCCCTTTATTTAGGGATATCAAATGTATTTAATCTCTTTTTTTAATTTCATTTTTTCGAGATGCATTATCCAATTCAATCCGTTGTGTATCTCTGTGTTACACTCGTTGTGATATTTTCCTACTATTTCGCTCACTTGATAATTTCGTGAGGCAACATCCTGGTTCGTGCATCTTGATATATGCAGATTTTAGTGAATTTAAATTTGCTTCGTGGAAATGAAGTCATTCATGAGAGCGTATTCAATCGTGGCATTGATTAGGTAATTAGGTCCACATGTGCCTCACGAGGGTGGGCGGGCTTTTCGGCAACGGATAGGCGAGAGGGTTTGCAGGCGAGACGGATGGGGAGAAGCCGACTCGCCGGCATTCTCGTCGTATCTGCTGCCTGCAAGGCTTCGAAGGAGAAAAGAGAGTTCGAAAGGGCCGGCGCGCAAAGCGATGTCATTGCGGACTTATCTACGAAATTCCTTTCAAATTTTTAACCAAAGAATTTTTTATTAGGAGGAAGATTTTGCAGCATACTGTCAATATTTGAAAAATGAACTAATCCAAAAAACATATTTACTTCAACAGCTTTTAAGAAATCGTTATCGACAGTATCTAGGGCAAAAGGAAGATCTTATTTTCCTTTACCATGGTCAACTTCTTCCTTGATTAGTCGCCATAGTGCCTTTTGTTAATTTTCTGCACTGCGAATAAAGTCCTTATATGCTTTATATTTACCCACTTTTATGAATTATTATAATATATTTTGCCTCTTTGTCATGCAGACTCCCGCCGGCTTTGTTAGAGCGGTAGCAACAAAGTAAATCATTTCTAAGAGCCAATCACTCCCCGGATCACCGAAGATTATTTATCCTTTTAATGAGGCTACTCTTCCGTAATTTTTACGGAACAACGTTCAAAAATATCTAAGAAATTACCGTAAAACCTTAAAAAAAACTAAGTTGCTCAACTGTGCCTCTAGACATACTGTATCAGTTGACACAAGATACGTATACGTGATTTGGATATCCCTGAGCCTCCAACTATTACGGGTCAAATAGTTATGGTTTTACTTCTATTTGAAGATTTTTGTGAGTTATTTGAGTCTTTAAAGTCAAGCTTTTACCTTGATGTTCAGACAGGAGGTAGACAATTACAAGTATACTGTACAGTTCAGGACCATAATTGGTTATGGCATTATCTAAGCTGACGGAAAGTCGAATTGGCTGTTTGTTTGCACAGTATAAGAAAGTGAAAGATTTTCCCATAGTTCAATAGTTTTCAGTGTCACATCTATGTTGAGATCCTTTTTCAATGGCTTTTCTTAAGGTATAGCTTTTAAGATAAATACAGGTGCCTCTATTCTTGGGTAGAGACCATCAGTAAAATTATGCCAAGCTAATACTATGCCTGTTAATTTCATTTTTGGTTTTCATTGACATAGTATACTGTAGTATACCTGGATTTGGGGCAGACCCTGGATTGAGAAATGAATAATTAACCGCACGACAGATTTGAGGATAAGGAGAACGTTTGAGAATTACGTCCGTTCTGCTGACACAATGTCAGTAGAACTGACGTGTTTTTTGCGATTTAAAATTTTGTGCAACCTTAAATCTAGAAATGTTGCTAATTGAGCAAGGAAAAAAATATTCATGAGGTGAACTAAAAGGAAATTGATTTCTTGGAAAGCAAAAGAGACATTTCAGTTTTCGGCGAGTCATTTCACGTTCACAAGAATCAGGAGGTAACCATTACATTCTACCAAAGAAAACAGCAAGTCAGAGGATTGATCATATTCCTTTGTTACTTTACAAGAAGAATTGAAGGGAGAGGGAACGACAGTCGATATTTAAGACGAGCAATTATGAGGAAAATTCAGACTTTCAGATTAGGAACTGTTAAAGGAAAGGGCGACGAACGAACGAACTAAGAATAGATGTGGTGCCGAGAATATGAGGTATACTAAATTAAAGAATGATGGTTTTGCTAATCTTCTGCGATACACCAGATAAATTCTGGCGATGTGGAATGTGAAGAAAATTATGCAGCGATTTCGAAATTCTGAGTATGTATCATATAAGAATTCATACGGCGGTAGCACGAGTAATATGTTATACGAGTACATAACAGGAATGTTTGGATAAAAATATCAATCAATAGAGCAAGGCATACATACGAGTACATTCAGTATTAGAGCAGTCAATTTTGTCAGATGACCGATTAGAAAAAGGTTTCAATTGAGTCGTGGAGTGTGTATGGAGAAAACAATGGCCATTCCTCATCTCGGTATCCCAGTTGACCAATAGGGAAAGAGAGGGATTGCGAAGGAAGGGGGAGAGGAGTGATGACGTGGGTCGAGGGTGAAAAAAAGGGATCCCGCAGCACATTGTGACGCGAAAGAGGGCACCTAATCATCAAAGAGAAATGTTTCCAGCTGGAAAACGGACCAAACGCATGCTTTCTTCACTTGCAAATGAGGTACTGTGACAATGAAAACCTGTTGGAGACCGGGACGAGACTGCTTTCCTAGGACACGAGATTCACTCGAGGCGAGGGAAAATTACGAGATGGAAAACAGTGGGAAACCAAGGAAAACAAATAAATGAACAAGGAAGGGAGGTGAAATAAGCAGGAAGCAAGAAGTACACAGCTCGCTGTGTAAAACCAGAGTACAGCATGACTGTATTCCGGGAAAAGATACGCAAAATGTACAAATGTGTGAAGTCACGCCTCGAACAGCTAAAAGTATTACGAATCAAAGACCTCTATAAAACAGGATTCCGTCTGGATTAATCTTCGAAAATTATCCATAGCATTAATTATTTTTTGAGTATCGTAAATATTCCAAGGAAATTTAGATCTAATTTAAACTGTTAATCATGAGTAACAAGGAAAAATATTGAAATTTACTGAAGATTGTAACATTGAGAAAAAAGGAAACTAATTTTCTGGGAGATGTGAGGATGAAATTATTTTATTGCATTGGATGAACTCATCTTTGATAAATCGAGTTAAAATAGTCACGCTGAATACCCGGTGAACCGGATTAAGAATACAATTATTTTCGGAAATTGTGAAGTCAACTCGTTAAATGGTTCAGGAAATGTGCCGTAGGGAAAATATGAACATTCAATGAACAATCAGCAGTAGAACACGCTGACGAAAAGACGATTAGTAAAATCATTCACATCTTAACCTTAGAGGAGGAATTGTAAATGAGAACCCATTTTGTTATTCAGATAGCTTATTGAATTATGTGAGTTTACACCAGGTTTGGGTAATAATGTTTCCTGCATCAGAAGTTAGAGAAAAATGTCGTGTCGCTGATAAAGGTTTGCTCTTTTGGCAAATTCTTCCTTTTTCGAACTTTGTGGCATTAGAAAAATATCGATGGAATAAAAGATGCAATTCTCGAAGGAAAAAAATGTATCCAAGACGTAGGACACCCATCAATTGAAGAGCTCGCAGCTTTATTCCTACTCCCTTGGAGTCTTCTTAGGACTTCCGACACCCAAAAAGACAGGCAGAAACCGAGTCGAAGTGAGTCAGAGGGAAATGGAGTACTGCCAAGGTGGAAATGCGACGGAGAGGGAGGGTTGCTGATAACACGTCGAAGGAAGGAGCAGGTGAGGCTCTTGGCTGGAAAACAAACGTGACGAGTCGAAGTAAGAGGAGACGATTGGTGAAAATGAATGAAATCAATACGGGGGCACCTCAACCCACCCACTTCTGATAACATGCAGACCTTTGAATAACACACGAATACAGCTTAACATTTAACATATGGTATGTGCTGGCTGTTAAAGTAAGTACAAGTAAATCAAAACAATACCCTTCGAAATAAATGAAACGCCGTCGAGGCGGGCATCAGCTGGGAAGGAGGAGACTTTGGAAGGGGGAAGTGGCAAGGAGGTGGGCGATAGGATGGGTGTGGGGCGAGGGCAGCAGAGTGCAGGCGGATTGAGGTGAGGAGACCACTTGGCGGGGGAGAGTGACCATGGAGGGGGCCGAATCATCATCCCGATAACCATAGCGAAGCGCAAGAGTTATTCAAAAGATGGGAAGTTGGAGAGAATATCTGGACGTGGTGGTGAATTTGGCACAAGTCATGTCCCGAGGTACATAATTCCATTCCTAAAATAAGGACTAAATAATGAACTTTGGAATTGAGATGAGCGAGAGAAGAGAGCAATTCTGTGACCACCATGTGGTAGAATTAATACATCTATCAATCGGGTTTGGAGCTGGATAAGTCTGTCATCAAATAAACGGTGGATAAAGTTAATCGAGAAACTAGGTTGGAAATGCCTCGATATACCTCCATACAGTCCGCAGCGGAGAGGGAGGAAGGGGATATGAAAGTGCTGCTAACTGCAGTGAGAAGTCACAAAGTCAAGCGAGGCCTCCTTGATTGATAGCTCATTCCTTTGTAAAAGTTGTGCACCAAGCCCCTGAGCGCCTTCCTCTTGTTTCGAGTATGTATCCAGTGATACAGGTTCCATTTGCTGAGTTATAACCATTCGGAAAATACAAAAAAATTAGAATAAGTGAAATCATCAATATTCACATCACGCATCTACATCCAGCATTCGACAAGACAGTAATAAGACAATTTACAAAAGAAAACAGGGAACCTTGATCCTGTCATGAGGAAATTAATCACTTTAGATAAGACGCGGACGGTTTCGTCGAGCCAAGAAAAAAATGCCGCGGATGTCTCTAGCGATGGACAGACTGAGTTAATTCCTGGCATCTGGAGCCAATGCCAAAAGTGTAAACAAATGGAAAATATAAAAAGAGATATGGACGAGAGTTCCAAATTACTTTGATCATAAGGGAGACAGAGGGAATAAGACGAAAGTTATCTCATTTTAAAAGACGATGAAGAAGAAATAATAGCAAGTAGTTATGAAAAGGGAAAATTATTTATCTCCTTTTTTCAAAACGTTTCCGGCCAGCTCTTGCCGATATACCTCCGATAGCCTGCCAAATCAGGTTCTCCTAACTCTTCCCGAAATTGAAATCTCACGGAGCGGAAGTAGGACAATTATTTTTTTGTTATTTTTTAAACTTAAGCCGGTAGTGCGGCCTCCGACTTATTCCGCTCTTGGCCAGTTTAAATAAATGGTGTTTTATTTGAAACATAAGTTTTCGAAATATATTCCAGTCTCGGAATACGCTTGCTATTTATTAAAATGATTTCCAAATGCTCGATAACGATTTTAGTCTTACGATGCGCCAGTATTTTGATTCTCTATTTCCAGACCGAATGAATAAATTCGGTGTGAAGAACCATCGCAACATTAATACCTTAACTTTACTAAATGTATGGCTTCGAGATGAAGGAATGACTTGATTTCCTTGATGACTTGACCTGAACAATGACCGAGTTCGTCGGTTCTGCTATTAATTTACTCGGGTAAATTTCTATCCGTCGCTTGCTCTTGGCTGTCTACGATTCTTCCTAACTTTTTATTCAATATTATGGCAACCCCTCGTCGGCTCTCATCCCCTCCGTAGTAAATTATTCAATAATTATTACTCCAGTAATCCCCGCTATCCTTCCATTCCACCTCACAAGTGCGTTGTCATACTCGTACATCACAGAAATTGAATTCGTAGACTCGATTAAATATCTAGGCGTTACCCTCACTCACGACCTCTCCTGGGTGAAACACATACGGGGAAAATGTAGACAAGCCAACAAAAATTAGAATTTATTAAAAGAGTTCTAGGTCAATGTGATGACAAGGTCAAAGTTATCGTTATCTTTCGCTGGTTCGGCCTCATTTAGAATATGCTGAAAGTATATGGGATCCTCACGCAGTTGGATTAATTGCCAAATTGGATCGCGTGAAGCGTAGAGGAGCTAGATATGTAAAACGTTTTCATGATAAACTTAGTAGCGTATCCAAAATATTTGAGAAGCTAGGCTGGAAATCACTCACGGAGCGAAGGTTAAATTATAGATTATATCTCTTGCATAAATTGGAAGGACGTCTCTTTAGCGGTGATGTGGACATTTATTATTACCCCAATCGGCCTACGGTAGGAGAGATCATGTCAATAAAATTACAGAGATCAAGTGTAGAATAGATGGATTGAAGATGTAATTTTTTCCAAGAACGATAAAGGATCATAATAACATTGTTCGACCGTAGTTCCATTTCTTCGTCAATACTAGCATTCAGGTTAACGTAATCCTTGCTCCCAGGCTGAAAAGTATGCGCCGACGGTCTTCGAGATGGCTGGGCGCCTCTTAAGTAAAAAAAATCACGACTTTAATTTTAAACAAAGTATTTACTCCACTACGGAATAAATTTAGACTTCTTCCATATATTAAAAGGTGATAAACCTGTAGGGATATTCGAAAGGTGGTAACCTTGACACTATAAAACAGATTAAATGAAATAAAATGTTTTGAGTAAAAAAGTAAATCAATAAATTAAGGTAATTAACAAAGGTCATCAATCATCACTTGTTAAGAAAGCAGTACAATGTCATCGAGGAGGTTAAGATTGTATACTAAGATATACTTAGACATTTGGATTAAATTAGATAGACTTATATGCATTTGGATTAAATATACCGGCATAACTAAACATGGAAATAAGCCTAAAAATGCCTCATTGAACCTCTCACCGCAAGGGAATGACTTCAATGGCCAAATTCCTGGATAAACCCGAAGGACATTGCAACCATAAATATGCGGTTCTCTCAAATTCCTTTGGGGCAACCTTAATATTGATCGCAGACGCACTGTGTAGTGGCGCCGAAACAGGTAGGGGGATTGAGACATACCAGAGACCGCGAAAGAGGAATTGAATGCTACCAGTGCACTGTAATTCCGTCGGAAGGGAGGCAGTTGACTCATCGTACTTCCGTAGCGGGATTGGCAATGCTGCTTCACCTGTACCTCAACCCTCCCTCCCCCTCTCCTCTGACTCTCCACGAACACACCCTCCCCGTAATGTACAAGGTGCCATGCCCTTACGTAATAAAACCAAAGAAACTAAGGAAATATTCAGGTTCATACTACCTACTGAGGAATAGTAGCTACCAACACACTTATTTTACCGAGTTCCTGATGAAATTATCCTTCCAGCTATTCATCGCCAATTCAATTGGAACTTGCTAATTGTTTTCCGAGTGTCAAGGCATTAGCATCATCATTGGGTTCATTTACTTACATGTGTGTTACGTTATACATTTGTATAGTCATAGACTAACAATGAGACCCAAGTCTGGATTCACTGAATGATCACACGTTGTGTCGTTTAATGACGCTCGCGCGTTTCTGGAGGGGCACGCAATTGCATTATTGGCTGGTGGTCTTGGAGGCACTCAAGCTTTCGACGAGGAAGAACCGGTTAACTGCAGGACTCCAGTTCGCTCCAGTACAAAGCCCTGCGAAGATGCGCGAAATGCGCACTTTCGGAATTGAAATGGGCTACTATGCCCTTCGCCTCCTTTTCCTTCGTCCCAATTCCATTTCACTCTCTCTTGTGCGACGTCTCCCTCTCAATAAACCCCCCTAGCCTCCCTCGCCTTCCCCTCAAATCCCACCTCATTTGCCGACGGGCATTTGGTCTCGCCAGTTCTCTTTGAGAGCCGGGATGAACCAGCCGATCGAAGCAATGGACTCATCGCTATCCCGGAGTTCGTGGTACCCGCGAGGGCATATCATCGAGGTACTCGGGAGAAGACTAAGCGATCGAAATCACGGGCAGATCTGTATCATTGGCGAGTGGCGATTTCATACAAGCCCACGTGCTAATATACAATGGTAAGTTAGGCTTCTTCATAAACGTGTCCAGTGTAAAATTTCTAATTGTCAGGTGTCAATTAGTTAGATCTAAGGGCCACTTTCCAAAATCGACTGTTGCATGTTGGTAGGTATGTAGTCGACCTAGAAAAATTATTTTGAAATGTGCTTCCTCTTGCTGGCATCCGTATACACTGAGTATACACACTGAGCAAATGGTTGAAGAAAACGGTAAATCCAATCTTTAGCTTGGCTCAATCGTCGTTGGTTATTGTCCTGGGGATGTATTAATGATGGTCCCGTAATTGTCATCACTTGGGATCGGGATGGTGCGGTGGGCAACGTACTGGCTTCCCACCCAGAGGGTACTAGTTTGAATCCTAGAGGCGGTAGGTATTTTTCAGTGATGCATCGATCCCTACGATGACGGTGCTTTGTGGAGAGCACTTTGAGTTCGTCGTTTGGGACGTTAAAGTGCGGACCCCTTGGCGCCTTTCGTTAATAGTGGACTGCCGACGTCAGGTTTCTCTCCAGCCTTCCTCCATTCCCTCCTTCCGCCGTTCATGGCGCTAATGACCTTTGCTTTGGGCCACCTCCATTAAAATTACAAATATTGCCGATCCTCGGCAATACTCTGGTTGCAATCAGGGCCGCGGGAGCTTCCATTCTTTGTGCACGCACATTGAAATTTCGATTTGCGACGTCCAATTTTTCGTCATTGTAGATACTCTTTAATCTTAGGCCTATTGCTGGAAAATCACATGAAAGAATGTCCACATGCTTCCGAGCGGAGAAAATATGGGTAAAATCTTATAACTTAAGGTTGTTCTGGCTCTACTGACATAATTTGCCTCTTCCCAAGTTTTAAAAGTATGATGAATTTATATTTTGTCTTGGCAAGTTGAAGTGGTGTAAACATTGAAACTGTAATAGGGTCGAGAAAAAATTATTACACAGGCCAACAGTGGTTTTGGTGCCGGAGCTTTTAATACTGATTTAAAGAACAATTGGGGTGCTGAATCCAATTATGACACTAGTTTTTTCATATCAGCTATAGTTTTCAAGATATAGATATGTTGTAACTTACGTAAAAAATCTTCTACATGATGATATGGGAATATTATATTAATAATTATCTTATTCGCCTACAATATAGAAATATACATAAACTTATTGACAGTTTATTGAAAATAAAAGGAACACTGCAGAGTGGTTATAAATTAGTATACTTATAGATTTATTTAACTTTGAAAATTATTTTCCGGAATATATCAAATATTAAAACAACTAATTGTAAGATGTGCCATATCTAAAAAAGTAGAGCTGTTAAATAAAAACTGATTTCATATTTGGATTCAGCTCTACAAATATAGGTAAAATCATCACAAAGATTCCCGGCACCAAAAAAAAATTTTTTTTGTAGGCCTGTGTTACTATGTATTTTCCACAAAACTTTACATTTGTGAAAACTATTTTCAATGCAAAGTCATAATCCTTGAGTACCTTAAGATGATGTCTGTGTGTTGAAATTAGATGTATAAAATAAAAGTTTTGTGGGAAATACATCGCATTCTCCTTTCATTCAAAAATAAATTTCCCCACAATCCAGCCTGATATTGAGTGTATTAAAAGGGAGAATGTTGGTCAAGACAGTTGACTGTAGGAATATACTGGAGATATTGTGGTGGAATGGAGGTAGGTAGAATGAATGTGGAACGGAAGGATTTATTGTAGTGTGCGGTGTCAGGTCTTCTTTTTTTGGCAATGTTGAGAAGTGAAGTGCTGTATTATAGTATCTTTCCAATACCAACTTTAAACTTTTATTTACTGATGAACTAATGCATTGTTTACAAGTAAATTTATTATTTAATAATATTAGTTAAAAGTATGTTTTACCTTTCATTGTGAAATATTTTACTTAATTAAAACATCATTCCATTCCACAATGAAAACTTACTTGTAAAATATGGCACCAATTTCAGGTGGTGGCAAAAGATTTTGAGAGACCACTTCTTACAGGTAAATACGTAGTATCCGCCTTGGAAAATTCCCAGTCTCACCATAATGCTATTATTTTTAGGGTGCTCGACACGGAAACCTCAAGCACCCCAAGGAAAAGAACTGCCTCATCTGTTCCTTAATTTTGGCACGATCCCCTAATTTGCCAAACACCTTTGCAACTGAGTGTGAGGCATTCTGTCGAACTTATTAAGCCCACATACCTTAGGCCTTTATGAGGTGAGCTGCACTCTCATATTTAAAAAATCAATCTTTGTGTTGATTGCTGTGTTTAATCATTTGGTTAGTTTGATTTTAAATTGTCAAATTTGACTTTAAGTACCATGGATTTGGGTGAAATCATAGTACTTACTAAGCTTATGCTGTCTGGGATGTTATTTTCATTTAGTTTATCCAACAACATTAATAAATGTAGGTTGGCTTTGAGGTATACTCCACCTAGTAATAAGCTGAATTTTGTGACACACACTAATCAACAGGATAATAATGGGGGCAAGTTCCTTTTCTTGGGCCACTTTTTGGTTTGGAAGATTTGATACCTGAAAAATCCCACAACATGGATGAAGGGCAGTGTGTCTCAAGACGCATCACTCTGAATCAAATCCGGGCACCCAGGTCAGTAAACCAACACTCTACCCATTGGACTACCACGCACATCCTACTTGATTTGTATATAATCTATTTTCATGAGTTAAGTTAAACCAAATTAAGTTAATTTCAATAAAATCAGAATTAGCTTTAATTCCTCACCTTAATTTAACAAAAGTATTGGAACTCACAATAAATGTTATATCAAGAATTGGATCAATTTCTCTATGGGATAAATGTCATTATGACAACTAATGAAAATATAAATTAGTCTAAATAATGTGGAAGTGTCATGTCAAAGTTGCTCTTATCATTCTTTCATCTTTTCTTGGTATTGGAAAATTATTTAATAAAATCCTTTTGCAAGATGGATTAATTATTAATATGTCAATTTTTGCCTAGTTCCTTCTTATAAAACACATTTTGACAAAATGTCAATAGAAAAGTACATTAAATCACTAAAGGTTATTCAACGGAGTAAATATTGAACATTTTCATGTTAGATGAAACTATCAAAGTCTCAGCATACTTACTAGTATGTACTAGTTTTGCAAAAAGACACAGGTCCCTTCATTTAATCGTGCAATATTACAAGATGATATTGATTTCATTCTCGGCAAGAAATAATTATTTATACATTCAATACAAAGGTTTTAGGTCTACATGTTTAATGAAGTAGTGCATGAAATATTGATGCTAATAATCTTTGTTTTAAACTGTGCACTTTGATGTACACTACTTGGCTCCTAAATAAGTCTCTAGAGGTAGTAAAACTCATGTCATTCTACTTGGTTCTACAGGTGAATCATATGGAATGATGTTCTGGGGATTGTGTGTGCATGTTGTAAAAGTTATTTCCAACCATATGGGCCCTTAACAAAAAAATTCAAATTTTTTTACCATTCCTTCAATGTAATATGTACTTGCCATGTCTGTCTTATTCATAAATAATATCCATATATCTCATGAAAATAGCAATATTCACTCGTATTCAACTAGAAATCATAACATCCACATAAGTTAACATAAATCAGCAATTTCATATAAAACCCCAATGATAATGGGTGCAATAATTCATAACAAAATACCAAACTTGATGAAAATGAGTGATAAATTGTGGTCTCAAATAAAAACCCGGGAAATTCGTTCTAATGGATTGTTATTTTTCATTGAATAAATTTTTAAATAACAAATAATTGTAATGCTTGTCTTTGCATTTCTGGGTTCTCCATCCAAGTTAACTGTCTTTTGGTGATGACAGTTTTGCTGGCCATCCTGCCTGCATCTTCAAGTCAAAGGTATTTTTTTTAAGATTTCTTGTACAGGGCCAAGAAATATCAACATGGACAACGGATATCCATTAAACAGCGGATGAAGAACTATCCAATCAGAGCACAGTATATGACTACCACCTCTATATAAAGCAGACAAGAAAGCTTTGAAAAATCTTCTATTTGAAGACGAAGGATGGATGGCCAGCAAAACTGTCGTCACCAAAAGACAACCAATGTGTATGGAGAATCTGGATATACACAGACAAGTAATTCAGTGCCATGGAAACCTTCACATGAAGTAATTGCATAGTTTTTATTACATACTTTAATATGTACACTTCTTTTTTAAGCATGTTCATAGTGCTGAAATGTATTTTATAAATTTCTTGGTTTTAAGATTACTATACGTACATGATATGGATGGTCTGTGGATAATAAAAATATAATTTGGGCACTCATTCCTTTAGTTAGTGTATTTACAATTTCTTTGTTTCATTCTTTTCTGTTTTTGAGGTAATTTATTTCACCGGATTGTTAAAAAATTTCTCCCATGAATGTACTTCAGTGATGATGACATTCTGTTCTTGATGTTTACCAGTGTATTTCATTCTGTGATGTTCATTAGGTCACTTCTGTCAAAGCTGTGATGATTACTGGGTGTCAGGTATTGCACCACACAAGTTTAATACCTACTTTCAATTTCATCCAAAGTATCAACTCTTTCCCTTCATTCTGCCTTTTAATCTAAAATGCCTTTAAATTTACAAAAAAGCATTATTTTCTTAAATTACTCGACTGTGGCACAAAATGACCTAGGCTGTTGATGCACCCTTAAGACTTACTTCTTCCTCACATACCCAGCATTCTCCCTTCTATCACATCATTTTATATTTGCTTTCAGTCAGTATGTCCTGCAATTATTCCCACTTTCTTCAAATTATCCCCAAAAACTTCTCTCCCCTCCCCTACCATGCTGCAAAATTAGTTTTGATTTCATTCTCATTTAATTTTTTTCCCATCTCAATACCATTGCATTAGTTCCTGATATATGCTTATCCACTGGCATTAACAACTGTTTTTTGTGATGTAACCACACAATTTGTTGCAATAAGTCCTACTTTTCTCCGTTAAAAGATATTAAGGCAGATGTTATAATTGATAACTGGCAAAACATTTCCTAGTTTACCCTCACTGTTTTCCCACCTATCCTGCCTTGGACTTGCCCATCACACACTCCTCTACTTCAATTCTTCATTCCCAATCTTCTTCATTCCTTGGTTCATATTTGGTAACCCTTTTGGTAAATACAGCTCCAATGGGCAGGTGAGGAGGGTGGAAGGGGAGACTAAGAAGTTGTTGGAGCTCCTTTAGAAAAACTATTAAATCATCGAGAAGTTTGTAAAAACATGTTGTGAACTTAATAGCCCAAGTGATTTTCCATTAAATTAACATTTAACAAACATTAGACTCAGTAAAATGTATGTTCTCCTAAGTTCCATTGTACCTCATCTTGCTTTTCTTGAAAGGAAAGAGATTCCATTGTTATTTTAACTTAATGTTATAATTCCCACAATCATATGATAATATTTAAATATATTTTGAAATCGTTGAAGTACGAATGCTTTTAAAAAATTCATTTGATCAACATTCGCAAACATATTGGTGCATTTTAGGTTCAAATTTCTTACATGGTATTTATGAGCCATGGTCGGAAGTTTTTCATTTCAGCAAGCCATTCTTAACCATTGTTTATCACAGATATGTGCATTTAAAGGTGTTCTACTCATTAGTTTTGGACAAATGAATAAAATGTTGAAATAAAGTGAAGTGGCAGCAGTTGTTAATCAAATAACTGCCAATAAATTGTCATGGATGAATTGCAACTATTTCACTAAAATACCATTCCTATCAAATTAATATCCTTTTTAATTAAAGCTTAATATATCTTATATTTCATAGTTGGTTACATGTATTGATTTAAAATAAGTTACATTATTTTTTCAATTTAAGGAGAACCAATCTTTCAACCTTAAACCAGTAAATACTTTCTTAGCCCTTTTGACCAGACAAGTATATATATTTTTTCTTAAAACATCCTAAAAGTACTTAAAAAAACATTAACTTAAAAGTCCTAAATATATTTCCTTTGTTTTCCGTTAGGTCTCCCTTTGGAAGCTTATGCTAGAGGAGAAGAGGAGCATCCATGGGAATCAAGGTGGATCAGCAAGCTTTCTCACCGAAGGATATAAGGAACGAATGTGTGTATTTCCTGGTGGGTGCCAAGTTGGAGAGTGCCATCAGCATCTAAAGAAGTGCACTTCACATGGGTGTCAGCATTAAATGAGGCCTCTGAATAGACGTATACTCCTCCACCGCTAACTTTGCTGGTAGTGGTTGAGGGTATTTCAGTGAAATGTTTTGTATAAAAAAAGGATATTTGGAATACTGATGCATTTTTAATACACATTTATTTCAATACATGTATTTGTGAATAATAAAGATGAAATAAACAATAATGAATGTTGTCTAATTTTAAATCACTCTTTGTATAACTTCTGAATGGCTAATTTTGCATTGATATGCTGCTTAAGAAATAAAAAGGAATTCCTCTAAAAAAAAAGATTTTTTCCAAGGTTAACACGAAATAAAATGGTTTTTAATTGTTACCTAAAGAAACTGTAAATGAACATATTCTAATAATCTACAAAAATAATGGCAGTCTGAATATATTTACACCCTCTGCCATACATTCGGCAACGCGGGTTATTCAATTCGTTAAGAATTAAAAAAGAATTATCAGTAAATAGTTTAACTTGAATGAAATGTCGACATTTCCTGCAAAGAAATATTCGAGACAAATTGTTATGTAATTGATTGTTTAAAATCCAAGAAACCGTGCAAGAGCCATTATTTCAATTAATTATCAGAATGGAATAATTAAATTAAGCAGTATCTTTACTGTATTTAAAAAAAAGTATGTGTCACATAAAAAACATAAAAAGATAGCCTAATCCGTACGTTGGTAGCCTAAAATATTGTCCAATTATTCTAAAGTAATTTTTATCCTATCCTGCATAGATAGCAACATTGGATGCACTCTGAACAATTTGATTATTAGGTAATAAACATACGAGTCACACTTACTCGCACTGGGTCAAAAATGACGTCATGCACAGAACTGAACAAAGTCCAATAATTGCAGTTAATTGGTCTATCGCATGCGAAAAAGGATGGTATCGAATGTTTTCCAAGAACCGGCTCACGCTTCAAAAAAGAGTAGCTCCAACGACGGCCAACCGCTCACGAGCCGTCTCGGCGTATCGTGAGGCCCAAAGTGAGGTGCTTAAGCCTCCGCGAGAAAATATGTTCAAGTCCCGAGTCCAACCAGCGAAAAATTTCTAAGTCCAGAGCTCCTCGCCAGGCGAGAGAGGCGTCGAGGCAGGCAGATGCCTTGGATTTGTCGGGTGAGGGCCTTGCCGAGCTCATCGGGTTGATTTTGAGCAAAAATCGGCAAAGTCCGTAGTTTTGCAAGATAAATAGAAGGTCCGAACCAGTTTTTCACAAGTAACCCGTTAGCCCGGGGGTTAAGAGGAGGATTGCGGAGTCGAGACTAGGTATATCGTATGTTACATCGATTCTCTTTTGCGGCCGAAAATTTTTTTTTGCAAAATATTTTCGATTCGCTAATATGCAAAATATTGTCGCCAGAGATTTTGACAGTAGGTTCAGGATGCCGCGGGAGATCAGGAAAACAATTAAATATTGAATATTTTTGTGAGGAGGGCCGTCATTTTTTCCGGCCGGGCGGCGGGCCGCCGGAAAAAATGGCAGCCCTCCTCACAAAAATATTCAATATTTAATTGTTTTCCTGATCTCCCGGGGCATCCTGAACCTACCGTCAAAATCTCTGGTGACACTTTACTGCACATTATTGAACAAAAAATTAATTAACGGATTGGTTGAGAATTTAGCCAATAGATGGCGCATGCCTTCACTAGTTGAAAACTCCTAAAATACAAGCACATCCTAATACATTCTTTTCCCACTAGAGGCGCCAACGTGTGTTTTCGAAACTCAATTTTTACCTGACCAAACAAAATTAATTTTTTATAAAATATTTGGCATAATGGGATTCGTTCGAACATGGTGCACGGACAATGTAAAATATGATGCACCCTTCCGATTACTTCCAGAAAATTCTTAATATTTGTGCTGGATAATCATAATAGATTTCAATATTAGTAAGGTAATATTTAAATATTAGCAAGTTGAATAATAGATAATGCTCTAGCTAAAAATAGGGACGGCAACCCTAATTGGTTTTATAATTTCCAGCAACTTTTGTTTTTATATCAATGAAATCGTTCAGTTGTGAAGCTTAGAAGAGTTACGTTTGATCCAAAAAAAACTTTATTAGTTAATAATAGTAATTTCCGAAAATTCCCCAAGAACAATGACAACACGCTTTCTCGTTCCAGTCGATCTATGGAATTCTATCCACTGCACTGGTTGCAACTTACACGTGCTCTTTATTACTGCAGTCACAGTAGTTAACCTTTTATTTACACAAGAATCATTAATGCAAGAATATATTCAAAACCTTTATTAATTTCAAAATTATTGAATACAAAAGTCAACTAAGTAAGTTAATTCCTTCTTCAACAATGCAGCAAACAAAGTGTTTCTGAAGACTCCTTGGGTTTGGCAAAGCCCATGTCCTGGTTTTGCAGGTATAGTATTACCTTGTCTCCAATCAAGTTTATTTTGCTTACATCTAAATTCGAATTAACTAGATTTAAAGATGTTCACAGAACATTTTGTCTACACGAAAAGTTGAAGAAATTATTACACCATGATATGGCAAAATTATTACATATGCTTTCAATTGTACCTGAAAATTAACTTTACAAACTACAATTTGTACGTCACTTGGTATGTCATATTCTGAAATTATTTAAGTTTACCTACCATTGGGATTCATATTAAAAAACTAATAGAAATTTATTTGTTTAGTTGCACAGGCATAAAGAATTTAGATTATAATGAATTTCCCAACTGCATATTATTAGCACACTAACTGTGAAGTACTATGGGAGAGGGGATTGCTGGGAATAATCAGGCAGGAAAGGTGGATGCAGACATTTTTGATTAGCAATTAGGGTGCTGAAAATTGTAATAGAGGAGAGAATGTTAGGCATGGATGGGGTAGTAATACTACCATTGTATATATTTGGGAATATTAGAATGGAATAAGGATGAATAGAGAAATTGACAAGGAGGCCGTTTTAGTGTTGGATGTCAGTTTTTTAATTTAAATTAGGTTAGGTAAGGAAGTTGATCTTGCACTGTTTGGTAGATAGTTTTCATCATAAATCTAACTTTACCGGGAGATTATTATAGTAATAATAATTATGATATCAATAGGCCTATGTTACAGAATGGGAAAATGTAGCATTCAAATGAAAATAAGATTCCAAAGAATTAAAAAAAGATTTTAACCAAGTAGTTGGTTTGATTTGTATGGAATTGACATCAAACAAGGATTATGAATGGAATAACTGTTGATAAAACTGCTTATTAACAGTATTTTATTGGACCAGATTTGCCTGCCAATCACATATCTATATTATACCAATGGAAGGATTTTCATCATAATGGGAATTTCTTTGGGAACTTTTATGTCAAAAGAAAAAATGCGACTCAAAGTAGGAGTGGATAATGCTAGATTACTTCAACATGTAATCAATGCCTTCATTATTTCATTGCATCTCTCTATTCAGATTCAGTTAGAAGATTAAGAATTAGGATCTTGAGAAATTAAGGTGGAAAAAGGAGGGGAGAAAGCCATTGGAAGGATTGGAGAACATTAACCTTTATACCTGGCAACTGTTAATTGGAAGGAACACTTTTCATAAAGATAAAATGAAAGGAATCCTTCTATATATGAGAGTGATTCAAGGCTATTTGGGTTTCATGGGTCTTAAAGGACCATTTCGAAGGGCCACCCAATAACATTCTTCACTATGGTTACTTTATTGTAATAAACTCTTTGTGTACGGTTTTTCCAGGTTGAATAATTTCACACATTAAATCACACTTCAATTCAATCAACTGAAATTCATATTTTCAACCACAGGCACCTACCTACCTCTCTGTTCATTTTGTCTATGGCTTGCAGTTGGTTTCTGGCAGTTAAAAAAATGAATGGCTGCCTGTTAAATATTTTTTAAAACATTTCATTACTGTACAATTAGATAGTAAAAGTCTTTATTCACATGTTTCATATTATTAAAGATTGGATTACATCAAATCGGGCTAAATCTATTAATTATAAAAACAAAATAATAACAAAGCTATATCATGAAAAACCAGTTAATACTTGAATCCTAGACACCACTGATGTAAAACACAAAAAATCCCAGTTATCAACCCAAAAGGCTGTTTGGTTAGTGACAGTCGAGTTCACATAATACTTAGGCCAATGGGGTGTTAAATTCACACATCATAGGTAAGGGGGGCAGTGCCTTTTCCTGTGCCATTTATGGTTTCCTAGGAAGATCTGGTACCCAAAAGAAACAGCCTAGAAGCAATTAGTTTACAAGCTGACACAAACTCAGTTTTTGTAAACAATACCTTTCATGATGATTTAGAACAAAATTTAGCATAACAAGCTTGAATATTTGAAAACATTATTACATTCAAAATTCTTCATAGACCATTAGGGAGCGATTGATAATATTACATGCTCCATTTTTTAGTTACCCAGATCTCCCTGGGAATTCAGAGCTGGCCCAGGGAATGCAAATAGTCTTATTATCCTGTCATGTCAATTTCACTCATGGTACAAATATTTATTAATATTAGGAGATGTCTCTTATAAAACCAGCCTTCAAGTAGAATTGCATTGATTTGATTTCAGATGAGGCAGTTTCTCACACAGTATAGTCTGAAGAAACAGTTATCAAACCCCAATGTAATTTGCGATATCCCTTTGGCTGAAGCTGTTGTCACTTAACAATAGTGAGGGTCTCACCATTGTTTGAATCTTGGTTAATCCCATCTTTTCTAGTGGCCCACTAAATTTTTACTCAAAATTTCACTTTTTACATAACTTTTGTGCAAGTAGCATTATGTATTTTTGAATGTTTATGAGTTCATAAAAAGAGGTGTTTCAGGCGTGATATGGTGGAATATCATGATTAATAAAAATTGGCAATTTTCCACAAAATAAAATTTTAATACGACTGGTTTCGTTGCAACTACATCATCTTCTGGTGACAGTCATAACTCTGTGTCTAGTATATATGCTGATAAGCTAGTAAGGGAGGGTTAGTGTGTGGTGGAAAATGGAGCATAAGGCTTTGTACAGGGCCTTGTACAAGACCCTGTACAAAGCCTTATGCTCTAACAAAGACCCTATACATTGCAATAACTTAAGTGGTATATATGAAATTCGGTGTGAGTGTGGAGCTACTTACATTGGCCAGACTGGCAGGAGCTTTTCAACACGCATCAGTGAACACAAGAAAGGCTATATCACAGGTCATATGAATTCTTTATTTGCCCAACATCATCTCAACTCCAATCATTTCTGCAATTTCAACTTCTAAGTGCTTTACAACCTGACCAAAGGAAGGAAACTGGATGCCATGGAACAGCTGGAAATCTTACATTGCAAGGACTTGGACCTCATCAACGAAGTCCAATTTTTATCTTCACCCTCCCCCCTCCTCTCCATCACCTTCCCTCGACATATTTGTGACCAGTGATCCCTTGTCTTTACTATTGGAATTTCCCCCCATCCCCCTGTGCAACTGCTGACCACATTTTCCCGAAAATGGGAAGCCTTGTGTTCCCTTATGTCTTTCTTCACGGACGATGTGGGAAGGCTCAACGCTGTGGGACAACTCCCACCCTACAACCCCCCCCCCCTTCCGTGACATTGCAAGTGTATCCATACTCCACCCCTCCCTTAACCCTCACTAGGGCTTTCCCACCATTCCCTCCCTTGGAACCATAATAGACAGTGATCCCAAATCTTTATACCTTTTTAACCTCTTTGTGCTTCGATATTTTGCGCCCAGTCAACAGCCGGGGAAAACGCAGATCTTATCCCCTTTCTCCACGGCCCTAGGACTATGGCACCTCTCCAAGGAAACAACAAGACACCCACTCTATCCAGCCACGAGGTTTTTTCCTGACTTGTTTGTGTCCCCCACCCCTTTCTCCTCCCCCGCACCTCGTCACTTGTGCGTCCTTCCACCTCCCTCCTCCATTTTCCACTACACACCACCCGCCCCCTTACTAGCTTTTCAGCATATATACTAGACACTGAGTTATGACTGTCACCAGAAAATGATGTAGTTACATTGAAACCGGTCGTATTAAAATTTTATTCTGTGGAAAATTGCCAATTTTTATTTAAGTTTATGAGTTCATTCCAGTGAAGTAAACTTTCTTATAATCTATGAACTTTCATGAAATGCATGTTTTCAACAAGGATAAAAAGAAATTTAATTGAGCACTTTCAACAGTGTGTATCAAGTAATAAAGACTCCTTACATATTTGGATTTATTTAATCAATAGTGAGGCACTTCCTTCAAAATTCACCACCACTGCCACGAATAATGCCAACATGAGACCCCTACAATTGCTTGCTTTTACCTCTGTTACAAATACTACAACAATCAGGATTCAGAAGCAGCTATATGACAAGCCATAACCGTGACATCACTATTACAAAGTTACACAACGGCAATTAATTTCAAAATCAGACCTTTTGAAGTTTAACTTTGATCGCAAATAATTTTTTTAATTACTACAATTACCCTCTTGTCCATGTAGGTCAAACCTTTATTTTTTTATTGTAAATTTTATTTATTGGCCTACCTAATGGAAATTTTCAAGTATTCAGGGGAACAAGGTTGTCCAAAGAAATTATCTTCACGATTCCCGACAAGGATATTACAAATCTAAAGCCAAAAAATTTCTCTGTCAAAGAGTCATTATGACAATATAGGATGCTTGCAGTAATCCAATTGATGGGACACCAACTGCACCAATCCATTGACTATCGCCAAAGTTCTCTTGAAGAATTGTGGTGATGAATGGTTCAGAGAAGACAGGAATGCAATAAAAGGAAGAAATGGAAGGAATGAAGAAAAATGACTGATGACAGAAGTTGCTCAGCCGACCGCATCCCATTTGGTCCATCCAAATGTTCCATGACAAGCCTTCCTCCTTCCCTTCCACCTTCTCCATTCAGCCTTATATCAAAATAACTTGTGTCATGCCCCTGAGTCCCTAAGCTATTCAAATAAAACAACACCTCAGGGCTAAAACCTTGAAGAAAACTTTTGGAGGATATACCCAAGGAGAGTATTATTGGGAGTACAAAGAACTTTTCCCTCTTAGAAGTGACAAAAAATTTGCAATTAGAATATTTTCAATGATGTCGTTCTAACCATGATGTCGATTGAAATCCAAATTGCAAACATTATGATTTTTGGAGTATTTCAGCCAGCAATCTCACAAAATCCTTCAAAGTCACATTTGGGGTCACAATCCATGGGTCCATGAGAACCTGATTATTTAGGTATATAGTAACGTAAGTTATAAGTAAGGTATACATGTAACTGATTTGTAACTCAATGATCCCTTTAGGTAAGTAAAATTGAATAATTCTCTCAACTCGGAAATTATAATAATTTTCATTCCAGGCAAGTCTGCATAAATGTCAGCAAGAGAAGCTGGTTAATGATGGTGAAATTTCAAAAGAAGTAGGCTATAACTAATCATTGCTTTCAATGTGAAAATGTGAGTTCCAGGAAACATCACTTGAAAAACAAAACACCTTGTTCATCATCGATTACTTTCAGTGAGATTCTACAGCAGGTGAACTAACTTCCTTGAACAATATGACCAAGCAAAGCAAGTTAATGAAAAATAGGCTGGTACAGAAAATCTAAAGTTTGAAAGAAGGATGGGGCTGGGGCTGATACGGAGGCAATAATAGGTAACAGAAAGATTAGGTAAAAATAGTTAACATAAGGGTTTAAGGTGTTAATTGCACCACCAGAGGTTTTGGCAATTACTAAGAAATCTTGAATTAGTCATCCTTGGTTTTCATTACTTTAGTTTTGCTGGTCTGAAAGCAGTTTTGAAATTAATTCAAAGAAAACTCAATCGAAATTTGAGTAATAAGATTAAATGCTTTCAATTTATTGAAGAACAAATAGTCACATTTGGCTTGAGAAATGCCACTAACTACATATAATGCTCACTATTACTTGTAGAAGCACTGCAAAGATCTTAAAGTCAAATATCTCCAAATATTCACAGAAGGGATAAAATATGTAAAGATTTAAAATAGCTTACTTCACTACTTGCAGTATGAATCCTGCTCTCTTCCCTGCCACTTCTTCTACCTCAGTTGCCCTCATCTGGTCGAGGACACATCTGAGCATGGTGGCTTCCTTCAGTTGAGAGCACCCAAATGGTGACCCCAAAGTTATTCTGTTGATGAATTGGAGATTTTGCAGGTATGAAAAAACTTGTTTCTTCCAAAGTTGAGTCCATTATAGCCTTCGAGTAAGATTTGAGGTCCATCATTCTTATTTCTAGAAAGGAAGTACAAATTTAAAAAAGTAAAACAATGGGAGGGGTGGCAGCATTGGAGAGTTTGTGATTAAAAAAAGTTTCATTCAACCACTTCAACAGGTTGGGGGTCAAGGCATCAAAGGAAAAAATCCAAGTTATGGAACTAGGAAAATTTGATTATAAAATCTCCCTATTTGTGCATCTGTCTGGCTGAACTATTATTACGTTTACTTTTTCTATAAATGCATCAGCACTGGTTGGCAGATGGTTAAATGAGTTTGACCAAGATAAAAATAAGACTAAATTAAACAAGAAAAGTAAGATTATCGAATGCGATTAATATGATGGGTATGATTAGAGGATTTTGAATTTTTTTCTCTAAATTGTTCAATACCTATATGAAAATAATGTATCATTAAAACTTTTAAATATTAGAAAGGGCTCATGCTGATGACTTTGTTTGATGGTAGCACTATATTCAATTACTGTGAAATACAGCATCATGAAACTTCAGTCTATTTTGATTTACTGTCTATAATTTGTTCGTTGAAATATTTGCACAAATTCTTTCCCAAGATAAATATCAAGTACTTTAGTACAATGAAGTTATGCACTTCTCCCAGCTATAATTTGTGTGTGAATCTATACGAATCTATCTTGTACTTGTATTCCTGCTGTTGTTGGCACATCTGTTCACAGTACCACACACCTTCATTCTACCTTAAATTTATGCCAAGAGACATTCCACAGAGCACATTAGATGACCCACATCCTAACAGTTCAGGGGAAATTAGAGATTGATTTGGAAAAGTTTTCATTGATTGAAATATTCGTTTGAGAAAGAAAAAAGAACACTCAATCGAAATTTGAGTAATAAAATTAAATGCTTTCAATTTATTTAGAACTAATGGTCACTTTGGCTTGAGAAATGCCACTAACTACATATAATGCTCACTACTATTTGTAAAAGCACTGCAAAGATCTTAAAGTCAAATATCTCCAAATATTCACAGAAAGGATAAAATATGTAAAGATTTAAAATAGCTTACTTCACTACTTGCAGTATGAATCCTGCTCTCTTCCCTGCCACTTCTTCTACCTCAGCTGCCCTCATCTGGTCAAGGACACATCTGAGCGTGGTGGCTTCCTTCAGTTGAGAGCACCCAAATGGTGACACCAAAGTTATGCTGATGATGAATTGGAGATTTTGCAGGTATGAAAAAACTTGTTTCTTCCAAAGTTGAGTCCATTATAGCCTCGAGTAAGATTTGAGGTCCATCATTCTTATTTCTAGAAAGGAAGTACAAATTTATAAAAGTAAAACAATGCGAGCATTGAAGAGTTCATGATTAAAAAAAGTATCATTCAACCACTTTCACAGTTTGGGGGTCAAGGCAACAAATAAAAAAATCAACAAGTTATGGGACTAGGAAAATTTGGTTATAAAATTTCCCTATTTGTGCATCTTTGTGGTTGAACTATTATTATTTTTACTTTTTCTAGAAATACATCAGAACTGGTTGGCAGATGGTTAAATGAATTTGACCAAGATAAAAAAAAGACTATATTAAATATGAAAAGTAAGATTTTCGAATGTGATTAATTTGATGGGTATGATTAGAGGGTTTGGAGTTTTTTTCTCAATTTTTCAATAACTATATGAAAATAATTTATCATTAAAATTTTAAATATTAGAAAGGGCTTCATGCTGATGACATTGTTTGATGGTAGCACTATTTTCAATTACTGTGAAATACAGCATCATGAAAATTCAATCAATTTTAATTTACTCACTGTCTATGATTTGTTCGTTGAAATATTTGCACAAATTCTTTCCCAAAATAAATACCAAGTACTTTAGTACAATGAAGTGCTGCGCTTCTCCCAGCTATATTTTGTGTGTGAATCTATACTTGCATTCCTGTAGTTGTAGGCACATTTATTCACATGGGCTCACATGTACCTGACAATAGCATAATAATGTGAAAATACTTTTTAAATACTAATAAAATGAAGGTGGAGGTGGAATGGTGCAAACCATGTTGCAAGCTAAAACTCAGGAAATAAATTTGCGCTGACAGTTCTGGTGAAAAGAAAGCTGCATAACTTGCACAGATAGGCACACTAGATGTGATACATGTCAGACCTGATAGAAATATCTGAAATATTTCATTTTAAACCTCATTGATCATTTGAAGGAAAAGCAAACTTAAAGATCACAATAGATTCATCTACATGACTAATATTGGAGGTAAAGTTCATGAATCATTTAATTTTTGCTTCAATAAATACCCTAGGATGTCAATCTGGGAATGCTGGTGGGGAAATGACACCATTATCAGCAATGGTCTACAACAAGGGAAAGACGGTCAGGGGTCACATAACAATTTAATGCTCTATTTGATGGATGGACTAGCCCATTAGTAGGGATAAGGATATCCAAGAAAAGTTATGCCACCACTGGCCCTCACCTTCGAACCCTTGCCTTTAAACATGGGAAGCCAATAGACTTGCTGCCGCACCAACCCGATCTCCTTCATTGAAGTAATGTTATTTGGCTAGTTACCAAGAATGCAAAAACATTCCAAGAAGTTTGATAATATGTAACGATTGTTATATTTAATAATTTTTTTACCAAATCATAATTACTTGGCATCAGTTTTAGATGACATGCATAACTCGACTATGAATAATTGTCTTCACTTAAAGCGAATTTTAAATTTAGTACATGAAGAGATAAAAATGGGCAACTTATCTGCCTGGATCCTTCCTTGCCAAGTAACTGCTCCAAACATTTGATACACCCAGTACATTAATATTCCTAAAGATATGATTTGAATGTTCCCATTGTCTGGATTCGAGAATACCACGCTTTGAAAGAGAGTTCATCGCGAGCTGCACAATCGTCATCTTTCAAAAGATCGCTTCAGATTGAATAGTAAGACATACATAGACGGCGAAAGTTGGTAATATTCAACCCCACTGGAAATAAGCGGAGCAGCGTCTAGTAATTGCATTGACCCACCGGAGCGGTCCAAACTTCCCTCACTCCGACATTGGCTCCTCGTCTTCCCTCCGCACCCACGAACAGAATGCTTCTAGAGAGGTCCACTCGAGACAAGGGAAGCTGCCAGGAGCAGAAGAAAGCAATGTAGACAAAAAGCTGAAATGTAGTAGTGCAGGGAACGAAGACCTGGAAGATGCGGGCGAGAGCAATGGCGGAGAACGAGTAAGTGTAATGGGAGATTATAACGCCAACCTTGGACAAGGAGGGGATGTGAGGGAGGATGGTGAGGACGAGAGAGGGGGGGGACAAGAATGAAGGAGGGAAACCTCGTTCACTCTGGATGACCTGGCCGATGAATGCGTAGGAGTGGTGAAATGGGTGAAGGAGGAGGGGGGGATAAGTTTGTTGGGGTGGAGGTTCTCTCACGCTAGCCTATCCGATGGCTTCGCTAGTGGGAGAGGAAGTAAGTGGAGGGGTGGGAGTGATTTCAATGAGCGCGGCAGCATTCGACCATGGCAAACGCAGCGAATGAGTGTGGTTCAAGCCGGGTCCCAAGTTAACAGGCTGCCCTTCCAAGCGGATTGAGTTGGGGTTGCTGTACTTCTATTTTACACAACGCTTTTGAGGGACGGTGATGTGGCGCATTTCATCAAGTCTCCTTTTTTTGGACAAGGGTGGAGAGGCCCGTGCCGAGAACCTCCTACGAAGCGAGTCTTTAACGACACAGGTGAAAATGTGGGAAGGATTTTTACCTCCCTTTAGAAGGTAATCTACGAGAAGAAGGCAAAAGGTCCCTTTGTTTTGGTCGCTCGAACGAATAAAGTTTAGAATTCGAATTAGGCTTTTTTCCACCCTCACTGCAAAGTACCTGCGATCACGGCAAATGAATGCGAAGACTTATGGCGACTCTCTGTACGGGCCTAAAATTTTCCAAATGGATTTTTTTACTCAATTGCTTCCATCATTTGAATGAAGAAAATCTCTACGAGCTTTTATCATCAAAGAACGACGTTGGCCCAATGGTCACGTACGAAAATATCCCTCAGATCACTCTTGTAAATCTTTCACAAGAGTTTATAAACGTTTGTTTCAGAAAACTTAAAAAAATATCATTCCAGGTGGCATATTTGTGCTACTAGCCTCATCGTTTCACGGTTGGAGAGATCACGCCAATTCAATTGGAGAGATTAAGTGCAGAAGAAATATATGTAAATTTTCCCACCAACGATATGGGATCAGAATAAAATGTTTGCCTGACCGTTGTAGGAAGGGAAAGTAGTTTTGTTAGGGAGGTGAGGTCAGGACAGCTGAGGTCATTTGCGCCATTAGGGATGGGGGGGAAAGGAAGTGTGGAGATAAACCCGGCGTCGGCATTAGCCTACTCTTGTCGAAAGGCGCCAAGGGGTCCGCAGTTTAACGTCCCATCCGACGGACGTACTCACTGAAAGTGCTCTCCACAAAGCACCTCTAGTAGGGATCCATTGAAAAATATTCGTTGTCTCCAGGATTTGAACCCGGGGCTTAACGGTGGGAAGCCTGTACGTTAGTCTCCGTACCATTCCGATCCCCGGAGGGAAAGTGTTTTTGGTCGAGGGTAGTCTGGTGTGTAATCACTTACCGCCACACACCTTATTGATGGCTCGCAGGGTACTAAATAAAACTAAAAGTTTAATTTCAGAAAAAAATTGATTGAAATCAACTGTAGATGATAGCAGTGAAAAGCGCTTCCATCAAACTTGAATGTGCTTTTTAATTTTCCTTTGGGGAAAGGTACAAATTCGATAAAATGATGTTTGCGCCACATAATATAGTATGTGAGGGGGAGGAAAAGGGAGATAAATGTATCACAGACCCTTACAGAGAAGGTGATGGGGAAAAAGAGAGCAGAATACATGGACAACCGTAAATAATTTTAAAATGGCTCAATTTCGGGTGCAATGAAACAGACGGGAACAAGCTCGCCTATTCTGGAGTAAGAGTGGAAATTGGTCTTCCTTCTCCCTTTCCCTCTCCGTCCCATTTCAGCATTGCCCTCCCGGAGTAAACATTTCCTTTCGCGTTATCCCAATTGGACTGGACTACCTTAACTAGTCCCTCTCCCTCGTCGGAACCGGGTAACTGGGGCGTGGGGGAGGGGTTGGCTGGGGGGACTTCCACTGGCTCGGAGAAGAGGGAATGGGGTTGGGGTGTCGGGGTTTGTTGGTCGTCACCTTGCTGGATTTAGCAACAGTGGTGTATTCTAGTTGGCATCGAAAAATATATGGAATTAATCCACAGCAGTGAAAGTTACTTTTCCCTTCGTCACTTTAGAACTCAAAATTACCCCTAGAATGTACATCTAGCCCCGCGATCCACCATAGGTGAGTGGATGGGGTTGTGAGCATTCAGTGTAAAAGGGTAAGGGAAGAGGGAATCACTTTTTCGCGTCACGCTGAAAGGTAGCGGAAAAATGGTTATTGAAAAATAAAGTGCCTTAAAGACGCTCGTTTGTTGCATTACCCTTTTTCTCATGATGGTCGCCGAAAGGATGAATTTGGATAATTGAGAAAAGGTCCTCCGGAATTGCGATGGAACTCGAATAAGTGTGTCACTCAACGTCATCTATTAGTTTATGTCGACATAAAAACCTCTCCCGACGGAAATATCAAACGGGTACGATATTTCCCAGTTCTTGTTTAGTAATTTTTTTCCAAATTTTTAACCACGATTTTCATTTCGGGTTGCATTTTCGTCGATTTTAAACTTTATTTTCAATTCTAAACTCTTGCCTAACTCATCTTCTTCCCGTCACCTAAGAGAGTGTTCCAATTGTACAACAATATTATTGTTATTATATCGCAGTTTACCCTAGCGAAAGAGAGTGTGGATGAGGTTAGAACACTCTAATGAAACCGAAATATATTCCTGTTCCTGAACCTTTACACAAAATGATTTGTCTCTGGGTGAAGTTGCGAAAACTGGCCATGCCAATGGGGCCGCACGGATTCGTCCGAATGCAACATGGGGAGGCCGCCCGGAGTCCGATCCTTTGATGGGGGAGGGGTGACATACCGGAAACCGGAGGATTGGAGATTGTCTCGTGCAGTAGTAGGAGAAAGTTAACGCTGTGGCGAGGGAGGGGAGATGCGAAGGCAAACCTCATCCCCCTCTCCAATAGGTATCAGGTGCTATCGGAGGATAGCCCAGCGGTATCTGAGTCCCCTACCTCCGACCCTGTGAGAGCATCACCCAAAAGGAACCGTCAGAGTGGAAAGGGAGGATTCCAGTGATAGGCAGCAGTAACGTCAGACGTGTGATAGTCCCATTGCGGGAGAGGGCAGACCATGAGGGTGTGAGCCAGCGCCTGACGGCATTAATAATGGCGGGATTCTCCAGGTGATGAAGGCGGTTGAAGTGGCAGCTGCGGGCACGAAGTGTTCCAGGCTGCGGGTCGTGGCTCATGTTGGCTTCAACTATGCCGTCGACTGTGGATATGAAGAGATTCTGAACTCCTTCAGGGAATTGAACTCGGAAGTGAAGCGGGTGGGTGGTGTCGAGGGGGTTGATGTGACGCTCTCGATCTGTAGCCTTGTCCCGAGGATTGATGGTGGACCTCTGGTTAGGAGCCGAGTGGAAGGCATCAATTAGAGATTGCGTGCTTTATGCAGGGATATTGGGAAGTCCATCGTCGACTTTCAGACGGCGATCCAATCGTGTAGGAACCCCCTGAACCGTTGTGGTTTTCACTACACGTCTGAGGCCGCAAGGTGTGTAGCGGGTAGGATATTCGAGCATTGCAGAGCTTTTTTAGATTAAAGTGTAGGTCAAATAGTGGGTCTCTTAAGTCTTCTTTGCCAAATTATATAGGTTTAAATGAAGTAAGGTTTAGTGCCTTCTTTCCTTTATCCTAACTTTTCCTTATCCTAACTGGATCTCTTAAGTCTTCTTTGCCAAATGATATAGGTTTAAATGAAGTGAGGTTCAGTGGCTTCTTTCCTTCCGAATTCCTTCAGCGAATTGAACTCGGAAGTGAAGCGGGTGGGTGGTTATATGGCCATAAGATTGAATAAAAAGGTAGGAAGGATCGCGGTCAACAAAGAGCAAGCACCGGATAGTATTTTACCCAGGTAAATTAAAAGCAGAACCGACGAACCCGGTCATTGTTCAGGTATACATGTCACCAAGCAATCATAAGGAGGAAGGAGTCGGTAGGGTATAAAATCAGCTAGAGGATATAATCACTGATGTTCCTGGAGGGAAGCATTTTATAATGATCGGGGATTAGGATGCAACATTAGGCGAAGGAAAAGATGTTTACGAGGTAAGCTATTGCGAAATGAAAGGATGATAACTTTGTAATTTCACAGAAATTTATTATGATACGACCCGGGTTTCGACGTCCAACGTCATCTTCAGGTAACAACGCTACAGACATCCATCTATATATGGGATATAGATGGGATTCAGGTATGGGCGGGGAGGTGGGAGGAGTGTGGGAGAAAAGAGAGTGGGAGGAGATCCCCTGTGGGGAGGACTCCTCCTAATGGCAGAGGAAAGTGGGTGAGTTTTAAACACTGTTCATAGACATAAATGTAAAGCCCTGTACATATCTTAAGGTCAAGGGAGAGTATTGGGGGAGAAATAGAGGGGTTTTTTACCCTTATTAGCCCAGTTCTCTTCCCTCCCCCACCTCACCTCCCCGCCCCTACCTGAATGTCGGTTTTTAGATGGATGTCTGTAGAGTTCTTACCTGAAGATGACGTTGGACGTCGAAATCCGGGTCGTATGGTTTTCTGTGATTTCTGTGAAATTACAAAGTTATCATCCTTTCATTTCCAATATGAATCGATTTCACCAAGTTACGCCGAATACCATCAATTATAAGCTATTGCGGTTTAGGTAGATGGAATGCCGGGGGGAGAAAGCAGTTGAATTCTGAATGAGACAGGAGTTAGTTATCACCAACACTTACTTTAGACACCCCAAAAGACGTAAGTTTACATGGGGAATGCTGGGTTACTCTGAAAGGTATTATTCAGATTATATTGTGGTTAGACAAAGATTTAGGAACAGCGTGATCAATTTGCACAGGCTCCCAGGAGCAGATGCGGACTCATCACAATTTAGTTGTTATGAAGTGCAGCGACCGATTTGAAAATAAAAGGCAAGGTAGACGGGTTAGAAAATGTAATTGAGACTCATTAACTGGATTGAAAGGAAAGGAATATTAGCAGGCTTAATGTAAGAATTTTCTAGATAATAATATATTTAATCTGATGACCCTCTGCTGAATACTGGAAAAGGAAGAATAGTGGAAGAAAAGAGAAATAAAAGCCTTTGAAATAACTCCAGTATCACTAAATTTAAACTTCAAAGCCTCTACATTACTCACTTGTTTGACTCATTATCACATAAACAGAACATAAAAAGAAAACGATTAAAGGCTCGGGTTACTGTTGATCGGAAATAAATTCTCAGAACAGCCAGCGTATAACTAATTTCAAATTCAATTTCAATGTAAGGGTCTGTGATACATTTATCTCCCTTTTCCTCCCCCTCACATATTAAGTGGCGCAAACATCATTTTAGCGAATTTGTACCTTTCCCCAAAGGAAAATTAACAAGCACATTCAAGTTGGATGGAAGCGCTTTTCACTGCTATCATCTACAGCTGATTTCAAGTAATTTTTCTCTGAAATTATATTTTACTTTTAGTTTTATTTAGTGGGTCGCGGTAGTCCAGGGGGTAGAGGGTTGGACTACTGACCGGAGAGTCGGGGTTCGATTCTCGGTCACTCTGGGCACCTGCAGCTCCACCCAAGCTAGTTGATTTTTCGGGTACCAGATCTTCCTGGGAAACCATAACCGGCACCGGGATAGGAACTGGCCCCCCTACCCTGATGTGTGAATATTCACACGCCGTCGGGCTTAGTACATGGGTGAGCTCTACCATTACCTACTAAACCGACCTTCGGGTTGATTACTGTTTTTTTTAGTACCCTGCGAGCCATCACTAGGGTGTGTGGCGGTGGGTGATTACACCCCAGACTGCCCTTGACCCGAAACACCTTTCCCTCCTACAGCGGTCCGGCAAACATTTTATTCTGATTTCTTATCGTTTCTGGGAAAATTTACATCTCACGTCTATTTCTTCTGCAATTAATCTCTCCAATTGAATTGACATGATCTCTCCTACCGTGAAACGATGTGGCTAGTAGCACAAGTATGCTATCTAGAATAATATTTTTTTAATTAAAGAAACAAAGGTTTCTAAACTCTATTGAAAGATTTACAAATTCTTGGACAATTCTGAGCGATATTTTCGTATGGGAAAGAATGCATGATGGATTTTTGGTTCCGAGGTCTTCTCTCATCTCTTTTTCTGAGGGAGTTGGCCTTGTTGTTCTCATTTGAACAATGTCCTCTACATAAAAACCTCGATAGATGAGGCCATCACGGATTTCGGCTGTCGAGGTGTCTTTTAGGAGGCCTCGTAGGACTAGAAAGAGTTTTTTTTATCCTCTTCTAACTTGATGAGAGAAAAATTCCCATTTTCTTTCAGTAAAGAGTTTCGTTAAGGCTCTAAAGTCTGGAATCATAGAGCATTGAATTTTGATCTGGAAACCCATTAAATGACAGATTGGGGGGATTGCGCGGGAAGAGGTTATCAGTCTCGATTTATTCGATCATTCAGACACATCCTTTAGAAATATGGGCGAGATTTTGGGTTTGCGAGGGGGGTGTGGCATTTTAGAAGGTTCGAGTAGTGGATTACCTAGTTTTCGAGTAGTTCCTTAGAGGAATCGTAAGCAACCAGGGTGGCAAAGGATTTGGTCGTTGAAATGGGTTTTTTTCCTGGGGAGGACGGGGGAGAGAGCTAGCTTTCTTTTATTTTTTGGACGGTGAAACAAAGATTCTAGAGTTCCAGACTGGCTAAGAGAGTTCATCGCGAGCTGTACAATCATCGACATACTATATTTCAAAAAATCCCTTCGGATCGTTTACTAAGATAAAGATCGACGGCGAGAGTTGGTGAAAGTCATTCAAGCCCCCCTGAAATTCGCGGAGCAGCGTCCAGTAACTCCATTGAACCAGAGTGATGAAAGAATGAGGGAAGATTGAGTGGCTCAATCTTCCCTCACTCCGACATTCGCTCATCCTCCTTCCGCAGCCATGGACAATGCTTCAAGAGAGCTCCACTCGCGACCCGCTCGAAAGAAGGAAGGTTGCCAGGAAAAAAGAAAGCAATTTAGGCAAAAAGGCGAGATGGAGGAGTGCAAGGAACGAAGAGCTGAAAGGTACGGGCGCGGTAAGTGGCGGAGAGCAAGCAAGTGTAATGGGAAACTATGACGCCCGCCTGGGACAGGGAGGGGATGTGAGGGAGGAGGTTGAGGACGAGAGAGGGGGGGATAAGAATGAAAGAGGGGTTAAGTTTGTTGGGGTGGAGGTCCACTCACGTTGACCTATCCGATGGCTTCGTACGTGGGAGGGGAAATAAGTGGAGGGGTGGAAGTTATTTCAACGAGCGCGGCAGCATTCAACCATGGCAAACGCAGCGGCTGAGGGTGGTTCAAGCCGAGTAAAGGTGGGTGATTACACACCAGACTACCCATAACTCAAAACACCTTTCCCTCCTACAGCGGTCCAGCAAACATTTTATTCTGATCCCATATCGTTGGTGGGAAAAATTACATCTATTTCTTCTGCACTTAATCTCTCCAATTGAATTGACTTGATCTCTCCTAACGTGAAACTATTCCGCTGATAACACAAGTACACCACCTAGAATAATATTTTTTTAATTAAATGAAACAAAGGTTTATAAACTCTTTTGAAAGATTTACAAGTACTTGAACAATTCTGAGGGATATTTTCGTACGTGACCATTGGGTCAACGTCGTTCTTTGGTGATAAAAGCTCGTAGAGATTTTCTTCATTCAAATGATGGAAGCAATTGAGTAAAAAAATCCATTTGGAAAATGGATTTACCGTACCGTACCGAGAGTCGCCAGTCGTAGAAGTCTTCGCACTCATTTGCCGTGATCGCTGGTACTTTGCAGTGAGGGTGGAAAAAAGCCTAATTCGAATTCTAAACTTTATTCGTTCGAGCGACCAAAACAAAGGGACCCTTTCCCTTCTTCTCGTAGACTATATTCTAAAAGGAGGTAGAAATCCTTCCCTCATTCTCACCTGTCTGAGAAGGCTCGCTTCGTAGGAGATACTCTCGGCACGAGCCTCTCCACCCTTGTCCAAAATGAGGAGACTTGATGAAATGCGCCTCATCACCGTCCCTCAAAAGCGTTGTGTAAAATAGAAGTACAGCAACCCCAACTCAATCAGCTGGGCAGGGCAGCCTGTTAACTTGGGACTCGGCTTGAACCACACTCAGTCGCTGCGTTTGCCATGGTCGAATGCTGCCGCGCTCGTTGAAATAACTCCCACCCCTCCACTTATTTCCCCTCCCACTAGCGAAGCCAACGGATAGGTTAGCGTGAAAGAACCTCCAACCCAACAAACTTATCACCCTCTCTCGTCCTAACCCTCCTCCCTCACATCCACTCCCTCTCCCAGGCGGGCGTCATAGTCTCACATTACACTTGCTTGCTCTCCGCCACTTACCGCGCCCGTATCTACCATTTATTCGTTCCCTGCACTCGTCCATCTCGCCTTTTTACCTAAATTGCTTTCTTCTATTCCTGGAAACATTCCTTCTCTCGAGCGGGGCGTGAGCGGAGCTCTCTTGAACCATTGTCCGTGTCTGCGAAGGGAGGATGAGGAGCGAATGTCGGAGTGAGGGAAGATTGAGCCACTCAATCTTCCCTCATTCTTTCATCACTCAGATGGGTCAATGGAATTACTGGACGCTGCTCCGCGTATTTCAGGTGGGCCCGATTGAGCTTCACCAACTCCCGCCGTCGATCTACTTCTTAGTAATCGATCCGGAGGAATTTTGTGAAAAATGACGAAGATTGTACAGCTCGCGATGAACTCTCATAGCCAGCGTGGAACTCCAGACTTCAGTGAATGGGAACATTCCAGTAATATCTCATTAGTATCGTTTGATACTGTAATATCTTTAAATACTACACTATAATATTTTTTTCCTTAATTGATGAATACCACATAATATTCCTATTTTATTTTCAGGTTTCTTCATTATCGACCAGGATTTCATTCCGGGGATCTCTTAAAAGTATGTCAAATTTCGGTGGTCTACCACGTCGAATCATTCTATTTGGAATATTAATGTAATGCATATATCAAATGATTGGAGCAGTTACTTGGCAAGGAAGGATCCAGGCAGATAAGTTGCCCATTTTTATCTCTTCATGTACTAAATTTAAAATTCGCTTTAAGTGAAGACAATTATTCATAGTCGAGTTATGCATGTCATCTAAAACTGATGCCAAGTAATTATGATTTGGTAAAAAAATTATTAAATATAACAATCGTTACATATTATCAAATTTCTTAGAATGTTTTTGCATTCTTGGTAACTAGCCAAATAAAACAGTTTCTGGTGTAACTTGGTGGAAAATCTTCATACTGACTTTTAATAATCAAACCACTTTACTTTTCCACATAAACTTTTTAATTTTTACTACCCAGGTTTCGTTATAACATAACATCATCAGGTAAAAATTGACAAGTCCAACACCGTATATATACATATCTCTGGGCGGAGGGGAAGAGGAGGGAGAAAAGAAAGGATTGGTTGAGCTATGAAGAGGGGGGCTAAAAGTCTATTATTTGAGGCGGATAATATTATATAATTAGCTGGAAGGATATGGTCAATACAATGTGTTGGACTTGTCAATTTTTACCTGATGATATGTTATAACGAAACCTGGGTAGTAAAAATTAAAAAGTTTATGTGGAAAAGTAAAGTGGTTTGATTATTAAAAGTCAACTAGCCAAATAACATGACTTCAATGAAGGAGATCAGTTTGGTGCGGCAGCAAGTCTATTGGCTTCCCATGTTTAAAGGCAAGGGTTCGAAGGTGAGGGCCAGTGGTGGCATAACTTTTCTTGGATATCCTTATCCCTACTTGGGTGCCATATGCTATAATGGACTAGTCCATCCATCAAATAGAGCATTAAATTATGTGACCCCTGACCGTCTTTCCCTTGTTGTAGACCAATGCTGATAATGGTGTGCTTTTCCCAGCCAGCATTCCCAGACTGACATCCTAGAGTATTCATTGAAGCAAAAATTAAAAGATTCATGAACTTTACCTCCCATATTAGTCATGTAGATGAATCTACTGTGATCTTTAAGTTTGCTTTTCCTTCAAATGATCAATGAGGTTTAAAATGAAATATTTTGAGATATTTCTATCAGGTCTGAGATGTATCACATATAGTGTGCCTATCTGTGCAAGTTATGCAGCTTCTTTTTCACCAGAACTTTCTTCATCCCAGATTAATGTACTGAGTGATAGCTTGCACCATGGTTTGTATCATTCCACCATCATTTTATTTGTATTTACAAAGTATTTTCACGTTATTATGCTATCGTCAGGTACATGTGAGCTCATGTGAACAAATGTGCCTACAACTACAGGAATGCAAGTATAGATTCACACACAAATTATAGCTGGGAGAAGTGCAGTACTTCATTGTACTAAAGTACTTGGTATTTATCTTGGGAAAGAATTTGGGAGGCAAATATTTCAACGAACAAATCATAGACAGTGAGTAAATCAAAATTGATTGAATTTTCATGATGCTGTATTTCACAGTAATTGAAAATACTGCCATCAAACTATGCTCCATCTACAATGCTACCATCAAACAATGTCATCAGCATGAAGCCCTTTCTAATATTTAAAAGTTTTAATGATAAATTATTTTCATATAGTTATTGAAAAATTGAGAAAAAAACTCCAAACCCTCTAATCATACCCATCAAATTAATCACATTCGAAAATCTTACTTTTCATATTTAATATAGTCTTTTTTTTACCTTGGTCAAACTCATTTAACCATCTGCCAACCAGTGCTGATGCATTTATAGAAAAAGTAAAAGTAATAATAGTTCAACCACACAGATGCACAAATAGGGAGATTTTATGACCAAATTTTCCTAGTTCCATAACTTGGATTTTTTCCTTTGATGCCTTGACCCTCAAACTGTTTAAGTGGATGAATGATACTTTTTTTAATCAAGAACTCTCCAATGCTGCCACCCCTCCCATTGTTTTACTTTTTTAAATTTGTACTTCCTTTCTAGAAATAAGATTGATGGACCTCAAATCTTACTCGAAGGCTATAATGGACTCAACTTTGGAAGAAACAAGTTTTTTCATACCTGCAAAATCTCCAATTCATCAACAGAATAACTTTGGGGTCACCATTTGGGTGCTCTCAACTGAAGGAAGCCACCCCGCTCAGATGTGTCCTCGACCAGATGAGGGCTGCTGAGGTAGAAGTGGCAGGGAAGAGAGCAGGATTCATACTGCAAGTAGTGAAGTAAGCTATTTTAAATCTTTACATATTTTATCCCTTCTGTGAATATTTGGAGATATTTGACTTTAAGATCTTTGCAGTGCTTTTACAAATAGTAGTGAGCATTATGTGTAGTTAGTGGCATTTCTCAAGCCAAAGTGACCATTTGTTCTAAATAAATTGAAAGCATTTAATTTTATTACTCAAATTTCGATTGAGTTCTTTTTTCTTTCTCGAATGAATCTTTCAATTAATGAAAACTTTTCCAAATCAATCTCTAATTTCCCTTTAACTGTTTGGATGTGGGTCATCTAATGTGCTCTATGGGATCTCTCTTGGCATAAATTTAAGTTAGAATGCAGGTGTGTGGTTATCTCTTTGCCTTTTAATTTATTTTAAAAATAATAACAAACCTTGAGGGACTCTGGTTTGGGATATTTTCTCTCCGATTAGTTCAAGGATGGTTCAGGTACCTGTTCTAAGGAATAAAGGACCTGGTAGAGGCAAGTAATTTTTAGAGTAAGGTTAAAATAATCAGAGTATAATGCATTGATCTTCTTGGACCCTTAGTGATCATGTGAAGATGGTGTTTGTGGTTTACCTGAGTTTTGAATTTTCAATTTTCACTTCAATGAGTTAATGGGCATCCTCTATTTAAACTCGTAGCTTATTTGTATGAATTCTGTTGCTTCTATGATTGGTTCATTAGAATCGGCTCTCATTGACCATTAGTTTTGCCTATCCAAATTACATGTTGAGCAAAGGCCACTCTGCACATACTATGCTTTCACCAACAAAGAAAATTGCTAGTTTTTTCAATGTCTGTCTTGTATTATTGCAAGTGACATTTGATTTGTATGAATGGGCAATGTAAGACTTGCCGCATTAACCTTTCACCTTACAGATGCCTCCGGGGATGTTATTAATTATAAAATTCTTTGAATTAATTGCAAAACTGCTTTGACCTGAAAGACCAAAGCAATGAAAACCTTGGATGGCCAATTCATCATTTCTTAGTAATTGTCTAAACCTCTGGTGCTGCAATTAACACCTTAAACCCTTATGTTAACTATTTTTACCTTATCTTTCTGTTACCTATTATTACCTTCAGAGGGAAAAGTTCTTTGTTACTCCCAATAATACTCTCCTTGTGTATATCCTCCAAAAGTTATTTTAAAGGTTTTAGCCCTGAGATGTTTTATTTGAATAGCTTAGGGACTCAGGGGCATGACACAAGTTATTTTGGTATAAGGCTGAATGGAGAAGGTGGAAGGGAAGGAGGAAGGCTTGTTATGGAACATTTGGATGGACCAAATGTGATGCGGTCGGCTGAGCAACTTCTGTCATCAGTCATTTTTCTTCATTCCTTCCATTTCTTCCTTTTATTGCATTCCTGTCTTCTCTGAACCATTCATCACCACAATTCTTCAAGAGAACTTTGGCGATAGTCAATGGATTGGTGCAGTTGGTGTCCCATCAATTGGATTACTGCAAGCATCCTATATTGTCATAATGACTCTTTGACGGAGAAATTTTTTGGCTTTAGATTTGTAATATCCTTGTCGGGAATCGTGAAGATAATTTCTTTGGACAACCTTGTTCCCCTGAATACTTGAAAATTTCCATTAGGTAGGCCAATAAATAAAATTTACAATAAAAAAATAAAGGTTTGACCTACATGGACAAGAGGGTAATTGTAGTAATTAAAAAAATTATTTGCGATCAAAGTTAAACTTCAAAAGGTCTGATTTTGAAATTAATTGCCGTTGTGTAACTTTGTAATAGTGATGTCACGGTTATGGCTTGTCATATAGCTGCTTCTGAATCCTGATTGTTGTAGTATTTGTAACAGAGGTAAAAGCAAGCAATTGTAGGGGTCTCATGTTGGCATTATTCGTGGCAGTGGTGGTGAATTTTGAAGGAAGTGCCTCACTATTGATTAAATAAATCCAAATATATAAGGAGTCTTTATTACTTGATACACACTGTTGAAAGTGCTCAATTAAATTTCTCTTCATCCTTGTTGAGAACATGCATTTCATGAAAGTTCATAGGTTATAATTAAATTTACTTCACTGGAATAAACTCATAAACTTTCAATAAATACAAAATGCTACTTGCCCAAAAGTTATGTAAAAAGTGAAATTTTGATTAAAAATTTAGTGGGCTCTAGAAAAGTTGGGATTAAGCAAGTTTCAGACATTTTTGGTGAGACCCTCACTATTGTTCAGTGACAACAGCTTCAGCCAAAGGGATATCGCAAATTACATTGGGGTTTGATAACTGTTTGTTTCCTTCAGACTACTTTGTGTGAGAAACTTCCTCATATGAAATCAGATCAATGCAATTCTACTTGAAGGCTGGTTTTATAAGAGAATTTTGATTGAGTGTTCTTTTTTCTTTCTCAAATGAATCTTTCAATCGATGAAAACTTTTCCAAATCGATCTCTAATTTCCCTTTAACTGTTTGCATGTGGGTCATCTAATGTGCTCTGTGGAATGTGTCTCTTGGCATAAATTTAAGTTAGAACGCAGGTGTGTGGTACTGTCTTTGCGTCTAAATTTATTTTTAATAGCACAACCAACCTTATGTTGATTGAGGGATTGTGGTTAGGGTATTTTCTCCAATGAGTTAAGGGATGGTTGGCTCACTTGTTCTAAGGAATAAAGGAGCTGGTTAGGGTGAGTTATTTTAAGAGAAAGGTTAAAATAACCAGAGAACATATTAAATTAAACGACCTTCTTGAACTGCAAGTGACGATGTGAAAATGGTGTCTCTGTATTCAATTATTTCAGGCTCAACTTTGTGGAAGTTCATGTTCATTAAATGAAGAACACAATGTATATTTCTACTGTTCTTTATTTTTGTTCAACTAGTTTCAACAGTTTTATTTTAATGGTAATTAAATGGTCCGAGACTTATTTAATTTGTACCTGATGATGTTGCCTAAGCATTGAAACTAGTTGTACAAAAATAAAGAACAGTAGAAATATTCATTGTGTTCTTCATTTAATGTTGGTGTGCCTGGTTTTCCTTAGTTTTAAATTTTCACTTCCATGAGTTGGACTTCCTCTGTTGAAACTCGTAGCTAATTTGTATGATTACTGTGGTTTCTATGACAAGTTTTTAGAATCAGCTCTGTGTCCATTATTTTTGCCTCTCCAATTACATGTAGAGCAAAAGCCACTTCGCACGTATTATGCAATCACCAGCCAAGAGAATTTGCTGGTTTTTTCAATGTCTGTAATGTGTTATTGCAAGTGATAGATGAGTTCTGTATTAAGGACATGTAAGACTTGCCACATCAACCATTTACCTTGCAAATGCCTCCTTGGATGTTATTAATTATAAAATTATTTGGATTAATTGCAAAAGTGCTTCCAGACCAGATATACCAAAGCAATGGAAAGCCCAAGATGACTAATTCATCATTTCCCAGTCATTGCCTAACCCTCTGTTACTGCAATTAACACCTTAAAACCTTCTGTTGCCTATTTTGCCCTTATATCAACCCCATCCCCCTCTCACCACATCCTTTTTTCAAATATTTGCTTTTCTCTTTGTACTTACCTATATTTCATTACCTTGTTTTGCTCGGTCATATTGTTCAAGAGAGTCAATTCAACTGCTGCAGAATCTAACTGAAAGGTAATCTATAATGAACAAGGTTTTTTTGTTTTTCAAGTGATGTTTCCTGGAACTCACATTTCCACATTGAAAGCAGTGATTAATTATAGCCTACTTCTTTTGAAATTTCACTTTTATTAACCAACTTCACTCTTACTGACAGTTGTGCAGACTTGCCTGGAGTGAAAATTATTATACTTTATCTAAGTTGAGAGAATTATTCAATCTTATTTACCTTAAGGGATCATTGAGTTACAAATCAATTACATCCATATGCCTTAATACTCAGGTTCTCATGGACCCATGAATTGTGACCCCAAATGGGGCTTTGAAGGATTTTATGTGAGATTGCCGGCTGAAATACCCTAAAAATGATAATGTTTGCAATTTAGATTTCAATCAGCATCATGATTGGAATGACATCATTTAAAATATTCAATAAAACCCATTAAGACAATCCCAATTGCAAATTGTCTGTCACTTCTAAGAGGGAAAAGGGTTCATTAAATTAAGAACACAATGTATATATTCACTGTTCTTTATTCTTGTACAACTAGTTTCAACGCTTAGGCAAGGGAAAAGGGTTCTTTGTTACTCCCAAAAATACTTGCCTTGGATATATCCTGCAAAAGTGTTCTTAAATGTTTTTGCACTGAAGTGTAGTTTCATATGAATAGCTTAGGGACTGAGGGGCATGACCCAGGTTATTTTGGTATAAGGCTGAATGGATAAGGCAGAAGGGAAGGTGGAAGACCTGTCACAAGGAGGGACCACCAAATGGGGTGCAGTTGGCAGGGCACCTTCTCTTATCACCTGTTATTTTTCTCTATTTCTTCCATTTCCCCCTTCTATTGCATTTCCTGTCTTTTCTGTTTTTTTTCTATTTCTATTTTCTATTCTTTCCTGTTTTGTAATAGTGATGTCTTGTTTACGACTTGTCCTACAGCTGCTTCTGAATCTTGATTTTTGCAATTTAACAGTGGTTAACGCAAGCAATTGTAGCGGTTGCTTGTGGGTAGTATTCATGGAAATTGTGGTGAATTTTTTAAGTGGGTCACACTATTGATTAAATGCATCTGAATATATGATGGTTGTTTATGACTTAACCACTGTTGAAAGTGCTCAATTAAATTTCTTTTCATCCTTGTTGAGAACTTGCATTTCATGAAACTTCATAAGTTATAACTAAAATTACTTCACTGGAATGAAGTGGTAAACAGTCAATAAATACAAAACAATACTACGCAAGAGTTATGTATAAAGTAGAAATTTAAACTAAAAACTCACGAGCCGACTAGAACATGAGATTAACTGATTTGGGCATATATGGTGAGACCCGCCCTATTGCTCAATGACAAGAGCTTCAGCCAAGGGATATCACAGATTATTTCATGTGAACCTTGGGTTGATTCCTCATGTGATACCTTCAGAAGGTTATAAATGTCATTGAAATGGTAGATGTTGGCTACCTGATTAATGCCAAATATGGTAACTGTGGCAAAGCTAAGTTTCATCTATTAATCTTTGTACCATGTCTAACCCAATTGGTGCCAAGTACGAGCAAGGAGAGATTCTCAAATGTATATTTGAAAATGATAGACAATGAATTCAAATGAAGATGGCTAGACCTGTAGGGGGTTGAAGACTGTTTCTATCCTGTCAGACCCTATAATTTGTACTTCGTTTGAGAAATTGCCTCATTGATCTGAAATCAGAACAATGCAATTCTAATGGAAGTCTGGTTTGGTAAGAGAGTTAATTAACTTAATAATTATTACTTGTAGCATGTGTAAAATTCACACAACAGGATAATAAGATAGGGCTTGTTCCATTCCCTGAGCCAGCTCTGGATTCCCAGGGAGATCTATCGCACATCTAATCAAACAGTCCATTATCATCTATGAAGACTTTTGAATGAAATAGTATTTTCAAATATGCACATTTGTTATGCTAAATTTTGTTCTTAATCATCATGAAAGGTATTGTTTACAGAAACTTGAGTGTCAGCTTATAAACTAAATGCTTCCAACATTTGTGGTGTCAAAAATTCACCCTGCTATGACAGTTAAGGAAGGAAATCAAATGAACATACCATTGGGAAGCATGGTGGTCCAGGAGTAATGCTGACTGGAGGGCCCAGGTTTGATTCGAAGTAATGCTGCTAAGGCACCCTCAGTTCCACCCAAACTGTTTTTTTTTGGGTGCCAGATCTTTCTAGGAAACCATAACTGGCACAGGGAAAGGCACTGCCCCCCTTACCCATGTGTGAATTTAACACCCCATTGGCCTTAGTATTATGTGAACTCGACTGTCACTAACCAAACAGCCTTTTGGGTTGATAACTGGGATTTTTTGTGTTTTACATCAGTGGTGTCTAGGATTAAAGTATTAAGTGGTTTTTCATGATATAGCTTTGTTATTATTTTGTTTTTATAATTAATAGATTTAGCCCGATTTGATGTAATCCAATCTTTAATAACATTAAACATGTAAATAAAGACTTTTACTATCTATTTGTACAGTAATGAAATGTTTTAAAAAATATTTAACAGGCAGCCATTCATTTTTTTAACTGCCAGAAACCAACTGCAAGCCATAGACAAAATGAACAGAGAGGTAGGTAGGTGCCTGTGGTTGAAAATATGAATTTCAGTTGATTGAATTGAAGTGTGATTTAATGTGTGAAATTATTCAACCTGGAAAAACTGTACACAAAGAGTTTATTACAATAAAGTAACCATAGTGAAGAATGTTACTGGGTGGCCCTTTGAAATGGTCCTTTAAGACCCATGAAACCCAAATAGCCTTTAATCACTCTCATATATAGAAGGATTCCTTTCATTTTATCTTTATGAGAAGTGTTCCTTCCAATTAACAGTTGCCAGGTATAAAGGTTAATGTTCTCCAATCCTTCCAATGGCTTTCTCCCCTCCTTTTTCCACCTTAGTTTCTCAAGATCCTAATTCTTAATCTTCTAACTGAATCTGAATAGAGAGATGCAATGAAATATGAAGGCATTGATTACATTTTGAAGTAATCTAGCAGTATCCACTCCTACTTTGTCTCAATTTTTGTTTTGGCAAAAAGTTTCCAAACAAATTCCCATTGGCATTAAAATCCTTCCATTGGTATAAGATATTATTTGATTCTGTTATTGACTAAAACTGGTCCAAGAAATACTGTTTATGAACAAGTTTTGATCAACAGTTGCCCAATTCATAATCATTGCTTTGATGTCGGATTCCATATGAATCAAATCTACTACTTGATTATTACAGTTTTATTTTAAATTCCCTGGTACCTTATTTTCATTTCATTGCTACATGTTCCTGTTCTTTAACATCGGTCTAATGATAATTATATTTAACTACCTGTAAAGGTAGGTTTGTGATGAAAACCAGCTACCAAACAGTGACAACGTCCTTGCCTCACCACAACTAAACATCCAACACTAAAATAGACCCCTCTTCAATATATGCATACCTCCTTATTCCATTTTCTAATATGCCTCTACTAGTACTACCCCTTTTTATCCTAACATTCTCCCCCTCTCACAATATTCAGCACCCAATTGCAAATCAAAAACCTCTGTATTCACTAACATGCCCAATTTTTTCCAGCAATCCCCTCTGCTCCCCCATGGTTCACAATACTTCCTATTTAGTGAACTAATAATATGCAGTTGGGAAATTCATTACAATTTAAATTCCTCATGCCTGTGCAACTAAGCAAATGAATATTTATTAGGTTTTAAATGAATCACATTGATAGGCAAAAACAAATAATTTAAGAATATGACGTACTAAGTGATGCATGAATAGTAGTTTGTAAAGTTAATTTTCTGGTACAATGAGAACATACATAAGTTTTTCCATGCAATGGTGTAGGAGAGTAAATTATTCCTCCGACTTTTCATGTAGACAGAATATTCTGAACATTTTTAAATGTACTTAAGTTGAATTTGGGTGAAAGCCAAAGAAACTTAATTGAAGATGTGGTTATATTATCCCTGAAATATCAGCGACATTTACTTAGCCAACCCCAAGGAGTTTTTCGAAAGTCTTGTTTGCTGCATTGTTTAAGAAGAAATTAGACTTGATAATTTGAAAATATTGTATTCTACAATTTTGAAATTAATAAAAGTTTTGAATATATTCTTGCAATAATGATTCTTAGTATAATTAAAGTCTGAACTACTATGACTGCAGTAATAAAAATGCATTTGAAAGTTGTAACCAGTGCAGGGGATAGAATTGAGTGGACCAATTGCACCATTGAAACAGTGTTGAGATCAAGTTCTTGAGGAATTTTTGGAAAAGCTACTGATAACTGATATTCAAATGTTTTGGATTAATCATAAGTCTTCCATACTTCGCAACTGGTCAATTTTACTGAAACAAAAAGCACACGGATTCCTTAATTTGAACTAAGAGATATTGCTGCAATTAGGGTTTCCTCCCATTTTTTTAATTTGAGCGTTAACTGATGTTTAACCCACTACTGTTTAAATTCATTATGTTACAGCACCTTCTATAAGAATGTACTGAGATTAATTGGAAGGGTGTGTCATATTTTATATTAACCGTCGCCGTCGGAAAGAATTACAGAAAGCCAAATTTTTGTATGGACATGTAAAATTTGTATTACGAAATTACACGTTAAGGCCTCTAGTGGGAAAAGGATGTATTAGGATGTGCTTGTATTTGAGGTGTTTTCAACTAGTGAAGGCATGCGCCATCTATTGGCTAAATTCTCAACCAATCCGTTAATTAATTTTTTGTTCAATAATGTGCTGTAAAGTGTCACCAGAGATTTTGACGGTAGGTTCAGGATGCCCCGGGAGATCAGGAAAACAATTAAATATTGAATATTTTTGTGAGGAGGGCTGCCATTTTTTCCGGCGGCCCGCCGCCCGGCCGGAAAAAATGACGGCCCTCCTCACAAAAATATTCAATATTTAATTGTTTTCCTGATCTCCCGCGGCATCCTGAACCTACTGTCAAAATCTCTGGCGACAATATTTTGCATATTAGCGAATCGAAAATATTTTGCAAAAAAAAATTTTCGGCCGCAAAAGAGAATCGATGTAACATACGATATACCTAGTCTCGACTCCGCAATCCTCCTCTTAACCCCCGGGCTAACGGGTTACTTGTGAAAAACTGGTTCGGACCTTCTATTTATCTTGCAAAACTACGGACTTTGCCGATTTTTGCTCAAAATCAACCCGATGAGCTCGGCAAGGCCCTCACCCGACAAATCCAAGGCATCTGCCTGCCTCGACGCCTCTCTCGCCTGGCGAGGAGCTCTGGACTTAGAAATTTTTCGCTGGTTGGACTCGGGACTTGAACATATTTTCTCGCGGAGGCTTAAGCACCTCACTTTGGGCCTCACGATACGCCGATACGGCTCGTGAGCGGTTGGCCGTCGTTGGAGTTACTCTTTTTTGAAGCGTGAGCCGGTTCTTGGAAAACATTCGATACCATCCTTTTTCGCATGCGATAGACCAATTAACTGCAATTATTGGACTTTGTTCAGTTCTGTGCATGACGTCATTTTTGACCCAGTGCGAGTAAGTGTGACTCGTATGTTTATTACCTAATAATCAAATTGTTCAGAGTGCATCCAATGTTGCTATCTATGCAGGATAGGATAAAAATTACTTTAGAATAATTGGACAATATTTTAGGCTACCAACGTACGGATTAGGCTATCTTTTTATGTTTTTTATGTGACACATACTTTTTTTTAAATACAGTAAAGATACTGCTTAATTTAATTATTCCATTCTGATAATTAATTGAAATAATGGCTCTTGCACGGTTTCTTGGATTTTAAACAATCAATTACATAACAATTTGTCTCGAATATTTCTTTGCAGGAAATGTCGACATTTCATTCAAGTTAAACTATTTACTGATAATTCTTTTTTAATTCTTAACGAATTGAATAACCCGCGTTGCCGAATGCATGGCAGAGGGTGTAAATATATTCAGACTGCCATTATTTTTGTAGATTATTAGAATATGTTCATTTACAGTTTCTTTAGGTAACAATTAAAAACCATTTTATTTCGTGTTAACCTTAGAAAAAGATCTATTTTTTAGAGGAATTCCTTTTTATTTCTTAAGCAGCATATCAATGCAAAATTAGCCATTCTGAAGTTATACAAAGAGAGTGATTTAAAATTAGACAACATTCATTATTGCTTATTTCATCTTTATTATTCACAAATACATGTATTGAAATAAATGTGTATTAAAAATGCATCAGTATTCCAAATATCCTTTTTTATACAAAACATTTCACTGAAATACCCTCATAACCACTACCAGCAAAGTTAGCGGTGGAGGAGTTGCAGCCTATTCAGAGGCCTCATTTGATGCTGACACCCATGTGAAGTGCACTTCTTTAGATGCTGATTGCACTCTCCAACTTGGCACCCACCAGGAAATACACACATTCATTCCTTATATCCTTCGGTGAGAAAGCTTGCTGATTCACCTTGATTCCCATGGATGCTCCTCTTCTCCTCTAGCATAAGCTTCCTAAGGGAAAACAAAGGAAATAGGATCATGAATTTTAAGTTAATGTAATTTTTTAAAACTACCTTTTGGGATGTTATAAGCAGAAATATTTAACCTGTTCTGGAAATCTATACATACCAACACAAAATATCTGAGATATTAAGCTTTAATTAAAAATTTAAATGAATATCATGCAAATGGTATTTTGGTGAAATATACAATTCATCCATGACAATTTAATGGAAATTATTTGATTAACAACCGCTGCTGCTTCACTGGATTTCAAAATTTTATTCATTTGTCTAAAACTAATGAGTAGAACACCTTTAAATGAACATAATCACAGTTTACTACAGATAATTGTGGCTTGCTGAAATGAATAACTTCATATCATCACTCAAATACCATAGAAATTTGAATCTATAATGCATTAATATGTTTGTGCATGTTGACCAAATGAATTTTTTAAGGCATTCATATTTCAAAATATATTTAAATATTGTCATCTGAATGTGGAAATTATAAGATTAAGTTAAAATAAAAATGAAATCTTTTTCCTTACAAGAAAAGGGAGATGAGGTACAATGGAACATGGAACTACGTATTTTTTACTCTATCATATGAGTTTATTTAATGGGAAATCACCTGGGCAAATAATGGACTTCATAACATTTTTTTACAGACCTTTTGTTGGATTCTTAGTTTTTTTCTAAAGGAGCTCCAACCACTGATTTAGCCTTCCCTTTCACCCTCCTCACCTACCCATGTCAGCTCTATATCCCAAAAAGGGGACCAAATGCAAACCAAGGAATGGAGAAGATTGGCATTTGAGAATAAGGCCAGAATAAAAGTAGAGAAGTGTGTGTTGGGTGAGTCCAAGGCAGGAGAGGAGGGAAAACAATGAGGGTGAATAAGGAAATATGTTGCCAGTTATCAATTATAACATTTGACTTGATTAATATCCTTTAACAGAGAAAAGTGGCACTTATTTTAACAAATTGTGTTATTATATCACAAAAAACAGTTTCTAATGCTAGTGGATAAGCATGTATCGGAAGCTTATCAAATGGTATGGAAATGGAAAAATATCAAATGGGAATGAAATTAAGATAATTTTGCTGCATGAAAGGTGGGGGGGAAGAGGTTTTTCTGGGAATAATTTAAAGAAAGAGGGAATTATTGCAGGGCATATTATCTGGCAACAAAAATTCAATGTGTGCTATAGAAGGGAGAATGTTGGGTATGTGAGATGGAAGGAAGTTCATTAGTTTTAAGTTTTAAGGGTATGTCAACAGCGAAGGTCATTTTGTACCACTGTCTATGAATTTAAGAAAATAATAGTTAAAAGTAAATTTAAAGGCATTTTAGATTAAAAGGCAGGATGAAAGGAAAGAGTTTGTACTTTGGATGAAATAGAAAACGGACGTTAAACTTGTGTGGTGGAAAACCTGATACCCTGTAAACATCAGAGTTTTGACAGAAGTGACCTAATAGATATCACAGGGGGAAAACCACTAGTAAACATCAGGGCCAGAATGCCTCCATTACCTGAAGAACATCATTCATGGCAGAAAAATCTTTTAACCATCTGGTGAAATCACAAATTACCTCAAAAACAGCAAAGAGTGAAACAAAGAAATTAGACATGCAGTAACTAAGGAATCAGTGCCCAAATATTTTTATTGTCCACAAACCATATATATCACATACTGTCCACTTCATAAAGAACTGGCAGTCAAGCACTGAGCTCTGATTGGATTGTTCTTTTCCACACGCTTTAATGAAATCCATCGTCAATGTTACTATTTCTTAGTCTTGGGCAAGAGAACTCCAAAAAATACCTTCAAACTGAGTACATAGGCAGGATGGCCAGCGAAATTGTTGTCACCAATAGACAGCCAATGCGGATGGAGAACCCAGAAATGCAAAGACAAGTGTTACAATTATTTGTTATTTAAAAATCTATTCAAAGAAAAATAACACTCCATTAGAAGGAATTTCCTGAGTTTCCATTTGAGACCACAATTTATCACTCGTTTATCATCGTGTATAAATAATTATGTCGTGCTAAGATTGAAATCAACATCATCTAGCATGATTAAATGAAAAGACCTGTGTCTTTTTGCAAAACTAGTACATACTAGTAAGTATTCTGAGACTTTGATAGTTTCAACTAACATGAAAATGTTCAATATTTACTCAGTTGAGTAACCTTTAGCGATTTAATTTACTTTTCTATTGACATTTTGTCAAAATGCATTTTATAAGAAGGAACTAGGCAAAAATTGGCATATTAATAATTAATCCATCTTACAAAAGGATTTTATTAAAATAATTTTCCAATACAAAGAAAAGATGAAAGAATGTTAAGAGCAACTTTGACATGACACTTTCACATTACTTAGACTAATTTATATTTTCATTAGTTTTCATAATGATTTATGTATCCCATAGAAAAATTGATTCAATTCTTGATATAACATTATAACATAACTTAACTCATAACCTAACATAACTCATAAAAATAGATTACACACAAATTAAGAAGGGGGTGTGTGGTAGTCCAATGGGTAACATGTTGGTTTACTAACCTGGGGGTCTGGGTTTGATTTGGAGCGATGCATCTTGAGACACTGCCCTTCATCCATGTTGTGGGATTTTTCAGGTACCAGATCTTCCTGGGAAACCACAAAGCAGCCCAAGAAAAGGAACTCTCCCCCATTATTATTATCCTATTGATTAGTGTGTGTCACAAAATTCAGCTTATTACTAGGTGGAGTATACCTCAAAGCCAACCTACATTTATTAATGTTGTTGGATAAACTAAATGAAAATAACATCCCAGACAGCATAAGCTTAGTAAGTACTATGATTTCACCCAAATCCATGGTACTTAAAGTCAAATTTGACAATTTAAAATCAAACTAACCAAATGATTAAACACAGCAATCAGCACAAAGATTGATTTTTTAAATATGAGAGTGCAGCTCACCTCATAAAGGCCTAAGGTATGTGGGCTTAATAAGTTCGACAGAATGCCTCACACTCAGTTGCAAAGGTGTTTGGCAAATTAGGGGATCGTGCCAAAATTAAGGAACAGAAATGAGGCAGTTCATTTCCTTGGGGTGCTTGTGGTTTCCCTGTCGAGCACCCTAAAAATAATAGCATTATGGTGAGACTGGGAATTTTCCAAGGCGGATACTGCGTATTTACCTGTAAGAAGTGGTCTCTCAAAATCTTTTGCCACCACCTGAAATTGGTGCCATATTTTACAAGTAAGTTTTCATTGTGGAATGGAATGATGTTTTAATTAGGTAAAATATTTCACAATGAAAGGTAAAACATACTTTTAACTAATATTATTAAATAATAAATTTACTTGTAAACAATGCATTAGTTCATCAGTAAATAAAATTTTAAAGTTGGTATTGGAAAGACACTATAATACAGCACTTCACTTCTCAACATTGCCAAAAAAGAAGACCTGACACCGCACAATACAATAAATCCTTCCATTCCACATTCATTCTACCTACCTCCATTCCACCACAATATCTCCAGTATATTCCTACGGTCAACTGTCTTGACTAACGTTCTCCCTTTTAATACACTCAATATCAGGCTGGATTGTGTGGAAATTTATTTTTGAATGAAAGGAGAATACGATGTATTTCCCACAAAACTTTTATTTTATACATCTAATTTCAACACACAGGCATCATCTTAAGGTATTCAAGGATTATGACTTTGCATTGAAAATAGTTTTCACAAATGTAAAGTTTTGTGTAAAATACATAGTAATCATTTTTTCTCGGCCCTATTACAGTTTCAATGTTTACACCACTTTTACTTGCCAAGACAAAATATAAATTCATCATCATACTTTTAAAACTTGGGAAGAGGCAAATTGTGTCAGTAGAGCCAGAACAACCTTAAGTTATAAGATTTTACCCATATTTTCTCCTCTCAGCAGCAGGTGGACATTCTTTCATGTGATTTTCCTGCAAAAGGCCTAAGATTAAATGAGCTTGACATATTTCAGGCTAGGAGTGACCTGATCTGAAGCGTACCTGCAGAGGAAGTAATTTCAAAATAGTATTTTTTAGGACTGACAAAATCAAGTAATTGGTGGTTAATTTCACCGAGCTCCAACGCGCCGGGAAGGTTGCGTCGTTTTCCTTATAAGGATTCCTGGGAAATATATTCCAGTCGCTCGCAAATCCAACGCTACATTTGAGCGCAAACCCTCTGTGCTTGGATGACGAGCGCCGTACTAATTAGAGCCATCGTCGCGAACGAAGGAATGAACTGCAAAATTCAGGTTGAATTTTTATCCACTTAACACGCGATCAAATCTGCAGTCCCTCCCCATTTCGAATCGCATGCTGACCGAGGGGTGGACCAGAAGGTAATCAGATTAAATTAGGGAGCATCTACAATGACGAAGAATTGGACGTCGCAAATCGAAATTTCAATGTGTGCGCACAAAAGAATGGAAGCTCCCACGGCCCTGATTGCAACCAGAGTATTGTCGAGGATCGACAATATTTGTATTTTAGGGATGGAGTCCAAAGAGAAACCGGGCGTCGGTAGTAGTCCACTATTAATGAAAGGCGCCAAGGGGTCCGCACTTCAACATCCCAAACGACGAACGGTGCGCTCAATCCAAGTGCTCTCCATAAAGCACCGTCATCGTAGGGATCGATGTACGTTACCCACCGCACCATGCCGATCCCAAGTGATGACAATTACGGGACGATCATTAATACATCCCCAGGACAATAACCAACGACGATTGAGCCAAGCTAAAGATTGGATTTACAGTTTTCTTCAGCCCTTTGCTCAGTGTGTATACTCAGTGTATACGGATGCCAGCAAGAGGAGGCACATTTCAAAATAATTTTTCTAGGCCGACTACATACCTACCAACATGCAACAGTCGATTTTGGAAAGTTGCCCTATGCTCTAGATAATCGAAACCTGATAATTAGAAATTTTATACACTGGACACCTTTATGAAGAAGCTTAACTTACCACTGTATATTTGCACGTGGGTTTGTGTGAAATCGCCACTCGCCAATGATATAGATCTGCCCGTGATTTCGACCGCTTAGTCTTCTCCAAAATACCTCGACGATATGGCCTCACGGTTACCACGAGCTCCTTGATAGCGATGAGTCCATCGCTTCGATCGGCTAGCTCATCCCGGCTCTCAAATCGGACTGGCGAGACGAAATGCCTGTCGGCAAATGAGGTGGGATTTGAGGGGAAGGCGAGGGAGGTTGGGGGGGGTTTATTGAGTGGGAGGCTTCGCACAAGAGAGAGTGAAATGGAATTGGGACGAAGGAAAAGGAGGCGGAGGGAATAGTAGCCCATTTCAATTCCGAAAGCGCGCATTTCGCGCATCTTCGCAGGGCTTTGCACTGGAGCGACCTGGAGTCCTGCGGTTAACCGTTCCCTTCCTCGTCGAAAGCTTGAGTGCCGAGTGTACAGCTGCTTCCAAGACCACCAGCCAACATTGAAATTCCGTGCCCCTTCAGAAACGCGCGCACTTTATTAAACGAGCCATCGTGTGACCATTCAGTGAATCCAGACTTGGGTCTCAATGTTAGTCCATGACTATACAAATATATGCCGTAACATACATGTAAGTAAATGAACCCAATGATGATGCTAATGCCTTGACAACCGGAAAATAACTAGCAAGTTCCTATTGAATTGCTTTCATCAGGAACTCGGTAAAATAAATGTGTTGGCAACTACTATTCCTCAGTGGCTAGCATGAACCTGAATATTTTCTCAGATTTCTTTGAGTTTATTACGTAAGGGCATGGCACCTCATACATTACTAGGAGGGTGGGTTGGATGGAGGCTCATAGGAGAGGGGGAGGGAGGGTTGAGGCACAGGTGAAGCAGCATTGCCAATCCCGCTTCGGAATTGCGATGAGTCAACTGCGTCCCATCCCATGGTCTGTGCACTGGGATAATATCCTTGTGTAACATTCCATTCCTCTTTCGCGGTCTCTGGTTGGTCTCAATCCGCTTAAACTCTTGTGGATACGGGGATTGAGAATTCTCACGCAGCATCCCTGCCTGGGGTAAGATGCGACTAAAAAGGCGGCGAGACATACCCGAAAAGCAACCCCTACTGAGAAAGGGATACTTCAAAACAGGCTAATGGATTTAATCTCTGCGTACGGCCATACCATCCGGCCTGCGATTCACATGGGAATTTGCCGCGCCTGGAGACCCCCAAGTGAGAGAAGGGGATCCCGGGGGGTGAGCGCTCTGGTTCCCAATCTGGGTTTGGAAATCCGGTATGAACCAGATAGAAATATTCCTCCTCTGCTATGGATTTCGTGAAAACGGGACCTCTTTTTTTCCAAAATTCTTTCGCCTGGTCCTCCAAAGTCATCGCTTCAAAAACGAAACCGAGCATAAATTCAGAATTCACAGTGTATTATACAAGTACAAGTGAGAACATACTGGTCTGAATGTGAGAACATATAGATCATTATGCTCTCGCATGGCCTTTTTCCACCGACTACAATATGTGGAAACAATTATTAAACTTCATTTTGGCTTGTTAATAAAAATTCGGATCGACCGTAGTTCAGCGCGACACTTCTTGTCGTATCAAAATCGGGAGAGTTGAGTTCAGAATATTTAGCCATTTTCGGTGTAACTTTGTACTTAGAACTAGACGAGGAACATGTTTCGGTGCCAAAACACAGTACACATTCGGTGAATATTAGGTTGCCCCGAAGGAATTTGAGAGAACCTCATATTTATGGTTGCCATGTCCATCGGAATTGGGCTATTGAAGCCATTCCCTTTCAGTGAGAGGGTCAATTAGGCTCATTTCCATGTTTGTTATGCCGGTATATTTTATCCAAATATCCAAGTATAAAATCTTTACTTCCTCGACGGCACTGTACTATATTCTTAACTAGAGATGATTGATGACATCTGGTAATTACTTTAATTTACTTTTTTACTCATAAAATTTTTTTACATTTTGTTTTATAGTGCTTAAGGTTACCACCTCTTGAAAGTTTTGACCATGAATATATTTCAAATATGAACCAGATAGGGTAGCACATGTGCTACCTGTATGAATTTCTATCTTCCCCTTAATGTTATAAACATTACAGAATCCTCAGACCACCTCTGCAGTCAATTTCGTATAAAAAGTGCTTTCCTATGGTCTATATCCATCATCTTCAAGAAGTACTGCCCTTTGCATGTTTATTTCAAGTCACTTCTTTCTCTAACACTTCCCATTTTAACTGCTTTTATGCCACTTTTAAGATAACCATTACACATCTGTCATAATTGCCAGCATTTCAAAATACCTTTACCATTTAATGTACCATTACATATTTGCTTTCATTCTTCCTTCACAAAGTTCAATCTCACTAATGAATATTTTTTTGCCATGTAACCCATCATTTTGGTAATCTGCATAAGGTTAAAATACATATTTATCGTTTGGATTAAACCAGACAAACCCTGGCTTCAGATGAAGATTCCAAGTTATCATTAACTAACAAAGAAAAAAAGTAATTTCTATTAATTTATAATACTTCTTACTTGAAACATTAATTCAAAGAATCAAAATTAACACCAACAGGCAGCCAATTTGAGGAACTTTTTACATTTTTCGGAGTAGCTTCTTCCCCAATCTGAAATTTCACAACTTGAAAATATATCCTGGAATTCAAAGAGCGGAATTCTTCATCTCCATATTTCTAAAACAATTATTTTGGGTTCTCTGGGGTTGAATTCTGGGATTTCCCAGATTCTGGGTCCAAGTCTTGGTACCATGTTTGTCACTTCATCAAAAGACTGCACACAGCACTTTTGAGAACGTCTCCTCAGTATACCCCATGAGGACAATTAGTCTTTCATTCAAGAGCTAAGTAGATAGATGGGGCATGTACCTAAAAATGGCTATAAACATGAAGAAATAATGAAAAACATTACTTAATTCAAAGCACTGTATTTCACCTCCCAAGTACATAGGGTTGATTTTTAAAAATTTTCTTTATAAAAAATTAATATTTTATGGATCTCCCTGGCTTCATCAGCAAGTGTCACATTAAAATTTCCAAATTAAACTTTGTGGAACATGAACATTTGGTCTTGAAGAATGCAATTTTAAGAGGTCGGAAATGTATTTGGCTTAATAGTACAATTCTGCAAATTGGCATACTATTCCCATTGAACAAACAAAATTCAAAATAAATTCCACACTGAAATCTTTAATTAGTCATATTCTAGATGAGTATTGTAGAATCACCAATTACAATAGATGTATTAAAGAAATATATTAAAAGATGTAAAACTTAAAGATTCTCAAAAAGTATAAATTGAAATATATAACTGGCAGTTCTTCCAGGATTAATTAGTATGAGAAATTAACAGAATAAATACGTGCATTACTACTAAAACTAATGTGAGTGCCATTAAGACTCAAAACTGCAAGATATCAATACAAGCATAGATACTATCGATGTTCAATGATAAATAGTATTTTGATATTAGAAGATAAAATACTAAGAGAGATAAAATACTTTCAAATATCTTGAGAACCCTTTAACATTTGATTCAATTACCCATTGAAAGATTGCTAACTAGCAAATGCAATCACGTCACTGAAATGGTACGTCAGTCAACCTACATAGGCACTTCTTCACACAGTCACCCAATACATAAAAAAAACTATTCTCAGTAGACAGGGCAGCAGGTGAACGTATTCAGAAACAGGTTACAACAAAAAAATTGTTAACAGTCATTAAGCAATCTCAAAAATTGCCTTCACAATAAATATATTTTAATACTGCTTAACGATCAAACTTGTTTCAAGAAACCCAGAACTTATAACATGAACTTGTTCATACTATCTAAAAAGAGTTAATGATCTGGTAATCACTTGGTCATGCGTCGAAGGTTAGGGAGTGATCAATTGTGTAAGATGAATGACTCAACTTCAAATATGTAAACATGTAATCAATCAAAGAATTTCCCAACTGGAATAATTTTCGAATATGGAATAAAATGAAGATCCCCTAAAGTAAGACATATGAAATGCGTCAAAACCAATCTTGTCTTTTCAAAAAAATCTAATAACAGATGCTTACATTGATGCCATTATCTTTCTGCCTATGCATACTCTCATAAACATATGTGTACTAATCTATAGAATACATACAATCCCTTTTGTAAGTATTTTTCACCAGAATTGAGATGAGAACCCAAGAGTTAAGTGTATTTGGGTTTTCATGGAAATAAGGAGATCATACACATAATTTTGTGTGTATGTATGTACATATAAATATATACACATATTCACACACACACACACACACACACAGTGAACTCTCAACTATCTGTGTGCTAATGGATTCTTGATGAAGCTGGGTAATTGAAAGACATAGTTAACCAAAATATGGTCGTTACATAAATGGATTCAATTTTTGTGAATCTAAATGGTGAAAAAAAAAAATATTCATTTAAAAGATAAATTAACTCTCCTTTTTCAAATGTACTTATCTGAAGTTTTTCCAGCTATACACAATTTCTCCATTTTTAGGCCAATGTTAAAAGGGTGAAATTGTGGTTTCACAAGAACAGAAAGGGATCGAGATGGTGCAGTGGCTGATGTACTGGCTTCCCACCTAGAGGGCCTGGGTTCGCATCCCAAATTCATTGACAAAGGACAAATATTGACCAAGGATTGCTCATATGGATTCATTTTCTCCATATGATGCTGATTAAATATTATGGTATAGATAGTTAATGACTTTTTTTTATGCATAGTAAAATTCAATACTTGCATGATAAAGGACAATATGAAATTCTCAGGGCACATGAATGACAGGGAAACAGTCATTATATATGTACATATGTATAAACTCTAGCTCAGAACTTAAATAAACACAGAAACATAAAGAAAGATAATCCCGACTCTCATCTTTAACTTCCCAAACACTCCCACACCCTCTTATGTAGCCATCCCCTCCTCTTTATCGTAAGTATAAATATTCAACTGCCACCTATGAACCAAATTTGTACCTGATGACGCCGCAAGTTGGCAAAATGCAATGTATCTTAGTCTGTGGAAAAGTACAAAATCTTTTAATGTGGATATCACACACTTCCATGAAGTGAAGCCTGAAACCATAAAACATACTACTTGAAGGCTCATGGAGTTTCTGAATGGTCAACAGGCAGGGGTTTAATTTTCGAACTGCTGTCTCATGTTGCTATTTTGTCCCACTTGCATTGCAATGAGATGGCCTTTCGATGGCTTGTGGCTGGGCAATTCTTCTCCTCCGCTTTTACATGTATATAGATTCACTTCAGCATCTTCCAGAAGAGACCAATTTTTTTGCAAATAAAAACCTGTTGTGGCAGGTATCACACAGAATCTATAAGCTGCTTGAAGTTACTGATGAAGTTTCCAGTTTCCATTGACTTGGAGCTTGCTGCTTCACAATATCTCATAATGCTGTGGATGTTGGCTTTTCTCTTAAACTTCTTGAATCAGGCACAGCCTCCCTTGAATTCTTCTTCTTCTTCAGCCATTGATGATCCTGACATCTTCACAACAAGGCCAGTGAAAATCACTTTCACCTCACAAATGCTATTCTCATAAATAGTATCACATTACAATTGCTTTTCAGTTTTATTCACATGCAAAACAACTATTCAACATAGTTAGGTATAAATAAGCACTGCATAGATATACTTGTCACTTGAGGATAGTGCAAATTGCTAATGTAGACTAAAAGTATGTGCACATTAGATCAGTCACATTCACAGCTTGCTCTTGATTTTCAATGATTTAAATTTTCTTTCCTACTGTTATTTTTATTCTCCTATGGCTGGTTTCTTGTAAATATTTTATTTGGGGACATTTTTCGAAGTATTCATAAAATATTATTAAACTTTGCCCAAAAAAATCACTATGTCTGAACACTGTTTTGGAAAACTGTGTGATCACTAGGGAAACTAATATGCTAGTGGAATGATTGCTTAGGCACAAACCAAAATAGCAGGCACACAATTATTCCATGGAATCGCCCTCTCCTTACCAATCATGCGAAAAGTTGCTCATTTAGTCATTTTCAGGCTAAATGTTTTTGCTCGTCATGAGAACCATCATCATGAGCTGATGCTCATCATTAGCATCACCCTGCAAGACGAAGATGCTTGATAAGTGAGGTTCAACTGTGTATATATGCTTGCATGTGTGTGTGTATATATTTAATATATGTATATAGAAAGAGAGAGATGGAACACTACAGCAGAAAAAATAATAAAAAGATGATAAATAACAATTAGGATCTTAATATTTTGGTGGTGCCAGCCACCTTCACACGTGTGTGTGCATACATATATTTCTTAACCCTATTCAATTGAGAACATATTTTTGTAGCCTAGTAAATTAAGTGTATGAATGTGTGTCTAGTTCTGGATGGTGCAATTTTCAGTGAATCTGTGTAGTTAGAGACACATGGTTTGATTCCCAGTTAAGGAGCTTTAATTCTGTTTAGAATATCCTTCCTTCCACTTTCCTCACAAATCTTGTGTATATCCTTTTATATCTGCCCCATCCATACCCTTATCTTAAATCATAGATGAAAACAATAAAATATCCAAAAATGAAACTCCCTTACTATAAATGTCTAAGGCGGCAAATGATCTTTAGAGGAATCTAGTGTTCTACCATTCCTTCGAGTGATTATTTGAATTAATATTGCTTCCAGATATTCACTATGCTTTACTGGGTGTAGAGACAATATTTCATTTATATATTGAGGTATGTCAGGTAAATCATTTTTGGACACAGCGATCCAAAATGAACACCAAATACTAATAAGGGAATAGCAATTGTGTATTCACGTTGGGATTAAACCTAACTAATGTGGAAGAAGTCATCTGAGATTACTAACAGTATCAGCAAAAAAAAAGCCATTCCACATACTACATACCTTTTGAATAAAGAACTGCATCATGAAAGAAATCATCACAGAAATCACAACAATTATCACAAATCAAAACTTGCTTCAAAAGCAAAAACATATATTTTACTAAAACAGCTTTTAATGTAGTTGCTCGATCAATCTTCAACAAAGGCCATTACTTTACTTTGACAGAGTTCTTCCCCCTTCTAACCGACAATTACACAAACTGCACATTGTATAGTGTTCAAATAATCTGGAGAACAATAATCATCTCATTGAAATATGATTCAACATTGCAAAGTTAGAAGTACAGTATAAATTTCATTATACAAGAAATTAGGAAGTATATTTGGGACTAGAGGGAAGAAGAACACATAAGGATTTTTGACATCTTAAATGCAGTAAAACTGGGACGAAATGGATTTAAAATATCAAGTTCCTCCAAGGTAATCAATAAAAAAATGAACATTCTGCATAGTGTATGTATCATCTAATTATGTAGATTTGAAAATACTATCTTTTCCATTCAGCATATTACCAAAATCTGGATTGCAGCTACCTTCTAAATAAACCATTTCCTCATTCTAAGCTACATAATTATGATTTTTCTTCTCTCTTTGTTTTCATATCACATCCAAGTTATGAAAATTGTCACGCCACGCCAACCCCCTTAAAGAAACAATACATACGTTCCCATTGCATTTCTAAAAATACTCCAACGGCACTTCAAAATATCTCACATTCTGTATAAGCCAGGAACTCTACATCACACTAGCATCACAAGCCTTCAGGTAAGCAGCTTCAAGCAAATCACTAAAATAATTTTTCGTAACAACTAGAAGGCCATGTAATTACAATTTTTACGGGGGAATAACTAAATGGTGACTCAGATCTGCATCACAACCACAAATGACAAAAATTAAACAGATAAATTTTGTAAATTAAGAATTTAAAAATTATCTCATTTGACTTCATATATAATCGGATACTTTCTTCGACTCTGCTTGTGAAAATATTACCTCTCACTTCTGTAAACTCAACCTTATTCACCGGGACAACTCTTCAACAGGATTAATGAGTGCCTTTGTAAGAAAATAGAGAATTTAATTAAGAGGTTTATTACAAGTTAACAAACTCTACAACTTACCAAAAATGTCTAGCCAAACCAATTCCTAGACAGTTCTTGAGTCTTTTAAAATGAAAATTGTGCTATGTGGAATACTGAACAAAAGGGAGCCCAAAAGAATAACTCAGCTTATAAGAAGGAAACAGTTCACTGTACAGTTATAATAACATTGGACCATTCTTCATACATGGTCATAATATGCATTAACAAAGCACAAAATATGCTAGAGCCAACTCCTTTAAAAGTGATGTTTTATGTAGTTGCTAAATTTTTTTAAGCCATATAAAGACAGTGCCAGCAGAAGCCTTCAGAATTAAGTTTAAATGTACAGGTTTCAATGTCAAACACTCAAGCGAAGGTATTTCAGGAGAAATTGAGAGGTATTTCCAAAACTAAGTAGATACATATATGTATATTTATGCACTGAATCAATGAGGGCAGCCAATTATGTAGACAGCCTATCATCACTGAAGCATTATTTCCCTGTAGTTCAAGTGAAATTATTAACATTTCCAAAAATTTTGCAAAAAGCTGTGAAATTAAAAGTAAACACAAAAGCGCAAGTGAGTGTGCTCACCAGCAAGTTAGCTGGTGCACACACACCCACTGTTAGCATACTGAAGTACATATGTAAATACTTATGTATAAATACATATATACATATAAATATGCATGAATACCATGAGTTAATCCTCCCCTTCCTTCCCTCCGAGCACAGCTTGGCCCAACAACCTCTAGCTCAATTAGATGCCACTGCTAACATACTGGACAAGCTCTGATCCATTAACAGCAGCAGTTTCACAATAGGGGGTTGCACATTGCATGTGATGCACTCAACTCACACAACACAACCCATTCCACACACTGCTCCACATATGCTGCAGGCAAGGCCTTTCATTTTGCACAAACATCCATCCAAGGGAAACACAACAGCCTGCCAACTTTACATAATTAAATAAGTTACAAAGAGTCCTGTAACACTGACAAAACAATAATCAAAAGATATAATTTACCTCTTTAAAACTGTAATTAAATTTTCTTTACAAAAATCATTGTGCCACAACAAATGACTAAAAACACAATTGCACAGCAGCACCCACGATGGAAACGCAGCACCCACTGCAGAATGAATGCACATTGGGGGCAAGAGAATGTTGAGGCCTACACATTGTAACCAATGACGGTGACTCCACGACCACACCCTGGTCTCTGGAGAGTTAGTTGAAGGTATGCCAATCGTACACAAACCTCAATGAGATGACAATTCAAAGAAATACATTGTACACCGAGAGCTGCACAAAATTCATACAAAATAAAAATATAAAATTAAATTAAGTTTGAATAAGAAATGATCTTGAAACATTGCAAGAGTTGCACGTCAAAAGCTTGGCAAACAGCTCCAAGCCGGCACTCCAGCAAAGATGTAGTTAGTTATTAGATAAATGTGTGTGTGTGTGTGTGTGTGTGTACATATGAATGTGTGTGTGTGCATGTGTGTGTATATATATGTTTATAGATACACACACACACATATATAGGAGGGGGATATTACACTAGAGCTAGCTTAGTTGACATTCACACAATGTTGCCACAGCCCCTCCCCCTTTATTTTTAGGGAAGGGGGGCGGAGACCTCAACACATCCACCCCACCCCACTTACTCCTCCCTCATCCTATCCGCAAGCATGGCACCAACAACTATGGGACCATACTCCATTTAAGCCTAAAATTATAAACTAATTTCAGGTGTCAAACAAAATAAATTAAAGGTGTGTGAAGTTACTCCCATATACTCATCTTATACTTCAATAATTTTTCCCTTTTTTCTTTGGTTGCATATAAGCCACAGAAGCAAACAGATCACCAGTCCTACAACTCCTACGAGCACCACATGGTTACTGGGACAAATGAGGAAAACATACACATGGTGTTAAGAGTGAATATGCATGTTTGTGTGTGTACTACTAAACACCCTTCCCGTGCCCACAGCGCAAAAGGCTCTCTCTCCTCCTTGCGCAAGAGCCTCCATCACCAACCACGCCACCACCAATGAGAGCACAGTTCCTTCAGCTTTCACTCCCCTCTGCAAAATAATGTAATACCACTGTCATCATTCTCAAAAATTATTTCTCTCTAACTAAAACTAATTTTAATATGAAGTTAAATTTTTGAATATGGTGATGTCACAGGTATTAATTCCAAAATACCTCCCCAAAGCATATTTGCAAATATTTCATTAGCAAGGCTTAAACACATTACTGATGTCTCTGAAAAAGACAATCAATAGGCAACTACAAAATGAAGTAGGCATAGCCAAAATGAAACATAACAAACACTTCATTTGAAGAAAATGCATTGAGAAATTTTTTCTTGATCCCATTAAAGACATAGCCTGTCTACAGAAATTGAGTGGAACCGTGCTTATTGAGCACATCACATAATGAGCAACAAATATATTTGAATGAATTGCTCAGTTGCAATGTTTCATATTACGAGAAGAAGGAGAGTCCCTGATAGTATGCCTGATGCATCAGTCTGTGTTCAGTAATTGCTCTTAAGTGTCACTTGTGATCATGCATTTCCTCACAATTATTTTCAGACATTATTTGGGATTTTTTGTGCAAAGAGTAGTAACTCTTGCAGATATGACTCTAAAGAAAAACCTTCAAGAAGACAGCCATAAGGGAATAAAAATCACAGAAATAAAAAATAAAATCATTGAAAAGCGAGAACAAGGTTTGAGTGTGGCTGATCTAGTGCACACACAAAATCGGTCAACATTAATGATTTGTTTTATCATCAAGAATAAGGACAAGAATAATAAGATGCCAGGATCATCAACGGCTGAGGAAGAAGTATTGGAGAGAAGCCATGGGTGATTCAAGAAGTTTAAGAGAAGAACAAGAATCCAGAGAATTATGAGGTTATTACTCCACATTGTGTCCGTGGAAACTTCCAGAATAACCACCTTCAACCACTTTGTTAATATCTTGTTTTCTTGCTTAGCTACAGTCGTATGAATGTGTTCACGTTGTGTGGCAAAAAATTGGATCTGCGGAAATGAGCCCTTTGAAGGAGGAACGTTGTTCTGTGAAAGTCTGCATAAAACTCTAAATTGTTCGCAGAAACTTTTGAGTTTAATACCAAGGTGCTATGAGATGTATCACATATTAAGAGTGGTTTACCTGATTCAAAAAAGGGTGGCAAGTGATCAGTGGAAGACTACAAGCGTTTCAAAAGACCATCAACGTTGACTGATGATGCCTACATCGAGAAAGTGAACAATCTCCTTCATGCAAATCAACATTTGATTGTCGGGAAATTTGCAGTGTGTGGCTCTTTGATTGCTTCATGCTATGAAATCCTAACTGAAAAATTAAGGATGCATTGTATCGCAGTTAAATTTGCACCTTGCCTGATGACAGCAGCCCAGAAACAACATTGAGTTCAAGTCTGTCAGGAAATGTTTGATCAAGCCGAAGAGGCTGAAACCTTTTTGTCCAGGATCATAACAGGTGATGAGTCATGGGTTTATCGATATAACATTGAAACAAAAGTGCAATCTTCACACTGGATTGGTGAAACATCCCCCTGTTCCATAAAAGCTCGAAAGGTTTGCTTGAATGTGAAGGTAATGTTGACTTTTTTTCTATGCAAAAGGGGTTGTGCATCATGCATACCTAACTAAAGGCCAGACAGTTAACACTAGAGTACTCCCTGGGGGTTTTGAAGTGCCAAATAGAGGATCCGAAAACAACCTGAATTTTGGAGGAGCGGCGAGTGATTTTTTTCACCATGACAACATGCCAGCTCATTGTCTCTCAGAACTTGTCAGTTTTTAGCCAGAAACAAGACAGCTGTGCTTCCCCAACCACCCTACACACCAGGCTTGGCCCCGTGTGACTTTTCCTGTTCCCCAAACTAAAAACCTTGCTCAAAGGGAAAATATTTGCCACCATTCCAGAAATAGGAAAAAAAATTGAAGGAGTTTATGAGCATTCCAGAAGAAGAATTCCAGCACTTGCTCAAAAAATAGAAACACCATTGGGAGAAGTGTATATGTTGGGGAGAAGACTGCTTTGAAGAGGATCCTGACCAATAATTTTTTAGTAAAGTATTTTTTGTGATAAATTAAGTTCAAGAACATTTTGAACACACTTCGTACAGTGGCAGCAATTGCCTAAATAAGAGTCATGTAATTGGTACTACACAAGTCCCTCACTTTTTGAACCTCTTTGGAAGCAACATGCTCTCGCAATAACTGTTGTATAAACACTAAAGGTTTACCAGAAGTGTCAAAAAATAAATTGAATAGAAGAAGTTATTTTCCATTGAATAAACTTTTAGCTGTGAAATGGATCATAATTTGCAAGAAATTCAGGCCCACTGGCAAAAAGAGTGTACTACCTCTGCACTATGTATACTTCTGGGTTTACATCAATGAATATGTTAAACTATCGCACCCTGGGAGATGCAAATCACAATAGTCATGAGAAAACTATTTATCTTGAAAGACATTGGAGAGATAATGTAAGCAGGTGCGACGAGATGCAGTGGGTGGAGGATACCAGAGAAGGCAAATGACAGTCCTAATACCAGGATTCCACTAAGGCTCCACCCTTGGTCAAAGAGGCAGAGGAATGGGGGTTAGCTGAATTGGTCATCTTCCTGGGGTATAATATGAGATATTTTACGTGAACACGTGTTTGTATCCTCTAGCAATAAAACATATTCTAATAAAAGGAAGCTGTACTACTAGACCTCTTGGTCAGTCAATAGGGTTGAAGGCTGATGATGATGTGATGAAGCTGATTCAAGACAATAGGAGAGAATTAAACACACCAAGGGAGTGGAGAGAACCCAAGCACTGATGCCTAATGCCAAGACACAACTTAAAATTCAGTGTTTGGCTATTCTGCCACACATTGGCACTCAAGACAGATTCACAGATTCTGGATTGAGTGAAATTTCTTGACATTCCGGGGAAAAGAAAAAACCATTCTAATAAACCTTATGAAATCTAATACTTAACTGCTTTATTACATGATGCAGGTTTCAAAAAATTTTACCTCAAATTTCATCATTAAAATCCTTATCAATTGTAATAATTAATTTTTAAACTTCCCTTATCTTCCCTACCCCAAAACTAAACCTGAAATCTGAAGTTTTCCCTCTCCCAAACCTCTTTTTTCCAAAAGGCACAATGAATTTGAAAGCCATTTGATGTAAAAGCAACTGAAGATAACGAAAATAGGGTAGTGCAATAACCACTTAAATAGTTGTATTCAAAAAGTTTAATAAATTTTCTTTCCCTTTCCCTCTTCACATGGAGAAATTTGGAGCATGGTAGTTTGGTGGGAAGGTTGAGCTTCAGACTCAGGTTTCATTCTGGATACCATGAGCCCTTCACTCAAGCTGTGCGATTTCCCAGGTCAAGCAGATCTTCCTGGAAAACAACAGATGGCACAGGGACAGGAACTGCTGCCTCGTATGGCCCTGCCGTTTAACTTTCATACAAATATAGGGCTTAGAATGAGGTAACCTATACCAATATCTATCAAACAAACTGTTTGATTAGTGTGATTGATCATGGAGGAATTTCACAACGTTAGGCTTGAAACTGTAAATCACTACTTTATATGTGATGATCAAGCCATATCAATGCATACATTTCAAGGATCATACCTTTGTTGGAGGGCACAGCATTGCCCCCCCCAATAATTGTCTTCCTCTTTCCTGCATCGACGTCAGTCAGTATGCGCTGAAGTGCTCCTCCAGAGAGCACAGGGTTGGGCACAGCCATCCGTGGCATGCCTCCCTGGCCCCCCATGTGGTGCTGCTGCCCAGCTCGGATTGGCTTGGCTGTTGCAGAATTAGAAAAAAAGAACCCTCCTTCAGCTAATTTGTACATTTCACCAATCAACCACATTAAGGGAGAGAGGTATAAAGGTCACCACATGCAAGCACTTTATAATAATCATCTGGGTGAGCAGCAAATTTTATTTTTCCAGTCTTATGAGTTTTCCTACCTGATTCAATACAGATTGTTTTTCAATACTTAGACACAAATATTTCTATGCACCTGAAATCATTATCAAACCTTTACAAAGAGAACCAATCAATAATAGAATCAAAGATCAGAATCAAAGAATAGAATCTAAAGGTCTATGATTTAGAACTATTTCATTTTTAATTATTGATGCTAATTCCAAACTTTTTTAATTAAGTGAAGTTCAAACCATATCAATTTATCTACAAGATTTTGAACATACATCTGGCTCATATGCACTGTTTCATCATTATTTTCTCAACCATAAATTCATAATAGTATGAAGAACATTTAACCTTCAACTATAAATGCCATATACATATATATCTCTTGGAAAGTGCAGGAAGATAAATACCACATTGTAAACTAGGGATTTTGGGCTAAAATTTCTTGAGTTTACCACCAGATAAGATGTTGCAAGCACTATGCTCTGGGAGGCACTGACATGCCTCATGGCCATGTTGGATGGAATGAAGGCGGGAAAGTCTCTTCATAATAAAAGAAGCACAATACAGTGATATGGATATCACAATCCTGCCAAATAATATAGGTCTTTACAAGTGAAAAAATTCAATTGAGTAAAACAGCAAAACATTTGAAAAGGTGAAATGATCTATTTAGCATTGTAAACATCCCACATTGAATGCAATATAGTGATGAGATTTTTGATGGATGCAAAAGGATAAGCAAATGCTCCACCATTTAATTTCATTCACCTAAAAAGTGATAGTCTCTGATTCTTGACAGAAATGAATGAGCAAACAAAATTAAATGGAATAAAAATTGCCCCTGCCTCAGAAATATATATAATTTCTTTGAAAAAAATGAGCTAAGCATGCAATTATATACTTGATGGTGGAAATCATGGAATTATAGCTCAAAGTAAAACAACATTCATCGTATTCACCAGATTTGGCCTATTGCAACTTTGTTTTACTTCCCAACTGAAAAAATGGCTCGGCAGACGATTCTCATTGAACGTATAGGTCATCACCAACACAGATGCCTATTTCGAGGACCTTACAAAATTCCAAGAAATTGCATGAGATGCAGCAACAGTACCTTATGAAATTTTACTTATTGGACAGCTTAAAAGGCTGGAGAAATGCTAGGAAAAAAGTATCAGGGAAAAAAGTATCAAGCCAGAAGTAGATTATGATGAAAAATAACAAAATATCTACCCAAATAATGTTTTTCCATATTTTCCTAAGGCCTTATTGAACAGCCCATATAATTTATTTCTCCCCAAGATGAACTTTTTAAATCTCACTGTCATGGTAATTATTTGAAAGTTAAATTCTCATGACAAAAAAATGCCCTCCCACTAATTGTCACATTTGTGGCCTTTACTTGATCTAAACCACATCTGTAATGACAGGAACAGCATGTCGCCATGTGATATAAAATTACTGTTCTCACAGGTAAGAGGATGTCTTCCTCTTCTTGCATTTTATTAGATATAAAATAATTTTTGAGTGACAATATTTTTACATGTCACACAGCACACACAGTATTTATCATCCTCATCAGAATTTTAAAACAAACACAAGGCAGCCAACTTCTACATTCAAGGCAAGATAGCCTCTTCTACATTACCTATTTGTGCGCTGGGGCCCCTGCGTGCCAAATTCTTCTGCCGCACTGCTTCCTTGATGCGGTCAACTTCATACTGGTATCTCTTTCTGTCCCGCATGGCTCCTTCCTTTGCTTCTTTCAGTGCTGTCTCCAAGGCCTAATGAAAGCGGTGGGAGAAAATCAACAGGGGGAAAGTCACATTTCACTTTCATATTCAAAATGTTCACTGAGAGGAATATCTCAATAAGTAATTTATATAAAACTCCAAAGCATATAAGTTTCACAGCATCAGAACACGTGAGATGAAACTAAACACACAACATTGTATACACTTCTGATTTATCTGGAATTTTTTTTAGGAAGTACTTTCATCGAAATATTAATGCTCTGTTGCTTACTAACAACTCAAAATGGTGATATAATTGAAATTTGTTAAAAAGACAACTATTTTCTATACCTAATGACAGAAAAACTACTTATTAGCAAGTATCTTTCCAAGGGAATTGGCTTGTGTTAGTCATAGCCATATGCCTTTGGCCAATAAGACACAGTCTGGTTTTAAAGCACATTTCGAGGTAAAAAAGTGCATTTTATAGATTGGGAAATATAGTGATTATACTTTCTAAAATAAATTATATTAATTACAAAAACATAATAGACAAAACTATGATCAACAAGTTGAAAATATTTCACTGGAAGGGGGAACAATTTAATAGAAATTCAGGAAAAATTAACAAGACCAACTAAATGATCTGCATGAAAAAGCACATCAGGCATATCAAATGACAGTTAAACTACAACACTTGAAGAGCTTACCTTAACCCTTTCCATGGTGGCTCGGAGCCTTTTCTCCAACTTGGGAAGTTCACATCGTAGGTCAGCATTGTCTCGAACCAACTGCTTGTGAACCTTGGTCAACTGATCCAAGTTATTCTCCAAAAAGCTTATCTTCTGCTTCTGTGCCAGAGAACCTCCATCGTCCTCATTATCTTCAGCACTAACGGACTAGAAAAGAAACCAATGGCCATTAAAAAGGATTACACCTGGAGTGAGTTGAAAGGATTAGAGGAGAATTAAGCCAGATAAGCAAATATTTATTAAGATTTCGTTTAAATGAACTCAAAAAAACTAACAGACAACCCTAAAAATTTTTCACCTTGGTGAAATTATATTTGTAGGACCTTCACTATATTTTATTTTTAATGTAAATCCTTATAGAGCTTTATGACAATAAATTTATTCAAGATTTCCTGCAGCATACTGAGCATAATTCAAACAAAATCTCAATGGCTCAGTCTACCTACTAAGGACACCACCAGCTTCTGATGAGGTTTTCAGTAGATAGAACAAAATTTCAAGTTTAAAAAGATAGACTCACTGTGAAGCAAGACATACCAAAAATAATTTTATAGCTAAAATACTAATCATACTTAAACTTTTTTCAAGCAAAGATCCATAAGAGTCATTATAAAATGATTATATACATTTTTTTACCCCCATTGTTCATAAATGGATTATTTTATAAAAAAGGTAAGAGTGGCATAGAAAAATTCTTTCAAAATTAAGACACTGCTTATTGGAAAATCCTTTTCTTTAATGAATTAATCATTGAAAATAGGCTAACTGATTGATGCTATCTTGTATTGTATCACTTCTCTTTTGTGTTTTATGACAGAAAGCCCATGGCAAAGCATGGTACCATTCTGGAAACTTGATAATGCATTATTTTGTTCAATAAAATTATTGTTACTGGTATTCTACCGGTTAAGGTAGGTTTTGGATGGACACAGTATATACAAGGGTGCAACTATACATTTCCTTGCCTCTCCTTAATAAAGCACTGCCTAATACCATAAAAAACAATACACCCTTCTTCATCTCCTTATACTTCCTTACTCCCATCTAAAATCCCTATCCCATTCCTGCCCCTCCCTCATTTACCTAACATACTACCCTCTATTACATTCTTCAACATCCCACTGCTGATCAATATGCTTTGCATCCATTTTTCCTGGCTCCTTAGGATTTCTCCCAAAAATCCCCTCTCCTCCCCCATCATACCAAGCACCACTTTATTTGTTTTCCTTTCTGTTCACTTCATATCCTCCACAGCCACATTTCAGAAGCCTCCACAATCTACCCAACCATAAATAAAAGTTTCTCGCGTAACTTGGTGAAAAATCTTCATACTGACTTTTAATAATCAAACCACTTTACTTTTCCACATTAACTTTTTAATTTTTACTACCCAGGTTTCGTTATAACATAACATCATCAGGTGGGTAGTAAAGGGTAGTAAAAATTAAAAAGTTAATGTGGAAAAGTAAAGTGGTTTGATTATTAAAAGTCACTACCCAACCATTTTGCTTTAACAACCATTTTTCTATGTCACAAAAAACCATATTCCATTTAATGTTTCAGGCGTAACCTTGTGGAATTGTTCCATCATGAATAACATCAAAATAAAACTTTGTACTCCCACATAAGTATGTGTAAGTATATATTCCACATATTAAATGTGCAATTCCAAAGTTTTGACATTTTCACAAGGTTCCAGTTCCAATCAAAATTATAACAAGCATTTTATTAGCATCCTAATGCAATATCCCTGTCATCAAGTAAAATTTTTAATGTCACTTTAAATTTTTAGAGGCTTTGAAGATGCATTCATCTTATCACTACGATTTTGACTAATTCACTTTGAAATTGAAAACAACAAAAGCATTTAACACCCCTAAATTTTACAGAATTACCACCGAGACTGAATATCATACTCATGACATACCTTTTTGATTCTTGCCTGGAGGTCTTGGACAAAAAGTTTCCTCAGATTGTGAAGGGTCTGTAGTTCCTTGGCCACAGTGTCTTCGAGTCCTTTGAGATCTTTGCGTGCCTGCTCTCGTCTTTCATTTGTAAGGCTAATGAAAGAGAAAAGAGATATCTCAAATGTATTATTTCAGCAAATGAAAAAAAATATATGCTACTACATAATATCAAATACAGTAAATCCTACTCCACACTACGTGAAACTGTTCCTTAGTTTCAAACACATATCTGCTGACATTCTGTCCCTCATGCCAGTAAAGTTCCTCCCCCATACACTTCTTGCCTAACATTATCCCCTCTATCACAGTCTTCAACATCCCATTGCCAATCAAAATACTCTTCATTCACCTTCCAACGTCTCTCCCAAAAATCCTCTTCCCCTCTACTCCCCCCCTTCCGACTACAATAATATTCACTTAAATTATTCAGCTTGCCTATTGTTGTCAATTGGACATACACATTAAACGTCTAAGAAGATACATAAACTGCCGATCAAAGAAACAGATATGCAAATCCCTAGATTTTAGATTTTTCAACATCACCATAGACTTTACCTTTTTGTATTTCCCTCCATGGAATATTTCTTACAGAGAACTATTGAAAAAATTGAAAAACAGACATCAATATTTATGCCCATATAAGAATGATGCCTCTAGTTGATGAGCTGCTAATGAAATTACATTGAAATATAAATAGCCACGCAGGAATGATACTTGTACATATGAATTTGTATTTATATGAATTTTTAAAGCTGAGGGTCTCATGAGTCAATTTACAGTCATCAAAAGCCATTGGACATTGGGGGAAAGCTGTGAAAAAACTCTTTATGTGTTTAAATGAGAGGAAACTTAGGGGCAGCACGGACCAATCCAGACTATCCCTCATGCCATCTTTGTTCTACAGGTTGGAGGATTTACTGCAACAGTAATAAGCATACTTACATTAGTTCTTGCAGTTTCATGCTCTTGTCATTTTCTTCCTGTTTAAGTTTCTCATAATCTTGTTGCATCTGCTGGTGGGCAAGAGTGTACTTCTGGTTCATGCTGCAACAATAGGAAGGCCAATTAATGACAAGGTCAACTCTATTAACAAGCCAAATAAGTCAACACAATGACCACCTTTTCCTATGGCTATTTTGATAATATATTAAGGTAAAAATTAAAATTATTTTTCATTAATAAAAAATTAACCCAAAACGTTCTACATTATCAACTGTCGATTATTTAGAGCAAAATTGTCTAAAATACCTAAAGTATTAATTAAAACAATATTGTACACAGTTGCTGCAAAATTTAATGGAATTTTATTACTTATTCAGTTGAAGAGTTCACCAATTCTTTTCCTTTCATGTAAATTTCTACCCTGAAATGGGCCAACAATGCACAGGCTGATAAAGGGTGATTGAGAGAAACTTACTCCCTCAATTCATTGATGAGTCCCTGCTTCTCCATGATCTCATCTCGCAAGGCAGCCACTTGCTTCTGGTGCACATCTCGCAGATTGTCCATCTGCTGCTCTAGGGCCACACGCATCTTGTTCGCCTGCTCCTTCTCCTCTGCCTTCTCCTTGCTCGTCACGGCATGCACTTGCTCTGAAAGAGCACAAACAATAAGAGTTAAAGAGTCCATTCACCAACTGAAAGAGCACATCATAAAATGATTACATAAAATTGAAGTAAGTAAATTCTCAATTATCCATGAGCATATTGTCCATTTTCTTGGTTATCAGAGCTGTTTTATTTTCCAAGGACCTCAACATTTTGTACTTATTCTGCTTACAAAATCAAAGGTTTTAACATTTTTGAACCATCTGCAGTTTCCCATTGTCATTTCCCTCACATTTATTAGCCCTGAGAATTTGATATTCTCCTTTAAGACAAGCCAATACATAGTTTACTAGGCAACAAATAAGTCATTAATTACAACTACTACATTATTTTAAGCCATATAACGTGAAGACTACGAATTCGTGTTGGTGATCTTTAACTGCATTCATCATTTGACAATCATTTTCATTTTTTTTATTTATCCTAGCTATGTGACATTTCACTTTCAGAAAATACGTTCTGCTTTTATCTTGATTTGATGATAACCATGATCTCCTGAAACTATAATCCAATCCTTCCTTAAAAAAGGCTGAGGAAGGGGAAAAAATTGTACTCTGTTCATTGCTAAAAAAAAACTAATTGCAAGGAATTTAAAATGGAGATTTCATTTCATTCCTAAATGAATTCGCTTGTTTGAAAAACTATTTTGATTCATATGAATGGAATCCATTTATATCATGAACACATATCCCATGTATTTCTGTTATAAGTGTTTTTTTTGATTATCTGTTATCATCTTGCATCCATTAGCATGAGCATGGATAGTTGGGAGTTTACCATACTTTCAAATACAGTATTGCGTCTTGGAACTATATGGAACTAAAAGTAGTCTGGCTTAGGTGAAATTCACAGTATACAGGGACTCAATGCATGTAACCTCATGGAATATATTCTCCACTACACTTTACAACTCACTCATTAAAGGTCCATTATCAAAGAGGAGTGCACAGAAATTGTAACGGGGAATGATTATTAGTTGTTATAGCTTATGCAGTGAAATTTTATACAACATGGAAAAAGGGTATATTTAAATGACCTTTTAAAAAATTTTCTTTCAATCCTTAACTATTGTAAGAGAATACATATCCGATGAGTTCCATGCACATAAATTGATATATGCCATTACCATTCACAATTCAAATCTCTAGCTCATTTTAGAATATTCAATCAATATTAGGGACCCAATGACCAATGAGTTCTCTTATCCACATAGAATGAAGTGTAGTACCCACCTGCAGCACGAAGCTTGGCGCATTCCTCCCGCAATGCATCCACATCTTCTTCCAGGTGCCTCTTCTTGTTCTCTGCCTCACGCATCGACTCTTGCAAAGATCGCATCCGAGCTTCATGCTGAGAGATAAGCAGCCGACACTCACCCAAGTCTTTCTCATATTCACTAACCTGGAGCAAAAATTTATTCATAATGAATAGTATTTATAATGTGATGATGTACACGGGTAATAACCAAACAATTTGAGCTACAGCCAAACAGTGAATTCTTCTCGGGATTTCATCCGGGTAGTCTCCTCCATCTCCATCGAAACGTCGGCAGCGATGGAGATGGAGGAGATTACCCGGATGAAATCCCGAGAAGAATTCACTGACATCATCCACCAGGAGAAAGTGAAGTCCTATACAGCCAAACAATTTACACTCAATGATTCTATGCACTTTTGATTGAGTCATCAGTAAATCCTTGGTTAAATGATAGTTTGTTACACTTCCACATTTTTATTACTTCCCCAAAATTTTCAAATGAGGAATGACTTAAGTTCAGTAACAGAGTTAGTAGTAGTTTTTATGAGAGGCAACCGACAGCTAAGGTCATTAAGGATGGATAGGAAAGGAAAGGTGAAGGGAAACCCGGCGTCAGCATTAGTATATATAGCCAGTATAGTATATATTAATATATAGTAATGCTATAGTATATATTATATATTATAGCACCATCCCATTCCCCAGTAGCATAGTTTTATTGGAAATATGTTAAATTGTGTTTTAACCTTGCAGCGAACCTATGAATATGTTTTCCAGTAAATTTTATCACCCTATTTAGCTTAAGCATGTGACGTGATCAAAACAGTACCATAACTACATGTGACACATTAAACTGGAAATTTTTCTTTGAAAATTATAGTGTTTGGGAGCCTAATCTCATTCTCTTCGGCTGCATAACAAACAAGCAAAGTTGCCAATTCATCATTATTCCTATTCAGGATTATGCACATGATTTCATTGGTGATCACTCACATCCCTTGTTTAAGCTCCATCAATTAAGGAGTTTTTTGGCTTACACATTTTCTTTTAGGAATGTTAAAACCACTACTTCAAAACACTATATTTATTGGGAGTTTCATTGTTGCCTTATGGGCCATTATTTAATGTTTGTGTCAGCTTGCATCCATTAAAAGGGAAAAAAAGTTTCAGTTAATTTAATTAATGTGGGGATATTTTTTTGTTAACCCTTTGCACTCGAGAGGTGAGTCTCACTCACCATGCGATTTCATGCTGCAACTTGAGAAGAGACTGTCGCTCACCACTTCGTTTGCTGCGTTGGTAGTTGTTTCGTTTACTTCCATCAAAGGGGGTTCCTAAACTCTGTTTGTATGATCTAATGAAGTGTGAAATGATATCCCTTCAAATGGAGATAAGACTTTCTTATCCTTAATTCCTTCGAATGAAGATAATATTTTCTTATCCTTAGTTCCTTCGAACGAAGATAAGACTTTCTTATCCTTAGTTCCTTCAAATGGAGATAAGACTTTTTTTCTGAAAATAGTAGGCAACCACGAACCGGGTTGCATTTTTGGTCTCAGTTCGAACCTGACAGCTGTGGCAAAGTCTAGAAAAGTTAAAAGTTTTAAGTTTGTCTAAGTAAGACAACAATCCTGCAGGACCGCACATATTCGCAGACATGAAAGAACCATTAGATTTTTTAAAACTATTTTTTACCGATGAACTCTTAAATGAAGTAGTTGCAGAAACAAATGATGACGCTAGAAGAAAGTTAGAGAACAAGACGCTATGACCGTTCTCGATATGGCGAACTTGGCACAGTGTGACTACCAAAGAAATGTGGGCATTTATTGGCATTATAATAAATATGGGAACAATACCACTCGCGAATTTGCAAGAGTGCTGGTCACAGAATGATGTCAGTTACATACCTTTTTATTCAAACAAATTTACCAGAGAGAGATTCATCTAGATTTTTTGGATGCTCCATCTAAAAACAATCCCAACAACAGATGCAGGTCCAAGAACCCGTTTCCAGCTAGTAACCTGCTTTCTAGAATATATAAATTCCAAGCTTTTGAAGCATTTTACACCGGGAGAAGAAATTTGTGTGGATGAGTCCACTATCAAATTCAAAGGTTGTGTTTCTTTTATCATGTACAACCCGAAGAAACCAACGAAATGGGGTATTAGGGTTTACACAATGGCAGACTCAAATACTGGTTATATCTGTGGTATTCTTTCTTATTATGGAAGTCTTACCACGGAGAAATTGATAAGGCCTGACCTTGCGATATCTGCAAGAATACTGCTGCACCTTTATACGATGCTCCTGGAGAAAGTGCCTCATAGTCAAGGACACCACATGTTCACCGATCGGTACTACACCAGCTTTATCCTAGCTGAAGAGTTATTGAAATTGAAATGCCACTTATCAGGAACAATACTAACAAATAGGAAGCATTTGCCAAACCAAATCAAAAAACCAAAATTCGGCAGGAAATCGACAGTAGCATTCCGCAAGGGAAATACATTAGTTTTATCATGGAAAGACAAGAGGGTGCTCACGTGCTTGACGAATTGGAACAATGCAGGAATGACTTATGTGAAAAGAATTTTACGAGGTGGTCTTGAAGTTACCGTCAAGAAGCCTAATGTTGTAATAAATTATATAAAACATATGGGTGGTGTCAATCATGCAGATCAATTAACCACAACGTAGTCTTTCTTACAAAAATCCTTGAAATGGTGGCGTAAACTTTTTTTGGGGGCTTGAAATTTGCTTTGAAACCATTTTATGTTAAGAGGTAGTAAAGTCATCAAAAGCACTACGAAACGTCTCAAGTTGCTGGTTGGTCCGCACGGAAACGGCCTCGAGCGCAAAGGGTTAAATTTCACTTCACAAAGAATATTTTCCACTCCCTTGTCATTATGTGACATAAATTAAAATACAAAGGTTTATCACGTGACCATTACAAGTAGTTATACTAAACACTTAACTATTAAAAGTCTCATTCGTTTTTCCACTTACCACAAAAAATATTGCCAGTGCCTTTGTTTACCATATAATCAAGGACCATACCTCACTTAGTGCAATTTCCCTTTAGAGCAAACTTGTTTTCCCATTGAACATTGCAATTGCTACTATATAGATAAATTTTTGCAAATTTGTTTATTCAGGCAAACAATTTTGCCCAAATAAAGGCATTTTCGGGCAAAGTTGAGATGTACATAGAGCTTTGTCATTTGATATTGGTTTAATTATAAATTTTATTCTATTTGAAGTTCTGCAAACAAGGGGAAGGTCATAGCACAAAATAGAGACATAAGAGCAGACAGAAATCAGTAGGATGACTTCTGGTCTTCTTTTTTCTGAATTTGCTGTCATTGCACGAAAAATTGTAAAAAATTTATTACACATGCAATAGTATAATTTTTTGTCGAAGAGTCAATTGAAGCATGCTGAAAAAAGGCATGTTCGGTTCATGAACCAGACAATTCTACAAATGTAACAAGAAAAATAATAAGTCTAGAAGATTTTCTGCACATAACAGAGTGCTTCAAAACCAAATTAACATGACACAAACTTAAGCTTCACATTACCAACAGATAAAACTATAATTTTGAACACGATGAATAAAAAGCTCAACTGCATCTACAAAGCTATTTCTACAAAAAAACTCACTCATCCGCACAGTTTGTTACTAGAAAAAATAAAAATTTCATGGATAGATCCAATTACCATTTGTGCATAAGCTTTAACTTTAATTAAGTCTCTGAAGAAATAATAAGCTGATGATTGTTCTGAATCATTAAATTCTAGTAATACTGGTTTGAAAATTTCATATGGCAAGCAAGTATTTACAGTGTTACTTCCATAGGAAATTCAGCTTTGAGATTTCCTAATGAACTCCCAATAAATTATTGACAGTGACTCCCTCCCTCCTTGGCCTTTTTTTTTATTGTCAACGAGACAAGATAATTTTGGAAGAGAAGCATGCATCGGAATTGAAATCACATAAGACATCAATTCACATTGCAGCAAGGAGCATTTGTATCTCGTTATTTTGAATTGAAACCACCACTGGTTTAACATTCACAAAACATCAATGAAAGGGTTTTTTTAAGGCTCATTTCGCAGCCACTTGGGCGAGTAATAAAAATGACTTGACAACTTCACAATTATTTCTGGAATGGCTTGCCAAAAACTTCTTTCAAACCAAATTCCTGGCCTACTACAAGGAAAAAAGGTTAAAACGAAAAGATTTATTTACAACTTGATAACATGGCAGGGCATTAACAAAGTTTAATTAATGTCGAAACACCTGTTACAGTAAGGATAGTTTTCCTCCTACCAAATACAACGTGACTACTTATTGCCAAAGGTGCAATAACTATGTTGCAGGCTCAATATTTAACCCAATTACTTTAATAACTCATTGATGATAAGAGTCTATCTTTTCATTTCGTAATCTTATAACATTAAAAATTTACAGCATGCCTAGGAGGCAATCACAGCAGAGAGCACAAATTCAAGGGGTCTAGCAATGACATTAATCATGGCATTATCAATATTACCACCACAACTAAAGAAGTAGGAATGACAGAAATTGATGAAGAAAACATTATTGCAATGGATCTGAGTTCTGGAATGAAAGGCTGAATGAACCTGCAACAAGGTGCAGATGCTCAAGGACCTCAGAAACCAGTAGAGAAATTATTAACTAGAAAAGTCAGCATTGATGTGTTTGACCAAGTAACTTCCGCACTTGATTAACTTTGGGAAAATGACTTAAGTTTTAGGTGTAAACAGCACTGTAAGGCATCATGTGCTGAGGAGTTGAACTTGCTACAAAATATGACTTTGTCTGATAAACAAAAAGAAATGTCTACTTTGAATGCTTTTTTCAAGAAGTAACATCCAACACCAAACAGATGATTACAAAATTAGGCAGTACCTTAATTAAAGTACTTCATTCATTGTTTAATGCATTATGACAATGTTGGACTTGTGTAAGTTTTACAGTTGTAGGCAATTTTGCACCAGATATATGATTATAGATATGACTTAACAACATTACATACTGGTCATTGACATAATGGTCTCTTTGCAAAGTTAATAAAGAAGAGAAATGATTTAAATTTTATCTGAGATTTGGTGCATTAGCCAAGAAAAATGAGGCACCATGTTTGCCATATCAAACTAATGCAGTCCCCACAATTAACAGCTAAATGTTTACTACACATTGACATATGACAATGCATGCCATGAAAATCATGCAGAATTATTAAAAGCAATCAAAAATCATTTTAAGTTACATAAATGATATCTGCATAGCTAAGGCTAAAACCCACAGTAACATTTTATAATATCCTGAATGATATAGAAATTAACTAACACACGATTATACAATCATCATCATCAATAATAAGAACTTGGATTAGAAAATAATTTTTCAGAATTTGTGATGTTTCTTTATCTAGATATTATCCACTGTATTACTTTTAACTGTTTTATTACAGAAGGGTACCATTAGTTTCCTATTTTTCCCTTAGCCGTGACCTTCGGGCATTATCTAGCCTTGAGTTCTGGCATGCAGAAATAATAAAAATCACCATTCACTGATTAAAATGATAAACACTGTAAAAGGTTTACTGAAAAAAATATTGCATGGCTCAGATGAGTCATTAAGCAAGAGCTGCTTTTTCTAAAACTTCTGACTGGAAAAAAAAGCAATCGTAAGTCGACCATGCAACACTGTGAGCAAACAGTACTGAGAATGGTCAACATAATACGTGCCCTTCCGGTTACCTTCTTGTTACAGTCAGTCTGAAATGTCTCCAAGTTCTGGCATCTTTGAGCCAGATTCTTCACTTCTGACTTCATCTTGGAGATATACAATCGAGCAACAGTGAATTCCTCTTCAATCTTTCCATTGGTGTCAGCAGTGAGCTATAAAAGAGAGGGATAAAACTCAGTTATGAGATCAAAAAAGCAGACAAACAAAAATCAGACAAGCAATAACAAACAAACAAGTAAAAAATTAAACAGGCATTATATACCTTGAGTTCTTCCTCAAAATGTCTGACCTTCATGTCGGTGCCATCACCTCCAATTGCCACACCTATTTCACCCAGATCTTTGAGAAGATTGGTCAGCATTTCAGTAATCCTCCGCTTCTGATGAGTGGACATGTCTTTCAGCTGTTGCAATTCTGATGACGTGCTATTCAATTGTGACTGAAAAAACAAAAAGAAATTAAGCTCTGATCTCACAAAGTAACTTTTTTTGATTCTTAATAATCATATTATAAAAGGTAACTTGTTGGATTACCACCATTTGCTAAAGGAGTGGTGAAGACTGTCTGTATAATGTAGTAAATAGGGGACATTATTGCAGTGGAGATGAAGAATGATATGGAGCAGTATACAGTGCATATGGGTGAATGGCAGGACATACTCCCAGAACAAGTTACACCAATATTCCAGTTCAAGTTGTTACTTCCAAAAAACTGAATAAACACAGCACAATTTGTAATACATCAAATCATTGAATGAAAAATTCTAAAATGTCTAAAATAAGTTACTGAGTGCAGGTTGCAGAATATCATTTCACTCATAGTGATTTATTACAATAGCAATATATTAGTAGGAAAGTTTCCTCTCTGCCCAGCCAGAACAACTTATTCTAGTAGACAACCATTCCTTGGAACATTGGGTAACCATAGTCATGGTCTCCGAACTTAATTATCTGAGCTTAACACAAAATTTTATTGCATATACTTCTCCATGAACATGGTATTATCAATTTGTGGCATGATCCTCAAACAGGGATCCAGTCTAGCAGCAATCCACACACTGTAATGACCAGCAGACAACTTATGCAGGTCGCTTTGCTTACGGAAGACCTCCCACCCCACCTTTCCTGTCACAAATCTCTCCACCTCAGCCGTTTATATCAGTAGGAAAAATCATTCTACTTATATTTGGGGCAGATTCATCTTATACACCATTAAATGTGGCATTTAAGGGTCCTGCTGTACTTTCTAGGAAAAAATGTAAATATATTTAGAGGTGAATTTTTGAATTCGCATATCCTCAGAAATCACTGAATCATAATTGTTTCGAAGATTTGATGTTGATTTGAAAAATGTGAACATTCAAAACAGCACCATATTTTTGGACTTTGGTTTACGTCAGAAGAATGTCCACTCATATTCTGCTAGACTGTTCCTCCACATGCAAAATAAAATTGGTGGAAAAAACTCACAATGCAGTAAAGCTTGTGCATTCTTGCATTTGGTTAGGCCAATGTTTCTGATTAGAGGCTCTAAGAGAGAATTCTTTGGAGCCAGAATGCCTTTGTAAACCTAGATCTTTGAATGTTCCTTTGTTTCTGAAGTGTAGTAGTGTGTCCACGCTTTGTCCACATTTATGCACTCGTCAGGATTGTGAAGAAACTCCAAACCATCCTCCACATTTTTGAGCAGTGACCTAAACCATACAACATAATCAGAATAAATAATTGTAATAGCAACTAGGTTTTCCCTCTGAAATTAAACATGCTGACAGACACCACTGAATAAGATCATGTCTTAGTTTTATTTGCAGGTTATGCATGTATTTTGAATAGCATTCAATAAAGAGTAATTATCAGGGATGCTTATTAAAACTGTTGTTTGTTTACATTAATAAGTGAAAGAAATAATTGAGTTCTTAATGTCATAGTGTGTTCCATGAACATTGGCACGAGCTATCCTCTGAATTTCTCTGCCTCTACCATTAAGACCATAGTATTTCTGACTCACAAAAATTTTGACCTACGTAGCCTGTTAAGGATCAAATAACTCCTGTATCATCTGTTTTGCACACATTATGGCCAGATATTAGCGATTCTAATAATTGTTTTATACACATTAACTTATTAAAGATTCTAAGCAGTTTCATTTCAAAAGATGCATTTTCACAACAAAATCATGAACACTGAAAAGAAAAGGAGAACCTGGTATTTATAATTCAAAAGAAAAAACCAAAAACTTCTGATGTGATGAATGAACTAGGCATAATTTAATAAGGTTTAACCAGAGCCTAAATAAGCTCAATGATTATTATGCCTACTCAAAATGCAAGAGAAATGTTGAGTACACATCTTTACACAAATGAAACGATGATGACATTTTGAAACTTCTGCACAAATGATACATTTAACCCAAAAACACACTCCCTTCAGCCGATGACTTTGGAGAAAAAACCTTCAAAAGAAATCATCGGCAGACCACCACCACCAGCATCCTGCCCACTCACCTGCTTTGTCATGAGGTCTTCAGTGAGTGACTCATACTCCTTATTCTTGTTCTCTACCTCTTGTGATTTCTGGTCATAGTTGACAGCCAACTCCTCGAGAGCCTGCAAGACCTCCTTCACCTCCTCCTTGGCACTCTCATTTTCCTGCTGGATACGGTTCATCTCCTGTTGCACTAGCTCATAGTCACGGCGTGTTGATGCAATTAGCTATTAGGAAAAACAGTAAATAGTTAACAAACCAAATTATATTATTTTATACTCCATACAAAAAGAAATGTAAAATATTAATCCACCATCTTAAATGTTACAAAATAAGAGCTGCAATTAAAACAATCCCAGAATAAGATTTGCCAAAGCAATATCAGCCTAACAGACATAGCACATCTTTCCAGTATAAATGACTTCCAATGGTAGTTTTAAATGACGTGGTAGGTTTTGCATGTACAAGTAGAACCATTCACTAACTTCACATACCTATGCACAACTTGATATCCTACACAACAAAAAAACCTTTCTTTAATTCTGCTTACTCGCTACTCACTATAATCCATCCAGCTCGCCTATCCTTTCCCATCCCCTTACCTACCTAACATTTATTGCCACTGCCAATGAAAATGTACTGCAAACACCTTTCCTGTCTCCTTTGGATTTTGCCAACAATTCTTTCTCCTCCAACCCCACCATGCCTGGCACTCCATTTTCCTTTCCATTCATTTAACATTTACTACACTTCTGCAAAAAGATATGCAAAAAGCCTACCATCCATGCCAATCCCCTGCTTCAAAAATTTTTCCCCACGGTACAAAAAAACCATAACACACACAAGTTTTAATGAGTTGTTTCATAACATCATCACTAAATGCCTATGACGTCAAAAGCTTCTTTGACTAACTTCTTATGTCACTATTACTTTTGACTATCTTGGTCCATAAAATTGCCAAAATAATTAATACATTCAAACTGAAGATTCAAATCTTCATTTGCTGTAATCTGCTGAAGCCTTCAAAGCAAATTCATTCCACCTGCTCTGGTTTTTGATCTCTTAAACCAATGCTTAAGTTACCTCTTTCTTGGAAACCACACAACCTTTCCTTTGTTTACACTAACCCTTATCCTTAACCTATCGAAATGGTTTTCTAATACACAATAATTTCAGCCCCCTCGCCTGAGTACATAACTAAACCTTGATAATAAGTACACAATTATTACAAAAATATGCAAAGGAATGGAACCACATTGGACAAGATGATGCACTACTTGTTGACTGCAGACAACTATGTTCTTGTATTCAGATAATTTTGGCAGGTAAATTTTTTTGGCATTTGTAACTATCAATTATTGATTCCATGGATTAATATAATGTTAAACAAAATAACTTTAAGCTGGTGGCAATAAATAATAAATAACTACTTCGGCCTAACATTTACCATGGCATTAAACACCAATACAAATATTTTGAGTTTTCTGGTTCAACATTTCAAGTCAAAACCCAACTAAATCAATCGGGAAAATATTTCTGTGATTACAGTGCAGAAATTTAAAAGTGTAAAAATCATTCGTCTTGAACCCAGATCCCTTGGTGTCCGGCCAAGTCCTTTTAGCCAGTTACGCTGCCAAGGTATTCTCTCACACTTTGAAATTTTGAGGACTTCATAAGAACAAAATGTTATGACGAAATATCATACAGATAATGTCACAAACACTGAATTTCTTGCACTGTAATGCACATTAGTGGCTGTTGAAGTTATTGTCATGGCATCTCCAAGTTTCCTAGAATTTGTCAAAGGCAAGCACCCTAGTGTTTAAAAGTTGGCATTAACATGGTCAACTTTGGTATAATGCACATGACTACAAATACCTGCGACATTGTCTGTATGAATTTTGCCAGGGCGTTTTATTTCTTCAAAATCCCCCAAAATTTGGAGTGAAAGAGGATGCCTAGGTAGATTTACTGGCTAAACCACTTGGCTGGACATCGAGGGATTCAGGTTCGAATCCCAGGCAACACAAATGATTTTTACACTATAAAATTGTTTATTGTAGTGCACATTAGCAGATGACTTTGTTAAAAGTTACTGTTGTGGCTTCTCTCACAGTTACTTTGAATTTCTGCAATTCACTGAAGGTTTAGTAAAGACATATGAATGATGCATAATGCACTTAACCCTTCCACCACAGTTGACTAACCTCCTCCTGCTCTAGCATCTGCTCCTTCAGTTTCTCTACATACTGGCTGTGTTGGTTGATTTCCTCATCCTTTTCATCCAGGAGATGATAGAGCCGCTCCCTCTCCTCTTCCAGTTTCTGCCTCTCTTCGTTCGAGAGGGAGCCGAGCATGGCACCACCACCTGGTGTGGCTGGCACAGGACCCACCACCACCTCTGAGGGAGTTAAACAGAAAGAGCTTGAGAGGAACCACTTCCTACTACCTTTCCCTCAATCATGCAAACAACATTAATTTAAATTTTTTAAAACCCATTTACAACATTTCTGCATATTAACCAAAAAAGTAAACAATAAGCAAAACAGTTTTGATGAAGAAGATCGTTATGTACATTTAACTTAATCAGAATATTAAAACTATTTCACTCCAAATTAATGCAAAACTACCAATGAAGTAATTATGAAAACAAATGGCTTTAAATAATATATTTATAAAGTATCACTAATTTTCCAATCACATAAATTTGCTTGACGCAATAGCTTTATCCTAATATTTTGTGAATCTAAACAAAAAAACATGTTGACAAATGGTGAACTACTACCAATGTCTAAACAAAAGCCTCTTATTAAGAGGAAAAAATGGCCTCAACACAAATTAAATAAAATTTCAAGGTAAATAGGCATTGCATTTTGTGTATTCTTCAGATTTTGAAATTCAAGCTAACCAAACCAATCTTCAAAATTTTGTTAACTGTAACAACATGATTGCCCATGAATAGTGGAACAGAAATGCACAAATAATACAAAACACATTCAGTAGAAATAGGAAAAATACATTGAAAGCATCGCAAAATAATATTTGACGACAGAAATGGGCAGCACAAAAATGATGATGTAAATGACACACTAGACTATACATGGAGAGTCTAGAAATAGAAAATACTTGCTGAAAGTCATCAACACTGATGATTATTATGATGTAATTATTCCTCATACAATCTAAAGCATTTCAATGAAAATAGCATACATTAGAACACTAGTATCAAAGCAAAATGAATGTTTTTCCAACCTATCCAGGCATTTCAGGTTCTGAATTTGCTTCTATTTTCGTGAAAAATAAAAAATAATGGCACATGATTATTGTCAACACAAAATCAAACAGTGAAACAAAATAAAATCAAGTCTAAGCAGAAGACAATTGTGTAGACAGGGTGGATAAGGGTGATATGGGACAAAATAAATTGTCTTGGAGAAAAGCAAAGTTTCTTGCAGTGGAAGTGTGAAATTCATCTTTACTGAATTCGTTGACATTAGGCGGTAAAAAGTGAAACTACAGAAAAGGTATTAGGCACAGTTCTGTGACTTCCAACAAATAAATGGCATCAGAAATGTAATGGAACTCAAAGCTAGACTGAAAACAACAGACACTACATTTAGAATTTCTACTTAGCAACACATGGCCTAAAATACAGCAATGGGCCAAAAACAAAGTGCTAAGAAAATACATTGAGAACATATTCAACTTCATGAATGTGTGAATGGAAGGACCAGGGCAATGACTTTTGCAGTGTGTTGCCTTCACATTTGTCACTTCAAGAGTCACAGATAATTTAAGCAAACCAACAACAGCATCCTAATACTTTTCTTATACCCTTCCTGTGCCCTACTAGGCTTTCAATTCAAACTTTACTACACTCCTACTCCAGTAAAGTTTATCAAAACTGAACTGTTACTCATTTTATGCATTGACTGAAGCTCAGGGAATCAAAATAGTATGCATTTGGCAAGATGTTCAAAAAAGTATTCAAAATCACTTCCAATGCAATGACTGTACCCACTGCTGTATTTTGATAAAGATAAAAATCCCTGTTGTTTAACAAACCAATAGATCACTATAGCATAACAATGGAATAAATTAAAATGCAGGGTGCAAAACTGCTCAGCATGGAAAAAACTTCCGTTAAACAGGGTTTCTCTTATTAAAATACTGTGCTTGTACATCATTAATTGCTAAGACTATGGAAATGACAAGCCAAACAATTTTCGTGACAGATTCTGAGGTGCTATTTGATTTTGGTCAAATTAAAAAAAATCAAACTAAAAACATTTTACTAAGCAAAAGAACCCATTTTTTCAGTCAATGAATAAGTTTTTTTTGTTATTAGTGAATATCACAGAGTAAGGGTCAACTATTTAATGAATTACATTTTTCGAGTACTTATGCAAGGCATTATACTGAAGCACGACCATAAAAATACTTGACCAATTTAAAAACTATGTAATTCTGATCCAAATTTACTGGTATTTATAAGAATTGAAGTACTTGTGAGATCTCTATCATTATGGAGATTTCCGTGGGGAGATAATGAAGATAAAGTTTCTCAGGTGAACTTTGTGATGGGAGCATTTGTTGCAATCATCGTTATGGAGTTCCAACCAGGTTTTTGTCACGTTCAAGGTGATGATGATAACTTTATCATAAAAATGCCAGCTGAAATACTTATAAGAATGTTATCACACCAGAAGGAAAATTACAAAACAACACTTGAGAGACTCTCATCCTCAACATCCATGTAATAAATAGACATCACTTAAACAAAGAATGTAATGTACAATTTCATTAATTGTAAAACTTGCATGTAACCAATACATTGATAACATCTGATAAACAAAACGTTTTTTGTTGCAACATGAATTATAATCAATAGTATTAAAATTCAACAAAGAGTGAGTTTGAAGAAGCAGATTAGCTATCAGTTTTTTAAGGCTCTCTGACAACAGATACTAACAATTCAAAAACAACCAACATAATACCGATTCTCCGGGAATGATTCTAACCTGAGCCTTGGATCGAATCACTAGAGCACCAGACAGACTGGGTCAGCAGTGAAGAATCAAGTGATTCAAAAAATCATCCTGAAGGTATGATTTAATATTCAATCTTACCCTTTGACTAAGTTTCATCTGAAGGCATTCTGATTTTCAATTAAAATAGGAAGCTTAGTGCCAAGAACGTTTAACGGTTCATAACATCCAGCATTTCCAACAACTACATTTTTTCAACATAAATACATTAATTTTCAAGAGGTGAAAAAATTTATAGCGATTCATGCAAGCCATTAATTGCCAAAAGTGATTTAAAGCAGAGTGGTAGATAAAGATAGAGACGTGATGTACCAGTTAATATAAAAACCAATGACAAGAAACAGGTTTACAAAGTCGTGAATGGCCACATCAAAAAGGTTTGTGTTAAACCTTGAAAGATTTTAAACATTTAGCGCTAACTGAAACACTTCAAAGGATTCAAATGGCCAGTATAATTTTACATGCTTAATAAAGGAAATGAGATAACAACCTCTAAGTAAACCATTGCCCTTTCCTTCCAACACAATATTCACTGACACCAAAAGCTTTAAAGTAAAGACATCCCACAGTGGGGTTGCCACCTTCATGCCATTTCACATCCATTTAAACAACCCTTCCCTACAAAATGGATTTTCCCCTCCAACACAATGATAGCGTCTGTTACTGACCTATTTTCCCACTGGTGTAATCTGGCAGCAGGTGCTCGGGTGAACACGATCCACCACCCGTTGGGTGAGCAATGAAATACAGTAACAGGGGAGGGAAATGAGGGGAGAGCGCAAGTTCAGAGATTATCACTCGCATTGAATTCATTGATCCATTGACTGAATTACATATACACAAATTGCATTATATTCCAATTACAACAAAGCACAGACAGACAAAGAGTGATGCCTTCAAGTGATACAATGATTTACTCGAGGCACTAAAGGAAAACTGTTTCACTCAAACTCCCAATCACAAGCTACATTAATGATTTATAAAAGGCAAAGAGAATGCTGCTATGGTGGTGAAGACAACTCCCAATCATTAACATTTGGTTGATCTAGAAAGCATAAGAAATAGCAGTGGCAAAACTGAAACCCCAGCACAATGTAATTCACAAGTGCCTTAAGGATACACAGTGGACTCTCATTAGAACGTTCCTTGGTGGCCACTCCATTCCTCAAAGTCTTGGCTACAACGCATATACGTAACTGTGGTTAACAAGCTGTAATAACTTCTTTTGCATGTTCAATGAAAGAATAACATTGAAATTGATCCACGCATCAGAACCAAGAACTAAAATCAGCCAAAAATGTGTGCAAATTTGCGTACTTCACACAACATTTAACTTAGGTTTAAAGAGTTGTACGAAACAGTTTATGAAAAGGAAAAACCACAAGCATAGGAGGGCCCATTAAGCATTGTTTTGAAAATTTTGGAGATCAAGGCATTAAAATAGTGCCACACTACAAGTACCCTGTGTTATTAGAGCTGAAATGTTGAGCGCTGCATCAACCATGAAGAACATTGCTGTTAAAAGGAAAATTGTCCGAAAAAATCACAAAATACTCCTTGAAGTGAATGGTAATCTTCATTTGAAATGTATTTACATAGTGATGGTAAAGTTAAAGTTCTTCTGGTCATTATTTTAATTGAAATGTTTCAGCATGATATTATCATGTTGAATTTTTCACAGGGAATACAAATTCAGGACTCGCAGTAAAGTCCATTACTATAAATAAAACTGAATACTTTATGATTAACTGTGATTTTTTAAAGAGGTTTCACATCAGTTGATAAATTCTATTGCTCTATTTAGTTTTGGTAAGCACAATGTGAACTGCAAAATGAACTGTGTTCATAGACGTTTATGGAAACCTTCCAATATTGACAATACTAATTTATTAACTTTGAAAACTATAATAGTAATAAGGCATCTTCCGATTTAATAATTCCAGTGGACTCTTATTATGACATCACTAGGAAGTGAATATTCTTTCTTAAAACATACATTCCTTCTGGTTCCTAACCCAACACATGTAAATAATGACATACTAGCAATTTCTATAGGGTCTATCCCAAAAATAAGTGCTGCAGGGGCAGATAGTTAACATTAAGTTTTACGTGGAAATCCCTGAAAGGCTGCAGTAAAGAGTGAAATGCATCAGGAAGGACATCTTTGAGAAATGGAGGCTGTACCACAATAACCACCTTAGGTACAATGCTGTTCCACCTGCCCCACAGCCCCGATATGGCATCACCAGATTTCTTATTGTTCCTAAGCATAAAAAGGAGTTAGGAAGGCAACCATTTTGGACCACTGGATAACGTCAAAGAAGCCATGACGAGGTGCTTGAAGAGGATCAGAATGGTGCAGTCACTAATGTACAGGCTTCCCAACGAGAGGGCCTGTGTTTAAATCTTTGAGGTCACTGAAAATAATTGCTGACTCCAGGATTCAAACCCAGTCCCTCTCGGTTGGAAACCTGTACATTAGCCACTGCACCATCCCAATCCCCTTCATTACCTTTTTAATGCTCACTTGGTAAAAATGTATCTTTTTAATAATAATTTTTGTATTTCACCAAGCAATTTTGTTTTTACACACACAATTAGAATGTTCCTGAAACTTCCAGGAAATGAGTTTATATGTATGACACACACATCAGACTTAAGATCAATACTTCAGGGGTTATGCTAGGGAAAGTATGTGATTCTGTTGGTTAAAGTGTAGGTCTTTGTAAAACAATGGAATTTATACATATGTGGTGCATGTTGCAACATTATTACTGTGGATTAATGAAGTATCAAATACATGAGGAAGTTTTTAGACAAAATTCATTGCATCTATTTCATAATGTTGATATAATGTATGGGTTTTCCATGTTACCACCAACAAGCTATAGACTGAACAGTAAAAAGTTATTATGCCATACATTGTCTGCCCTTAAATTATGCTACTTGCATTACAACTTCAAATTGCCATTTAAGGTTAGTCCTGGTTGGCAACTTTGACTGGTAGTACATTCACAATTCCTATATTCCTACAAAAAAACATGCTAATCAGAGTCCACTGCATTGTATTCTACCAAGCAGTTTTATTTTCACTCAGGCATACAATCCAAATGTTCAAACGGTTTTCAAGAAATGAGTGTGGTGCATATTGCGGACTTTAAGTTCAATTACTTTAGCAATTAAGGGCGGAAATTAAACCATTACACGATTAAATTATTTTGAAAAACTTATTAAAAATGGAATATATACATAGAATAGACTGCAATGTATAAGCATTGATTTATTGAATATCAATAACATAAGTATTGAGGAAGTGCATCCTCAAGACATGTTATATTTTGTTCATAATATAGAAAAAATGAAAGATTTTGCTATGTTATCACGAATAAGCTACGAAATGGACAGTAATGTATTATCAAAGCATAAATTTCCTACTATTACAGTTATGCAACCCATATAACAACTTTAATTTGCAATAGACCAAACCCTGGTTTGCACGTTTCACTGGTAAGTATATTCACCACTTGTATATTCAGAATACCAGGGCCCTTCAGAAACGTGCTAACAAGAGTCTTCTGCAGTTTGGCACACGAGTAAAGATCAGGTGTTGTAGAAGGGTCTCTTAACTTATCAATTAATTATAAGATCACCAGCACTTCAAGATCTCCTAAACTAAAATTAATGGTGCTTCACACATGCTCATTCAAATCAAACATCCAACCAATAACTCTTGATTACAATAAGATTTTTCTGCAAGAAAAATAATTTTTTTCATACATTTACTTTTGTTGTAGGATCTAATTATTGGTAGCAGTTAGTATTGAACTTTTCAGGCATTTTGAATGCCAAGGTCGCAAAACACTAATTCAACTGCTAATATTCGCCAACAAAACAACATGTAGAATTTACCCAAATGAGCAATTGTTTGCTGATTGAAATCCTAATGAAAAAATCACCGAATAGGTTAAAGTTGAGCCTTGGGGAGAATTCTTTCAATTTTGCAGGGCCTTGCATTGTAACATAGAGAACAAAGGTTTGCATTAACTTTCATCAAAACCAAAAAGAAGTTTAATTTTGTTTTCATAAATATTGTTAATATTTTTGCATTCATTTGCCAGGATGTTAAAATTTGGCTTGTAAATTTAACAGATGTTTACTAAAAATTTGATGGTGTATTTCATTGATCAGTTTTTGAATTTCTATAATATAGATATGGGCTTGTTGTCCAATACTTTGAAGAACACCACAAACTGTAACTCATATGAAAAAGAATACAAAGGCACTACACCATGCAATTTATGTACAGCCTTTTCAATTGAACACTGATTATATGATGATGGGTGGTTGAAAAATAATAATAGAACTGCAGTGAAGTCTTTGTGGGTTCTCCAGAGAGTCAAGGTTTCAGTTACCGATGTTAATGCAATGCCCTGAGGAGAATGACAGAGTTAGTCACAGAAATGTCAGTTGCTGAAACTCTATCCCATAGGAAAACCTGCAGGGTATTCACCACAACTGTGAGCCACAAAAACACCAAATCTTACAATAAGTAAACTACTTTTGAAAGAGTATAGTGCTCACTGCACAATTGTTTGCATTTGAGAGCCAAACCCTAGCATATATAATATGCAGATGTGGAATTACAGTGTTATGGAAAGAGGATAACATTATTTTACTTATGCAGGAATTAAAATTAAGGAGGCAAAGAGAAACCATGGAGCATCCAACATTCTCCATAGCATAGAAGTTGAACTTTCCAACCATGCCCACTGCACTCTGTTGCCTAGACCAATGCCACGTAAAATAACCTGTATTCACAATTCAGAAAAAATTAAAATATTTTTTATGTTTAGTTAAATTCACCTTATTTTCAATCTTCTACAATGCAATGACAAATGATGTCACTAGATGGCATGAATTTGAATGCCTTTTCAAAATACAGTAAAACTTCATTAACCTAGACTGTGGGGCCAGGGGTTCTGCCGGTGAAGCAATTTACAATTTCATGCATAGACAAAATCTTTTGGGATACAGCCTTCAAATATTTTGTTCATTTCTTATACCATCCATCAAATTGCAGTCTTAAGGTCAATGTATAATTTCACCACACAGCCATGTATACAAGATTGTGCCTATTTTCAATCCTATCCAACCATTGGATGAGGTGAACTCTTTTGAGTCCTAATCTTGTGGGAATGTGCATTCTTTGTCTCTAATGATGATGCCATATTCATAGGGATATTGGATGATCTAGCACTTCATAACTACTCTTTGAGCAATTCTTCATACTTGGAATTCTTTAAGTATTTTCTCTTTTTAGACAAATTTCCACAATGGTTGGTAAATTTCAGGATCGAATCATGATATTTTACTATTGTATTCAGAGAAGAGCCCCGGAGTCTTGGAAATTTTGCCAAATCAAAATAATTCCATCATAAGAATTATTTAATTCAGAAATTTTTATTTTGTATTCAATTGAAAATGTATTTTTTCACCATGTCATTCCATTGTCAACCAGGGTAAAATTTACATTCCGGAGTAATTGAGGAAAACTTAAAACTGAGAATCTGAGCTACCTCACCGTTCCAATATTTTGAACAGTTGTCTAACCTACAGTTGCTTGAAGAAAATAATATATTTGAATCTATGTAGTTTTATTATTAGTTATTCATGATTTGTAGTTTTGATGTGAAAAAGCAAGTTTCCAAACTTCTCAATATTCAGGACCTCATCACACTGCTGCACTGATGCAAACCCATTGCATAAAGACAGACACCAGTTCTTGCATTTATGGAATAAATAGGCAATTTTATGGCACATGATAAAAATGTTCCAAATTGCAGGAAAATACAAATTCTGACAACACAAATATGGGGCTTGACTTTAAATAACTCATAAAATCTTGTACCTTGGAACACCCAGTGTAAAAGCCTTTTTGTTTGCAAGTTTGTCATTAATTCATAAAATTAAATGTGGCTTGAACTCTTTATTTAGAGATCATTCCTTTGGCTCATGATTTAAGGCATTGCTTTTAAATAAGACCTATCCTGACATCCAGACTATTGGTGTTGAAGAATGGCTTACTTCCAGTTTTAACCTTCAAATGCCAAAGTCACTGTGAGTAATATTTAACTCATTAAACCATAGCAAGCTCAAAAGTTTAAAACAAACTTACAAGGCCTATTTCACTAAGTTTATGTGGAATAACCTATTCTAGGATTGCATTAATATGATAGCTATTGTAGTCTAGTGGATAGTGAGATTCAATTAACTAATAATGTTTGGAGGGCTTCATAAAACAGAAAATGAAAGTATTGTTGGTGCCCAGTATCAAAAACAGATAGAGATGAATTGAACCAGGACCAAGAACTGGAAAAAAGATTCAAATCAATGCATCCTTCTCATAATTAGTGGGAAAATATCAATTGCAGTCAAGTAAATAAAGGCATTTTAATGTAAATGTTGAAATGGCTGTTTTCCATAAAGTATTCATACCACTATATTCAGAAAAATTTGGCAGTGTTCACTTGATACTTGGTACCATATCCATTGAGGGTAACGAGATATTTTGTGGCATATACTGTCTTCAGGGCTCTTTAAGAACAATGATAAATTGTACATTTAGTTCTATGCGCATGCTTCCATTAATTTTTCATAAAATAATTAGCAGTGTTCATCATTTTACCCTTAATTAGAACATAATGCCATTCAAGAAATATACAAAAATAAAAAGATTTCATTAAACACCCTTAATCATCAAGCAACCAACGTAAATGAATGGCTAGGATATGCTTGAAAAAATTAATCATGTCCGTAACATTCTTAAATTACTGACAGCCAAAGAAATGCAAAATAGTGAACCAATTGCTGGTTCACAACCTAAATTAGTTCTTCAGCTGGTTTATTTATTACTGGGTAATAGACTATTTCTTCCTTTTGACTGTCACCAATTATGGGTGAGAGCATGCCAGGAGTGGTTAACTTAAGTCACCTTAGGTTGACTTAGATGTTCATTAACTCCCTTTGAAATTGCTTTAATAATTAGTTCCCACAATAACTTTTCATTTTCACTTTTTGGTGATAAAAGTAGCACTAAAGTACATCTCAAAAATCACTAGAAATCAATTTTCATTATTTTTCTTTCAGAAAAATCCAATATTTTGTAAGTTGACAGTAAAAGCAGACTCCCTGTACAGATTCAAAACTTCCAAGGTGCATATGTGATACGTGAAACACTTCCTAAGGATGAGAAAAATGCTCAGTAGTATTAGAAGTGAACAATGGTACAAAAGAAATGATGGCTTACCTTTTTCACTCTCCACAGGTGGAGCTACAGGCGTTGCTGCATCCATAGCCTCCCTCAGGTTGACCTGTTCCTCCAATTTCACAGTTTCTCCTACCCTCCACCTGAAATACAGGCATGATGAGATTACTCAATGCATAAGCCATTTTATCAAATAATTTGAAGTTAAAATGAGCCATTAAAGAGATGAGTTTGGAGACCAGAGATTTACTTGTCACAAAGTTCAACAAACACAAAGTACTATTCTTGAGTATTTCACAAGAACTGAATAATGTTCAGGTGAGATTTAAAGGAAAAACAAATAGTGCACGGAAATAAATAGTGTACAACATGGTCTTCTAAAACGAGAGACATAAAATGGAATCTGAAATAACCAAACTTAAAAAAAAGTCTTATGAATCCACATTTGGACAGTCATGATTTCACTTTATCTGTTCATTAAAATACTGAGCTAACTGACATGGCACGTTTGTAATGCTTTTTCTCAAGCTATGGTTTAGAAAGTAAGCTTTCTATCACAAGTATTTTGTAAAAACTACAAAAACACATGCCTAAATATGAGCAATGAAAAAGCAAATGCTAACTATAATCAACAAAGAGGTGACTTTATCCACCATGTTTACCTATAGAATCAGCCAAATTGTCTTTGGGGTAGATGTTAAAACATTGTATTTGTTTATGTGTTTCCCACAATTTTCTTCTCAGACAAGTTCTTTCCTGAAATTCACATACGTTTTTCCAAGATCCATAGAAATGCGTAAATAAAAGATTTTTACAGCTACTAAAAAAAATATCGATCTGCTGTAATCCCATCTATAGCATGAAAATTTCATTGAAATTACATAAATCAGTGAGGAATAAATTAAACCTTTGGAGAACCCTAAAAACTTCAAATTTCGCAAACATTAAGACTTAATCACTAAAAATGCCATCAAATCGAATATTTTGTTTTGTCCAAAAATGTGTGGAGCAAATATAGGACACATTAAGGAAAATGATTCCCATGACAAATAAACGCTGGACATACAGAGATATCAAGCTTCAAACAGAACTCATTATATTGCTCTTCTTTCTCTCTGTATTTTTCATCAGGGGAAACCCCAATGAAAATTGGGTGACATAATCTCTCACATCCATAACATTTCAAGTAGAGCTTTCATTCTGACTTCAAATTCAATGTGAGAACTTGTAAATGTAAAGAGATATGGTTGCTCAATCTTCTGAGTGTCATCACAACCCCTGTCCCTCTTGCTGCCACAGGAGGCTACCAAATCCCGTCTTCACCACCCACCATGCCCTTGGAGAGGTTTGTGTCAATGGCAGCACAACCTTGACCCATATACCATCTGGTTATTCAAGGTTAAGATGATACCTCCAATCATATCATATTAAAATTATATCACACTGTCAACTGAATGAAGAAAATTAAATTACTACAGTCAAACCCCACACTTGCATTTCGAAATTTACGTTTTCCCACAATTTACAACATTTTTATGACGTGCGATACAATTTCCTATATTTCCAGCATATGTTGAACCCCATATTTACATGATTTCATTTTCCATTTTTTTTTAAATTTTTTTGTGCTGAGCTGGATTTAAACAATTCAAATTTTAAAGCAGTTATTCATGTGAATCAGCCTTTATAAAAATTCGACTTTATTTAAGCCATACACACCAAAAAAAGACGAGAGTGATTGCAGTAATGTGAATGGTTCTAGGGAAGAATTTAAATAAGGTGGGGCAGTAGAGAGGGCCACTTATGCCGGAAATGTGAACTGCTCTTACTCTTTTACATTTGCTCACATTTTACGCTTTTTACTGTCATCCTTAGAAAAGGGCAAATTTTGCAGTTTTACTCTACAATTTTGAGGGCAGGATTTTCTTGGTTAATAGAGAACAAAAATGGAATATCTTTAAATGTACCAATGCACAATGCCTTGAGGAAATATTTCTAAATAATTGGTACATTTACAAGTAACATGATCAGGCATGGAATTTCAAAGTCAATGCATCTTTTTTTTATGCTGGCACACTCATGCGCTTTTAGCCTTTGCTTTGAAATCCAACACATCACACATGATAGTAAACTCTAGTAAGATTTAGAGTAAACTCTAAATTATATTCACTAAGCGTATCATCTGTACTACTTTCTGACCAGCACTTCAAAATTTTAATGATATTACAATCATAAAAAAAATTCAATGTTCTAAAATTTTTATGTAATATTTTAGAAATACATGTACTAAAGACCTCACTTTTCTTATAATTTTTTAATTTCACATAATTAAAAGTTGCCAATGGTACTTAATATTTCAATATAAACATTTTTGCATCATACTCATAATTTCCCTTTATTAATTCCCTCGCAGTCATTAACTCTTGGAATTCCATACTCTCTACATCAACCGCAAGACCAAAAGGCTTTGGCAGAAAGACGATGCTCTGCGTTTGGTGGGACCAGAAGGGTGTGGTCTATTATGAGCTGTTAAAAACCTGGTGGAATGGCTAATACTGACAGCTACCAACAACAATTGTTCAATTTGAATCATTTGCTGCTAGAAAAAAGACCAGAATACCAAAAGAGGCAACATATGGTCATTTTTCTTCATGGCAATACTCCATCACATATGATAAAACTGTTTGGTGACACATTGGATGTACTCAGCTGGGAAGTTCTACCCCATGTGGCTTACTCATCAGACTTGGCTCCTTTTGATTACCACTTGCTTGTATCTAATGGGCACGTACTTGCTGTGCAGGGCTTTGGTTTGTATGAATGTGTGAAAAAATGGCTTGACAAATAGATCATGGCAAAGGAGAAAGATTTTTACTGGCATGGTATACACAAATTGCCCGAAAGATGGGAGAAACGTCCAACTAGCAAAGGAGGATACTTTGAATAAGCTCTTTTTTTCATTACTCCGTAAAAATATTTTTTTGAAAAAAGACCATATTTCATACTTGTACACTGATATCATCGAGAGTTCGCTGTACTTCCAAATAAGCAGGATTCAAATAGCTCTATGTTTTACTCTGACTTACTGTGGAAGAAATGGGTACAACCACAGTGAAAATTTAATTTTTATTGATTCTGTGATGATCTTAAGAAAAGGCTTTCAACAGTTATACTCTCCCGCTAGATTTCTGCCCACCATCACATCTACACAACTGAGAATTTGAAGCAGGAAACCATGTTTGGGCCGAATATTGGTCGCAAACACTGAAAGGCAAGAGAGAAAGAATCCTTACCTGCTAAGCTCAGACTCCATTTTCTCCAATTTGCCCTTGAGGCGAGCCACTTTCTCCTTCTCCTTCTCATAGCGACGCTTCCACTCCTCAGCAGTCAACTCCTCATTCACAGTCACAACATTCTTGATGGTCTTTGCCCTGGGAAACAAATCAGACAACAATTATGTCACCATCCAAATTTGATAGACAAAATATAGGAACCACTTTCACAAAATAAATTTTCTAAATCATAAATTCTTGGGACACAAAATTTTTACTTTAAAACTTATGAAAGGAAGTATTGTGTAGTATATTATGGTATATTCTCGAAAATGTATTGCAACAAACCAATTATTTGGAGGTGATAGTTACAGGCACAATATGAAAACAACAATGATTCAGCAGATGAGTAATTAATAAACAATTTCTCATGCACCTTGAACACATTCACACCCTAAGTACCGCAATTTCAGTAACCCGGATATCCTGAGGATCTTAATATGACTTTAGCTCCAGTGCATCTGGAATACTGAAGCAGTGATTTTCAAAATGATAATCCACCCAAAGAGGCAAGAATTCTATGATATTTGTGTGTCACTAAAATAATAAACTACCAAACAATTACTATATCTTGATATTGAACATAGGGCAATTACTTCGCATCACCAGTGGTTGAAAATTGGGAAAGTTATTAGTAACGGACCGTAATCCTCTAATTTCATGGAACTAAGAAATTCTAAAATGAGGAATTTATTTATTTAACGACTTAATTGGGGTGAGATTGCTGTGTAATTCCTTCTTCCACCTATTCCCTAAATATTACATTGAAGACAATTACACCAACACCCAAACCCTAGGCAGGAGTCCTTAACTAGTAGCAGAGTATTCAGATAAGTTTTTTCTGGGTAAGACAGAAATATGGAATGGAATGTTAAAAGGTAGGGAATGATACAAATGTGTTGATTATTTTACTTTTGCAGCCTATAAAAGTGCAACTGTCAAAATTTGTTGGCCGTTCTGCTAGGAAACTTGTCTCTGAAGTATTACTGACATTGGTAACCATTTTGAAAGTATACCTTTGTTTTCGTTGACTGCGGAGAAGGTTGTGTTTTGATGTGATGGTTGATTTTTTACTCGTGGAAAAAAATGGGACAAAGATTTGCATTAAATTTTGCTTTAAGAATGGAATAAAGTGTAGCACTGCAATCGAAATGTGAGAAGTTTCTTTTGGCAAGCCTTTAACAATTAGCACAAGTGGTACAAACATTTTCAAGAGGGTCATGGAGATGACGAGTCTCTTGGGTGCTCCAGTAAATTAACAACCGATGACACAACATCAAAAACAAGAATAATGATTACGGATAATCAAGGAAGATTGATCATCCATAATGATCATCCTCTGAAAGGCTTCATTATGACACTGGCATATCATGTGGCTCACATTAAGCAATTATTGTGAGCATGAGGCAGGAAAAATTGTACCATAACTATTTAATTTTTATTGAAAACTGAGCTGAATGGACTTGGCTTCTGAGCTGCTATATGAAGTCAACAGCGATACATAACTGCTCAAACACATCCTAACTGACATTGAAACACAGGTGTGCAGGTATGACATTAAAACTAAGGCCCCATCATACCAATTAAAGCTTCATAGCATCAGGAACAAAGAAGCCCATTGAGTTCAACTAAATTAGATGATTCTGCTAAGTTTTCTTTGATTGCAATTGCATAGTGTAACATGAGTTCTTGGCACTACACTGACTGGTCAATAAGGAGTACTACATTGAAGTTCTACAGAGTTTGCAGGAAGCGAGCAAAAAAATACCGAGATTTGTGGTGAAATAACTCACTATGTGTATGAATGCTGTGGGCAAAGTTAACAGCTGCTAGCAAATGAATAATCCATTGAAAGCATTTGCCATTCTCCCAGTCATTACGACAGAGGTTAACTATTAACTTGTCATAATGACAGAGTACTGAATATTACAATATTTAAAACCCTTCCCATGGACTAGGACCTTAATGTGGTGGAAGGGCTTATATGTTCTGTTGACCCCTAGAGCTATGCTGGCAAGAGCAATGATATTTGCTCCAGGTAAGGCAACTCACGCCAGATAGCTCAAAGTTTAAAACCTAGACGAAAGGTAATACAGCATTTTTCCTCAGTGAGCTGGCCACATTGATGTCTGACTCATGTAGTATAGCCAATAGAATGATGGGTGCCACATTAAAAAAGGTATTCAGGAAGGCAATAGGAAACTACAATTATTTATCCTAAGACTATTAGGATGGACACCATAATGACAGTGAATCTTAGCAACTATGGGACTCAAGAGTGAACTAGCTGATTGAGCTGTGTCATTGCAATGGGAGAGCCAAGGTTTCCACAGTAGTCATCTCATGAAATCCATCCAAAGATAATTGACAACAGCACACAGAAGGATTGAACCAGTTAGAATAGGGACTTGGAATATTGGAATGATGTTGACTACAGGGAAATATGCAAGAATAAAGCGAGAAACGAAGGGAGTACACATTTTCTAGGGATAGGTGAGATGAGATGGAAGTAGAGAAGGAATTACTGGATACCTACAGAGTAATAAACCACAGATGGGAAAAGAGTGAGACGTAGCAACAGTACTGAACAAAAAGGTAAGGAGAAGTGAAAACTGAGATGGAGGAAGAGATAGAAATGATGTAGGGGGCTACAGTTTAGGTACGAGGACTAAACACATGGAAAGCAATAGACTTCTGCAGGAGACAGGGGTTCATCAAAACAAGCACTTGTTATAGGCATCACAATAGGAGTAGGTATATATGGAAATTGCCAGGGGATTCAGAAAGATATCAGTCAAGACTATAGTATGTTCCGGCACAAATTTAAGAACAGCACGATCAATTTTCAGTTTCAGTGGATGAGGATTCAGTTCATAATTTAGTATTACTGAAGTGTAACATGATGACATAATTATTACAATACAGAAAGGAGTACCAGGCAGCAATAGAAAAATTATCAGCAAGCACAGAGAGAAGGGTGCAATAGGTAAATGTGGGAATAAATTAAAGAAGTGATCTTGAACTAGGAAGCTAGTAGACAAGAGGAAAACTCAAATATTTTGGACAATCAGGCAATTACTATTCAATTATAATTAATTATCAGGGGATTATAATGAATTATCAGGCAAATGGGTATAAAGGTTCCAGAGACCAACTTTTGGCATTTCTCTAGGACATCCTTACCTTCCTACAACAAGCCCTTTAAGAGCTATATGTTTTGCTTGTACCCTCACTGAAGAATGGAAGCCTTGAGGTGTGCTCCAAACCCAAGTGATGGCTCTAATTAAAAGCTATTGACTTGGGATTGACACCAAATTGGGAAGGGTCATGGTTACATGATCACAATGGTGTTCATCTGTAGCTCAAGCCAACAGATACTACATCTATATTTTGGCTTCAGCTACAGATGAACATCTTCCTTGTAAAGTATGATAACACTGGTCTTCAAAAAGCATTTCCACAATATATTGTTCAACATAATTTACTAAATTCCTCAAGAAAAATGTAAGATAACAGTGTGCTCTTCAATGTGACCTATCAACTCAAAACAATTTCAACACAGGCTAATGACTCACCTCTTTCCAAATTCTAATGTAGATTTTGATTCAGCCTCATTAAAGGAAGCCGGAGAGCAGCAAATAATGATTGTAGTTCGAGCATTTCCTCCAAGTGATTCTTGCAGAATTCGAGTCAATTTTGAGTCACGGTATGGAATGTGAGTTTTCTGTGGGTCAAAAAAAGAAAGCATTGAATAGCAGACCTTAAACAATTAGCACACAACACCTCAGATATCTTACGTTGAGCTAGAAAAAATAAATACCTCAGACCCATTTAGTTTTTATGTTATATAGGAATCTTAACAGAAATTCAATTATGATTGATATATTTCACAAAAACTGAAATTGTGGAAGCCAAAGACCGACAGCAAGAAAGAATTATCATTCCCCTAAACGTGAAAATATCCTTTTTATCAAATTGGATGTCCAAACAACAAAGGCTGTCTAGAATCAAATTATCTATAGGATAGGTTAAGAGAATTGCTCAATCTAATTAACTCCAGAAAAAATTAAGTTGAATTAGTATTACAGTTCCATTACATTAGTTCCAGTTCCATGCAGAACTCCAAGATGGCCTAACTGCAACAGCACTCTTTAGAGAACATATTCCTTCATCCCACTTTCCATTTGCATTAATCCACTGATACTCACTACTGGCGTGCAGTATCAAAGTATTTACTCTTGCATACTCCTTCCTTCAAACACTCTCCCATAACTGAAACTCAGTGGAGTGCCATATATAAAGAAAATATTTCTCCTACCTCTAGGGTCTACCTTGATATAATGGTTGATGACAGAGATATAATATCATTTCGATGAAAAACTGAACTATTGAATACAGAGCTTAACACTTAACAGCTATCAAAAACATTCAATATTAGCACGTGTTATTAAGATACTAATTGGCTAGTCCTCTTATAATATTTACTTGTCATTACACTTTTCAACTAGCAGATCTTTTCATCATACCTATTACCATTTTTTCATTATTCCAATCGAACACTAATTAAGTTAATTCACTTTCAACAAAACCTGGTGTCACACCTCTCTGGTATCCTCTACAAATCCACCATTCTAATTAAACATAGTTTAGAAACCAAAACTCCAAGTGCATTGTAACTTTATGCAGATAATCAGAAATGATTTCACACCACGTCTTACAGTTTCCTTAAGTTACATCTTCTAGGCTATGTCAGTGTTGATAATTGGAAAACACACAGGAAATCATTTATAGAGCTCTACAACAAAAAATATAGTATGACAATGTCAATATGCGAATAACCCCCAACAGAAGAGTATCACACATCTGTAATATGTGTCATGTTAAATATTATCTTAGTGGCAATTGCTTGCCATAATGATAGAAGCATTGAATACCATACCAGAAAAAATAAATCATACGCTATTAAAAAAATGATCGCTTGAAGCATACTTTTGTGAATAAATAACCATGAGCATGGTTATAACATGATGTGAAGCAATTACTTCAGAATATTAACTGCATTTTGAAATTCCCATGATTAGAAATAATAAATGCAAAGACTACAAAAGTAATGTTCACTAATTAGTAAACTAAAATCCTGAAATATTATACTAAACCAAAACCACTATTTTAAAAAGGTAATTGTATGCTGCTGTCCCCAGTAGTGATGGGAAACTGCCTCCAACTGCCAACCTAGAAGAGATCAAGGATTCTTTTCCCACCTACATGGGTACCCTCTATCAATGGCTTAGGGGTTTGAATATGTCTTTGCCATTAATTTGAAAAATCCCATGTTAAAATCAGAAAGGCTGTTTTCCAATTCATACTAAATAATTTAAGATTCATTTATCAGATTTTAGCAAATTCCCAGGATTTCTCATTTTAAAATAGCTCCAGTGTAAAGTTTCAAATGCTGCTGCTTGTAGGTATAATTCAACATTCTTGACCAAATAAGAGTAGTAATTGTAGTAGTTATAATGGAGGTGGGATGACTGACAGCTGAGGTCACTGGCACTATTAGGGGTAGATAGGTGGGTCATTGGTTCAGGATAGGATGTTCAGGAAATGGAGAAACGGTAAAAAGAAACCTAACATTAGCCTACTTTTAATAAAAGTCACCAAGGGATTACACAGTTTAACATCCCCTCAAATGGTGGTTGGCATATTACAGTTAGAGTGCTCTCCACGTGGCACCCCAAGTAGGGATCGGGATACCACTGACAAATATCCTGAACCCTTTGGGATTCAAACTTGGGTGCCCTTGGGGGGGAGTCAATATATTAGTCATCACACCAGCCAAACAATAAAAAACATTGGTCATTTATGCTTAGGGGTTTTCTTCGCTATGCTCTGTCACACCCTTATATAATGAAATGGTATTTATAAAATATTCTGAAACAACACAGCAACCTTTTATCTCTCAGCATTGTTCCTAAACAATAGATAAATCTGATAGCCCAAAAATGTCTCAAATTCCTGTGCAATGATTAGTTTATGGCCCAATGTGCACTTCACCAGATGAGTGTTCAGAAAGCATGGGAATGCAATCTTCAACTTTGACTACATGCTCAGCATGCTTGTTTAAGAAAAAATAGTCAAAAGTGTCATATAATACTGGACTGAGTAGAATTTTACTACTACAATTTTTAATACTTTGTTTGCATGATGTACTAGGGTAATTTGAAGAGTTCTCAGAATGGAACAAATAAATAACTTATCTCAGTGAAACTTTTTTATTTTTTAATGTAGTCTCCCTGTACACAAATGCACTTGGCCCAGCAATACTCCAATGTCTTGTTCCCATCTCGAAAATTAGATTCCATCAGGCCTGCAAAATATTCGTCTACTTTGGCTGTTAGGTCTTTGTTTGAAGGGAATCTAAATCCACCAAGGAAATTTATCAGCTTGGGGAAGAGATGGAAATCTGCTGGGAGTCAATTCAGGGGGAATAAGATGGGTGTGGCGACAATTAATAGCTTAGCTCACAATTTTTGCCATGATGACACATGTGTGGGTGTGCCTTGTCTTGATGAAAGATGATTCTCTTCCTTGCCAAACCTGTCCTTTTCTCATGTGTATTTCACTGTAGTTGGTCCAGAAGGTTAGTGTAGTATTGTCCAATAATTGTTTGACCAGTGGGAAGATAATTTATCAGCAGAATGCCTTTCATATCCCAAAAAACTGAAGCATCACCTTTCTGGCTGACTGTATTGTCTTTCATGGTGGTCAATCAACATGTTTCCAATATTTTGACAGCTGTTTTGGCTCTGGGCTAGAGTAGTGGATCCAAGTTTCATCTATGATCACAAACCAGAAAATCTTATCGGCTTCTCTTAGATTGGGTCAAACATTTTTCAGAAACTTCCATTCTGATTCGTTTGCGATCTTGCATCAAGAGTCACGTCACCCATCTAGCAGATAATTTTCTCATATCCAATTCCACTTTTAAAATATGATATTTTCATTCAGATAACATCACTACAGCTTCAGTGATTTCTTGCAATTTCAGTCCAAAATCCTCCAAGACCATCTTATACACATTACATGCAATAATTTCTGGGGTAGTGGCACATTTTGGCTGACCACTGCCTACCATCATCTAAGCTGTCCTAACCAAGCTTAAAACTTGTTTTTCCGCTTGGCAACAGTTGAATATTAAGGAGCAGAGTCCCTCAAGAGTGTTCCTGAATTTTCTTTCCTTTCAAACCTTTCTTTACGAAGTATTTAATCACTGCTTGAATTTCAATTTTTTCCATCCACACTAATACCTAGACAAGAACAACAATAGAGATGCATCTGTTCCACAGATCTCTTCTCATAGCAATGGCACATACATATTTACTGAAAGGATTATCTATTACTACACAGAAAACTCATTGCACTAGCACTGACTGATGTTGATTCCAAGAATCTGTCCAACTACCCTCGTATAATGCAAGGGCCATTGGAATGTACAGTTCTTTTCAAAAGCCTTTCCACCTTCCCATGGAATAGTGGCAACAGTTTTGAAAATTGAGAAACCACTTCAGATTGGACAATGGAGCACCGTTCACCCATTGCTGCAAATGGGCAAGAAAGGGATTAGGTGCAGGGCATATGGGGGAGGGTTTTAGAAGAGGGAGGACCTAGACACTCAAAAAACTCATAACCACACTCGGAGAGGGCCATTGGACTTTCTAGATATGAATAAAATCCCAATGGCAAGATGTAGTGATAAGGCTTGTGGAATAAACATGGGTGGTTTATAATAACTGAGAAACATTTTTATCACTAAACACAAAACCTCTCAACAGATGACCTAACAAAACAATATTATCTGACCTGTGTATTGAACATATTAAATTCTTAATAACTTTTTAACTTAACAACTTAAATTCTTAAAACTTAACATGATTTTATAGGGCCAAAACTTTTAGATACCTAATAGAAAATAGACATTAAAGCAAATGTTAACGTTTTTATCATCAAAATATGAGCATTGTTATCAGTTAGATGGCAGTCCTATGGAAAATAGTTAATGAATGAAGCAAAGTCTAGTATAGTAAACGTAAAATGTCTCAATTGGTAATACGCAGAACAAGCGCTGAATTGAAATAAATTCCAAATTTTATGGAAACATGTCAATGACTAGCAACAGCTGTGTTCCCTCTTGACAGCCAGATGAATCCTCCCATTTTCTCTTCACCTCACTATTAATTAAAATTGGCAATTTTCCACAAAATAAAATTTTAATACCACCGGTTTCGATGTAACTACATCATCTTGTGGTCCAGTCGAGTTACATCAAAACTGGTCGTATTAAAATTTTATTTTGTGGAAAATTGCCAATTTTAATTAATCATGATATTCCACCATATCACGCCTGAAATTTCTCTTTTTATTCACCTCACTAAGTAACTCATTGTCCTGGCAAAGAGCAGAGGGTGACTTTGCAGTGTTGGCAGCTCCTCTCAGACACAGAATATTGATTATTCATTCTGAAGAAGTGGCTATTTCTTGCCCAGAACCATACACATCTCATTATCCATAAAGCTATAGTTTTCACCCCTAAGTCAAGATAATTGCATGGTGCATATCCTTCCCTTGGTTTGATACACACGAATTGATTGAAAACAAAGCAGCATTAACTCCCCTAAGCCAAAACACAGCCCATACACACCCAGTTGCAATGGCCTTACAGAGAGCATGTGCACACTATGTGAATATACATGGTGCTAGGCCACAACTTATCACACACAAATACAAAACAATCTAATTCTCATTTTAATTCCAATTTTCACATATATTTAGCTCCTTCATTCTTTCTACCCCGAGGTCTTGAGTCCTCAAATTCCAAGAAAACAGACTTTTGCCTCCTCTTATGATAGGTGTTTCCAAGACTTTTTTCCATTATTTTCAACCAAATTCTGGATTCATTTCAGATATGAACTAAAGGAGTAAAAAATATACTTGTATTAAATCTTGAGCCTGGCAAGATTTCGCTTGCTCCACATCGCCCTGGCAATGCTCAAACACCACACCAGGTTATACAAATAAAGGAAATAATCTCTTGCATAATAAAATCAACTGTAAATCACCTAAAACTGATTAAAACCTCTGCTACTCTTTCTTATGGCTTAGAGAAAAGCTATTTTACAGCACCAACTCATTTAAACAAGTATAAATGAACGATGGAATGCTATTACATAGGTCCAAGTGAAGAGTGATTAAATCTTTACCTTTCATCACATTTCCTTCTATTCACCTCAGCCAATTATACAAGGCCTGGCAAAAAAGGAACCGACCTTAAATTTTCGAGTGCACGGTAGTAATGCTAAGGTGGCTCCACTATGCACAGTGGAAGGAGACATTATTGCACATGCTTGAATTTTTGGCCCCGCCTTTGAGTGAGCCAGTCACTGTCTGTAGGCTACCCCAAATGAGGTGTTTTCGTCAAACTTACATCCTCATTGCTTCTCAATTTCTCTCTCTAGATGACTCTAACAAGTTAATTTTGCTTGATCGTACCCATACACATCATAACTCATCTCCAGCATAGGACTTGATGGATACTTCTACCATTGACCCTGAGTTTCTGAACACTGTGGTAACTGAATGCCCATACAACTCAACTCATTCAGCCATTGAGAGAGAGAAAGAGAAGTCATTTGCATATAAGTATGATGAAAGCACGTCACTCGAGGTGACCAGGAGGCAGCAACTGGCTCACTTGAAGGTGGGGAAAAAATTCAAGTATGCCCATTGATCTGTCCCATCCACTGTGCACAGTGGTCCTGCCCCAGCATTACTACTGTGCACTGGAAAATTCAAGGTCAGAACAACAGTAGTAGTAGTTTTAGGGGAGGCAACCTACACCTGAGGTAATTTGTGCCATTAGGGATGGACAGGAAAGGAGAAAGGGTGGAAAGAAACCCAGGATTTGCTTTAGCCTACTCTTAATGGAAGGTGCCAAGGGGTGCCAGCTTAGCATCCCATTCGATAGATGGCATGATCAAAGTGCTCTCCACAAAGTAAGTACCTCTGGTACTGATCGGGATACCACTGAAAAATATGTCGCCTCCGGGATTTGAACCTGGGCCCTCTGGTTGGGAAGCCAGCACATTAGCTGCCACACCATCCCAATCCCAACTTTTTCAACAGACCTCATTCTTTAGGTACAATCAACTTTTCATTTACACCGCCTAGGAGAGTTCAAAATGTTCTGTTCACAAAATGCATCCAAGGCCAATATACTCACAATTGAAAGGCTTTCACTCAGTTTCTTACAATTTTCTATCCAAAAATAAAAAATCACCTAGCTTCATGACCATATCATTATCAAGGAAAAATTTCTCTTCTTATGAAAAAGGCATAAAGGAATTAGTTTTTGAAACAACCTTAACTTGCCACCACCTACACTTCTCACTTCTAGCACTTCTCACATTGCATTTCTTAGTTTAATTATACCATTAACTAATGCACTTTTTATTTGACCTGATTCAAGGGAATAAATTTTGTTTTACAGCTCTAATAATCACATACATATAATTCATATTACCCCATAAAGATGAAATAATTTACTCAACTTTGTTTTACTTTTAAATGTTTGACAATAATTTGGAGGGTTTCAATCCAAATTCGGTTACCCACAAAATATTTATCAATCATTATTGAAATTACACCCGTTTTGCTCCAAGTTAAGCATATAAATTTTCCTTTTTCTATAACAAAACTGGAATTGAGCAAAACCTTACCAAAAAATTGCTATACTCACATTTCCATCAGCCAATGCTGAAATTACATTTCCAAGAGCAGAGAGCGACTTGTTGATGTTTTTCGCCTCATCAAGTACTGTACCTTCTGCACCTGTTTTACTGACCTTTTAAAGTTAAAAAAATCAGACTTAATAACCAATATCGTACTAAATGCAAATAAATCTACTTTGGATTAGTGACTATAAAGTAGACAAAGTTAAACTAGCAAAACTTAAGCATATATTTAAGTAAAGGTGAGCAGTGACAGCACATTTTAAAACATCTAAGAAATTAAGCGTAAGGGTAATAGCTTTCAAAATCATTAAATTGCTAATTTTGTTCACAAAATAATTAGGAATACGCCATCACCTTTTCACTTCCGGCCAAATCCACTAGATATAACTTTCCTGACAACTTTTTCTCATTCTCTAGGTTCTCTTGTTTCACATTAATGAGAAACACACTGTGACTTCGAGAACTGTGCTCATTCATATCTGAAAATAAAATACACTTTGGCTCACTGAAACGTCAAGTTACTCATTATAACTACTGCTTGAGAACAATAAGTTCTAACTCACTAGTGACTGCAATATGACGATTTGCCTTTCCTTCTTCAATTACTTCAAAAACGTCTTCCGGGCTGGAGACAAACCTTTCCGTCGCGCCTTTTACAAACGGAACTCTGTTCTTGTCTTCGTGCACACTAAGGTTGACTTTTGATACTGAAATAAACAGGTAAATTAGTTACAAAAACGAGTTCCAAGAAGAACTGGGCATAGGGTTGCCTCAATCAGATGAAATACGTATTTGCCATTACATTTAACATATGTACAGCCAAATAAAATTTTAAAGTCCACTTACTATCTAAAAGATCCCTAATTTTGTCCATATATATTTCAAAGTATGACACTTTAATGTGAAACTCGAGATTTTCCTCCATTGCATATATATGATTGAAAATATCGTTGACAATGCGAGGAATGATTCCCTGCTTTGCAGGATCACCAATGACACCTTCCATTGTATGAGTCTTTCCGGATGATGTCTGCCCATAGGCAAATATAGTGCCATTGTACCCGCAGAGAACATCTGTAACGATGACATTTTGTTGGAATGAGTATCATCAAATCGATTGGGGGATTTAAAAGTACAATTGCTAAGCATTTACCCACCTGATACAATAGATTTGGCAGCCTCATTGTAAACCTTCTCCTGCGTCGCATTTGGTTTAAAAACTTTATCGAATAAATAAACTTTTCCCTAGAAACAAGAACACAAAATACAATCCATTTGGAAGGACGAGTAGCCATCGATAAGTAAAACGTTCAATTAAAACAATAGCCAAGCTCTAGATTTATCCCATGCGAAAAAAGAGCAGTAATTTCATTGAAAAGATAATCTTTTAAAATTTTACACCAATAACGAAAACCTTCCGCACCGTTAAAATAATCGAAATCTACAACGTGTAATGACATTAGTTAACTTAGCAATAAATGTTGGTACTCACCCCGATTGAAATGCAGTTGTCATCTGAACCTGATGGAAACTTTACCACAAATTTGGATCCTGCCTTTTCTTCGGAGTCATTCAGCGGTCTAAAACGACATACCACTCTAATACTGTCTTCTGCAGGAACTTCCCTCTCGCCAGACATTGTGCTGCTTTTAATATAATATTTTAAAACCTAAAATTCCTATTTTGTAAAATGGAACTTAAATCCGTGCATAAATAACGCTTACTCCGGACTTCAAAATCCAGGTTACAAAGTGACAACTTAAAGCAAGATGGCTCCCATTATCAATATACCGCAACCTATGTGCCTCTGATGACCACAAGACAACCCACTAATTTCATATAAAGCACCCCGCATGGAAGCGAGAAAAACAACTCTCACTCTCAGAAGTCCTAGTCTCTGTTGGAATTAACCTAGGACGAATGAGATAGTAATGTCCGCAGGATGCTATAGATGTTTTCTCTACATACTACCGCAATCTGCCATTTTCCAAACGTGTGGCACGATGGGTATAACACATGACGTCATGAAAAGTCGCATGCAGCCATGCGCAGCTCCTATTGATCTGCTACTGACGACCAGCTGGGGCGTAGGAATGTTGGACCTGACTCACTTGCACAATTGTGAGGCAACGTCATCGAACTTATTAAACCGATGATTAATTGTATTTTTTTATTAATGGCATAATAAAATGGTGTTATAGATAATATTCTGATCTTGCCTCTCTCTTTCTAGGTTTAATTACTTTAAGAAATTCGTCTGCACGTAAGTGGGCTAAATCCAAATCGCAATTCGCATTCTTCATTTTTGGAAGGCCACCGAAGAACTAATTTCCATCAATTATTTACTGAGTATTTGTTGGTTATTGAACATCAATTGTTCATGTCTTTCAAACAATAGATTAATTGGTATGAAATCCACATCTATCCGGAATTTTCGATAAAAACTGCGAAGAAATATAACAGGAAATGGAGAGTACAATTAGCATTTCACCAAATTGCCTTCTTGGACGTTCAAAATTAACTATCCTCTTAAAATTGATCCCATGCATTGAGTGCAAAATTATTTAATAATTGTGCGCTGCGATATTTTAAGAGTTTTCTCTAGTGGATGATTCGGAAAGCTATAGCTCCTCCATAAACAAAGAGCAACGTTATCTGTTCATCATAGTTCTGCGCCACCAATGACAATTTCTCTTGCTTATATCATTATTAAAACACCTCCAGTCGGCAGATGATAATTAAAAAGTTCATTATCATTTCATGAATGAATAACAACTTACTTTAGAATATATGATTCGCATAGATTAATAATGAGGTCAATGTTAGTTGAAAGATAAGGATAAAACTTAATCACATCGAACATTAAATTAAATTTATAGGTAAATCTGCAGACTGCGAAATGGCGGATGTTGAATTGATGTGCAGAGTAATATACTTTTTACAACTACCTACTTCTGTAAATTTCCCAAATGGAAAACCAATTTACAGAACCGATAAATGAGATAATGGAAAACCATTTACAAAGATAATACGGAATAACAAAGGTACATAGGATTATGTCCGCACCGAGTTAATGATTAATGGCGAACAACGGCTAGTTCGACCTTAAATAAGAGGTGGATTGGAAACCAATGGCTTAGAGGTTAGTGGCAGTTTGCCAGCCTGGTGAAATGAAAAACCCACATTGTCTATTTACAAAACGCTAAAATACTCAGATTTCCCTGGAAAAAAATAATAGGAACTATTTTTAAGTAGGGATAAGACAACAAACAAATAAAATCAATTTTCCTTTTGAGCGTAAGGCTTATGATTTCTTTGGAAGTATTCTACCAGATTAGACTTGGTTTTTGATGATTTACTGCACATTTACTTACTCTTAAGCCCCAACCGTTGACTAAAAAAGAATGTGCCATCTCACAGTGACCCAACTAAATTTGCAACCATTGCAATTGGTTAAAATTAGTTAAAAAGAAATACCCCTCGACACGTCCCTGGGATATATCGTCAGCCATACATCTTAGAATGAGCAAAACTTGATTTTTTTCTAAATTCTATCTACTAGATTAAATTTACCAAACAATACTAAAATTCCAATACCATCCTGCAAAACATAAAGAGAACTGAGATTAACGAAATATTAACCCATAAATAAAGTTATGAATACTACCTTGATCAAAAAGTTCCCGGAATTTATTCAGAAAATTAAAAATACAAGTTTATTCATCTAAATCTATATTGTCCCCTTCAAAGTAATCCCCATCGACTGCAACACACTTATGCCAGCGCTTGATCCAATCCTCGAAACATTTTTTATATTCGGTTTTCGGTATGTCCATCAGTGCTTCCTGAGATTTTTCCATTACTTCCTCTCGGCTGCTAAAACGCGTTCCCTGTAATGGTTTTTTAACTCGATTGAACAGAAAGAAGTCACAGGGAGCCAAATCAGGTGAATTCGGTGGCTGTTGGATGGTATTTGTTGCATTTTTCGTCAAAAAATTACGAATAATGATAGCACTGTGCGACGGTCTCGACGCACTGTGCGACGATTTCTGGTCTCTTTCGGCGAATTGCTTCACGCAAACGTCTCATAACGCCCAAATAATACTCTTTGTTTACTGTCTGGCCTTCTGGCAAAAATTCATGATGCACTACACCGTTGTAATCCATGAAAACCGTCAGCATTGCCTTCTTTTTTGACTGAAAACGACGTGGTTTTTTTGGTCTCGGCTCATTTGGTGAACGCCATTCACTTGCCTGATGTCTGGATTGCGTGTCGTACTCATAAACCCACGTCTCGTCTCCAGTAATGATCCTTTTGATGAATGTGGGATCGGACACACACAGAGATAGATGTACTCTTGGCTACGTAACTTTTGCAAATGTCAAGTTATGACACTAAGATTTAAAGGGAATATCAACAACAGATGTACCAATTTAACAAAAAAAACAGAACTCAAATCGGAACGATGGGAGCGTCACACGGTGGTTATTCCGGGAACTTTTTGATCAAGGTAGTATATTTTTCGTCAAATATTGACAAATATTTGTACTCCATTTAACAAATATTTCCTCCCCAAGGACTAACACCTTGACATAGTGCAAGGGCTTGTGCGTTCTGATGACTTCTAGAGCTTAGCTGGCGGGAGCAATGATATTTGCTCCTGATAGGGTCACCCATGCCAGATAGGACGAAGGGTAGGAGCTAGAAAAAAAGTAGTGCACGCGGCCTCTGCTCCACGGCGAGGCGGATGCAAAGGCGTCTTATGGCAGTGGAGCGGCCATCGACTGATCCCGTCACGTTAAAAACACAATTGAGGAAGGCAACAGGAAACCACCTCAATTACTCATCCCAAGATTTTAACGATGGGCAGTTTAGAGAAAATGAGTTCTGGCAACTACGGGACTCAACCCAATCGGCCAAGTGTCCTGCCCCGGAATGTGGGGGGCAATGCTTCCACGGTCTTCATCTCACGAAATCCTTGAAAGGCGAAAACTACAGTAGCAGCGCAGAAGACACAGAGAGCGACAGAGTTAGATGGACAGGGGTGACATAGGAGTGACCATAATATCAAAGAAAAAGGTAGGAATAAGCGTAGTAAACATAGTTCAAGCGACAGATAGCTTACTAATACCAGTAGAAGTAAAAGCGGAACCAACGAACTTGGTAATTTTTCAGGTGTACATGTCACCAAGCAAACATAGGGAGGAAAAAGTCGACAGAATATATGATCAGCTTGAGGACATAATCGCAGATGTTCCTGTATAGAAGCATTTGAAAGTGATGGATGATTGGAACGTTACAGTAGGCGAAGGAGGATGGTCGTTGGGTAAGGGGCTATGGTTTAGGAACAAGGAATTACCGCGGGGAGAAAGTAATAGAATTCTGCAGGATACAGGGGTTAATCATCACTAACACTTGGGTTAGACACCACAGAAGTAGCGGTTACATATGGGAAATGCCAATGAATTCAAGAAGGTATCAGTTGGACTAAATTATGGACCGTCAAAGATTTAGAAACGGCGTGATCAATTCGTAATTTACCGGGAGGGGTTCGGACTCCGAACTAAGAGCGAATCTAGTAATTATGAAGTGTAACGCCCTGTTCAAAAATATAAAACAAGGAAGATGGCTTAGGAAATGGAACGTACTAATTGGATCAAAAGGAATGAGTACCAGCAGGCTATACAGAAAAACATGAGTGAGGAAAGAGAGCTGGGTACAATAGAGGAAAAGTGGAGTATATCAAAGAAGGGATATCGAGGGCCACAAAAGAAACAATGGGAACTTTTAATAGGAAAAGGACAAGAAAACCATCGCTTGCGGATGATTAGAAAGGTAGATAAAAGAAGGAAATGGAAGAATGTAGACACAGAGTTGTATAGAAGGAAGTACGAAGAGGAAAATAAAAAATACAGACGGTTAACAAATAGAGCAAAAGAACCGTGTTGGAAGACGCAGTGCGTAGATATGGACATTTACGGTGGGTGAAATTGGTACGCTATACCGTAAGGCTAAAACTCGGTCAGAAAGTAAGAAGGGAGAATAGTTGGAACAATGAAAGAGAAGTCAGGAAAAATATTAGTTGAAAACTCTATCGGGAAGTATAAAGGAAAAATCTGTGTTAAAATTAGAAAAAGTCGAGAAAAGTAATAGTTGATCCAGAAAATATCTAAAAGAGGTGGAAGGAATATATAGGGGAACTGTGTAGTTAAGAAATTAGGCCAGCGAAATTAGACGAAGAGACAGAATATGACATATATGAGGAGAGATTTCGCCTAGGATTACTTGATAGTGACATACAAAGGCTTTAAGAGAATTGAAAGCAAATAAAGCCGTGAGGGTAGATAACATTTCCATGGAACTACTTCAAAGTTCAGGAAAGTACGCGAGGAAGAATTTTTATTACTAATGCGAAGCATTTATGAGAGAGTAATTTGGTCAGAGGAAGTCGTTAAATCAGCATTAGTTCTTCTTACAAATAAGCGACAGGCAGCAATATGCGAGGACTACTGGGTGATAAGCATGATTTCGCACGCAGCAAAAGTAGTTCTCAGGGTAATTAACAAGCGGATAGAGATCAGAGCAAATGATTCCTTAGGTGATGATCACTTTGTGTTCAGGAATGGCAGAGGAACACGTCATACCGTTGCAGTAATGAGGTCACTGGTAGGGAGGACTATAGAATACAATCAGGACGTATTTGCATGATGATAGGTGTGAGTTGGAGGCTTTTGAAATGTTGGTGTGGAGAAGAGTAGAGAAAGTAAAATGGATAAAGGGAGATTTACGAGAGTGCTAAGCGTGGCGGTTTGAAAAGTTTCCGATCTAACAAATAGACAAGACATTTTTTCTTCAAATTTAATTTTATTTTAAAAATAATATCCTTTGAAGTCGAAACACTTTTTTGAGCAATAATTTAACTTCTTTTAGCCCTTCCAAACACTGGTGGACATCTTTCTCCTCAAAATAGATTAGATCGGAAACTTTTCAGACTACCCACGTATTTCCCACCTAACACCAACAGCCACGCCAATACAATTAAGGGTCCTAGAATTAGCTAGCATCTGACTTATTAAATCATTCCAAGCCCCCGGGTTACACCTTTCCCATTAGCTTACACATTCCTCTCAATAGTCAATTTACATTATATATTATCCTCTAAACCGACCTTCGGGTTGATTACTGTGTTTATGGTTTTATTATCCTCTAGTAATCTATCACCCCCAGTATTCTGAGATCCACCAACCCTTCGGCGCGTCCCCTCGATAAATTGCCTCATCGTTCCCTGGCTTGCAACCGTCCCTGATGTGAAAAACTTTCCCCCAACAGATCTGCTTCCCTCTCCCCACATCCTCTTGTTGCTTTCACCTCTCCAAAAACGTACCTATCCTTACGTCCAACCAATGTCCATCTTTGTAGATCGAAAAATTCATTACTCTATTGTCCATGCTCATGAGCAATCGCTATTTTTCATATGATTCTGCTACATTTATTTTCTTCCAATCCCTTCCCACACGAAATCTCACAATCTTTCCTTCAATCAGTGCTTCTTACTAACATCCTCGAATCTTCTAATTCATGGGTTTTTAGAGCATTTGAAACTCCTGAACTCAACTTCCACCGTTACATCATCCTCAGCCCCCTTTCTCGTGACGCGCCCTCCTCCATTCCGCAGCCTTCGCACACTTATACCATCCATCCTAACTTACGGATATCAGGCTCGGGAATCAGCCGCTGTCAGACACCTTTCTAAACTTAACATATTCTGAAATAAAACTCTATGCATGAAAGCGGATGCACCATAGCTTGTCCGAAACTTCATTATTACTCACGTCCTCGACATCGCAATTTCCCTATGAATGTCAAAGCTTTGAAGTTTATTGCGAATAAAAACCTTGTCACTAACCGGGTTTTACATTTGGCTGGGTTTCCAATTGCATTGCACACTTTGACTCGCCACTGTAAAGAAACGACAAACGGCGAGGCCTTCCAAACACTGCACCCGTTACTGCACTATCCCAGTGTGTTTCAATACAACAAAGATTCGGCTTCCCCACTACAATGTTCATTACACGCAAACGTAAGTTACTTTCTGGACCGTCATCGTACTAGAGATAACTCTCGAGGAGCCGAAGCCCCTCTCATTATAGCCACTGCGATTTTCTAATATGTCTCAGGAACACGATTCCGCCAGGGAGGAAATATATAGTTATTAACAATGCTCAAATACGATATATAAATTAATGTATTTTCACAACAATGAGCATCCTCACTAGTTAAACATTAGACACAAGATGATACAAACAATAGATAATTTAAAATTTACCTAGAGTAAAATTATAAATAATAATAAATATAAAACGTCAAAATATAATAATAATAAAACATCATTTTGGGACCAATCTTCAGCAAGGATTTGGTATCCGTTCAAATGCAAAAGACAAGCCACCAACATGAACAAGTTGAATTCCTTGGGTCTTGTTTTTCAGATTTAAATGAAACTCTAATATATGATCTTAACTATGAAACAAAGTTACCAAAATATAGTAAACCTATTTCCTTGATACACACTGATACTAATTGATGGAATTAAAACTGAGGACATAGATATACTAGAAAATATAGGTATATTTGAAATTTCAATTCGTCACAAAAACTACCTGTCCATTCTATAGTTTCATTCCTGGAGAGAATCAATGTAGATTTTCTGTTAAGAAATTATTGGCACCAAGAGAGAAAGGTGAACATGTAAATATTTTGCACTATCTTAAAAGCTTAAACACACTTAAAGATAGGAGAATAAAATTTTCTTTAATGTTTTTGTAATGCATCTTGAAAAATCGTGTAAAATCCCAACTTTCTTGTGTCATTTAGAGTGCCTCCTATGAAAACAGCTTAACATTTAATTTTTTTATCCCCTATTTAAAGAATAATTATTCTTTTTATAAACCTATATATTTATTTAAGAATTTATCGTTGCAATTAGGTAATTGTCCTGGTGCAATGAGAGAGAAAAATGGGATTTGGGGGCATGTTGGTTAATTAATCTCTTAGTACCTTGAAGAGCTACTTAAAATGCAATGTTTCATATGAACGCAATACTGTTTTGCATACCTACTTTGTTTCCTAATTCAAGAATCTTTTTCTTTTTAACTTTCTCTATTACCTGGTTTTTCTTAGAATAGGCATTTGAGTGATGGTGTCATGGTGAACTACTATTGAGTGGGCAAAGGGAAATGATACCATCTCAATTATTTATCCCAAAAAGTGGTCATGGACATAGGAGTATGAACCCTGCCAAATACAGGACTCAGTCCACTAGGCCTTGTGTTATCCCTGACACTGGGAGAGGCAAGGCTTCTGTGGCTATCATATCACAAAATCCTAGCAAAGCAAAATTGGCAGCACCACAGAAGACTAGTTGGAGGAGGGACTTGGAATGTTAGGATGATGTTGAGGGTAGGAAAATTAAAAAATATAAAGCAAGAGATGAGGAGAAGAAATATAGATATTTTACGGCTGTATGAAGTGAGATAGAAGGATAGCGGAGGTTACTGGAGTGTTAGTTCTGGAGTAATATACAGCAGAGGGGCGAGAGATTGAGATGTGGCAATGATATCGAAAGTAAAAAGCTTAGTAAACATGGAGGAGGTGAGCGGTACAATATCAATAGGAGATGTAAAAGTTGAACCAATAAAAATGGTCATCGTTCAGGCCTACATGCCAACACAAGCAACCTTGGGTTTGGTTGAAAATGGTGCAACTCTCAACTAAAAACTAAGTTCTCTTGGGATGTACACAGTAAAACCATAATCTTCATTACTGTATGAGTTTCAGAAAAGCACTAATTGGGGACATGAAATTCTTATTAGCCAGTTTATCATTCCACATTTGGTGGGGATGGGGAGGAAGTAGCCAGAATGACCATTGGTCTATTACACATGTCCAATTATGGATAATCACAATCATTGCATTTGCACATCAATGAAAATATATAACCAACAGGGTGTTACTTCATTTTTAAATATCGGAATACATTTTTGATTGAAACATTTTGATATAAATCACTAATGCTATATTCCACTGTAATGCATTCAAGCTTAAAGTGATTGCGTGTGCCAAAGCACACAGAAACTGGAGCAGAGATGAACTACAGACCACCACTAACAGGATTGGTGATAAGAAGATGGTGACGGCGTGAAGAGGAACTATAACAAGCCATGTGTAGTGAACATTACCTGCGACATGGAATTTCAAAATGTCCAGAACTAGAAGAAGTAATAAACTTGGATGTTAAAACCATAGAAGCTGAGGATTTTGAAGTTTCCACCAATGTCCTTTTTCATACAGAAAATTCCTACCAGGCTGCATGAAGAAATTCCTATTTCAAATCTATCTGCTTTCCTGTGGTTTAATAGCATGCATTTTACAAGAAATACTACATTTTTGCTTTCCTTTATCCCCTAGCAGTATCCACTGCTCTGAGGGACTACGAATCAGTAAAAGGAAAAATGCTAAAACATCAAACATTGGGTTAGGAACTTGGTGAATACCAATAAAAAGCAAAGAAAATTTCCAGGTCAATTTACTTTCAAGAAACAGAGGTTAAGTTACAATACCATTCATGTAATAATCTATATATTAAAAACCCACCAAGTAACACATGGAAAATTACATGTATGGCATGTTAAAAAATATTTTCCATAGTGCACTCGTCAAATTGTTCACCATATCAGAATGAAAAAAATGCTGAAATTGCAAATATGAAAAAATAAAATATTGAACAAAAAACATGGTGCTAGTACATCAAATGCAACTACACATAGTCAACATGAAAGTATACACAAACCAGTATTTTCTTTGGAAAATTGAGAGATACAATGATACTTAAATTATGCCCAGTAATTGAAAGTGTCTATCAACAGTAAATGAAATCTATGCTCCTTTTCCAAGCAAAATATGACTCCATGTGTAAAAACTTAACTTCCCCAATACCATTACGTTAACTTGGTATTGGAAAGGAATAAGCGCGGCAACTTCACCAACGCCTTTTTTGCAGTCTTATTTGCTGAGGACTTTCACTCCATGGGTTTCTTCCTTTGAAATTCTGTGAGTCATAAGAAGAACTGGGAACAGAATGCATTCTCTGTTGATTGAAGTCTGTGATGTGGCCCTGCATAGGTTGTGACTGTTTTGGAGGTGTTGATGGCACCTGCTGGACTCCCTGGACACTTGAACTCATGAATGTACACGGATTCTGGGATAACATCGCCGGTCTTGCTGATAAGCTATTAAAATTATATAGAACAGGCATTCTGCTGTTTGCAGAAGATTCAAAATTACATGGAACATTGTGGCTTGCATTAGAGTGTTCAGGGATTTCACAGAAATCTAAACAGTCAACCATGTTTTGAGATAGCTGTGAGTTTGACTTTGAACAGTAACTTTTTGGTCCATTTCCAACCTGTAATGTGGAATAAGAAATTGGTTTTTCAATGTCATATGCATGTGTGCTTGGTGCCCCATGACTTTTTGCTTGCAGGGGAATAGTCTGTCTTCTGTCCACATCTAGCCCAGCAGAGGCTGACTTGGACATGGAGGCATTCAGCATGCCTGCATGTCCACTCCTGAATTGATTGGATCTTCCCATTTCACCCCATGGTCTTTCTGGTACTTTCTTAAGTCCCATGTCAAATGTCCAATTTGCTTGTGGTGTGCCATCTACAAGCCTTTCACTGTGTTTCTCAGGGTGGACATTGAACTTGTTATCTGGGCTTTTCCTGTAGGTGGGAATGGGTGGTTCATCTGCATTCCATGGATTGTGGAGAACACTCATCTCCCTGTGCTCCAAAAGCCTCATGGATGGAACACCTTCATTTGGGCTGAATTGGCTTCCATAGCTCCCCTCATACATTTCATTCTTGGCCCTGACCATCAGCATCTCTGCAGTTCCTAAGGACTTGCCTGAAGTATCAACCAGCATTCCATGCTTGTTATCCACCATAAATGGCCTCCTGATCACTTCAACGTGCCGTGAGATAACACTATGATCTTTCTTAACACCAGGCTCCCCACTATCATAACTACTATGAAGCATGTTTGACTTACTTTGTTTCTCGTAATGATCAACCCTATTTTCTGCACTCAAGTGTGGCAATGGAATTCTATCATCAAGGTCAAGTGGGACAGGCAAAGCATCACTTTGACCCCTGTACACATACACTTCATTCTTCCTATGTAATTCCAATGAGCCAATAATTCCAACATTTTTTCTGGGAGAAGATTGTACAAAAGACAAATAATCCATCTTACTTGCATTCCCATTATCTCTGTAGTTAATTGAAGGTTGGGTTACAAGCTCATTATACTGTTTCTGTAGATACAGTGGATTCTCCATTTGCTGTGGATACTTATAAGCTGCAGTTTCCCCATCACGTGGCAATTTATCTGCAATAAAATCTGATGACCTGACTGACTTCTGCCTGCTCTCTTGGTATGAATCATGCATAAAAGTGTGCTCTTGTGGTCTGTATACCCTTTCACTGGACCTTCTGGAACATTTCTCACATGGACTTCTGTTTAACCTTTTAGGAGATCTCCTGTCATATCTCTCACTAGATCTTCTGTCAAATCTTTCACCAGATCTGTCAAATATCTCCAATGGTCTATGATCAAATTGTTCACTGAACCTTATGTCAAAGTGATCATTAGATCTTCCCTTTAACATTTCAGGAGATCTCCCATTGAATAGTTCACCAGAACTACTGTCATGCCTTTCCTCCAAATCGCTGAAGTTTGACCTACCACGTTCAACTTCATCATTGTATTTCCTCCTAAAGTTGAATTCTTCTTTGGCATCACACACAGCACCACCACGACCCCACCTTTCACTCTCCACCCCCTGCGCTCTCCACTCTCCACCCTCGTTCCTCCCAATCCGACTCGAAGATCCTCTTTGTTTTCTTTCCTCCCAAGCAGCATCGGCCTCCCTCATTAGGCTTCTTTCTGACCTCACCCTTCCGAACCTGGTTTCTTCATCTTTTCTGTCACAAAAGCTCTTTCCATTCTGCATTCGATCATCATCTAAAGACCTGGAGTCAACATCCAAGAGCCATTCTCCTCTGTAATCACGTCCAATGGGATCACACCACACAGCTTCATGGGCTTTCATCTCCAAACGGTGTCCGTCTCCCCTCAATAACTTCCTCACTGGACTTCCACTGGACCTCCCTCTCCCCTCCCTCCCATCCTGAGCCCCCTGCTCCCCCCTCAGCCACACATTTTCAACAGAGCACAAACCATCACTTCTCCTTCCTATGCCATCCCTGTGGGAGGTGCCTGGTGATGATCTACTGTGCCGGGAACTCCTTCTGGCCCCACTCTCCTTGCTTCCTCTCGGCAGATGAGACAAGTGATGGAGATCCTCATCATGAACATAGCCACCATCTCTTGGGGGTGGCTCATCATCCTTTCTCCACCTTCTCTTCTTCCCTACCCTTGGATTAAAATCTCTCCCCTTCGTCTTCAGCTCTGCATGTACCTTACTGTTATGGACAGCATAGTCTTTGCTGCCGATCTGACCCCTATTGAAGGCAACCCTAGGGCCCAATCTTCCCTTATTTTGAAGGATTGACACCTTACTCTTTGGTTCAGGCTTAGCAACTATGGCGGCAGGCTTGTTAGCTGCAGTGGGGCCACTGCCATTACTGACAGCAGAGACCTTGGCTTCCCTCCTTGACAGTGGAACATCCACTTCTTCGCCAGATACTACTTCAAAGAAATTACGTGCTCGTATCCTCTCACAGCGGCCTGGTCTCCTTCTCCGATGTTTCTGCTTATCTACAGCATGCTGTTCACTAGAGACAATGCTTTCTTTCTGATCCTTACCACTTACACTTTCAGAATGTTTACTATCATCAATGGTTTCAGGTCCTCTAGTAGCGCTTCCTTCATTCTCAGGAAGTGTAGGCAGTATTGGATTCTGGGATGATTCTGAAAGGGTTGCAGATAGTACTGCATAATCATCTTCATCAGTTGGAATTGTTCTTGGCATGTTGATGGGGTTAATTCTTTGAAAAAGCAGAACGAGTTCACAATAAGCAGTGTGAGGGAACATGTCAACAGGAATAGCTGCAACGGGTACCCACGGATAGCCACGGTATGCTTTCGAAGTCAGACGAGCTAAGTCAACAAAATTTTTTAGCGCTGCATTGGGGTCACAAGATACATAGATAACCTTATCAATAACTTCTGCTCCCCGAAGAGAAGCTATGGCCTTTTGTTCTGGAAGAATAACAAGAGAATAATATTAGTAGCAGGCATTAAAACAATAATTCAATTAATAGGAGTGGGAAGGGAATCATTCAACCAGCTTACGCAATCCACTGCGAGGAGGGTCAACAATTGCATGCACAAATTCTCCTTTGGCTCGGCTCAACACAGATGTCAAAATCTCTTCTGCCTTTCCAGTGAAGAACTCAACATTGGTTATGTTATTTTCAGCGGCATTTGCTTTTGCATCTTCAATTGCAGGAGCAACCACCTCCAAACCAAGAACTTGTCCACAATCCTGAAAAAGAACATCAAGGCAAAAGCCAAGCATCAGATAACTGGAGTTTGCCAGAAACAGCTGGTTATGTTTTCATAAGAGCAAACTTCAATGCTTGATTAGACATTTTTATTAGTCAGCAAATAGATATTTTCTCATTTCATGTTTTCTGAAGGATAACAATTCAGCTTTCATCTTTTTATGGAACCATTTCCTCAATGTGACCGATATCGCTAAATTTGTGTGTGAAAAAATTCCGGCACTTTTCCCTACAGCATAGGTATGGGGCTTTGAAATCAGAAATTTATTCTTTAAAAGCTTTATTTGTAAAATGGGCCATTTTTTTCTTGAAATAGTCATTTGTTTGCAAATTTTGATAATTACAGCAGAACCTGGATAGTATGTCCCATCATAACATATTTTCTAATGAATGAGAATATCAATTTTTGGAGACTGATTCAATCTAGTGTAAATACAGACAAAACTATTCAGTAAGTTTTAAATTGCAATTCACATATACAAACCTGTCACAACTTTATTAATAAAATAAAATGAAGCAGATCTAATGTTGTTTTTTCACTTGTGGAAACAAAGTTACACTACATTTAAAACATTAAACTTTTCAAAAAAATGGATCAGTCTTTCTTCGATTAAATATTCAAAAATATTTGAGAAGTTAAACAGCAGCACCATAGGTTGATAATTTCCAGCATGCTCCCTGTCTCCCTTTTCAATGAAAAGCTTAATTTTAGATATCTTAGGAAGATCTGGGAATTCTCCCTCTGCAAAAGACTCATTTATTATATGAACAGAAGGTTTGCCAATTACACCGAAACATATTTTAATTAATAATAATAATTCACTATTAAATAATAATGCCATCAATTCCAGTCAATTATTTATTTTTGTGATTTGGTGAAACATTCGGTAATTCCTTTTTTGTGATGGGGGAAAATAGAAATAAGGATAGGCAGATTCTTTGTGCAGTGAATGTCAATATGATTCATACATGGCCAAGCCTGTTTTAAGCTATGTTGTGTATTTATAAAGTAAGCATTATAATGCAACCATTTCAGAGAGTAAAAATCATTCGCCTTGACCGGGATTCGAACCCGGATCCCTCGATATCCGGCCGAGTGCTTTAACCAATTAAGCTACCGAGACGTCCTCTTACACTCTGAAATTTTGGGGGCTTTAAAGGAACAAGATGTTATGACGAAATACCGTACATACAATGTCACAGGCATTCGTAGTCGTGCGCGACGCGCCACAGTCCACGATGTTAATAAAGCCAATTTCAAACACTTAGGCTGTTCATACCTTAGACAAATTTCAAGAAACTGTAACAGTAACTTTAACGGAGTCACACATAATGTCAGTTATAATGCACACATAGCGGGTGACTCCGTTAAAGTTACTGTTACAGTTTCTTGAAAAGTAAGCATTTATTTTAGTAAGTAATAATAATTATTATGCACATTTAATACTCGGTAGTTAGTTGGCTATATATTCTGGATTAGAAATAATGTCACCAGATTCATTTAGAATTGAGTTTTCTAAACTTTCCACACTGTTTTTTTAAGTTTCCCAGTTTGTAATATACCACATAGCTCTTGTTTTATTTATGACATTTGGGAGAAAATTATTATAACCTGCTTTCTTGGAATTTTTTAGAAGCATAGCTACTCTTTTTGGCATTATTGTAGTCAATATCAAGGTTGTGAACACCCACCAATCTGTTCATCCTACCCAACTCTTCAAGTTTTTGGCTGGCAGCTTTAACTTCATTTGTTACCCTAAATTTTCTACTATCATTTTCGGGAGAATAAGTTGTTTTTGGGAAGAAGTTCTCAAATACAATTTTAATATTTTCAAGCAAGAATTGGTAATTTCTGTCCACACATGCTAAGTTCTACAAATCGATCCAAGACATGTTCGTTAGTACAACACAAAAACTATCAATTTTATCTTTGGTGTAAAATCTTTTTCCAACCTTTATGGTTCCAATCATTTGATCAGCCCTACCACCCGTTGACCATTGAGGTCTGATAGATTAAAATCAATTACAGAAACATCAACTTCGTTAGCCAATATTCCTGTTAAGAAATTTAAAAAAATTATCATTTTTCTGCCAGCAACAAAGATAATTTTGAGAGAGGAACCTTCATCAGAAAGTGAGAGGCATGGAATTATCCTGCACACCCCCCAAAATGGCATGATGCAATGTAATTTTTTCTGAGAAAATAGTATAGAAAAACAAAATTATTCTGCACAGACTGCAGTAAAGCAGGTTGCAGTTCCTTCCCTAATGTGAACACATTAGGGAACAGACAAATATTAAACATATAATGTCATTGAAAAATAAAATTCAAATGGTAGGAAATAAAAATTTCAATTTGTAATTTTTCCAAAAATTATCATATTTCTCTTCCAAAACCTATACTTTTCTCCCCATGGTCATTCCTTTCTCCTAAACTACATATTCTCACCTTACCTCAATCCTATCTCCTTCTTTTCCCCACCAATGCTTTATATCTGCCCAACTATCAAGTGTTTTCTCCCAGGTACAATTGCAATCCTGTTCTGTACTAGCTCATAGAATCTACTTCTTCCTCCCATGACTACTTGAAAGTATGTACACCTGGATCACTAATAGACTGAAAAGGTCTGCTTTTAATGCCACTAAAAAAATTTGGTCATTCACCAGTTCCAATTTCACTCCTCTTCCGTCTAATTTCCTATCCATGAAAATGGCTACCCCATATAGCCTCTCCACAAATCTGCTCTACATTACCCGATAACTATTATTCAAAAAATACCCACTATCTTTCATTCTTACCTCGCAGAAGCTTAACATGCCTAATTTCTCTGACCTCAGCATTACCTTAACTTTCAAAGTCCCCCATGAAAAGTATTTTTTTAGGTTTCATGGACAAGTGAAACATTGGTAGGTGAAACAATAGAACTGGAAATACTGAGAATTGACCCACATGACATCACGTTTAAATAATTTAGCACACTCCCAAGTTTCAGTCAATCATTCCAGTAAAGGGTACTCTAGAAATTTCAAGTCCATCCTTAAACAATGAAATCACACTTTAAAATATGTGACACAAGATGATGTTTGCCCTGAAGGTCAACTGAAACAAACAAATGTAAATAACCATCCAAATTCCTATTTTTTTGTTCCAGTCTTAAAATCACATGTTGATGTGCAATGCATCCCATTCCCAACATTTTTCCTCCAATTAATGGGGGGGAGGGTTTTTAAATTAAACTTAAGCAGAAAAAATTGCAAATAGCTCAAATACCTGAACTATTGCCATATGGATTAACAGCTGAGAGAGTTGTGAGTGTGGTCATCAGCTGAAGCATTCACCATTAGCATATATATTATTTGCCAAAGTGCAGACCTAATACCACCCACATATATCCTTCCTATTGTTTCAGGCTCAACTTTGTGGAAGTTCATGTTCATTAAATTAAGAGCACAATGTATATATCCACTGTTCTTCATTCTCGTACAACTAGTTTCAATGCTTAAGCATCATTATCAGGTACAAAATAAAACCAGCTGTGGCCCATGGTTTATACCATATATGAAGGAGAGTGGAGAGGGTGAGAGAGGGAGGAAAAATAGGGGAAAAAATCGGGTTGTGATCGGAGTATATGGGAAGGAGGAGAGGGGTGTAAAGCATCAGTGATTGGTAGGTTTACAGTGGGGTGGGGGGGGGGGTTGTCTTTTTCAGTGAAGGAAACACTCTCTCACACCCCTCCCCTCCTTCCCATTTACGCTGATCACAACCTGATTTTTTCCCCTCAATAAAGAACAGTGGATATATACATTGTGTTCTTAATTTAATGCACGTAAATCCTCATCAAATTTTTAAGAAAATATTAAAAGTGTGAGGAGGACTGATATAAATGCATGGTGGATCATAAAATATGGTAACAACTCCAATATGTTTCACAAGTGGAAGGGGTCTCATTGGAATAGTTCAATTCAGAGAAGTTCCAACTTCTTTCTTTCAATGGGCAGACCATCACTGAAAATATCTTCCTTCAATCAATTCCAATTTTTTTTATTTGTTAAACATGATTTAAATACGTTTTTGAAGAGAGTACCAGTGGTGTAAAAAAACAGTTTGACTGGACTTGATTCTTGAGTATGGTGCACTGAATTGTCTTCTCCAATATGCCGATTACGCAAATGTCAATCTCACATTTTATTTGGTTAAAAAATTGCCTCGGAAAATAATTTCAATCCATTTTTTAAAATGATATATGTATACATATTTTATTCATAAAAATTGAGTGTCAAACCTTTGCCAGAGAAAGTCCTATTGTTCCAGTGCCACAGCAGACGTCAACTATGGTCGTCGAAGGATTTGATTTAACCATTTCGCTCACAGTGGAGTAGAGAACAGCCGCCCCTGGGGTATTCACTTGGAAAAATGCTTCGGGTGAAATGCGAAACTTGAGCCCCAGAATAGATTCAGTTATGAATTTCGTTCCAAATAAATGTTCCATTTTGGGTGGCTTTTTACCAGCTTCTCTGGAAGTACAAGAACAATAAACAGTAATTACAATGGTAAACACAAAAAATTCAATGCAGAATAAAATTTTACTTTGCACAGAAAACTCTCACTGTTCTTAAATGTAAATATATGGGCCATTTAATAAGTCTAGGAAAAAAAACATTATTTTGGGTAGATTTTATTTTTCAACATTGTTTCCTGTAAGCTCAATACACTTTCCCCAGTGTTCCTTGAACTTTTTTGAGCTATCCGAAAAGTAGGATTTTGGATGGTCCTCAAAATAGGCATTTGTGCTGGCAATGACCTTGCTTGACACAAATTTTGGCCAGGTAATGCATTCTCCTTTGTTTTAATATGCACATAGTATATAGGTTCGCTTTGGCATCTTCTTCCAGAAGAGACACGTCACAATTAAAAACCTGTTGCAGCAGGCAACCCTCAGAATCTACTAGCTTTTCGAAGTCACCGATAGAAGTTCTTGCTGCCTTTGACTGAGATCTTGCTGCTTCATCATGCCTCTCATTGCCATGGATGACAGTTCATCTTGTTAACTTCTCGAACAACGCATGGTTCACACTTCTCTTAAATATTTGTTCGGTCATTGATGATCTTATTAACGAGGTTGCTAAAAATGACTTCCCCTTCTCCTTGCAAATGATATTTTTGTTAATAATGTTGTATTGAAATTGTATTGAATTGTATTGAAATTGTTGTATTGAAATTATTTTTCCATAAGAGTAGCAATCTTTCAACATTGTTGAGAATACTTAACTATTGCATGGATTTTCTTGTCACTCCCTTCAAAGAATCTATCTCCTTAAATTGGTCCAGGTACTTGCCTGATGTAGACCGATTGTATGTGAATGCTAGATCAATCATGCTCACACCTTGTTCTCTCTTTTCAATCATTTTACTTTTCCTTTCTACTCTTTATGTTTATTCCCTTATGGCTGTTTTCTTGTGGCTTTTCCATGGGGGATTTTTTAAAACTATGCAAAAAATATCATTCAACTTTCACAAATGAAGTCTGAATACAAATTAGAAAAAAATGTGGGATCACTAGCAACACTTATATATGCTAGTGGAATGAGTGCTAAACACACAGCAGAGTGGCAGGCACACAATCATTCTGGGAATTTCCCTCGGTCCAATACTCGTTTTGCAGAAAGTCACTTGTTAGGCAAGTCATTTTTGGGCACAACATTTTTGCTCATTATACAAATTACTCACTGTACAAGATGCTCATTAAGAGAGGTTCCACTGTATATATAAATTAATATTAAATATAATATTTACTCTACATATTTTAGGACATATGTAAGGGATGGGATGAGAACTGAGACATCCCCAGCCAGAAGCAATTGATACTGATGGCATTTTCCAACAAGAAGCAGACATGCCAACTTTCAAAAATGAAAAATTGGGAGGACATGCCAACTTTCAAAAATGAAAAATCGGGAGATTTTTAGAAGTGTATCACGAAGTAATCACTTTTAATTACCACAATATTTGCATGGCACCTTAATCCCTTTATGACACTTTGCCAATTTTTAATGAATGTCACACTTTATTAACATGTTAAGCTAAGTACACAATTTGAACAGTTCATCAAGAACGTAAGAAGGAAAAATCGGGAGTCTCCCGCTTAAATCGGGAGAGTTGGCATGTCTGAAGAAGCAATGGGGCACATATGTGTGCCAACATCATGTAGTACTACACTTAGCATTAAAAATTCTCTGCAGTAAAACTGCTAATTAGTATAGGCAATCAAGGTAGAATATCTATTGAGAACATACCTCCTTCCAAAAGCTTGGAAATAAAGAGAGTTGACTTTTAAATCCTTTCCTTCCCCATCCTCAAAAAAAGCTTTCACTGCTCTCTTGGCTGAGTCTATCTCAGCATCCGATGTTCCCTTTGAGTTCACCAGCACAATGGCCATGAGCTCATTAAGAGTGGTTAGGCGGAGCGTGAGCTGTCTCCAGTGGCCACCGTGAGTCTCTGGATTGTAAGGCTCCCAATCCGACTCTTTTATAAATTTCTCAAAGACCTTCACCATAGAGAGAGGAAAGAGTTACAAATTTGCAATTGCCACAAAAACAAAAGAAAATCTTAGAAAAAATTTAATGCAGTGTTTTTAACCCTTTCTTGCGTAAAACTTACACTTCACCATTGCTTTGCCTAAAAATAAAAAAATTTCAATTGGTGGAAATGTAATAGGTCCTTTTGCTCAATAGTCTTAACTGCTCTACCAACTTAACTACCATACGCCATATGATTAAACATGTTCCTCATAAAGCCAATCCGAACTGGTTAATAAGATTGACAAGACTAGCATGTTATATCAATCACAAGATAATAATCTCTTTTTCCCTGGAGTTCTTAAGGTATTCCACTTAAATACAGTGTCTCAGCAATTACATCTGGAAGTAGAAATTCTGACTCGTGAATGTTAATTGTATTTGTGAGTACAGGTTTAAAAATTATGAGAGACCAAATGTAATAATTTATAGCCATACTTTAGGTGAAATTTTTGCTGGATCTGCATTGAAGATGATTGAGATTTGATTTGTAATAAAAACAAAAACACTAATACCTACTAAACATGGCTACAAATCATTATGTGCTGAAAAAAGGGTTTGAATTCTCATTGCTCACTTTTCAATAATTTGATTTATCTTGCTGAAATATTTAAGGATAATACAGCTGACAGTTTTGTAACAATATGATAAGGTTAATGGCAAATTAATTCTGCTAGATTTTATTGAAGATAGCAGGATTTTACATAGGATTGAAATTGACATATGCAGACTAACCAATAATGCTGAGAGAGACTGTTTTCATTGTCTTAATTATTATGGTATAGTTAACTATCAACACTATCATAATATGAGTTAAAGTAATTCATATTATAACAATGAAATCATGTTGAGAATATTCCTTGAAGAATTTATAGAGCTGGATTACTATTTCAGCAAAATTTAAAAGCTATGTACAGATGTCACTTTCCATTAATGAATTCTATCAACCCCCAAATGTGTTAAAATGTACAAAGAAAATAAGATGATATAATATATTCAAACAATCAATGCAAAGGAAAATTAACAACGAAAATTGGAAAATATTTAATTATTTTTTAACCACACTTGAGAAAGATTTTATTAGTGTAATATAAATAGATTCATAATGACTTTCTACATTCTATCATTTGCATATGTTGTAATAGACTGAGGAGATGTGCATGAAAGAGTGAAAAGCTACTTGTTTTACTTTACTTGTATCTTTGGAGGTGCTTGCAAATTTGAATCTCCCGTAGTTCTCAAATATCCATAGTTTTTGCATGCCTGCATCCAATATTTATTTCATTCATAAATATTCAGCTTCTCCTGGACCATTGAGTTTTGGAAATTTCCCAACAGGCTCCTGTTCAGATCCCAAAGATATATTTCCCACTGCCAACACTTATCTGCTTTTTATTCTTCTGGAGGTCATGTTGATGAGAAGTGGAATCACTTCTCATCAACATAAAGCTAGTCATTCACACTCTTAATGGACGAGGATATTTCCCCAGCATACTGAAGAATTTCCTCATAATCTTCACGTTCAAATCCGGATAAGTGGAAAGCAACCAACTCTTCAAACAACATCTTTTCCACCCATTTTCAAGAGTGGATTGTTTCACCTCCCTCCGAGAATCCCCCCAGTTGAAGCCCACAATTCAAATTACTGTTTTCTATATTCATTACTGTTCTCTGTCCCATGCTGTTTTCAATCTCATTAGCACACCACTCTAATTTTATTAGAACTTCATTCAAAAACTTTTGCCTGTACCACCGTTTGCAAGCAATAATTACTCATTGATCCAATTACTGAAAAAACACAGTTATACTTTGGGGGCAAAGCAAGGCACCTAATATCATCATCCCTCTAACATCAAAAGTTCTTTTTTTACCTCATCCTTTGTAACTCCTAGAATTATGACTTGGTATTTCACAACTTTGGGACCAGAGTGATTATGGAACCAGTTCAGTGTGATAACTCCAGTAAACTACACATTTTCCAAAAGTCTATATGTACAGGGATAGGCTCATTCATTATTTTCCTCCAAGTTCCAGGTCATTAAAATTTTCTCACAAAAACACACGTCAACTTATGGCTACCACCTGTATTAACACAAAGAAGTATAAGAGACCCTTTCCTTGAGAATCCTTGAAAAAGAAGAGGTTTTCATGGGCTCATTTTTAGCTGTATATGCTAGGGTTCTGACCTGAAGATATTGCTAGTGAAACATTGGTACCAACCCAAAAAAAAGGAGAAAAAGCCTAATGTGAGGACTATGGGATTAAATGCTTGGTTTCACTTGAGGTGAAGGTATTATTTTGGATGAACAACAAAACAGTGAAGAAGAAAAAACTATAGAGTACTTAGGAGAGGATAATTATGGATTTGGTATGAGGATGCATGATGCTATAGTAATAATGAGGTCACTTCTAGAAAGGAGCATAGAGTATTACTATTTGATAGTCTGCCATTTTAAGGTACGTTTTTGGATGGACACATTGTCCTAATTAATTGGAATCAAAATTTATATTCCTCCTGGACAATTCTGTCTTTAATGCTTTGGCTTCATGTCTACACTATATATAAAAGATAACTTCTACAACAATGTAAAATTATCTAGAGAACTACTTCCCAAAAAACAATATAATAAGAGTAATTTTGATCCAATCATATAGAAGACCAACACACCTAAGGTGGACACAAAAAAAGCTCCCGAGGGAGAGGTAATTGATTCACTGTTGGTTAGATGTGTTTGAATCCTAAAGTGGCACAATGACAACCAGGTCATGCTCAATAAGAGATTAAGCATTGTCATGAGAAAACTGACAGCCAAGAAGAGGAGCAACAACACGAAGCTGAGGTTGATGGCTGAATCAAATAGCTATCAGGGAGACAATGGCCATTTCGATCAATTCTTGGCATACTACACATTCCAGCATCATAGTTTCAAGTGTTACAAAAAAGCTATACAACCACTTCAATCTATACACTTAATCAATTGTTTCAGACACCAAAAACACACAGTGGGACTATAGAAAACTTCCACAATTTCATGGAAAATGTGCTAAGGTTATTGCTATCAATAGCATAGCATTACCATCCGAAAATGCCAAAGACAGCAACTTTATAAACTTTTCAAAGTTTACTCTTTCATCAAAGAATGGCAAAAAAATAAATACAGTGGTGTTTGGCGTGTCATAAAAAGAGGCACTAAATAAATGGTCAACTATATTTTCTCAAAAATATTAAAAGGATGAGTCAGGATTTAGCATAGAATGCTTTTTAGAAGATAAAGACAATGACAGATCATCAATATTAGGCATATATTTTTTTTTTACTTTCTAAATGTAAATGTAGTAGTGATTATTTTGGCCTCGGTTATCTTTTTTATGCAGACTAGTTCAGTTTCTTGTGAATTTTTTTAATATTATGATACACATATTTTATTTATTCAAATATGGCAATTCTAATTCAGTGAAGTACATTATTAATGAGATTATAACAATACAACAAATAAAACATCCATCCTGACTCGTTTTAATTATGTTATCATACACATTAAATTTAATGTGATATTACAAGCTGGATATAATATCAAGAAGTTTACAATTAAATGTATGCCATATGCTAATGTCTAGGCATCAAGGCATAGAATATTCTTATGAATTAAAATGATATTTTTGCTGAATTTTATCTCAAAACCAGTGTGAGAAAAAGAGAGGAGTAAAAAGACAAGTTAAAAATTAATAATATTCCATTTTTGAAATTTTTTTCACATTATGTCTTTAGCATGTATATATCACCAAAATCAGAAATCAAAACAAAGTAAAAAAAGAGTGAATTACAATTCAGAAAAATAAGACAAATGGGAAACAATACAACTGGTATTTTAAACAGATTTTGCCAATTATTATAACTAAGGTCCTGTATGTACCGACTTATATAAGTAAGAACTTCATAAGACACCCCAAAAGTCATCTCCATACCTATAGAGAAAAATATGCTATTATTTAGAAGCACACGCCAGGAAGTACAAAAAAATTTGCAAAATTAATGACTTGGTCACCTTTTATGTAGTAATAATGGTTATAATGTTATAACTTGTTCAACTGAAGCAAATAAGCACTACCCTACAATTTTAAAGACTGCATATTATTGAGGAAGCATAATATAAAGCGTGGCATTAAAAATATACACAAAAATCATATGTTGAGACTTACTGAGAACAGAAAAGTCAATTGTTGCATAAGAGCAAGCATCTACCCACTTACAGGTCAACCAACACCTTTAGAAATTGGCTCTCTTTCACACAAACAAATACACACTCACAAATGACTAATACTTTTCTCATATTACATTGAACCCGTGTGTGGGTATATTTAGGAGGCAATTAAATTATCGTACCTTGACCGTGTCCTTCATTCTTTGAGGTATGTGCTTCAATGAGTCGATGGCCCCAACGCCAACCTGGCCCTGTACGTAGCTACCCAGGCGAAATCCAACCATCCTCTGCTTTGTCTCCTGTTTTATACCTGATGGGAGGGTGAGACAATGACAGAGGAAGCAAACGTGAGGCAAAAGATCCTGCCCCATCCATCTTCACAGGGCAGATCCTTCCTCCAGCCCAAAGCATTTGCCACTGCTGTCCTTCCATGTGGGAGCAATGCTTGAAAGCTGAATTCATCAGTAAGACATGTCTCCCAGAGTCACCAAAGGGAATAGGGTGAGTGCTACAATAGCCACACCCTGATGAGGTATGGCTTACTGACAATGGTCCAGATTGATTCAGGCCCCACTGTCAGAGAAGAGATCCTTCAAAAACAATTAGCATGTTCTGACATTCAAAGATAATGGGACACTGGTAAAAAATCAGGTTCCATAACTGGGGAATAACATGTAATCACTTGATGAGTGGACTCTGGGCTAAACATTCCACCAACTCCTCCAGCCGACTTCAACCTCTGCCAAAGCCACAGGGCCAGAACTGGCTCAAAACTCAGTCCCGTAAATGAATGACTGGTGGCAGGAAGAAGGATTCAAGGAAGTTTCTGATATTTAAATGGTGCGGATTAAAATTAAAGACTATATATATCCACTGACTATTTATTCATGTTTCCTATTTCTAGATTGAAAATAACATCACCTCTCAGATTTCACCATTACACCCCATCTCATTCAGTGTAGGATTGCCCATCACTTTCCTGATTTAAAGGCAACATTTCCAATATCATCAGGCATAAATAAACCCTCACTTGTTCCCGCTAAATCAAAAGGCCTTAACTGGAAGCCCACCTATATGCAAACAGGTAGACACATCTTTCATTGAGAATGCAAAGGATCATGCTGAAGGGAAGATCAAAATAAATCACTAAAGATCAATTAAAAATCATGGAATCCAAAATGCCATTGATTACAGCAGATTTCCAGTTTTGTCAAGACCAACTCACACTCCTCAGTGAGTAGGAGAGTAGAATACCTTCTCGAGAAAACCAAAACTGTGCTTGGGGCCAATGTTGACATTATTGCACAGTTCAACAGTTACCCTGTACTTGTACATTAAAGACTATTGTGACACTTCCAATGGGTGGCCATGATATATAGTGCACATTCCACCTAGACAGCCTCTGTAGGTGGTATACCAAGCAAAAATAGCAGTTTGAGCTACTTCTCTGTATAAAAAAATACAATAAGTTATCACGATCTATTGAATCCCATCCTCAAAGGCAATCCATGGCCCCTTATATATTTTTCCTGGCCTGATTCGAGCAAGGACCATGAAAAATTACATTTGCCTTTGTGACCATGGTTTAAATCTGTGACTGTCATGCTAGAGACCACCCTATCACCTGGAATCACAGCACTGTCGGAATCCTATAGACTGCCCAAAAGAGCTTGCCTGAATAAGGATAATAAAAAGGATTTCATTTGCTTACTTCTTGAAGAATTAATTGACAAAGAATTCCATAGCATGGTATATTTGTCTAGTTTCAAATCTGGGTACAAAAAGACAGTAAGGAAAATTTATCCAAGCCATATATAAATAAATGGTGTAAAAGCATTTTTAGTCCTAGGTTTGCAAAATTTCCATGAGTGAAATGAATCCTCTTTAATATTTATACATTTGATAAGAGAATAAACTGGTGGTCCCAATAAACTTGTATTGAAAAGTACATATTTCAACCTCTTCACTATGAACTTCCATTCTAAAATAACCTCCAAGCTCCAAAGTAGAGAAAATGCAGCTCCCACTTTTATTTTGACCTATTTACCATGACATGTTTTTCACTGAAGGTTTATTATTAGCCTGTGTTTAAACTACCATCTTGACACATTGCATGCCATGACAAAACCCTTTTGTGGTGAAGATATTCATTGGCAAATAACTCCAGTGCCCTCAGCAACACAATGGATTCTTTAGTCAACACTTGCTTAAGGCTTTCCAAGCAAAAATGCTCCCAGGCATAAAATTCTACCTCTTAGAACCCTAAATCAGCAGGACACCAGACCCTATGACTAATAAATAGAAAAGACTCTCACAGGGATACAGTAAAACCCCTAATTTACACTTTTCTAGAGACCACAGGACAAAAGTGTAAAATGAGAGAAAATGTAAATAGCAAGAAAAGGAGAATTTTTACTATGGACGATGTTCTTTTTTCACCGTCTTTTCATTGTCAAGCAGGGTTATATTTATGTTCCCAAGTGATTGAGGACAACACACGAGAATCTGACATACCTTGCTGTTCAACTAGTGCCGACCTTCGCCCAAGTTTAAAATATTTTGAAGAGGTTAATATTTTTTTATTGTGTAGTTTTGATGTGATAAAACAAGTTTCAATTCTTTTTATTATTCAGGGGCCTCTGAATGTTTAATCTGTTGTGCCAAGGCAATATTAATGATCCCGGTTGTCAGTCACCAGTTCTTGCAGTTTTCACACTCCAGGATTTTGGGTGAATGTAATTTTAATTCCTCATCATTTTGCCTTATGTGAGAAATGAATAGCCTCCCTCAGATGTTCTTACGATGTACAAAAGAACTAACTAACTCCTAGTCGTACAATGCATTTGTTTTATAGCACGAATCTTTTCCTGGCAGACAGAGATTACAAGTTCAAGTAGTTCATATTTACATCACTAGTGGCACTTTATACTGCCCCACCTAATTTAATTCTCCCCAAAAACCATTCACATTACCGCTCTTGTCTTTTTTAGATGTAGAGTAATGACAGACAATAACTGAGAATGAAATCATGTGATTAAGAGGTTCCACATATGCTGGAAAAATAGGAAATTGTATAGGACGTGATAAAAATGTTGTTAACTACAGGAGTACATAAAGTCTGATAATGCAAATATAAGTTTGACTTTATTTTACATATTGGTAGTCATACCATGATGGAAGTTGAAGAATGAAGTTCTCGGGGCAAAGGTGACAGGAAGTGGTGGTGTTAGGTGTCTCAGTTGTGGAAGGGAGGGAAAGGAGGCTGTCGGTTCTCATGTGTGCTTTGCTTAGAAAAAGCCATTCAAAAGGCAATACATTCAAATCTACCAGAACCTCACTTCATCCCATTACCCCCTGCAATCCTCCACCCTGAAACAGCCTAAGGTCTAAATGTTGTCATCTTTGTGTACCTTGTCCTCCAAGGGCCAAATGATTTCTTTCTCACATACATCTTCACCCTCCAGTAAGAATTACTTAATCTTAAAATGATAATAGTTTAAAATTATAACTTTACTAATCTAATAAAAAAAACCATAAACACAGTAATCAACCCGAAGGTCGGTTTAGTAGGTGATGGTAGAGCTCACCCATGTACCAAGCCCGACGGCGTGTGAATATTCACACATCAGGGTAGGGGGGCCAGTTCCTTTCCCTGTGCCGGTTATGGTTTCCCAGGAAGACCTGGTACCCGAAAAATCAACTAGCTTGGGTGGAGCTGCAGGTGCCCAAAGTGCCTTGCCCGGGAATCGAACCCGGGACCCTCTGGTCAGCAGTCCAACGCTCTACCCGCTAGACCACCGCGACCCTCACTAATCTAATATATTATAGAAATCCATCATATGATGAGACTATTTAAAAGAAAAAATAATAACAATATAATCATGTCAACATTTTTACATTTACTCTGAAGAAACAATTATAATAAATCTGATTTCCATAATTTAATAAAAGAAAATAAAAACTCCTATAGCCACAATGCGGTTATAGGAGTTGTTATTTTATTAATTTACGAGGCCATAGAGTTCAATTTTTTAAATTCTGATTTCCACAGTAAAGCAATTTCCATGTCAGAGTGGTAAAAAACTTAGAAGCAGCAGCTTGAGATAACTCTGGAGAATTGCAAATTGCAAGCACAGAAGTTCCATTAAATTTAGGAATTAAGGAATATAATAATAATTATCATTAGGTTTTACTGCAATACAATAGCAAGGAAACCAGAGAGGTCAAAAAGGATTTTCTACATGATATAGCAACTAATAATAATAATTTTTATTGGCCTTTACATGGCCTCACTTATACACCACAACTGGCCTCAATCAATGAACTCTCCCCAAGAAGAAATCACTGCCCCGAAATGAAATCACTGCCACAAGACTTGAAAGACTTCCTCTTCCAATATAATAGAAAGTAATACGCACTGCACAACATCAATCACAGAAGAATTTGACAGACACAAATGATTATTCCCTCATAATACTGGAAAATGGTACATAATTAAAAAAAAAAGATCACAGTGATGTGAAAAAAAGTCCAAAGACCTTATATTAAATCTACCAATCATTCTAAACACAATCTTCACTCATTTAAATAACTTAAACAAGAAAAATATACCTAAGCCATTTACACATAACCGCCCCCAGCTTAACAGTTTTAATAATGTTAAACATTTTGAGAACTAAATAGGCATATTAATTTTTTAATGAAAAAGGATTAGGATGCTACACTAATTGTAGTAGTAATCAGTTAACAAAAAACTACATCTTCACCATATGCAAAAAATTAAAAAAATAAATTATTATCCTTCGCACATCAGATCCATCCAATGTGATCGATTCATGTGGATATCACTCGAAATTCTCTGCGAGGTCAATAATCCCCTTTCACATGAGACACAAGATCAAAAGATCCATTTCCCTGGCAAATTAAACAATTCTAATTATTCACTGTTTCCAATATGACAGAATTTCATATATACATATACATACATATGTATGTATGTATTTCAGTCTGAATCATGTTACAATTAACTATCAAATAAAATGAACTATGTACGAAAGGTGCTAAAAATATTAAATTTATTCAAAATTTCTACTATTTAACTTAAAATAAAATATATGGCCACTGGTTGCGTCCAACTACATATTACATATTTAAACATTTATATTACAAATTCTTCAGAAACAATCAATCAGAAATGTAAAGCAAATTAACACCGTACATTTATGTATAGTTGACATGCTATCCTAGGAAATGTAAAATGAAATTATATAACAAATAAATTGATTTCCAAGAGGTAATTTCAAATAATAAATCATCAGAGCTTCATTTCTACTAGTCCTATTAAATGACTGATTATCACTGCATACATTTCAACTAGAAATTTTTAATAAAAATTAAATCAGCATCACTTTTTTCACTTATTTTTAGCATTGGCATTCCACAAATTTAGGGAGATTTTCAATGCACAAGAGCTAATACAATTACACAATAATACATTTTTAAGCCTCTCCAAACAAAACACAACCTAACATCTGACACTTAAATAATCCTCTCTTCAAATACCCATACTTCATACATCAAATCAATTCCCTACCTCTGATGAAAACTTCTTTGCCCAATGCATTTCTTCTTCTTATTTCCCTACTACTTTGATCATATTGGTCCAAAACACTTCTGAGACACATAAAATGTTCTTCCTGCTATACTTTGTGAAATCCTATTTTAATACTTAACCTTTCTCTTTCTCCAAAATGGCATAACCATTGTCCTGGCATATCCATTCCTCACTTCAGCAGTCTGGCACATGAACAGGTAGTGGATAAGTTTCTTATCCCTCCAATCTACTCCTATTTGCTGCAATACACTGACTAATGGCATCCAATTTCCTCTATCAAATGCCTTTTCAAAATCTATGAATATGTATACATCCTGATCATATTCCATGTTCCTCTCTATTAGAGACCTCATTACTACAATGACATCTCGCCATACCTCTCCTCTTCCTGAAGGCAAACTAATCATCCCCTAAGTATTCATTTTCCCTGCTCTCCAATTTCTTATTTGATCATTCTGAGAACCACTTGAGCTACATTTGCAATCAAACTTATTCTTTTATATTCTTTACAAACGGTTACTTTTTTGGAATAGGAACTAAAACTGATCTGAAAAAATCTTCTGGCCAAATTCCTCCCTTATAAATGCTAGGCATCAATCCACGAAAACTCTTCCTCCCACATTTCCCTTAACTATTTAGTAGTTTCACATGGATGTTTTCTATCCCCAGAGTCTTATTTGATTTCAATTCCCTTAATGCCCTTACTACCTCACCATCAGATATGCCTAGAACAAAGGTAACCTCATTTATTTAATATTCTTTTTTTATGCCTAAGCTTGCTGACAATGTCTTTACCATATTGTTCCTCCATACATTCATTTCATCTCTCTTTAAACTGCCCTAGTTCAATTAATAAATTTCCTTATTTATCTTTGAATGTTAGCAAGGATTTTTCCATTTCACTTCATGACAATGCTTTCACCATCTTATACAACGCACTAATTTCATCCTTTTGATGTGAACCTTTCATCTTCCACTACACTTCTTTTGGTCTATTAGTTTCCCTACCTGATTTTATTATTCAATTCTTTACACTTTCTCCTACCTGACACTGTATTCACATTACTCCATTTCCTTTTCTCACATAACTTTCGAATCATCATCCATACACCATGGTTTTATTGTCACTATCTCTTTAATTTTTTTGATATTTTCTTAATTTCATTTAATGGTACCAGCTGCACTCATGATTTTCTCTACGGACTGCTGATACTCCTTTTTTGTCACTCCAGTTAATGTTTCTACATTTCATTTAGTTAACAGTCTTCCTTATTTATCCCTTTGTCCCTTATTTTCATCAGAAAATACCTTGATAATTTTTTTTAAAACATCAAATATTCTAAAAATGTAAAATTTTCACTTATTTCAACAGTTGTAAATTTATAAAGTACAAAAATATCAGAACAATCTACAAAAAATATTAGGAGGCAATGAAGTCTTACATCTTAGTATGCATTTAAATGAGTAATTTATTTCACGTAAAACACCAGAAGTCAATTGGTGAAGAATTATTTAAGAAGAACAAGTATGAGGAAAAAACTTGTTCAGATACGGTTGAACCTCCACATTTAATGGCTTTCTGGGGAAAAAGTTTTTGTGCCTTAAAGAGCTATCCCTTATTTGGAGAGAGAGTAAAATTTAAAGATCAGGTGGCACTAAATTAATGTTAAATAATTTATCAATAATTGCTATGCATTTAAGTGCTTACCTGAATTTTATATACAATAAGAACAGAAGTTTTTCAATTGACTTTTTGTAATATATTTATTCTTGCAAGAATGGTTAATGGGTGAACTATTTCCACACAATTTTCAAAACTCACCTGCTGAAAACCCCACTATTTCAGTCCCTAGCTGGGAGAATTATTCATTACTTCCTTATTTTCTGCAATTTACCCAGACTTTTCTTACTTTCCAAAATAAGATTTTTTGCAAAATAACATTGCATCGACCAGAAGTTAAGCCCACTCCCAAAAACTCAAACAATGTTGGATAAATAATTTTTGTACATATTATGCTGAAGCATATCCAAAATATTAGCAAACAACATTCAAATTGTTTAAGAAATCCAACATATTTCACACTTTTATTTTTTTAAATTCATTGAAACTAAATGAATTTAATTATTTTTAAGAAATCCCACATATTTCACACTTTTATATTTTAAAAAATAAATTGAAACTTAAATGAATTTAATTATTTTTATGTTTTTAATTTTATTTAAATTTTGCTGGGAAGAGAGTATTAGCATGGATAGTTGAAAGTTCACTGTAGTTTGCAATAATGAAATGTAAAATAAAAATTAAAACTATACGGCATAAGAAACTTTTTTGAAAAGTTAATTGATAAAAAGACCATCTGATTAAACTGCATTGTGATTATGTTATAATAAAAAATTCTTCTATCTTCCCTAAAAAAATAAATGTTTATGCATCAGATTCCAAACATGCTTTGTGAACAAATGGAACATTTGAACTGCTGTCATAGAACGGTAGTTTAAATTAATATTTCCAAATGGCTCCAATAAATGAATGCCAACAAATCACTTGAATTAATTAACAAAAAAACTATTGTTGGCAACAATTAACCCTAAAATCAGAAATTCCTTAACTTTTGACAGATGGTAACACAGACATGAGGATCTGAGTGAAAGGATAGCAAGCATACACAACACCCCTCCATCTCTCACTTTGCTTGGCCCCTCTGGATTGCCAACTTCCCATCAATACCTTCCAAAGTGAGTTGAAGCAGCAGCACAAGGCCCCAATTTCAGAGGAACGCTCAACCCAGGGAAAGTTATTGTCACCACACACACACACACACACAAACATACACTAATTAATCATCATCCTGCTCACACCAACCTGTCCCCAAATTTTGATTCCAAGTGTTTTCTTCATATACCATGTACCCCATTGATGAAATAATAGCAATTACCATTGCAACGATTGTTTAGTGCTTCACTAAAAGGAAAAGGTCACTTACCGATCGTGAATTCACACTTATTTCGGTAACCCTCGCAGATGGGAGATTTCCTTATGTCCAGCAAATTGCATGCCATTCCTTTATACTTTGCCTTCTGCCTCTTAATCCATGGAACCAGCATTGGATTCACACTCATTATTTGATCAGCCAGCTTACACATTATTTTCATTACATAATCATACTTCTTTCGGAGCTACAAAAAAATACAAGTACACATTAATGCTAGGACAAATCATCCACAGGAAATTTTACTGCAATTTGACACAACTTAATGAATGGACATTGCATATACTCCACCAAAAAAAATGAGCCAAGGGTATAAATTAGGGAGAAGAAATGTTTTGTCTGCTTTAAAATTTATTAATTTCAATCTAATGGCTTAAAAAGAATAGTGGACGATGGACATGAAATATGGCGGCATATTATCATTTACTCTTTTCTGTGCCCTGATTTTTCATGATAAGGCAACTTAAAATTTGATGTTAGAAATGGAGTTTATGAGAAGATATCAAAAATTACTCACCAAATTTGAATCATCTGAACCGTCTATAAATGGTGCACTAGCAATTATAATAAAATAATAAACAATGAAGAGCATGAATATTGCTTTTAGGTTACTTCCTGAAAGTTGTGACTATTTAAAACACAACTTAAAGACAACACAATTTTACCAATATCCCTTTTCAGAGTTGAATACATCCAACTTTTTGTCACAATCCAAACCACATGTTTAATTGTTTATTACTACTTGCAACTGCATGTTAGCAATGTGTCTACTTGAATATCCGATATCATTTTCCTGGTAATCTATTTGCTAAGGTAGGTGTTTTATTTAAAGTTATATTTTTTCAAGTTTAATTTCTATTACTTATTGCAATTGATATATCATATGCATGAAATGTTACTGTGCTCTAAATGATTGGAGAAAGAAAGGTGAATATTATATATTTGTTTAAAGACTTTATTGGGGTGAGATTCAGCTTCATAGACCTTTCAATCACCAAATCCCTATACATTACATTGAAGACAATTACCAACTTCCAGGGGCAAGGCAGATGTAAACCCACCCAGGCAGGAATCGAACTCATGACACCTGAGCTGACAGACAACGATGTTACCTCACCACCACTGGGGCTAGCAAATACATAGGTTGAGAAGCCACTAGGAAAATGTGACTTTGCCTGCAAAAGCACTGGGTTTGACAATAAACATCCTAATTTAAAGTTAAGTATTTTGGCTCTAATCTGCACTCCAAGTGAGCAGTGGCCAGCTTACCATATCAGTTCTGAAGGAGTGTGAGGGTCAAAGTGTCTGGCAGGATTATAAGACAAGGGTGTACAATTTTACAATTGAATTAATAGTTGGACCAAATTGAAGATGTGGTATCTATTTAAATATATACTGTGAACCTCAGCTGGCAGAATCACAACTCAATGCAAATGCGGAAAAAGCTTACAACTTCTTTATCTAGTATCACACTAAGCTTAACAACAAGTGACCCAATTTCCTCAGATTTGCTTATAGCATTGGAATGAAACAATGGCCACAAACCTGTTCATCATATGGAAGGTTCCAATAAGGAGTCGTGGAGTTCCTCAATTTCTCATCATCACTGAGGCGAGGCTTTTTCTCTGGGTGGTTTAGTCTTGCTTCATTCTCAAGCTTTCTCTTCTTCACCAGTGGATCAGGAGCAGGCTTGGCCAACTTTGGACAGAGGGAAAGAGTCGCATCAGAGGCATCACTTATTATAAGGGCAGTGCAGTACACTAGGGAGGTCCTTAGTTATAGATTAAAAAATATTTTTATGAATTTTTTTAGGAAAGCCTCCAACATTTGTTTTATTTGGCTAGAAATAGTGTTAAATATCATTATTATTATTTGATAATGGAGAGATTTGCTGTATTGTGCTTGAAGTTTATATATTTTGACATTCAACATTTTTCAACCTTTCTGACTGTAAACAGACTTAATATTATTACCAACACTTAATTAGACATTGGCCAGGCTTTATCAAATACTTGGATTATTCACCCAGTGGTTACATAGCAATTTATGGCCCAAGAAATGAGGGTGTGTGTCATGTGCTCAGTGCAGATCCAATGTCCACCAGTAGAGAATTGCGAATTGAGAGTTTGATGTGGATTGGGTGGTATCTGGTAAAATGGAGGTATTGCTAGTGGTTAGAAGGTTTAGTATGCACAGAAGGGGTGGATTTGCGGAGGTAAAGTGAAGTGTCCGTGTCAAGAAAGGTTATGATGGATTTACAACTCCACCACTTCCCTAAACATATACCTTCACAATGCACTCCATAGTCTCAATCTTGCCCCAAGACAAAGACAACTCTCTATCTATCTACCCAGAAATGCTCCTACAAAAAAATCTGGCACTCCACTACCTAACTCACACATCACAGAAGAACTCCATACCTGATGCAGGACTCATCCTATGCACCACCTATTCCCCAGGATCCCACAGACTGAAAACCTTGCTAAGTGAACTTTTTCCTATTTTAAACAATAACAACACTACCTCATCTCTTGTGCCCTAATCTTCTCACATACAGATGATCTGCTAATATCAGAAACATTCTGAGATCTACAATCCTTTGGTGCCCCTCCTGAAAAATTCCTATCTTCCCCAAACTTGCAGCTGCCCCTAATGTTAAGCCTGCGCACTCATCAGATCTGCTCCTCTCCTCACACCTCCACTCATTGCCTCCCACCTCTTTTCCATGCTAATTGCCACTCCAAAAATTTTATCTACCTTCTGACATGCAATCGATTCTCTTCATTTTACATAGGCGAAAGCATTACCCCCTTATCCATCCACATGAACAAACACTGTTACTCCTGTAATTCTGCCTCACTCTCTTTTCTTCCTATCCCTTCACACACAAATTCCCATATACTTTCCTTTGATCATTGCTTCATCCTTACAATCCTTGAATCTCTCCCCAATTCAGCCACCAAAATAGAGGTAAAAACTCAGGAAACTGCATTTATATTGCTTGAATTTCCTGGTTAGAAAAATTACCATTAGATTTTCCTCCACCTTTCCGCTTTCTTCCCCCCCCCCCTTCCCAGCATGCCCTGCACTATCCCCTTCACAGCCCACACATTTCTTCCACCCAAAACCTTCCAGCCTGACCTTAAGAAGGCCTTAGAAAGGTCAAAAGCTTTAACTACGTGCAATGAGAGTGTCCTTTTATGGATTTTCTGTACATATATTTTAGTGTTCTACTGTGCCATCCAAGTGTTATTTATGTAGGCATATAGATGCATATTTGTACAATGTTATGTATTTGCATAGTGTCATGAATGTATACATATGTATACACACACATATATAAATAAATTTTTATATATGCATGTATACATACATATATACACACAAAGACATATCTTACAATTATAAACACTCAAGTCACAGCAGTAGCTTAAAGCCAAACAAAATACCAGAGAAAATGGCCAAAATTTGCATCTTAAAAAATATTGTAAATAGCAATAGGTGACAATACTGTTAAGCATACCATGGCTGTTAGCATTTTTCCTTTCCATGGTAACCTACTGAGTGTTTTAAGGGCAGACTGCCTGTCTTCTTCATTTTTAAAACAAACAAACACCCCTGCATTTTTGTTTCTTATTGGTTTCATTTTATGAGATGACAACTTCAGCTTGTCATTCAAAAATTTCTTCAGCTCCTGAAATGTTCAAACAGATAAGTTTATTTTTATCAAAGCATCATACATATTTCTTGCCACCTTACAAGCATTTATTGATGGAAGCAACCATAATTTGAGTGGTCTATTAGGTATTTTATTAGCATTATTATAACAAATTAAATCGAAGGTAGAAGCTTTTATTTTGTGGAAGGACGTCATATTTAGAAAGAAATAAGCACTTTGTGACTTCCACACAAAAAGTGTAGAGTCACTAAGTGCTTATTTCTTTCTAAATTATTATAACAAAACTTACCCCATATCCATAAAATCTTGGGAGTCCTCTGATTTCAATTTTATACTTTTCTGATGTAAAATCTTCCCTTTTCACATAAGCATATGGATCATCTGCATCCTTCCCTAGATTATCTTGTGTATTGCTGCCATCAACCTCAGCATGAGAGGAAGTCTTGGTATCAAGGACTGTTTCTGTTGGGGGAGATTTGGTGGCATTATTGTCCTCTTGGCCAACCAATGTCTCATCTACTTCCTCCATCACCACACACTCAGATTTATCACAAGGCACATCACCTGCATCATCAGGGGAGTTGACACTTCCAACCACTTGCTGACTGGACTCCTCACCTCCATTCTCTTCCCCCTCAGTCATCACCACAACCTTACTCTCACCCTCTCCACTGTGCTCTCCTCTTTGGCCATGTGTATTCATCTTGCTGTCCCCTTTCTCACATGCGCTGTCATCTGAACCTTCTTGATGCTTCCCCATGTAACTCATAGATGCATTGGCGTCGCAGTTCTCCCCCTTCTCAGCCTGCCCTTTGACAACAGCCACATTCTCTGAATCACCATTCATAGTTTTATCTTCTGATGATGAATTCATTTTGCCACAATTTTCTAGGATTCAAAACCTGAAAAGGAAGTGCAATTTATAGAAAATAACTGAATCACTCAAACAACTTTCATGAACTGAAGTGGTGCCATACAAAAAACTAATTGAATGGGGTTATTTGTTGCCTTTATTTTGCCGCTGCTGATAGTTTGTATATGTAAAGACCAATATTTTTCCATTCTTCAACTGGTTATCTACTTTCCAAGTTTGAGGCTTTGTATTACCGTTGCACTTAACCGTTTTACTGAAAGGGCAGACCTGTATTTGTTAATTAACATGAATCATTCATCTATTGTCTAGCACAGCATTTTGGCCATGCCATGATCTTAATAAAGGTTGGCACTCAGACACTAGAAACACCTCTCAGAAAAATCCTCAAGGGCATTGGATTTTCAAGGTTACATATTTTCCTTAAAGAAATATGAGACACTAAATAAAATTCAATTAACTTAAGAGACTCTTGTGACATACCACACTGTATTTTTGACACCAAGACCTTTCCCTTTCAGTTCAAGAGTTTCTGCTAGTAAGATGTCAAATGCCATTATGATAGGCTGCAGGTAACTAGATGTGTGTTGCTTTCCTACCCACAACCCCAGATTGTGACCATTTTTGGGACCTTTTTATTAAGTTTATAATGATTCCTGTATTGGTGTCTGAATCAGAGCTATCAACTGTTTGTCATTTTCTGAACATTTTTGAAGTTGAAGTAGTCAATGTGTTATTATTCATGCATTTTGATGTTTCCATGAGACTGCTTATTTCTTCAAACATACAAAAGCAAATATGGAGCATAGCACAGTATGGATCCAAAACCCACCCTTTAAGGCATATGAGCATAGATTGGAGGTTATTGAGGTTTGATGCGGAGAAGAGTTTGGAAAGAAAATGAGACATTGAGGTAAAGTAACAAACTATGGTGAGAAAATCAAGGAAGTTCACAAGTAAAATCTAAAGAAGAGAGAAAAAGTGGGTTCTAATGTCAAGTGATGCAGTAGCATTAATAATCACTGTGGTCCCTTAAAACATTTTCCAGTTTGTGATGCTCCCAATTCCAAAGCATGCCTCCCATCACAACATCAAACCTTTAACTAATTCATTATTCTATACATTTTGATATCTCTCCCCTCTGTGACACTCCACTAACTAAAGACACTCGATTAGGCATAAATATGCCTTTTAAACAGCTTAAATTAACCTGAGATCAACATCAGCATTAAACACCCCACGCTTCACAATTTTTCACTCCTTCATGTGTATGAACACCATATGTATTAACATGATACAAGAGATAAAATATTGATAATGCAACTTTTCTTGTGGAATTTCTTTTAGGTATTTCATCAAAATCCTAGGTTACTGATGCCAAAACATTTTTACTCATCTCACGGGTATTGACTCACTTGTTTAAATAAACGCTGCTCTTCCAGTTCCAGATGGTAGCTAATAATTACATGTTTATTTATTTAAAAACATTCATGTGCAGCAGTAGAACCAATTTACAGAGAAAAATATAACAAAAAAATGAAAGAGGACAAAATACAATAACAGCATAACAAAATACAACGAGAACTGAACATTGGACAGGGGAAATATTTAATTTGTTGACAGGTGGGATAAAGCCTTGGTGACGAAATTGTTACATGATAAATAAAAAGGAACAACAACAGGGAATGAATTTAGAAGGGAGGAGAGGCAAAATAATGGTGAGAGCTTTGTGAAAGGGATCCTAGGAATAGGCAGATGGCGTGGGGAGTGGGTGCGAGTGGATGGAGTTGGTATCCTGAAGTTGAAGAGAGAGAGCAGTTCAGGGCAATCAATATTAGAGTTTAGGAGTGGAGGAGTTTTAAATAAGCTTAAAGTCTGTGGTCTTGGGGACTAGAACTGGAAAATGAAGACAAACCAGCATTTGAGGACGTATTGCAGAAATGTGAGACTCGGTTCTTGACTATTTTGGCAAAAAGTGAGAGATGCAATCTCAGAAGAAAGGGATTTTAGAATAGTTGGGGCTGAGGTGGACCAAATTGGGGAGCAATATGATACTATGGGAAGGACAATTGTTAAGAAATACAAATTGAGTGCTATTGGATCTTTAATTTCCGTGAAACAGTAAAGAAGGCCTAATAGGGACATTAATTTTTACAGGCTGAATATGGTCAGAGTAATTTAGTTTATGGTCGGTTAAAACGCCTAGGTCTTTCATAGTTGTTGCTCTGTTTAAGGGAGTTGAGTTGTGGTGTAGCTGAATGTCAGTGGGTTTTTTTCAGAGCATGAGACATGATGCTGCTTTTTTCAAGGTTTAAGTTAAGCTTCCAGGTATCACACCACAGGGATATTTGATTGAAGGCAAGTTGAAGGTGAATAAGTCCGAAGTATTATTAATTTGCTTGTAAATATCGCAGTCATCAGCATAGAGAAGGGAATGAATCTGGGAGGAAAGGAGCCGGGAAGGTTGATCATTAATGCGTATATTGAAAAGAAATGGCCCAAGGACACTGCCCTTGGGCCATAAAAACATAGGGTTAAAACGCTATGCCATGGCGTATCTCAAATCTTAAGATGAGCGTCTATTGTTGTAAGAGGGTGTTAGTTGGATCTATTTAAATGCAACTAAGCGACAAGATACGTCAAGTGGTGGGGAGGTGTTAGTTCTGAAGGAATTATTAAAAATTTTGGAAACCCGACAATCACAGACGTGAACAATGCCTGCCTAGGAAACACTCGGGTGAATTTCAATTGCTACTCCTTCCAGAGCCTTACACTTATTCCAGTATATTGTCAAGATCATAATAGTGGTCACGTTTTAGAACTAAAAATTCAAAGCATATTGTCAAACCAGAATACCAAGATGATGCATACATTCTCAAACTTCAACTTTCCCTTTAGGACGTAAGTTAATAATTGTTATAAATAAAATATGAACAAGAATGTTTAATTGACCAAGTGAAGGTCATGTTACTACATCAAATAAATTACGAGTTAAATACGCAGTATTAAACATTTTTCTCCAATATGGCTCATTAAAATAGTCAAAGCTAAATTTCAAAGAATTGATCCAGAAAACTAAAAGTACTGCTAAAATTATATATTTGAACTCAAAGAAGAAAAATATGTTTCTGGGTCAAACGCACCATTGGCACGTTTAATTATTTACATCCTATGTAATTACTATTATTTCAATGCACATCCACTAGATGAAATGTTGAGTGACAGTATAACCCAAATTATCTAACTTGGTATTTTAAAAACATTTTTGGAAAATAACGAACAAAACAAGCAAGGCAATGCGAATAAATAAACCTACCTACCATGTATATCATTGTCATGATTATTCCCAAAATTATTTCCACTCTTTCAACTCAAATGGCCAATTAAGATAATGTAACACTTTTCCTAACTTTCTCAATATTTTAACAAATGTAACAATGCCCATTCACCGAAAAAATATAAAGCTACTCCTTAACCAAAATTAGTTACTTACCACGTTAGTCTCTCGTCTACCAGGATAAATTCCCATGGGCCACCTTGTTTTCATTTAACATTAGGTTCAGTTAAAAAGAAAGTTGGTATAAATTCGGTTGTCCAACGAAAAATGCGTGGGCTACACACAGCAACGAAACACAAATTAGTGAAAATGAAATTATTTCAGAATGTGTACACATTCACGACGACACCATCCGTTAACACGATAGAATGTTCATTCCAATATTATGAACTCTGTTTTCGTTGGGAAACCCGCTCCAAGAGAGCGTTGTTTCACAATGAAACTACTTCATAGTTAACTCATTGTTTAATAGATGCCGCTGGCGACGTATTACTACCGCGTGACTTGAATGCCCAGTTTTAGCATAGAGCTGAAGTAAAAATACCAATGTAACTTTCCACTCAATTTCTATTAGGTACTGTACCGAATAAAAATTCAATGGAAAGATACATTGGTATTTTTACTTCAGGGATAATGGATTTTAATACATTTCATTTATTTATTTAACGGGAATAACTCTTTTACACAAAGAAAGGTAAAAAACATATTATGGTTCCACAATTATAAACAAAATCATTTACAAACGGGTACAAAATGCAAAAAGTTACATCGTTATCGAGAATTAAAATATTCTTTAAAATTAAAGAAGCATTTTGATTTGCAATATATATATATAAATAAAATATGGGATGAGAATAAATATTAATAAAACAAAGGTTATGCGATTTTCCAGAAAGAAAAAGGCTAAGCTAAATATTAAAATAGGCGGGGAAAAAATAGAGCAGGTAGAACAGTTTACATATCTCGGAAGTGTTTTGGACCAACACGGTCAAAGTGGTAGGGACGTAAGGAGAAGAATTGCGCTAGGCAAGGAGGCTTTCTCAAGGAGGAGGGAGTTGATGACGGGGACGTTGAGCAGGGATGTTAAGACAAGACTCGTAAAAACTCTGATATGGAGCGTAGCTATTTACGGCGCGGAAACGTGGTCGCTGAAGCAGGAGGATAGACGTAGATTGGAGGCTTTTGAAATGTGGGTGTGGAGAAGAATGGAAAAGGTGAAATGGAGCGAAAGGAAAACAAATGAGGAAGTACTAGAAATGGTGGGGGAGGAGAGGGGTTTGTTGAGAGAAATCCTATGGAGGCAGGAAAAATGGATGAAGGGCGTATTGAGCGGTAGTGGAATGTTGAAGAGGGTAATAGAGGGAAGAATGTTGGGCAAGCGAGGTAAGGGTAGGAACAGGATAGGGATGTTGGACGAGATGAAGGGAGGAAAGAAGTACACCGAGATGAAGAGGGACCTGATATAGATTAGTTTGCTAGGTGGGGAGTCACAAAATGTTTATTTGATAGTTGGGTCCATCCAAAAACCTACCTTAACCGGTAGATTACCTAAAAAAAAAAAAAAATATATATATATATATATGGGTCACGGTGGTCTAGTTGGTAGAGCATTGGACTACTGACTGGAGGGTCTTGGGTTCGATTCCCGGGCAAGGCACCTTGGGCACCTGCAGCTCCACCCAAGCTAGTTGATTTTTCGGGTACCAGATCTTCCTGGGAAACCATAACCGGCACAGGGAAAGGAACTGGCACCACTACCCTGATGTGTGAATATTCACACGCCGTCGGACTTGGTACATGGGTGAGCTCTACCATCACCTACTAAACCGACCTTCGGGTTGATTACTGTGTTTATGGTTTATATATATATATATATATATATATATATATATATATATATATATATATATATATATATATATATATATATATATATATATATATATATATATATATATAAACAAAATCTATATATAACAATAAAACTATTACATTTGGACGGCACAATAGAACACAGAATAAAATAGATAACACGTAAAAGGTCACTCACATTGTAGATTGTTTAAGCTTTCGGCCTACTTCAAGGCCTTCTTCAGGTCGAGTCCGACATGATGTCCTTGTGAGTGTCCTTTTACATGTTATCTATTTTATTCTGTGATGTATACAGATGGTATACAAGTATGCAAACATATCTATTTAGCTTAATTAATGTAGACAAAATATCAATTTTATATAATATTCAAATTAAGAAATTAAAACAGAATATTAGAAAGGTAGTACTTGTTACAAGCCAGATGATGACACAAAATGATAAATGTTAGTAGTAGTTATTAACTAGACTGTGTGGCACTGATTAACCACAGTGACCCTTTACGTGTTATCTATTTTATTCTGTGCTCTATTGTGTAGTCCAAATGTAATAGTTTTATTGTTATATATAGATTTTGTTTATATATATATATTAAAAAACCATAAACACAGTAATCAACCTGAAGGTCGCTTTAGTAGGTGATGGTAGAGCTCACCCATGTACCAAGTCCGACGGCGTGTGAATATTCACACATCAGGGTAGAGGGGCCAGTTCTTTTCCCTCAGCTGGTTATGGTTTCCCAGGAAGATCTGGTACCTGAAAAATCACATAGCTTGGGTGGAGCTGCAGGTGCCCAGAGTGCCTTGCCCGGGCAATCGACCCAGGGACCCTCCGGTCAGTAGTCCAACGCTCTACCCTCTGGACCACCACAACCTACTATTACTAAATATATTTATGTAAAAATTATGACTATTGGCTGAAAATTAGCAATAAAATACCAAGCCAATATGCTCTGATGTAGGCCCAATCACGGATATCAGTTGACAAACGACAAATATTAAACCCTGAACATTGGCCCAATATCAATACCATTAATTGTCCACAAGGTAATGATGTTGGGTCTATGCTGGGATCCACCTGTCTTCCAAGGATGTATTTTGGGTAATTTAAGTGTGAGTTGTGAATTATATCCTCAGGGGACCAAGGAAAGGAAAGTGTAGCTAAATTTTAGAAACATTTACATTAGATGGCTTTCATGGTATTCAAGTTGCCTCTGAAATTTCCTTTTAAAAAGTGTGAAGAGCATTATCTACCACAAATTCCTAGATGGGACATGCTCCATTGTGATGAGAATAAATTAGAGATAATTGCATAAGAAAATTTTACTATAATCTTGAAATTACTTCAGCAGATGTAGGTTGATAAATATTGCTTGATATGAAATCTTTACAGCAGGAGAACACTTATTCAGCCCTAAGGAAGATTATTTATGCTCACAATGTTTATTTAGTGAACCATTTTTTTAACTGGATGAGGATGAAAATAATCGCAGAGATTGATTATTCCAGAAGATGCTCATAACTGAATAAGCTTATTTCAACCAGTACTTCAACTAGATTATAAGTACTTGCTCAGTATTGACTGGTGATAATGGACTGCCCAGGATTCATTCTTTGTACATTCTGATAACGTTTCCCAATCATTTACCAATTTCCACCAATTTCAAAACATTTACCAATGCTTGGAATCAGTGTTCCCTGAGAGTTCAGAATGAATGTTCACCATGTGATCAGGATGAGTGTTAGGTTCATTAACAAAACCATATAAGTTTACTTATGATTCATTGATGCCCGTACAAAAATTTGTACATTCCATGTATTTCATTAACAGTAGAAATGAAATAATCATCAAAGTTAGCAGAGATGGTCTTTACACTCAAAAGCTCTTAATATTTCCATATCATTCACTGGCATGAAACATGGGAGTAATGTCACATTCCTCTTTTCCAAGTCTTTTGCAAAGGAAACCGCAGTATAAGTAGGAGATATCTGGTTTAACACATGGTCTATTATGAAAGTGATGTGCATGGTTATATTGTACTGCAACTATCCATGGCAGAATGGTAAAACCGATTGAGAAATGTGGTATGGGGTCTGCCCTTTCAATTCAACCAGTTGCCAATTTGCTTTGAGCAGTCTGAGCAGAAAGACATGCCTCCTTGTAAAGTGTGTTTTTCGACTTCGTAACATGGCCTGATTGAGTGCCCAGCCACACATCCTCCATCATTACCAACTTCCTGACCCGGAGCACCCCGTGGCCCCCCAGCCCCCTTACAGTCCTGACTTGGGTTTGTGCAACTTTTTTGTCCATGACTGAAGAGAAAGCTAGAAGGAAAGCATTGGGAGACCATGAAAAACCATGTCCAAGACCATGAAAAATCATGTTACAATGTTCCTGAGAGACATTCTCATCGAAGAGTTTCAGGGTGGCTTCCAGGAGTGGCAGACATGTCTCCACAAATGTATTGATGCGGGGGGAGAGTAGTTTGAAGAATTTGTACAAGTACAATCAATAAATCTATTTTTCCCAGAGAATGCACATTACTTTTATAGCGGGCCTTGTATTTCCCAAATCGATTTTGGTGCAACTTCAAATTTATAATTGTTGGCAACTAAGAGGTCTTTCACAAGTTTTGTTGATTTTCTTGTCCAGGCTGCTTTCAATGCACACAGAGTGCGTTTCCATGGTCCAATGATAGTAATTGCTGAGACATCTTATCATTCATCAATTATTCCATGTAATACGAATCACTTGATTTAAAAATATGATTCTTTGGTAAGAGTGCAATCTTAGCAGATGCATCAAGATTTAATGCAGTTAGTTTGGACTTTAATTCTTGGGTCTTGGGAGTAGGCTTAGGAGACTAATTAATGAATTGAAACATTTTTGGTGGAAGCAACAGAAATATATTGATTTACATTACAATACATTGCAAACACATGATACATATTTAAAACAAATATATTCCCATGCAATCATATGTGCAGATTTATTAAAGTTATTGTGCAGATCTACAAACAACAGTCAATCAAGACATCTTACAGATCACTTGTATGGCATGGACTATAGCAGACTGGTTAGAATTAACATTACTCTAAGAAGCGCAGGTGGCTAAAATTATGAGGCTTAAGTGTTAACTATTCATCACAATGTTGGACCAACGCTGCTCAGATGAGCTATATGCCCATCTGCTAATCACAAGGTTGAAGATTCCAATGCCTGCACAGGGTGGCATGGCAGTCCCTGGCATGGGGGTTTAAATAATGAGAAGCTAAATGTAAGAGAGGGCCTCATGGTCCTCATTTATACTTTAATAAAGACATCATTATTATATACATATTTAAAAAATAATTTTTGACACAAGGCTCTTTTGACATATGCAGACACTGCCTAATGCATACCATCAATTCTTGTTTTTAAGCAATCCAATTAATCGGAAATAAGGAGATCCCAGTACGATGAAAAATCAACTGCTTTACATAGCTGCATAATAGTAAATGGTGCCAATTGGTACCTATCAACAATATAACGTCTGGTAGCAAACAATCATTACATACACACTTTTAAAATTGGAAATCTCTGCCTCATGCTTGAAAAATGAATTTCATAAGTTTATAAGCAACATCAGTGCAGCTTATGAGGATGAGGAACGTTTCTATTGCTACCATAGACAAAAATGCATTAAAAATATAAATATAAAACATATGCATGAGTGAGAGAACGAGTGAGTGTGTTATCAGAAGAAGCTTAGAGGTAAATCCCTAATGAAACTTAAATAAGGGCTTCTCATTTTATGCTATAAACAACCACCAATAACAAAGAAATAATATTCTTGTTAACACATAATCTATATTTGGTCAGCATAATGGTGTAGTCTTTTTTTTATTACCAAAGCAGTCGCAAAACTTCATTTCCAAGCACACAGATTACTCCAGGGTCGGGAATGGATCACTAAAAATTGACTGCTTTGAGACCACCAACAACCGGAAGCAATTCTTTAAAAAAGAATCATTTTTATCATTCACTTGGTGTACATATTTCATAAAAAATCTTCCTAGTCTCAAGTTTCAACATCAAATCAGATCATTCCAATTCAGTCATACTGAGGATTTTTGGCTAGAAAGTTCTTCAGCTTGGTAGGATAATCTGTCATGACTCCTGTGACTCCCATTTCAAATGCAGCCTTAAACTCATCTTCATAGTTGAGAACCCATAAATATGTCTGAAATAAGGGAGTAGAAAACAAAAGAGGAATTTAGATTCAAATACTTTCATTACCTATCTTACCAAGATAAGAGCAATACACTTAGAAGTATCTAGCTAACAGATAAGGACTAGGAATCCCTTCTAGTATCTCTCTAAGAATATCTCTACGACATCATAGATTCCTTGCTTATCGTGGGGCTGCACTACTATATGCCTAGCTTTGACAGATTCACATGGTGGCTGGAGGTCCATCCAAGGAGGAAGGACAAATCCTTGGCTCAATGTGAAAGAAAAAGCATTAAAACCTGCCAAAAAATAGGTGCAGCTATCAGATTTGGCTATAGAATAGTAAGGTAATAATAGGTAGCCTAGTGTTCTACAAAACAGTAGTGATGGCCAAGGATAAGGCTGGGTCCAAAATTAGGGCCATCAGCCGAAGGAACAGGGCAGACACAGAAAACTAGGACTAACTCTACAATCCCTGCCTGGATATTGATAAAAACAAGGAGAGTGACCAAAAAAAGGGTTGGCTCCCACAATCAGTTCCAACTGTCAAAACAAGTGCAGGCTAATCACAGTAAGCTCATCCTCAGGGGAGCACACATCATGCTGTAATACATCATTTAATTGTGGACATAAAAAACTTTTACATAATATACACACAAATATACAAAATATTTGTGTCAATTGTTCACCAGTTTTCACAAAGATCCTGTACCTTTTTGCATGGCAAGTCAATCAACTGTGTCTCATGGCAGACACTATCCTATGCAAATGGGATTGTATACCAACACAGAAACATTTATTACATAAAATACCCACACATTTGCATCACAACGAAGCATACAACCCTGATTCTTGACAAAGAATTCTCAAAACAGTCACAGAGGGTCCTGTATGATAATGCAAAAATCTCTATATCATGGTGCAGGATTCCTTATATCATTTGTACCAAAATAAACCAGGATTTTCTGTATTTTTATGCAAATATTTCTTTATCATTTACGTATCCCTTGAGATATGGTAGAGGATTTTCTTAAAACTTGTCCTGTGTACAAATGGATAATATAATAATAATACTTTTATTGTCAACTGACCATACATATCATGCAGGTATATGAATTGTCAAACACAAACAAAAGTACAACATAAGTACATTTCTACACTCTGAACGTGCTTAGTAAAAAAAAGAGCATATATGTTATAGTATATAATAAGAACACAATTATTTACAACTATTTATCATTTTAAAATTCATTCAATGAATAACAAGACTTTATTAGGAGAAAGTTCTTGAGTTTCAATTTGAAACTACTTCATTTATCACTCATGTTCAATGAGTGTGGTAATGTGTTATAAATTCTTACTCCCATTGTCATTGGGCTTTTACTGGGAATTTGGGAAATTACTGATTTATGGTAACTTATGCATATGTGGTGATGATTTCTAGTTAAATGTGAATGATTACTATTTGCATGAAAGAGATGGATATTATTTTTTATGAAGACAGAAATGGCAAATAAATATATGGATGGAATAGTAAGAACATTCAATTGTTTTGATATGGGCCTACATAGTGTCCTATAAAAAGCACCAAGTGTGCATCTAATAACTTTTTTGAACTAAGAAAACTTTGTGTAACATGCATACAGATGATCCCCAGAATGAGTATTCCAAGCACGTTTGTTGAACATGTAGACCTAAAATCTTAGTATTGGATGCACAATTAATCCTTTCATTGTTAATATTTAAAATAATATCCTCTTGCAATACTGCTTGATTACATGCAAAGATGTGTCTTTTTACAATTTAATTTAAGTTTGTTGTCATAGCACCAGTTCCAGACACTGTATAAAACTTTTTGCATTTAACCAGAAGTCTTTCACTAATTTTATTAGAAATTATGAAGTTTGAATCATCAGCAAATATTATGGTATTAATGCTTTGGTCATTTTTATTTATAAATGGTAAGTCATCAATAAATAACAAAAATAAATTAGGTCCCAATATTGTGCCCTATGGAACTCCCATACTAATATAATAGGTATCTGACGTATATTTTATAGATTTAAATGCTATTTGCACTCTTTGTGATCTTCCAACTAGATAAGATTTTAGCCATTGTAAGAAAATGGCTCTGGCACCCACTCTATCAGCTTTACTCAAAAGGAGCAGATGGTCAACGAAGTCAAAGGCACAAATAAAATCCAGGAACAAAGCAAGAACTAAATTCTGGTTATCGAGAATTTAGTTCTTGCTTTATGTTTCCAGCTCTTTCATTTCTTTTCCTCTCTTCTGTCCTTCTCTTCCTTGAGAAAGGTGGGGTGAACCACCAAAAATTCGAAACCTTGTCAATTTTTTTTCTTTTTTTGGTTTGTTTCTGTGTTTTTGCCTTTGGCCACTGGTGCTAACTTCATTTAAATATAAATTTCATTTATTAGGTAATCTACCGGTTAAGGTAGGTTTTTGGATGGACACAACTATCAAATAAACATTTTGTAACTCCCCACCTAGCAAACTAATCTATATCAGGTCCCTCTTCATCTCGGTGTACTTCTTTCCTCCCTTAATCCCGTCCAACATCCCTATCCTGTTCCTACCCTTACCACGCTTGCCTAACATTCTCCCCTCTATTACCCTCTTCAACATTCCACTACCGCTCAATACGCCTTTCATCCATTTTTCCTGCCTCCATAGGATTTCTCTCAACAAACCCCTCTCCTCCCCCACCATTTCTAGTACTTCCTCATTTGTTTTCCTTTCGGTCCATTTCACCTTCTCCATTCTTCTCCATACCCACATTTCAAAAGCCTCCAATCTACGTCTATCCTCCTGCTTCAGCGACCACGTTTCCGCGCCGTACATAGCTACGCTCCATATCAGAGTTTTTACGAGTCTTGTCTTAACATCCCTACTCAACGTCCCCGTCATCAACTCCCTCCTCTTTGAGAAAGCCTCCTTGCCTAGCGCAATTCTTCTCCTTACGTCCCTACCACTTTGACCGTGTTGGTCCAAAACACTTCCGAGATATGTAAACTGCTCTACCTGCTCTATTCTTTCCCCGCCTATTTTAATATTTAGCTTAGCCTTTTTCTTTCTAGAAAATCGCATAACCTTTGTTTTATTAATATTGATTCTCATCCCATATTTATCGCACTGAACCTCCAATTCACTCAACAATGCTTGCAACCCCTTGGCTGACTGAGCAACTAATGCTTGGTCATCAGCAAACCTAACCGATTTTACGAATTCCCCTCCGACTTTCATTCCTACCTCCAGTTCTTCCCATGCCTCTTTAATCATTTCCTCTACATATACGTTGAACAGTACCGGTGACAATGGGCAACCCTGCCTTACACCTCTTCCTAACACTGCCCATCCGGACTCTCCGTTCCCCACTCGCACCTGAGCAGTTTAAATATAAATATGTACATAAATGTGGATTCTATTAATTTGAATTAATATTTTTCAAAAAAACAATTTTTTATCCACATAGATACGTGTGCATCGAAAATTGGTGAACACCATTAAGGTGCCATCTCTACTATTTAAGTGTATTTGTGTGTGTGTGTGTATGTATATATATATACCTTGAACAAGTGTAGATCTTATTATTCACAACCCAAAAAATTATGCATCACAATAAAGTGCTGAAACTATAAAGACTAAGTATCAAGAACTTATGAAATATTAAAAAAAATGATAAATGTTAAAATCTTGGAAATATAGTCAGATAGGAGGCCAGAGAATGACAGACAACCTTGTTTGGTGTATTCTGGGAAAGTGAGATCAAAATATAGTTTCATGAATCAGCAGAAGGTACCAATAAAAAATATGATGTGAAAGTTAAAATCTATCCAATTAAATATGTAATTTTATTTAATATCTTGAAAAAAGTACTTTTGGCATGGATTGGATAGGGCATTACCTGAATCCCTCTCTTCCTGAGGTGCTCAAAGAAAGACTTTCTCATCACCATGAAGTCAATCAGTCTCACCATAAGTGTCTGAAAGGGAAGATATGCAGCACTTGGACTGCTTCTTTTTCTGTGATAAAAGAAAATCAAATCATAATTGCATAACATAGTAAAAAATAATATGAAATGATCCATCCTAAATTTACTAGAGTAAAAATAAGATTAAAGCTTCAAATGATAGAATTGAATCAAAGGAATTTTTCATAGTTTTATTCTGAGGGCAGCAAGAATATAAAGCATTAACAACAATGACTGTAGTAGATGGTCTTATGCTTTAACTTGGCATGGCAATAAATTACATTATGCTGCCGATATCAACTCACACAACACTTCATGAAAGATGAAAAAAAAAAAAACAAATAAGAGGACTTATGGGGTACCAACTTGAGAATAAATTATTATAACCTCCTCCTACACAAGAAATCACGGAAGAAAATATTAATCATTCAGAAACAATAGCCACTTAAGTACCACTTACCACTTCAATTAAGTTTTACAAACTCCAAAGTTTAAGATATACCATTAAATTTCTTACACATTTAAATTGAACAAGGTTTACAAATTCCAGTATTTGCAAGGCGTCCTCGAGGTCTGACTGCGGTGGCCTCCTTGACAATTGGCAAGCTTTTCCTAGTGGAAATTATATGCAACTGGCTCTTGTTGCATGGACAGACACATTTTGAGAATTTAGCAAACTGTTAGACACAAAATGAATTTGAGATAAAATGTTTAGGTTGTGGTGTACAGTCACATTTTGGCGAAGGACATCATAAGACATCAAAAGGAGTTTAAGTTACAACTGGGGTTGGTGAATGTGGATTATTACCAATTTTGATGGTACAACATTGGCAGGAATGTTGATAAGTTTACCATTAATTTCCCCTAAACCTAGGCATACCACCAAACCAAAACCTTTCAAACTGGAAGTTGAACATTCTTTAATCTTTCCTGCATTTCCTCCCTTACTTGAAAATCTTTTGTATGAGGCAAATAGTTTGTATTTTTAGTCAATTTCAACGTGCTATTATTCATACAAAAATAGTAACCGAGTTGAGACGGTATGAGCTACAGAGAATGGGGCACTATTTCTGCACTGAAAAAGAAAATGGAGAATCTAGCAGGAAATATAAGAGATGAGGGTTGCATATAAGTTTTTTCAAAGCAGTTTTTGGCAATACAAACTCTATACCAGGCTTAGCTTAAGCATCTACTTCTGAATAATAGTGAGACGCCTTTAAGACTATAATACTTATGACTTGGACTGGACTTGTCGAATCCTGATGATGACTTTGTGAGTTGACACCTGGGTCGCAGATGTTGTAATATCTGTAGATGAATTATTTGTTTTCTGTGTCGCTTGGAACTATTTTCACATCCTCCCTCTCATCCCTATCCCATCTCCGCTCCCCTCTGGCCTCCCTTCTCCCATTCCCTCTTCACAACCTCTTCTTCCACCCCTCCCCCACCACGTGTTCTCCCCCTCCCCTGACCCCTTCTCTCTCTGTCCCACATACCCCTCGCTAGTCATTCCTCACTTATCTTCCGAAGAAAACGGAGTTCGAGTCCGTCGAAATTATCAAGATATAACGTGTGAGTGTTCCTTTTATGTGTTCTCACATTGTGTGTTGCTGTCTAAGTTTAATCTATACTATAATCTGCTTCTGAGCCCAAAATTCTAAAGAATATAATCCAACAAATGGTGGGCTATTGTCACAAAATGAACTGAAAAATCAAATAGAACTACAGTAGTTCTTCAATAATTGATCACAGCATTCGAAGAAGCGCTAGAAATGGCAAATTTCCAATTATTTGACAGAGACATGAATGAGTAATTGGTAAAGTATATTTTTGGTACGGAAGAAATTCAGTCATGTTTCTATGTGGCAATATCTTGAGAATTTGTTTACTTAATTACTCCTATACTAGTTTACTTCTACTACTCCTCAAATTTCAATGCATTTTGTAAGATTAGTGGAATTGAGCAGACCTTGTTCCTTACATATCACCCAGCCCATTGGGGCAGAATTAAATTTTGTGAAGGTTTCAAGAAACTGCGGGAGATGTCGCAACAGTAACTTTAAATGGAGTCATCCGCTAACATGCATTTCATTGCAACAATTTCAGTGTGTAAAAATCATTCGCCTTGACCAGAATTTCGAACCCAGATCCCTCGATGCCCGGCCGAGTGCTTTAGCCAATTAAGCTATCACTCTTAAACTTTGAAATTAAGAGGATGCTGCGATAGCTTAACTGGCTAAAGCACTTGGCTGGAATCGAGGGATCCAGGTTCGAATCCCGGTCAAGGCGAATGATTTTTACACTCTGAAATTGTCGCAATGAAATCTTGTGAGGGTATTATAAAATAAGATAAAAACTCTTTTGCATTCAATGGTGCTCTTTTAACATTCCCTTGCCTGGCTTTCTTTTTAAATGAGAGGTCATGCCTCATGCAACAACTGGGCACCTCCAAGCTAGCTAATGTTTGGACAAATTCCAAGGTCACGTTTCACGTAAGTAAACCTAGGCTTGAAATGTGGTGCACACCATACAGAGGAGGAAAGAGCAAAGTCATATCATAACTGAGGGTAAAGGACCTTCAATGAAGGTGATTTGGCAAAATAATAGAGTGGAGGAGAAGGAGGTTGGGTTGAGGGGACAATTCTGGGCTGATATCTTTTCCTCTTTCCATTTCTATAATTGATGTATTAGGCCATGGCTGGAGTGAGCATGGATGTGACAGAGATGGGAAAACAGGAAAAATCAAGCTCCACTCAGAGACCATGGGCAAATGTACCCAGGATTAATACTAATTACTCTAATCATTAGTGGTTGCTTAGGATCATGTGGTGACACTCTAGAAGTACATACTCGCATATTTGCAGGTAGATATTGAGATTTAAGAGAATATAAAATCTGAGATTGGCACATTATCAGCTTATGTTTATACATTTCTCATGAGAGGTAATTTTAGTTGCATGCTTTTCCTCTTTTTCAATACAAGTTTCCCATATATATTTTTATTGTCATATTAGCTAACACAGACAGTAGGGATCTTTTTGCAAAAAATATGATCACAAATATAGCATAATGAAATCCTACATGTAGTAGGTATTTTTAAATAGAGTTAAACAGAGATATAATCAAAATGTTATGGTCTTTACATTAACATCTAATATTCTCAACCCATTACCAGAGATGATACAAGCACTAACCAATCACATGAATTGATCTTGATATAAAATTAAAGGAGTTACTGGGATCAACCACTAAATATTATTAACATAACTATAGCACAACTATACATGCCATAGAAATCATGCAAAGTCATGAAAAGGTATAATAAACATTTGGTAATAGTTTCCCAGCTGATCTCTTTATAGCAAATAATTTCCACAATGCTGGAAGGGGGATGTTAAGATGATAGGCATAAAGTAAGTCAGAGTAAAGGGTAAAAGTTTAGTTCTTTGTCAGTTAGAAGAATTCTCTAATGAGTGATTATTAAATCACCATCAGTATTAATGAGAGAGACATAGCAAGTGATTTGTTAGGGATTGTGGACACTTAATATGTCATTATTCAATTAAAATAGGATTTCACATTTATTTATTTAACATCTATCATTTCTCCATCATATGTGAAAGAACTTGCAATTTCTCTATCAAATATAGTTACTTAAAACATCATAAACACTTAAGCTTAATTTATTTTTAATATTTTTCATTCCAAAGTAAACAGCTAAGTCTTGTAAACTACAATATTTCATAGATAATGGAACACATGATCATTTATGTAATGTAACAATAAAGTACCTACTGTATGTAATATATGAATTAGCAAGGCATTATATTTTGAACTACCCAAACGGGCATACCATAATTATTGGGGAATGTAATAAGCTTACTTAACATGTAATCTCCTTATAAATTTTATGCATGCAAACATGCTGCGTGGATATGTGTGTTCCTGTGTATAGGTGCATGCATAAGTATGTGTGTGGGAATGTTTATATATTTAATTTAAAGGGAAAGAAATATGTAAAGGTAGCAGTTCTCACCTGAGGTAAATTGAGGGCAGGAAAATCTCCAAGTGAGTTTCTTTCAAAGGTAAGAAAGGGAGAAGCCCAGAATACAACAACAAAACAAGATGCATTACTCCTTGCATTGAGAAAAATAGGTTGATTTTAGAGTTCTGAAACAGATAACAAAGAATTAACAATTACTAGCCTACATTTCTACATAAACTCTTTTTACTGACATGTACTACATAACACACATATATTCACATGGATAAATATAAGGAAAAAGGATAGAAACACACATGAAAGACAAACACAGGATTGTTGAGGAAAGTGGAATGTTGTCGTTTGCCATAGGATAAAAGTTTCCTTGACTGAGACTAAATATGTATACACATAAAAACATATATACTTGGTTTAGCAAGTTGCCAGTGGTTCAAGTTTCACTTAAGGAACCTTTTATTTTCTATCATTTAAATATATGTAAGAATGAGCATGTGTCTGTGTGTGTATATATATATATATATATATATACACATACATATATATATATATATATATATATATATATATATATATATATATATATATATATATATATATACACACACACACAGCCAAATAATGGCTATTATCGAAATTGCAGTTTTTAAATAGACAGAATTTTCAAGAACTTGCATCTCAGGGTAGAGACTGCATAAAAACAAATTCAGTAACTTTTTTCAACCAAAATTATATGAAAAATTTAATTATGGCCACAAAAGTTGGCAAAAGAAATAATGTCTATATTTTATGCTAAAGTTGAAAAAGGTTCAACTTTTAATGTGCCTAAAATTTTATTTCACTCATTTTAAAAATATTAAACCTTACAACTTTAAGGGCACTGCATGAAAAACCTTGAGTGATTTTTCACTTAAGAAAGAAAAATATTTTATTTTTTTTGGCAGCATTTGTGTTCACTGCAGAATTGGTTTTCAAAATATATTTGATGGTAAAGGCAGCTTAAGCAGAAAAGTGATGGAATTATTCAAACTGAATGAAATTCAACATTATGGTCTAAAAGTTAAAAAGAATGAACTGTTTAATCATTTTAATATGAAGATTTTTAAAATTTTAGATGCTTTTCATTTTAGAAAGAAAAAAAAATTAATTTTTCAGTAGTGATTCACTGATATCACTTTACAGATAAAGCCCTGATTTCAATGGTTTAATTAATTTTGCTGAGTTCTGTTTTTCATAACCTGAATTTCAGCAAAATTGGTGTAAATAGAAAAAAATCATGAAATCTGTCATTGAAGACAAACATTGCATACTTTCAGGGAAAATGAAGGGAAGAAACCCTGCTAAAAAGGTACACAGTAACTGTGGTGTAAGCTTCCAACAGTTCACTTATCTTGTGTAATGGTGACCCTCTATTGAATCCAAATACAACCAAAATCACTTACGCAATGCCTGAGACACATATCGTAAACATAAACTTTTCATTTCGAACAGTTGTCCTCTTACCATTCAGTATGGCATGCTTCAGTCACCCAGTGCATGTTTGGGCATGGCAAAAGTTCTTCTATATGATTTGGAACACAGAGTGAGGATGCAGGAGTCAACAAAGTGGATGAACTAATACAAATGATACAATTAGAGGTGGAGAATGAACAGTTGAAAAAATAATATTCTTTTGCATCTTTGGGTGATCACTGGATTTTCAAACATTTTTTCAAAATTCTTCCTTTATTTTGTGGGAGGGCATACCCCTTTCAGCCTACATAGTTGTGTGAGTGCTAGAGATCGCGGCATGAAAAGAGGGATTTTGCTGAAGATGAAAAGACTCAGAGGAATGTACCGGTCAATGTAGAGAAAGAAAAAACAAAATAGGCCAAAATATTTTTAAAATATATTTCTTTCTTAAATTAAAAAACAATTCTGAAATAAATTTCATGTAAAGCATTTTGAATTTGAAGTCCTAATATTTTAAAAATTAATGAAATTAAAGTACATGCCCATTAAAAGTATAACATTTTAAAATTTTACAGAAAATTTTTAACAAACAATTGGCTTAAAAAATTAAAGGGTCTCATAATTATATTTTAGATCAAGGTTTGATTGTGAATGAATTATTAATCATTTCTTTACAATGATTGTTCTCAGAATAATAAGATTATGAATACAGCATGTTTCGGAAAAACCATTATTTTGAAAAATGTCCTTAATTCAAATTTGTTTTTTAATATTAAATTTCTTTTCAAAAAGCCAAAAATGTCCTTTGCCGATTGGAGGCTGTACAACAAAATCGTCAACACTGCCTTCCTTATGACTGAGAAAGCAACTAGCCAATCAAAGGGGGCAATGCTGTCACAGCTGCATATATAATTGAGAGCATGGTATTGAGTCCAGGGATTGAGTATTGGACCACTAACCAGAGGTCTTAGGTTGATTTCCCAGACATGCCTCTCTGGGCACCCTCAGCTTGACCCAAGATAAGTGATTTTTCGGGCACCAGATCTTCCTGGGAAACCATAATCAGCACAGGGAAAGGAACTGGCCACCCTACCTTTATGTGCAAATTTTGCACACCGTTGGGCTTAGTATTGGAGGATGTTGAAGATTGTGATAGAGGGGAGAGTTTTAGGCAAATGAGGAGGGAGTCCATCCAGTACCGTCACCTAGCCGTCAGGCTTAGTATTGGATGAACTCTACCATCACCTACCAAACCGACCTTTGGGTTGGTTACTGTGTCTATGGTTTTTTTATACACACATATTATAAAGACATTTATTAACCTGAAGACCATTATGATAGTTGGTGGTAGAGTTCACAGAATACATAGGCCTGCAGCATGTGAAATCCACTAATCAGGGTAGGAGGGACCAGATCCTTTCACTGTGACACCTATGGTTTTGCAGGCATAATTGATATTCGAAAGATCACAGTTTTGGTGAATCTGAGGGTGCCTAGAGGCATGTCCCCAGGATTCGAACCTGGACCATCCCATCAGTAGTCCACCAATCTGCCCCTGGTCTACCACATTTTCTCACACATACACATGTATGCATACATGTATATGTATGTGTGTATGCATATATATATATGTGTGTGGAAATAAATACACACACACACAAATACACAGTTTTGGTGAAGCTGTCGGTGTCCAGAGTCATGTCCCCAGGAATAGAACCTGGACCATCCTATCAGTCGTCCAGCAATCTACTCCTGGTCTACCACGTCCTCATACACAGATACGGTATGTGTGTGTATATACATATATAGATGATTTCTTCGAAGTAACACGGAAGTGTTAAAAAAAAAAACTTTGACAGCAACACACAACATGGAACACATAAAAGGAACACTCACATGCTATTTCATGATAATTTCAATAGAATTGAGCTCCGTCTTCCTCAGAAGATTAGTTAGGACTGACTGCTGAACAAAAGAGGGTATGTGAGAGAGAGAGAGAAGTGGATGGGGGAAGGGGAGAATGGGTGGTGGGGGAGGGGTGAACGAGGGGGTTGTGGAAGGGGAAAGGGAGGCCAGAGGGAACGGAGATGGGATAGGAATGAGGGGGAGGATGTGGAAATAATTCCCAAATGGCAAAGAAAACACTTAGTTTATCCACAGATATTACAACATCCATGACCCAGGTGTCAACTTGCAAAGTCATCACCAGGACTTATCAAGTCAAAACCCAGGCCAAGAATAACAAAATACATGTGGATGAACACAATATCTTACTATCCCATATGAAACAATTCCATACCTATCCACTTCAACCCTCTATAATTTGTGACCGACATTGACCTATACACCTCCATTCCTCACCAAGAAGGTCTTGCTTCCCTACGCCACTTCCTCTCCAAACACCCTAGCCCTTAAATCCCCAGTACCGATTTTCTCACTGACCTGTCTAATTTCATCCTCACCCATCTCTTTTTTTTTCAATAACAACTTTTACCTCCAAATTAAGGACTGTGCCATGGGAAGTAGATTCAGCCCCTCATATGCTAACCTCCACCTCGGTGTTCTAGAAGAGAAGTTCCTTTCCAGTTACCCTCTAAAAGCCCTCTTGTGGCTGTTATATTGATGACATTTTTCTACTCTGGCCACATAGCATAGACTCCCTCAATTCCTTCATCTCCCAACTCAATGATTCCTCATCTCTTTCTTTCACCTCCAACATCTCATCCTCGCAGATCACCATCCTTGATGTTAATATTTCCCTAACCAATAACAAATTCCTGACCTCGGTACATACTAAACCCACTAATAAACAACAATAGCTTTATTTCAACAGCTGCCACCCCTACCATACCACATGCTCCCTCCCTTACTCCCTCTCTATCTGCGGGCAATGCATTTGCAACCATCCCAAATCCCTCAACAAATACCTCAACAACCTTCACCACTCCCTCCTCCAACGGGGATACCCAGATTCTCTCCTTAACAAAAAAATCCTAAAACATTCCCTTCAACTACAGACTCCAACCCTCTCTCAAAGTGTACCACCTACTTCCCTGGCATTCAGTCCCTCAAATTCATCCTCCAAGACCTGTACCCCAACCTCAAAAACCATTACGTTTCTTCCAAACTTCTTCCCAAATGCTCCTCTATCACCTTCAAATGGTCCGCCAACCTATCAGATCTCCTTAAATCCACCAAGCCTCCTTCCAAATCCCCTCCCACCCCTAGAATCACACCCACTCCTTGCTTGCAAGTTGGATGCAAAACTTGTCCTATTTTCACCACTCCACCCCTCTCCATCCCACCTTTTAACTCTTTCCTACCCTTTCCCCACTCCTTGTGCACTTCTCAGAATGTAATCTATTTCTGACATGCAAACTCTACCCGGCATTTTACATAGGCCAGTGCTCCACACTCCTGAACCTTAGGGTAAACAATCTTTGCATCTCATGTAATCCTTCTTCCCCATCTGTGGGTCTTCCCATCCCAAAACATGCCTCCCACCACAACATCCCTTTCAACCAATGTTATAGTGTTTCTGTTCTAGCATCCCTTCCCCCATTCGATAAACCTATAAAATTAAAAATGATGGAAATGGCATTTATATGGCTTTGCAAAGCCTATCAACATCCAGGTCTCAATGTCGCTCACTATTATAAAGGGTTGAAGTGGATAGGTATGGAATTGTTTCATATGGGATAGTAAGATATTGTGTTCATCCGCATGTATTTTGTTATTCTTGGCCTGGGTTTTGACTTGTTAAGTCTTGATGATGACTTTGCAAGTTGACACCTGGGTCATGGATGTTGTAATATCTGTGGATAAACTAAGTGTTTTCTTTGCCATTTGGGAATTATTTCCACATCCTCCCCTTCATTCCTATCCCATCTCCGTTCCCTCTGGCCTCCCTTCTCCCATCCACAACCCTCTCGTTCACCCCTCCCCCACCACCCATTCTCCCCTTCCCCCATCCACTTCTCTCTCTCTCTCACATACCCTCTTTAGTTCAGCAGTCAGTCCTAACTAATCTTCTGAGGAAGACGGAGCTCAATTCCATCAAAATTATCAAGAAATAACATGTGAGTGTTCCTTTTATGTGTTCTCATATTGTGTGTTGCTGTCAAAGTTTATATACACTTTTTTGTGGGAGTGTGTGTGTGTGTGTATACATATAAAAATGTGTGTGTGTCTTGAGAGTTTAACACCTTCATGGTATTCACTAATGCCCAATGGGCACACAAGTATATAGTTAAAAGAAAAACTTTGTTTACAAAAAAGGTTAATTAAAATGAAAATAACTTACCTTGGTGGTCCCAGCCACCTTCATCAGGGTATGAGGGTTCACTGATCGGAAGATATGGAGATAAGGGAATACTGGAGGGAGGTTAAACAGATGGGTATACATAATCGGTGATTGATTGATGAGAGAAAGGTGTCAGCCAACAGGAATAATTTAATCCCAGGGAGTTGCAGGATTAAAAAAGCCAGATGCAAGTTATTTCTAAGGGTCCTTAATGGGATTGGTGTGGCTGTTGGGGGGAGGGAGGAAATAATGGATACATTGTAGCATTAGTAGATTTTTGTGCTGTGGCTAGCTGCATGTCTGGAAACTGGGAGGGGGGCTGTGGATGGAGAGGAAGGATAGGTTGCAGGATGATCTGCCGTTGTTGATTCTAATATTGAGGGGCATGGTGTATTGGTCAATATAAAAAGCTGGACAGTGTTGGAGCCTTATACATTGTAGGAGACATGTGGCAATTTTAGAAATGCAGGAAGAAGTCAGGAGGAAAGGAAGAAATTTGAGGTGTGACGGAAGGGAATTAATGTAAAGGATGGAGCAGAATTTGAATCTAGCATGTAGTTGAAGCGGTTTTGGAATTGCAGTTAATTTAGAAAGAGGTCTGGTTGATTTGAGAATATTAAAAAGATTTGCTGTATGTTTAAATGTTACAAATGGGCATTTGAAAGGTAGGGTGGTGGTGGTTTTTATGTGGAAAGGATGGGATAAAAATCTCCAAGAATAATATTCAGGGACTGCATGACAAAGAGATAATTTGCATCAATGGACAAAGGGTCATCTTTCTTCTTTAGGGATAGTTTAGTGGTATGTATGTTTTAGAGCTTGTCTGTGCAGAAGGGAGGCCAGAACACCTTATCCAAAGAGAAGTCTTGATGGGAATTTATTCAGGGAATCAGGGTTTTTGCTGATATGGTGGCCTCAGACAGAAAGAGAGTACAGGATTGACTGTTTAGTGAGGCTAGGATGACAGCTATTGAAATAAAGACAGAGTAGCTTGTTTGTGGGTAATATATATATATATATATATATATATATATATATTCATTCTCATGGATACAGATATAAGAAAAGGGGATGGGAACACAGATAAATCCAATATTGTCTTTTATATGTGTTCCTATCCCTTTTCTTTATATTTCTGTAAATAAATAAATAAATAGATATATATATATATATATATATATATATATATATATATATATATATATATATATATATATATATATATATATATATATATATATATATATATATATATATATTCGCCATCCCGAATCCCACCTTATGAACAAATATTCATTCACAAGGAAATAGATATAAGGAAAAGGGATAGGAACATAAATAAAGGACGAACACGGGAGAGGTGGGGAAGACAGAATCAGGCAAATTACAAGTATAAAAATATTTCCTTGACCCGGACTTGAACACCAGATCTTTCCACTTGCCGAGCCTATGCTCGGCAAGCTTGAGCAAGTGCTTGAGCTATCGAGGAAACGTTTTTACTCTTGAGATTTGCTGGTCTTATAGCAACCAAGTGCCCCAATTCTTTGGCCAAAAGATGGTGTCAGGGAGCTGTTTCACCCACCAAAGGAGAAATAAATGACACACAAGAGGAACGACTGTAAGTAAGCAATCATACAATATAATAACGAATAGGAACAGTGTGTTACATGGCAAATCTCATTGTAAAATTACATTTCCTCGATATTTCAATCGATTAGAGCATCCACCCAGCAAAAGGAAAGATCCGGTGTTCAAGTCCCGGTCAAGGAAATATTTTTATGCTTGTGATTTGCCTGATTTTGCCTTCCTCACCTCTCCTGTGTTAGTCCTTTATATATGTTCCTATCCCTTTTCCTTATATCTATTTGCTTGTGAATATGAGAGGGATGTATGTGTATATATGTATGTATGTATGTGTGTGTGTGTATATATATATATATACACACACACACACATACATCCCTCTCACATACAACCTTGACATGATGGAAGTGCTTGTGCATATTGATGACCTCTAGAGTTGTGCTAGCCGGAGTAAAGATATTTGCTCCTGGTAGTTAGGTAGGCATCACCCATAAGCGATAGAAATAAGCAGAAGGTCAGAAGCCAGACGAAAGGCAGTCCGTGCAGTGTCTGTTCCTCAGTTAGGTGGTTGCAAAAGCATCTGACTCCAGTGGAGCAGCCATTGAGTGATAGTGTCATATTAAAAGCACTATTCAGGAAGCCAATAGGAAACCACCTCAATTTCTTTATACCAAGAATTGCATGATGGGCACTACACAAGGGGGTACCCAAATATCTGGAATTATTTTCTTTAAAGCTATGTATTTAATTTGTTTACCAAACAACCTTATCACCTTGGAAGTACTCTCCATTAAACTTCGCATATTTGTCCAACCCACAATTCCATTCTTGGAAACATTTTTCAAACTTGCTGTGATGCCCAACAGCTCCTGCCTCGTCCTTTTCGTTACCACTTCCATATCATCAAAACGTTGTCCTTTTATGTCCCTCTTCATTTGCGGAAACAAGAAGAAATCTCATGGTGCAAGGTCAAGTAAATAAGGGCAGTGGGGCAAGTGAGTCATGTTGTTTTTGACTAAAAACTGCTACACTGAAATGCCTGCAAGAGCAGGTGCATTATCATGGTGAAAAAGCCAGTTCTTCGTCTCCCAAAAATTGGGCCTTTTTTTCACACTGCTATACAATCTTTTTTAAACCTCTAAATATAAAGCTTGATTAACTGTCTGACCTGGTGGGATGAATTCAGAATGCACTATCCCTCTCATATTGATAAAAACAAATGAGTATCATCTTGATGTTTGATTTCACCTGACGAGCTTTAATTGGGCAAGGCAATGATAAAGTTTTCCAGTTACTTGACTGTTATTTGGTTTCAGAGACATAGGATCATAACCATAGCACCATGCCTCATCACTAATAATGCCCATGTAAAAAAAATCTGGGTCAGTTCGAAGATCGTCTTTCAATGCGCAGCAAGTTTCAATTTGATTCTCTTATTGCTGTTCAGTCAGGATCTGAGGCACGAATTTTGCAGTGACCCTCCTTGTCTTCAAATTGTCCAAAAAATTTGCTGAACTGAGCTTCTTTTTATTCTAGATTACTTGATTATATCTTAAATAATCCATCATCCATCTTCAAACACAAGTGCATGAACTTTTTCACCATTTTTGTCAATTCTAGAAGTTGATGGATGTCCTGAATGAGGTTTGTAATCAAGTGACATTTCACCTTCTTTGAAATGATAAAACTATTGGTACACTTGAGTTTTTCCCGTAGCATAATCCTTGTAAGCTGTTTTTAACATAACACAGGTTCTGCGGCATTTTTCTCAAGCAGGAAGCAAAATTTCACAGACGCGTGGGATTCATTTAAATCTACCATGATGAAAAACAAGGAGCAAGCAAAACTGCTTTTACAAAACGTATTGTTGTGACTCAACGCAGCCTTCCCAGACAACAACAATGCCTTTGCAGAACTTGCAATGAGTTGTCCTATGCTCAGTTTGGGGAAGAAATGCATACTATGTAAGCTCCGCCAACTGCAGCACTATTCTGTTTCTTTATAATGCAACCATTTCAGAGAGTAAAAATCATTCGCCTTGACCGCGAATGATTTTTACTCTCTGAAATGGTTGCATTATAATGCACACATAACGGGTGACTCCGTTAAAGTTACTATTACAGTTTCTTGAAATTCTGTTTCTTTTTGGATACCTCCTCATAAAGAAAATGAGTCCTGGTAAATACAGGACTCAGCTGAAACAGCTGTGTTCCGTGCTTGGCAGCAGGGGAGGCAAGGCTTCAGTAGTCATCAAATCACGAAACCCATGCAAATCAAAAGGAACAGTAGCAGCATAGAAGACGCAGGCAAGAACAGAATTTGTTAGAACTGGAATGACAATGATGAGGGAAGGAAAATTAGAGAAGAAAAAGCAAGAGGTAGAGAGAGGAAATATAGATGTGTCCACATTGTACAAGGAATGAACTTGGGTCTGTGCAAGGTGAGATGGAAGGATAGCAGGGATTACAGGAGTGAATGTTATGGAGTAATAAAGAGGGGATGAGGAAGAGAGCAAGGGAGAGATGGCAATAATATTGAAGGAAGAAAGGCAGAAAGGAGTGTAGTCACCATAGAGCAAGCAACAGATGGAATACTACAAGTAAAAGCAGAATCAACTAACTAACTTGGCCATTGTTATGATATATATAACATCAGGCATTATATATATCATAGGTGCCCTTATAACCCTCACTGTTCAACATATAGGTGGAGAAAATGCTAGAAGAGGCATGGGATTAAATGGGGATGGGAATGAAAGTCGGTGGGAAATTGATAAAATCAGTTAGGTTTGCTGATGATAAAGCTTAGTTTGTAAGTCAGCCAAGAGGTTGCAAGCATTGCTAAAGGCATGGACAAGTCAGTGCAATAGGTATGGTATAAGAATAAGTGTAAACAAAATGAAGGTTATTCCGTTTTCCAGAAAGAGAAAAGCTAAGCTAAATGTTAAAATAGGAGGGCAAAATATTTCTTGCCTCCTTTAGTTTTTTTCCAGCAGTTCTCTCTCCTCCCTCACCACGACTACCACTTCCTTGTTTGCTTTCCTTTCTTTCCACTTCCCCAGTTCCATCCTCCTCCATACCCAAATTCCAAAGCCTTCAAGCTATGCATATTACCTTGCTTCAATGACCATTTTCCATACCATACAAAACAAAAGCAGAAATTTTACAGAAATATGTTTCAATAAAAAATTAAGAGGGCTTTAATTTTTTATCTTGTATGCTTAGTGTGTAATCACTCCTGACAAACATCCTTGCTGGGGTGGAACCAAACCCAGACCCTCTGGTCAGTAGCTCGGAGCTTTATTCTAACCCCTGAATTTAGAAATTATTTTGAAAATAATTATTGCAAATCAGTGTCAACAACAACAATACTGAAAATTGATTACAGACATTTTATAACCAGGACATGGAATTGTAGCCATCAACATTAAAAATTTGAACTGAATGAATTGATGATGTAAATAAACTATTAGAACTTAAACACAACTTGATAGTAAGGACAGATTTTCAATAGTTTTTAAGCCTCAAAAATGGAAAAACAAATTTATCTGAAAATAATTTTACACCAATTATATTAAGGTTTTGGAAATTCCAGGAACCATTAAGAAAATCCTAATCTTTAATTTTTTTAATATGTATCTATCTCCTCTACTTCACATTAATTTGGCCTAAAGTTAACCTTTAAAGGTCCATTTTAACTGGAATATATTTTAAGCTGCTATTAATGAAACAAATGCATTTTTAAAATGGGTGACATAAATATAAATTACCTCGCCAAGTGACACACCCCTCCGCATGGCTTACAACCTTGATAAGTTACAAGGGCTTGTACATTCTCATGACCCTAACACCATTGCGCTCTAGAATAGACACGGCATTTGCACCATTTGAAAAAACTATGAATAAACTAAAAGTAAAGAAAAATTAAATTTTTGATTGTGCATGCCAGTATGTAATCATGCTCTGCGGCACACTCTAATGATGGCTTGAGAGTACCAGGTAGGTAGATAGATAGATTTGGTTTGGCATAATGAACACTGAATTTCAAAAAACAAAATAAGTAATATTTTAAAGAAATAATTCAAGACTATCGAATTTTCCAACTTCTATTTACAATATATAGAGCATCTTCCAAGCTGTCAGCATAAATCATAATATATGATATTACAGCTAGATAAAGGATGCAACAGTTTAATTGCCACTCATTGTTGAAGTGTATTAATTCAAACTGTAATTTTGATTGAAACAGGTGCTGCTATCTTGCTGATAGCCATACATTGGACTCTTTGGCGTGTGGTGAAATTATTGGTTAGCGATCCTTAATCTGCGGGCCAGATGCCCTGGGCCTAAGAACATTGGTTTACTGGCTACTACACAAGATGGCCCTTTCCGGAGGATTTTGTCCAACCTCCTCTCTTCAGAGCCTGATCTTCGCACCTGCTGCTAGAAACCCTTGAGTGGCATTAGTGGCCTCATAAAAAAATTATGTACTTTTAAAAGTAACTTGTCAGGAAATGATTTGAGACCAACAAATTTTGTAGTGGCTCTTTACAAATACAAGAAGTGTCTGCTTGGCTACCAGCATAAATCATAATATGCATTTTTAAAAGATATAACAGATGGAGAAAGAATGTGGCAGTTTTATAATCTGACCATGCTGAAGTGAATGAGTTTAAATGTTAATTCTGAGTGAAACATATGCTGCCATCTCAGTGAGATAAAAAAAATTTGTTTAAAAAATAGGTTTTTCGATCTAAAAAAATTCCAGTGAAGTACATCCATATCAGATCTAGCCTATGTTACTTTCTGAAAATTTACCCTGTTGATAAAAAATATTAGAAGCCCTTACTCCATCTTGGCATGACGTGTCCCTGAACAAATAAAAAAAACATACATATATATTTATACATACATACATATATATGGTTTCTTCAAAGTAACACGGAAGTGTTAAATAAAAAACTTTGACAACAACACACAATATGAGAACACATAAAAGGAACACTCACACGTTATTTCTTGATAATTTTGACGGATTTGAGCTCCGTCTCCATCAGAAGATTAGCCAGTCCTAGATCTCCTCCTCCTCTCCTGATGAAAACGGAGCTTAATTCTGTTGAAACTATCAAGAAATAATACTTGAGTGTTCCTGTTTTGTGTTCTTATATTGTGTGTTAGTGTCAAAGTTATATATATATATATATATATATATATATATATATATATATATATATATATAGTGAGTGTTCTTTTACGTGTTATCTGTTTTATTCTGTGTTCTATTGTGCCATCCAAAAGTTATACATACATATAATGTCAGCACACAAGCACACCCATACATACATATATCTCTTCACATAACATAGATATAAGGAATAGGGAGAGGTACATGCATTGAATACATAGGATTAGGAAGGTAGGTGTGAGTTACAAGTGGGAAAAAGTTTCCAAGAACAGGACTTGAACAAATCAAGTGCCCTGATCTTAGGCCAAGGGCCGTAGCTTGACCTATTGGACCAATACCCTGCCAATTAGCATATGTACATACATGTACAAACACACAGATATACACACATACATGGGCATTATGTGAAAGAAGTATGCCGAAAGAATTCTACATTTCTTTGATACAAACATCATAAAAAAGCTGTACTTCTCAAATGGAGAATATAGCACTTAGAAATCTGTAAAAGGTTTGGAATTTTTCTACTTGAGTTATTATTCAATGAAAATTACTTGCAATTTTAAAGATATTTTTCATAAGTGCAAGAAATACTGGAAATTATGAACCTAATCATTGACGTAACTACATTTAAATGACCCCAGTTAGTCATCACTAGCTTTCCCATCACAGCTCAGGATAAAAATACAACAACATTAAGGAAAAACTCACTTTTTGGTAACATTTTAAGGTAACTGCTTCATTAAAGTTACCCCATACAGTCAGTTCCTCTCGTTTGTACTTAGTTATCAAATTAGAGACTTCATCAATCAATTTATCATCATCTTTTTTAACATCTATGTTAATAGGAACATTTGGGAATGATTTGAAAACATCTTCCAGCAAAGATATCTTACGTTCCTCTGGTTGGCCAGAGCCTTGAAAAGTGTTATCTGCAATAAACATGCCAATTTTAGGTAAAATCACTCACTATACACACAATCAACTTCAAATGAATACACTAAATACCAGCATTCAACTCGTTAGTTAAATTACCAGATCTTTCAAATAATTATTACATTATTAATACCAGTAACTGCACATACTACTGGGTAAAATTACTTTTACTTTCCAGTTCCACAAGAGTCATTCATTTTGATCAATCAGTTTTAACATGAAAATGGATATTACTGAAAACATTAAAAAAAAAACAACTTTGCCTCAACAAAACTTATGGTGAGAATAAAGTGTTTTAGGATAACTGGAAAGTACAAAGTTTTGTTTAGCCAGAATTCATAATATCCAAAAACTACCAATCCTGTTAAAGTAGGTACCCACCACTTAATTAATAATTCCCAAATCCTAAAGCCATACACTATTACCATTATTACACCCATCACCTATATTTTATTATAACCTATACCTTATCCTATTATAACCTACACCAATATCTTATTATATTATAATGTAGGCATTTATGTTAAGACACACCCTGGCCACTTCTTGGTCATGTTGTCAGTTTACATTTTCCTACATGCATGCCCATACAGAAAACTCTTGATTACCCATGCTGATAGAATCATAATGGAGTATAGAAAACCAAAATATGCAGAAAATTTGGTCATGATATTAACAATACACACAGACTCCTTTTCCATTCCTTGTGTTTATTCAGGTTTTTTTAGCAATGGAAAGGCCATTTTTCCACCATTTTAATAAGGGTGATATTATATTTTTTACTAGAACATATAAATGGCATTATGTGAAAAGTAGAACTTTTTTCCTCATACAACTAAACCAATCATGTCGCTAGGAATAAATAAATGACTGGCAAAGGATGAATATTGACAAATGATTGATGATAGTTATTCATATTTATTGTATGATACAGATTCAAGCAATGCAGTGCAGATAGTTGATGACTTATTTGTTGCGTAGCAAAGCTATGAATTTGCTCAAATTAGAGGAGAACATGGAATTAAGGGTGAATGAATCCAAAGGAAATGATAATGGGCAAGTACAGAAGGTACAAAAATGTTTAAGTTAAAACATTTAATACTATTGACAACTTTTGATTTTGCAAAATGAAAAAATTTAAAGAAAGTCCATTTATTTCAGAAGTGTATGTTTAAAAGTACCAGTTTCAAAGCAATTAATTATCTTTATGATTGTAATTTAGTAATATTTTGAGCAGCTCGGAAGAGAGCAATAGCATGGATAATCCGTTAAACAGATAATCCACACTCATGGATAATTGAGAGTTTACTGTACTTAATGCCCTCAGTTGGAAAAGTAATCCATGACAAATTCATTTCACCCTCATCTTATATTGCCTGATCTATTTACATGCACTTCCTTTTCATTGGAATGCTAGCAATAGTTTCAGAGTGTTAAACTGAAATTTAATGATTTAGTCTCTATGCATAATCATTATTTCTTGCATTATATGATTAGAGTATTTGGCCAATACATTTGGATAATAACAGCCATAAATTGAGTTTTCAAAGCTAACATATAAGCACTCTCCCTCTCTAGGAACAATGAAATTTGATTTAAATAGAATAACCCATAACTAAAGTCAGAGGGAATACTGTTTTCCCAATATTACTAACTGCACTCCTTGAAAATATCTAAAGAGCTACATACAATAAAAATTCAGTAACAAACCATGTTTTTACATTGTATTTCTGTCTGCTCTTGTAAATGACCAACCAATAATTAGTCAAGTGCATGTCACCAATTTCATCTTTCAGGTCCCTGTTGATTTTGTGAATAGCCATCCTTTCGCAACTGCAAATGTGGGAAAAGAGGTCGGCCAAATAAACTCTCATTCACATAATATCCATTCGGACACACACAGAAGGTATTTAAGAGGAGTTGGTTCCTTCACTGGAATTGCCTGTGATTTTCCTTAAAAGCCCAAGAGCCCAGAAAATTACAGATTAAGAATGAAACTTAAGGATGTTAACAGCCAATAAGACATTTCCATAACAGGTACTTGGATTTGTCAACACTGCTATGGGTTTAATTAGTATAGCATACCCAACAAGCACATTTAGATACATTTACATAAAAGGTGAGTTACTGAAATAAGTAACTTTGTAATTCTACACACACTTTATTTAGAACAGGACCTATGGTTTCGACATTGGATGTCATCATCATTTCAATTTGTTGCATTAATTCGATAAAGTTACATCAGAGACAACAAAGGTAAATTAGTGCAAGTGAAATGCTTTCTGGAGGATTGCTCAGGTAAACTTTTCCCCAACAGGTTGATGATGCTTTTCTCACTTACCTATCTCTACTGGCATGACATTTGGCTCAACGTTGCCAAATTTCAACATTAGATCCTCATCAATAATCACACAGTAAGTTATGCAAAATGTTCTTTTAAACTCCACTGCATGTGCCTTGGACATAAGTTAGGCATCAAGTACATATTTGGGTGATAAATAACCTAAAATTGCTGTAATCAGGTACATATTTATGTATTTAATCACATACCTATATTTTTTAAATATTTAACATTTTATTTAAGGATATATTAATAAGATCATTTAATCACACAGTCTATAAATTTGAAATATAGGAAAAAAGGTAACTTAAAATGTATACAGGCACATATAACTGACAACTGTCAAATGAATGTACTTATAAATTAAAAATTGAGCTGCAGAGGGTAAAAAGACGAGTTGAAAAGCCTAACCAAATGCTACCTTAGACTGTTAGACATCTTCATGCACTGTCAATACTGCACCTAGGGAATTTTAAATTTTCAGAGTTGATGTTAGGCAGGAAGAAGGGCAGCAAAGGTGAAAGGTCTTTTAGTTTAAAACTGCAATGCCATGTTGAGATTAAATGCTGGTCCTTTTAAGAGTATTAGATAGATAGGTACTTCTTCAAGAAATCTAGGTTTAATATGCTCAGATGGTATGATACCACAGCGAGTTAAAATGCAAATCTAGTTGGAAAACATTTTTCCTTCAACTTCACTAATTAATTTTGTGTAATAATCAAGGTTGACGAACATTTAATTGAAATTAATATAAAATGATATCAAAAATATTTTTAAATGATAGCAGTTATGGTAGGATGAAAAGATTTTTTCAGTCATCTTGATGGATTTTAAGAATTATGGGAGATGCTGCGGCAGTAACCTTTAACAGAGTCAACTGCTAATATGCGTTAAAATGCAGAAATTTATAAGTGTAAAACTCATTCGCCTTGACCAGGATTCAAACCTGGATCCCTTGATGTCCGACTGAGAGCTTTATTCAGTTAAAACATCAAGGCATCATCTTTCATTATGATATTTAGGGAGCTTAATTGGAACAAGATTTTATTATAAAATACTGAACACACTCAGGTGTGTACAGTAAAGTGATGGAGAAAGATAAAAATATTTCCAAATAAATTTGTCCTCATTTATTCTCTTCCACAAACGTATAAATGTCATCTTTTTCAGACTTTCCTTGTGACATCACAGCGATTACAATGTTATAGCACACCCAGCACAGACCATGTCAGGGCACCACCAGAGAAAGGACCATAAAAAACTGTCTTTAATTGCTTTTAAGGAATCATTGCTCTGATTTCATTTATTTAATATTATTTTCTGTGATATTTGCTAAAATTGACACTCTTGGAAGAAGAAAGGAGCATCAGCTGTAGAACATTCGAATTACTTTGCAATCCGATTGTTTGCACCCTAGGTTCTGTACAGATGTTGACTATAGACATATTAAGTTTTCTTTAAAGCTCATCTGTTCTATTAGATGATTTTGGTGAATAAAAGAAACAATAAACTTTATAAATGATTAAATTTGACAAATTTTAGGTTTCAATGGGTTTCTGTTTCATGATTTTTCATGAAACTCTTAAGGTCTAAAGGTTTGTGAATGGATAATGATTTCACTTAATTGTGAAGGTATCATTTTGCCTCATTGTAAAAACAAACTTTCTTTAGGGGTGCAAATACAGCCTGGTCCACATGGTGTTTTTCTTTGATGGTATTTTTATGAGGAGCTGTTTTGGTGGCTACCTTGTTGGGCTTTGAGAATAGGCCCAGTGCTATTTTTCCTTCCTATTTTGCGAATGACTGCCTGTATCAGCTAAACAACATTGAACATCGACACACCAAGTGATCAGTCCATACTGCAATTGTACAATTTTGAGATTTATTTAAGTGAGACGAAATCCATGGATGAGAGAACAAGTGATGGTATTGACTTAATCATACAGTGAATAAACCTGTTTATGTGCAATTTGTACCCCAAACTAAAGCACCCATGCATGTGAGGATATGGACAAGAGAATAAAATCTCTCTAGCAGGAAGATTTGCATTGCATAGATCTGATGTATCTGTATGCCTCATACAATTTATCATATATCATGCCTCAAATGCATCTTCCAGAATTTCTAGAAAGTAACTACTCCGAAGCTTTCTTTTCTTCATTTTTCGATCCTTTCCCTTTGTTACTAAATGACCAGTTGGACTACAATTTCATCTGGACTTCTATTTGTAACTCTTTGTCACATTTAAAAAAAGTACTAAGTAACAATGCCAGCTCGCCAATGCAATCCCTCAATGGAGAAGATTCCCCATACAAATTTAGAATCCTCAAATGAATTTCAGTCGGCATTCAAACTTCTTTTACGGAAAATGTTATCACTGCTCGATACTATATTTTTACCATTTCTGACATGTGCAACACAACTGATTCAAATGACTCCCTCTAGTGAACGACAGGATGGAATCTATGTGTGAGGCCGATAACTCTTCAGACCACCCTCATAGCCCTTCATCATCCCATAATGGATTTCCGCAACATTAACATTTACATACCTGTAATGTAGTTAGAACACATGATATTTCATTCCCTTAGTAACTCTTGTAGATCATACTTTGCAGTTATTACTGTCATTATTTTCAATTACGCACTCCATTATGAACTCAGTATTTGAATGCAGAAATTTCAACTTGTAAAAACAAATCACCTTTATTTGATTTTTCACTTTGAAATGTTTCCAGTTTAATGCACATTAGCAGAAGACTCCATTAGAAGTTACTGTTGCGGCATCTCCTGTAGTTCTTTAAAATTGACTATACCATTTGGTCTTACTCCATTTAACCTCAGATAAATATCAATTATCATCATGACTTACACACAAATATATTGTTTTACATGAGCCATATTTACTTGTGAAACAGTGATTCAGTAATAATGGCCTTTAAATGGACCTCTTCCACTTATGAAATGAGTAGTCTATATGCAACTCCAAGAAAAAATTTTCTACGTAATGTGTAACGACAAGAGCAGCTCCAAATTTTGTAATTGGTTACAATCCATCAATACTTTGGAAATAAATACTATCAATTCCATACTTTTCATGCATAGCTTAAGGGGTGTCCAAAAAAGGCATTCATGGTTTTAGATAATACACCTAGTCACTCCCTCGCCTTGCCTAACAAAGACCATTTTCACAGACATCCTCCCCCCCCTAGTGTTACATTGCTGCCTATAATTTTAACAATCCCCTAAAATATCATCAAATTTGCCGTTTTTAAAATGCAAAATAATTTCTAGGCAACAGCAGTTAAAGTTGGGACATGTTTTTTAACAACTACATATTAGTATAGCAATTTTTTTTAATCTCCCATGACCACAGAGTGAGTCTGATTTAAATTCCCCCCCCAGACTTCAAGGTATGAAATATTTTTTAAATAGTAAGTGCAAAATTCACTGTAAAATACAATGTCATGTAGTGACACCATTTTAGGCTAACATTTTGGATTTTTCACTTCTCACAGGCGATAGCATAAATCACTGAAATTATGTTACTGTGTAACTGGAAAATTTAAATAATGGACATGCAATGGCTAGTTACAATGCCTTTAATGACTTATTTCAAGTCTAAAGTGACCCCTCTTCCCCAATTTGCACATCTTTTTTGGAGAGTCCCTTAAGCCCATACCTTGTGTCGCTTTTGCATGGCTTGTTTTTTTTTTTAAATATTTGTTGCCACTTCACCAACCTCTTGTCATTTTTAATCAATTCCCTTACTTTACCATTGTCATTGCCAACACCAACTTTCACATTGTTTGATGCTATAGTGACATCCAGTCTAGTGACTTAAGTCTTGATTTTCCAACAGTGATATCCTCCATTTAAATTTATTCTTGAACCTTGGTGGATTTCTCTGGAACTTCAGTCATATAATTCTGGTTTGGAAAAAAGGGTAAAGCAGGGGATGTGCAAAGCCCCAACATCAAATCATCACATTAACATCAAATTTGAATTGAATGAGTCAAATTAGCAAACTGAATCACGACAATAAAGATCTCTTAAGTGGATTCCCTAAACTGGCTTCATGCATCAAAACTTTCTTGAATGCTCAATTGTAAGGAGAGAAAATTTAGCAATTTTGTTGTGCATTCAACTAAGTCTATCAGATGAATCTCTAGAATTTTTACATGACACATTTTCATGCATGCCACAGAGATTTGCAGACAATGGTTGCCCAAGTAGAGGTATGGGAAGTTTAGTTTTTCAGTACTATATGAACCGCTTAAATGATGTACAAACATGGGTCGCCCAATAAATCATTAAGAAAAATTATCTTGGGCGGATTTTTTAATTTTTCAACAATCTGAGTTCGATAAACTTTCCTGACTATTTCTTGAACTTTTTTAAGCCATTCAAAAAGTAAGATTTTGGAAGGTCCTCAAAAGGGAGACATGTTTCAGTGATGAAAAACTCATTTGAGGTGAATCGTTTTCCACTGAATCATTTCTTCAAGTTTGGAAATAAAAAAATTCACTGGGGGCCAAATCTGGTGGATATGGTGTATGTTGTAACCATTTGAAGTTAAATTCCATAATTTTTGCAATTGTAACAGTGCAGGTTGGTACCCGTACATTGTCTCAATGGATGAGATTCTTTTTTCTTTTCAAAACGAGGACATTTTTTCTTGATTTCTTTGCTCCGTGACGATGAAATAATGACACATAATATCTCCATTTATCATTAATCTCTTTTGCAAGTATTCATGTAGACGATTCTACGTTCATCCCAAAAAAACCATGGCTATCACCATGTCAGCCAATATCACTGTCTTCATCTTCTTAGGAGCCAGCCTTTAAAAACCCACTGTTTCGACTGTCTCTTTGATTCTGGAGAGTAACATGTAGAGTATCCATGTTTTGTCAACAGTAATGTATCATTTTACTTGTTATGATTGCAACTGAAAATCACCAAACCAGCGTCCAAATTGACCACATGATTGAATTTATTCTATGCTGAGAGCAACCGAGCCATACATTTTGCTGAGATTTTTTTCATAACCAATTTTTTGAGTAAAATTGAAAAAAAAAAACTGTACTACCTTATGATATGCCTGTAGCCTCAACAATTTCACAAACTTTGATTTTTCGATCACTCAAACTATGTTATGGATTTTATCAATCATTTTGGAAGAAGTCTCTTCCACTGTATGTCCAAATGATGTTCACATAATTTGTGGATGTACAGCGTAGGTTAAACTCATCTGCCCAATTGTTTTAAGTCGCAAACACAAGGAGCATGTGTGCCATTAATTTCACCCAACTTGATCTTGATCTATTTCAGTCTTAAGCCTTTAACATACAAGTGTTTAATCACTGCACAAAACTCATTTTTTTTAACTTTTCTAAATAAACAAAAGTTTGTTGTCTCAATCGACTATGTATATGAAACCACGCGATGTAAATAACTGAAACTTGAACAGCAGTCTAGTAAGAAATGAGGCTCACTAAAAGCAAACCTTTTTCAATGCTTGCCATCTTTTGATTTTCTAAGGAATTATTGAACGGCCCACATTATTAGGACCCATTGAAATGGGCATCAGATTACATAACAAACTACCCAGAAGTGTGAAGAATACTAAGGAAACTGCTGATTCCCAACCAGTAAGTTCATACTCTTAGTTTATAGCAATGGTCACGGTCCAATTCATGTTGGTGACAATCATTTTTCTGAATTGATATTTCATGTGCATGTTACTGCCCATGTTCAGTGGTTTGTGCCAAATATTATGTAACTGTGAGCACCATTCCTTTTTTTGCACCTTAATTGAGCCTGTGTCTTTGTTCCTTTTTGACGTACCTTATATCATGTACATACACTACCCACTTGGTATTTCTGTATTGTGATCTCTGGGCAAATAAAAAGTAATAATAATAATATTACTAACTTATTGAGATTGTGTGGCCCAAGATATTATGTTATAATGTTAATATTGAGAAAGATTAACTCCTTGTGGAAGTTATAAAGTATATTAAATGTTGATACTGACATTCTCTTCTTCTCTTAACAGTGCTTATCTTCCACAAGCAATTAATTAGAAATGTTTGTTTCCAGTTAGACTCTCAAGATTGCTAAATATATGAATTTTATGTTATGGATGGATGACTTCCAAGGTTTACCTCAATTACTACTGCAATATTGAGCATGGAATTTAAAGGATTATACGATGTTTATTTCATAATATGTAATCTTCACACACCAAATTGTTGTGGGAGTCCTTGATATATTCATATGAACTGAAGGAGAAGACATGAAGGAGGGACTATTAAGTCTTAATTTTCCCTCGATAAAAAGTCATTAAATAAATAAATAAAATTAACTGCTATTATTAACTGAATTATGTGGACAATGATGAATGTGGCACTTCAGCTAGTATCACTACAAATGAATGAATGAATGGATGTTGACGGCCAATGATGACAAAGTGTACTAGGAGAATCCATTGTAGGAGTAAGGAATCACCGCTGGAAGAACACCATTGAGAAAATTGTAGGAGAAATAGTAGAATTATAACTGAAAAATTATCAGCGGATGCTGAAAAGGCAATGGGATACTGATGAAGGTAATAGGAGGAATGCTGAGAAAGTGAAGTAGATGGAGGAAAAGAACATAATTTCTTGAAGGAATTAAGGGAGATAGTGGGTAGTGCAGAGAACTAAATAATGTGTTATTACTATATGTAGATTGCAGTTTAAGGATATTTTGTGTCATACTAGTTTGGGCTTAGGAGCTCAGTACAGTAGAGTGCAATGTCATGGTCCATAAAAAAACCCACACTAAGCCAGTAGACTCCTGCTAATATATCATAGCATATTAACCATCAATATCCATCATGTCTGTCTATAGTATAACAATATCACTTGGGTCATTACCAACTGAGGTATGAGTAATTTCCCATGCTAAGGGCCATACCAGTACATTGAAGGTGGATGAACATTATTGATATACTACACAGTCCAATCTCTAAAGTAATTTAGTACATACACTGAAAATACACTCACTGCCCATTTCTCAACCTTTGGAAAACATTAGCAACCTATTCACAGACTGCCATTGGAAGCAAATGGAATGCCACTGATACTGATGCACACTCACTTGTAGCCACAGGCAATGAAAATATGGCTGACATAGATTCACTCACTGAAAGTATGCTTTCCCAAACTGGGTATAAATGAAATATGGAAGAAGGCAAACTATTCAATTAGGGGAATGCAGAGCAGACACCTTTCCCCACACTCTCATACCCTAAGGCTCCTCCCAGCCACCAATTTCTAAATGAGCTTCTATGATATCAGTTAATTTCAACAAAACATAGAAAAGCTCATTAGGGTGTGAAACCAAATATGTTTGAAAAAGAATTAAATTCAAGTGTGATGAATTATGGTGGAATTAATCCCTCACTGAAGATCATCCCAAACAGGTAATCCCAGACAGGCAAACCACAAGCGACAACCACAAGAACAACACACTCACCCCAAATAGGTGAATACTTAGCTGTGGCCCTAACAAGGGTCCCTACAGGTAGGACTCCTGTAGGTCAAAAATATACTATGCATCTTGTGTGGAAGTTAATTCCCTGACGGGATTGACTTGCAAGATTCATTCATTGGAAACTACTCCTTGTGTTTTAGGTAACCTTGAGTGCTGAAGAGGGTACTCCGCAGCCAAAATGATAACTAGACTGAAGCTCAACAATCATACGAAAAGTGAAGAATCAGGCGTGATATTGTGGAATCGAGACATAATGAAAACTTTGTTGCAATTTTCCACAGTTAAAACTTTATTGCCGACCATGGTTTCGATACACTGTATCATCTTCAGGTATCCACCTGAAGATGATACAGTGTATCGAAACCATGGTCGGCAATAAAGTTTTAACTGTGGAAAATTGCAACAAAGTTTTCATTTTCTCAACAATCATGTTTGTTTCCTCCTTTACCTTCAGTTTCCTAACTACCACTTCATCATATTTTTTCCATTGTGACTTGGGTCATAGCCTGTTCTTGTATCAGGTTGACATCGCCTATTGGCATAATATATTTTTTAGTGTGCTTGTTAGAGTGTGGACTTGTGTGTAAAGGTCTCCGGAAATCTGCCCTTAGCATTTGATTCATTGAAGACAACTTTTCTAGAGTCAAGGGAATATCACACTAACGCTGGAGGTGCCCATAATGGAGAGGCTTTCACTGCAAAAGGTTTTACTTTAGTAGTCTAATTACATGTAATTTCTACAGGTAGAAAGCTCGATTTCTCTCGGTAGTGAAATAATAAAACTTAATCTCAACTATTTATCAGCACACAACACTGTGAGAGCATGAGGAGTATTTGAAACACCAAGATTGTATTTAAAGGAATATAGGGGATATATCCCCTTAATATTTTGATTATTGCTGACTTTCTAGAATTTTAAATTAACATATTTACAAATATTATTTTCTTAAAAAACAGATCAAGGCGGCTGTGTAATTTTTACTTCTCTATTTTTTCTAAACTACATTTATTAATATACCGGAATTACCTGGATCAAAGTCAAGAGGCAGTTCGGCCCGCAGGAGCGGCAGTTCTTCGTAATCTAGTTCTGAAATGTCTACATTAACGCCAGTCGATCGTAAAAGGTTAGAATCATGAGAGACAACCACTTTTCCATCCTTTGTCAAGTGGCAATCAAGCTCTAGCATGTCAGTTCCGAGGTCTACAGCACTGTAAAATACCCAAGAATGAAAGAGCAAGCCTATGCTTCATTATGTAAGCAGACAAAATATAAGGTTATGAAGCTTACCGCTGAAATGCCTGCATAGTATTTTCATAATTTTCTCCTGCACCTGGACAAAGATAGATGCAGTATGTTTACTTATGCTAACTAGAGAAACTAAATATTCTGATGACACGACTTAAGATATAATAAAATATATTTAAAATTACCTCCTCGGTGACTGATATGCCTGCATTTAAACTTTGGTTTCCTTTCTTTATGAATAAGGTTTGGATACTTAAAAAATAAAAACGAAGTGAGAATATAACCACCAATGACAGCGAAAGCAAAACCCATTCCAAACAGTTCTGTCATTGGTTTTCGAAATATATTTCCCGCAAAGCAGCACAATACGCATTTCAAACTCTGAATACTCAATCTTGGTCCAGCCACAAGCGCTTTACGTCGTTAATCAATGTGTAAAACAACAATAATGTCGAGGTTAACAAAATACTGTTGTGAACTGTAAATAGGAATTGCTTCCAAAGAAAATTATATACACGGAAAGATCATTTCTTACATATCACAGACAAAGTCCTATACAATAAATTAAAAGTCCTCAGTAGAACAAAAGTTCAAAATAATGAATCACTGTAGTATCTTATGAAAGTCAATTCTACAGACCCAGGGGATTACTCTATTCACGTTCAGATGGTAATTATTAAATAACATTTTTGACAGTTAATCCGTAGTACATGCCTCTTCCTTAACAACAGCAAAAATTTAGGAATCCGAAATGATAGTATTTATCGAATATGTCAATCCAGACAATACTCTTGACCAGCTTTTCTATAATTTGCGATGTAGACCAACGATTTTATGGTCTTTTTCGTCTTTATAGACACATAGTGATAAGACCGGAACTAAATTTTAATACAGTGTCTATCTATCCTTCCATTTGAGCGATTAAACTCGTGGCTAACAGCATTAAATTTGCACTTCCATGAAAAGGTCTTTATCACTTACCAAGGTTTCTTTGAGAAACCCGCTTGAAGAGGGCGTTGTTTAACAATGAAACTACGTCATAGCTACAATATTTGGTTGATAGATGGCAATGGCGTCGCATTTAATATAGGGTATTTCAATACCGTCTTTCAAATGTATTATTATAGGTAATCCAGAGAAGGTAGGTTTTGGGTGGATGTTAACTACCAAACGGTACTGCGACAATTCCTTTATCTTTCCTAGCAAACACAACCCAACATCCTCCTCCACAACAAGCTCTTCTTCAACCCTGTACACTTCCCTTATCCTTTCAGTGTGACCAATATGTCTTTGTCCTATTCCTGTCCCTTCCTCGCTTGGTCAGCATTCTCCCCTCGACCACAGTCTTCAACATCTCGTCGCCAATCAAAACGGTGTGCTCCATCTTTCTGGTTTCTTTTTCATTTCTCCTAAAAACCCCATCTCCTTCACCCTATATAGCACTTCCTCATTTGTTTTCATTTCTACCCACTTCACTCTTTCCATTCTTATCCACACCCACAAATCAGAAGCCTCCAATCTACACCTATCATCCTGTTGCCACTACGTAAACAGCTACACTCCATATCAAAGTTTTAATGAGCCTTTTCATAACATCCTTACTGAACATCCCTTTCATCAATTCTATACTCCTTGTGAAATTTTCTTTGCCTAATGCAATTCTTCACCTTATTTCCCTTCAACTTTGACCATATTGGTACAACACCCTACTGAGATGCTGCTGTACTGAGTAACCTGTTCCACCTGCTCAAGTTTTTGCCCTCCTATTGTAACATTTAACTTAGCCTTTCTCTTTCTGAAGAGGCCGCATAACCTTTGATTAATTTACATTATTCTAATCCCATAAAAATAGCACTGAATTTCAAAGCACTCAGTAGTACTTGTAACCCCTTAGCTGACTGCCCAACTAAAGCTTGATCATCAGCAAACCTAACTGATTTTATGAATTTTCCACTGACTTTCATTCCCACCATGAGCTCATTCGCACCTGAGCAGTCTGGCACATGTACAGGTTGTGGATAAGTCTCTTATCTCTTCAATCTACTCCTATTTTCTGCAATACATGTATTAATTGTATCCAATTTCCTCTATAAAAAGCCTTGTCAAAATCTATGAACAGATGCATAGATCATGATTGTATTCTATGGTCCTCTCTATTAGAAACCTCATTACTGCAATGGCATCATGCATGGCTCTCCTCTTCCTGAACCCAAACTGGTGTTCCTGTAAGTAATAATTTGCTCTGTTCTCCCCTCTCATTGATTCTTAGAACCACCTAATCTGCCTGCAAAAATAAACTTATTGTCCTGTAGCCCTCATATATTTTGCCTTTCTCTTTTTCAGAAAAGGAACCAATGCTGATTTCACAAAGTTTTCTGGTCAAATTCATCCCTCATATATGCAACAAATTAATCCATAAAAACTCTTCTTCCCACGTTTTCCTCAAATTTTAAGTAGTTCCATGGGAATATTTTCTACTGCCACTGCATTATTTGATTTCATTTCCCTCAGTGCCCTTTCCATCTTACCATTGAGTAAGCCTGAGCCTATGCTATCCTCGTCTACATTACAATCTCTTTCTATGTCTAACCTTGCTGTCATAATGTCTTTACCATACATTTCTTCTATTATGTATTCCTTCCATCTCCCTTGAATCTTTTTCGGTTCAACTAATATTTTACGTGACTTACCTCTAACTGTTAACATTGATTTTGTCATTAAATCGAAGGTAGAAGCTTTTATTTTGTGGAAGGACGTCATATTTAGAAAGAAATAAGCACTTTGTGACTTCCACACTTGTATAAAAGTGTGGATGTGACAAAGTGCTTATTTCTTTCTAAATTGATTTTGTCTTCTTCCTTCATGAGAGTGTTTTAACCTTCCTTTATAGTGCACCAATTTCACCCCTCCTCTTTATAATTTCCATATCCTCGCTCTGCAACTTCAACCACACTTCTTTTGCTCTATTTTTTACCCATCTTAATTTATTATTTAACTCTTTATACTTCCTTCTACTTAATTCAGTGCTTACATTTTTCCATTTTCTTCTTTCATCCACAATTCCAATCATCTCATCCATAATCCATGGCTTCCATGTCCTTTTCCTGTTGTTGCTACAGTTTCATTTACAGCTTTTGCTATCCCTTTTTTTGACATAAATGGTTAGTATAAAAAGTATCGGGAAAAGTTTTGAAGAAATAGATTTCTTTCAGATATTGCTACAATGCTTCAAAGGACAACCCTTGACCATCAACATTATTTTGCCAGTGGCTTTTTCATGACATGGCTCCCTATTGGCAGGTTCCAGCAGGTCCTTAGGGGTACAAGTTGGAACTGCAAGGGGGTAAGGGGTCTGGGGAATTGTCGCAATGCCATTGCAGAATGTCTTCTCTAGCAGAAACTCAACTCTGCTCTTGGTTGTCTGTCAAGACCTTCAGGATAAGTTTAGCACAGATCTTTTGTGTCTCCAAATTTCAGAGACAATGGTATGCACTGTTATTTTATCAATGTCAGTATGATCTACAATCATGCGTACACTTAACAGATGATCTTAATTCAGCACTACATGCATATATCAGGAAAATATTTTTACCGATACTTTTTTATACAAACTGTGTATTCCATTTTTATTCCTTGATAGTACCCTGCTTCATTTCCTCACTAATGATTTTCTCTACAGCCTGCCGATACTCTTTTCTTGTTAATGCTTTGATTTTTTAATCAGATACTACACTTCATAATTACTAAATCATGGTCAGGGTCCACAATTGCTCCTGAGAAACTGTGCGAATTGGTCATGCTGTTTCAAAATCCAAGCCTAATCATAATATGGTGACTTGATACCTTTCTGAGTTATCTGGTATTTTCCATGTATACCTATGCCTTTTGTGGTGGCTAAACCAAGTGTTGGTGATGATTAATCCCAGTCTTCTAGAGAACTCAACTGCTTTCTCTCTGCAGTTATTCCTTGTTTCTAACCCGAAGTTCTATCTCTTCCTTCACCTACCACCATCACATTCCAATCCCCCATAACAATCTGGAGGATGGAAATTTTCATGATTTACTACCCTGTCCCATAAATATGCAAACTGAGGCCATAAAAAAATTTATTTTGCAAAATTTAGTCTGCATCGATTTTGTCCCCTTCAAAGTACTCTCCATTTGTAGCTATTCCATCTTCTTTTCCACTGTTTAAAGCACCCTTGGAAGTCCTCTGCAGAAAGGCTTTTTAGTTTTCTCACAATTTCTTGCTTTATTGTGTCCGCATCTTCCCAGCGATGTCCACTCATCACATTTTTGCATTTTGGGAATAGGAAAAAGTCGCATGGGATGAGATCTGTCAAATAAGGAGGATGATCAAGGATGGTGATTGAATTTTTGCCAGAAACTGGCACACAATCAATGCTGAATGTGCAAGTGCATTGGCATTGTGAAGGATCCATCCATCATGTTTGGTTAAAATAGTGTCCACTGTTGATTTTCCTAAATTCAGTTCATCAGCTATCATTCGGACAGTTTTTCGACAATCAGTAAGGACAAGAGACCGCACAAAATAATGCTGTCGTCAACACAGGTAGTTGAAGTTCATCCCGGACTTGCATCATTTATGGTATCTTGTCGGCCATCTTTAAAGCACTTAATCAACTTGAAAATGGATGTTTTCTTCAGAGCATTATCACCGTAAACAGCTGTCAACATTTCAGAAATTTCATGATAACTTTTACCACACTTCACCATAAAACTTGATGTTGATTCTTTGCTCTATGATTATGTTAATTTCCATTTTTGACAAAGAGTAGAAACAAGGACAACAGAAACTAACACAACTGGCACCATATCCACAGCTCGACAACCATCCAAGCACAGACAGCACATTGGGTCTTAGGCAACTAGCACCGCTAGTGGGCGGGGCTATAGTCTGCATCATGGCCACCAGATTCCACCAGTTCGTGCATTTAATACAAAGACCAAGTAGATATAACAGTGGATATTAGATAGACCATATGAAAGAATTCCCATGGTGAAAGGTAGCAGTTTCACCATTAAGCACTGGTGGCACAGACTGAGTGGGTCGGCCTGGCATCAGCTATCACAGTTGTGGGTAAGAGTGAAGTGCATGGTAAAATATTCCGGAGGTAAAATAGTCCCCCATTTGAAACTCCGGATGGGGACCACTGGGAGGGGAACATCATTCAATGTAGACAAATGCAGGATAGGGATATGGAACATGAGATCATTCGGAGTGTGCGGGAAGTTGGAAAATGCTAATATGGATATGGACAGATTGGGAATCGACATCCTAGGAGTGAGCGAGATTAAGTGGGCCGGGGTTAACGACTTCTGGAGCGACAGATCCAAGGTGATATATTCAGGAGATGAACGGAGAATTGCAAGAGTGGGTATCATATTCAAGGAGGAGTGGATAAGAGGAGTCAAATTGTGCTGGCAATACAGTGAGAGGATTCTGATGATAAGTTTAGAAGGATAGCCTACAGACACAGTGCACAGACATAGTACAGGTGTATATGCCAACATCGAACCATTCAGAAGAGGAAATAGAAGAAGCATACAAACAGCAGGAAGTTATAGGAGTAACCAAAGGGAAGGAGAACCTAATCATGATGGGAGACTGGAATGCTATGCTTGGAGAGAGCCAAGAGGGAAGGAGCATAGGACAGTTTGGATTGGGAAAATGGAACCCCACGGGAGAAAGACTGATAGAATTCTGCAACAAGAAGAAAATGGTAGTGGCAAACACCCTCTTCGAGCAACATCGGAGAAGAAGATACACCTGGAAAATGCCAGGGGACAGGGCAAGATACCAATTTGACAACCATGCAAATGAAAAACAGAAGGAAAATAGAAGCCAAAATAAACAAAGGAGTTTGACAAGGATGCAACCATTTCGCCAGCACTATTCAATTTATATCTAGAAGAGGCAATAAAGGAAGAACAAGAGTTGGGCATCAAAGGAGTCGAGGTGAATAGCAAAGAAATTAACATGCTGCGGTTCGCAGACAACATGGCAGTAGTAGCAGAGATGTGAGAGGGTCTGCTAGCAAACCTAAATACTCTGAACCAAGTACTTTGGGAATATAATATGAGCATCAACAAGAAGAAAACAAAATTCCTCGTGTGTGGAAGAGAGAAGCTGAATGCAGATATCACAATTTGAAGAGTGAAACTAGAGCAAGCGGAATCCTTCATCTACTTAGGCAGCAGTATAACTTGGGATGGAAGAAGCTCGACCGCCATCAAGCAAAGAATAGCCCAAGCAAAGAAGGTGTTCATTAAGAAGAGGCAACTACTAAGTTCAAAGAACAAGATTGCAGACCAGGAAGCCGTTCGTTAAAACATTTTTGTGGAGCATGGCACTCCATGGATCGGAGACATGGAATGTTGGAAAAGTGGACCATAAGAGAATAGAGGCATTTGAAATATGGTGCTGGAGGAGAATAGTGAAGGTTAAATGGACAGAGAAAGTGAGGAACGATGAAGCTTATAGAAGTGCAGAAGAGGAAAGGACCATAAGGAGAGCTCTGTGGCAAAGAAGAACTAGATGGATTGGACATACATTGAGGCACAATGGAATAGTTAGAAACAAAATAGAAGGAAAGATCCAATGAGGATGGTTTAAGAGACAAGTACATAGGGCAAATTAATAAGGACGTAAAACAGAGAACCTATCAGAGGATGAGGGAATTAACACTAAATAGACAAGAATAGAGGGCATCTTAGGATTGAAATAATGATGGTGATGATGAAAGAATTATAATACTAGTCAAATATCAAGACGAGGGATATCTTTATGAAGCAATATTTTAATTTTGAGAATTAGCTCATTTTCTATGTATGGTTAAAGAAATATTGAATTCTCTTAGTAACAAGAGGGAGTAATTTCAATATCACTTATTCTCTTTTGCATGGGTTCAACTGAAATTTGATTAATTTACTCAGAACCACAGAATTATCAGTTTTTTGCCCACGAAATTAAATGATAATTTTTCATGAACTCTCAATTCTTTTAGCAGAACTGAGGTTCATGGAAAATTAAGGAGTCTTGCATTATTAAATTCTTTTTTTTTCCCTTTTCTCTGTAGCACCTACATTGATACTTCAGAATTTTGTAATCTGCCAGTAATTTTACATAATTTGATTCTTTTGCCAGAATTAAAGGAATATTCAATGTGTGCTGAAAACTGACAAACCCCAGGAGTAAACCAATTATTGCCTTTTGTTTCTCTGATGGCCTCTCTAACTCTGGACTGAAAAGCAACTGCATAACAACAGGAGTTTGTGATCAACAAGAGTGGATATGTTTTCTCAACACTCTCGATAAATGAAAGTTGATGGGCAAAATGTCTGGGAAGATCATTCTGGAGAGTGAAGTGAAGATTGGATGCAAGGTTAATAAAAATATTTTTTTAAATGGCTCTCTGTGCACAGATAGTGGGTTTGTGTCTGGTGCACAGGGAGTTTGTTTCACTTCAATCGTATCAAGAGGAGTATAAAGGATTGTATTCAAGAATGGTGGGAGTGTAAAAAATGTTACAAATGTATTATGAACTAACTAGATGGGAGGGTGTTGACCCTTTAAAAGCTAATGAGGGAACTGAGATGACCAATGAAGAATGTAGTAGCCCTGAAGAAAGGAAACAAGAAGTTAAACTCTCACCAAGACTGCAAAAATGTTTAATTTAAGTTGTTAAAGACTGGAGAAGAATAAGAGTCACTGCCTGGAACTGGAAGTGAGACTGCCATGGAAATACCACTGTGCAGATTTGGGTGCAGTAGGCAGTGCAGGTGGAGGGAATTCTGCAAGGATTATTTAGAAATCGTAAAGCTCAAGGGGGTCTCTATGGTAAGATTTAGTGAAAAAGTATGCTATGAAGGTGGAGAAACAGTAAACTGCTTCTTACTGAGGATCAAGCAATTGCAGTCAAGAATCAGAAAGATGGAAGGTGAGCAGGAAGAGCAGAGTTGTCATTTTGTACATTGACACAAATGATATCCCAAGTGCCAAAACAGGTGATCATGCTGTTGGGATAATGTGGAGTTTGTGTGTAGCAACAAAGAAGAAATTCAATAATGCCAACATAGTAATTAGTGGAATAATATGAATTAACACTATTTGGAACTACAGGATTGACTACATGAATGAGAGATTAGATTGAGTAGGTCAAAGGTAAGGTTTATTCTTTGTTGGTACGAAGTTCTGCCTCAGCGAATGGGACATTAATATAGATGATGTTCTTCTTCACATAAGAGATGAAGTCTTTGCGGCTTACCCACCAAGTGTAGGTGTCATTTTAATGACTGAATCCACCATTGTTCCTAGGGCACTGATGACACTCTGACCCAGTGGAAAACCCTCTATGACCTCATTGTAAATCATGTATTGGAAAAACACCAAATCTAAAATTTAACTGAAGAGGTTCAAATAAGCATGGCAAACTTCTTACAACAACAAATAACTGAGTGAATACATACAGTAGTCGCCTTCCCTAAAACTCAGGGGACCGACAGCTAAGATCATTTGCACCATTAGGGATGGATGGAAAAGGAAGGGTAGAGAGAAACCGGGTGTCAGCATTAGCCTACTCTTGTAGAAAAGCATCAAGAGGTCCGCAATTTAACGCCCCATCTGACAGACGTCGTACTCACTCAAAGTGCTCTCCATGGAGCACCTCAAGTAGGGATCAGGATACCACGTGAATACACACAGAAGTAGGGAAATGTATATGTGCAAACTGAAGTGAACTGGTGGAAAAAGACCACCATCGCAGGAACAAAATTTTTTACTGTACTACAGCCTCATCTCATTCAAGATAGATCACAAAGGAAGGTGTGAGAAGCAGAGGAGAATTGAAATGATCCAGAAACAGAGATAGGGGAACACCATACAAAAAATAAACAAATAGATTAAAGAATGAAAGCATAGAAATATCTAGCACAAAAAGAAAGCAATTTGGCCTAGACCTTAGAAACATTGGTAAAAAACTGACTGTTGTCAGCCTGAGATTCTTTGATATTTTCCATGCTTCCTTTGGCAGAGTTGATGAGTCTTGTATTATTAAATTTCTTTTTGCATTTTCTCTGCAGTGCCTATATTGATGATTCAGATTTTTGTATCGTTTGATTCTTTTGCCAGAGCAAAAAGATTCATTATGAAGGCAAAAAACTGAAAAAACTCCGGAGTAAACCATTTATAACCTTGTAACTGATGGTGCCTCAAGCTGTTGGATTGCAAATGTCACAGTGATTGTAAGCTTGTATGAGGTACCAAATCTGAAAAATTAGGTAAGTACTTGTGTGCATTATAATTAAACACAAAATGAATAATCTATTTCCAAACCAGAAGAAGTAACACACTGACGATTGATACTAACAGATGATTGTAAAATAAAAAATTTGGAAAAACAATTTTCCTTCTCCATTACCTTACGTTTTCTGGTTTCTCTTGATTTCCAGCTTGCTTAACAGGTCATCAGTAGTCATTGACAATCTCTCTTCTCATTAGGTACTATTACAACAGAGTTATCATTTAAAGAAAAGTTATTGCATACAGAAAAACTTCTTTAATTTCTGACTAATTGTCCTTTCAATGTACAAACTGTCACAGAGATAAAATAAAATGCAGAGATAATAAATTACTACATTTATGTAACTTTTTCACATTCCTCTGCATAGTTAGCCAATGTTATGGAACATGATTCATACATAAAATAAATATCAGATGAAACCATAAATATGTAATAATATTCTTCTTGCTTAAAATAAATAGCAACAGAAAATGTTCATAAAAGTAATCCATTTGTTGAAATTGAGAACTAATATGTGCCAAGCTTAATTCATGTTCATCACTGAACAAAACTTCCATCAAAACACATAACAACAAAACTTTAAAAATAACTTGAATGCATGCCTAAATTGGCAATATTGATTTTTAAAAAATCTAACTACAGCATATTAGGAAAATAAACTAGAAGCATATGAGAGTAAGACGGTATCACAAAATGTCACAGATGTCATGCGAGGGGGGGAAATATATACCACATATCATTGCATATGTGTATATATATTTATATAAAAAACATGAAAAAATATGACACCACACACAACTATGTCACTACTCTGAATGGAATAATATGTTCTGTGTTCATCTGGGAGAGGGAAAGGCCAACTGAGATTGCATGAGAAGGTGCACAACTTTTTTGACATAAAATTAACAAATGGATAGAAGAGATTAGCCATCACAAAAAGTATAGGAATTGGATCAATTGACATATATATGTAATCAATCAGAAGGTGGTGAAGTCTGGAAGTAATTAAGTGATGGATAGCCGCACAGGCATAATGCAATTAGAAGACCAATTATTTTTAATACTGCTAAAATAATTTCAAACAAACTTGCAAATTTTCATTACTAAACAGCATGACTGGATCAAAAAAGTGGATCCATTCTGGGATCTGTAGTAATGGAATGAAAGATTAATAAGCATCTCTTTGCATACAGACAACATATGTACATAAACTGAAAGAGTATTAAAGAGAGGTATATTCTACTACATCTATATTTTCAACTGCATTACTAAATGGTCATGGAAATTCCAATCTGTTAAATATTCTCATCTTATGAAATACAAAAATAGGCTATTTTTCAACATCCCACTTCATAAACATGATAAAATCTTATTTTTAAAAACATAATGAGTCAAACCAAAAATGGGGGTACAAGAATATATATACACACACACACATATATATGTATGTATATTATTTATAAATTTATACATATATATGTGTGTGTGAGTGTATATATTATATGTACACACACACATATGGAGAGCAAGAGATTTAAATACGTATATAAACATAATCATATATACACACACATATACGTGTGTGTACATATATATATATGTACATACATCACACACACAGAAAGCAAACTCTCACCTATTGGTGAATAGATATCCATTTTGTGGATTGTATGTGCTATTCTCTACCAAGCACCTCAGTTTTTAATAAAATTACAATCATAAATATAATTAAATGCTTTGAATCTTTGATATACTTCCTTAAGAATACAAAATACCTGGACTTTAATAAAAGCTTTTAATTTCACAAAGAAAGTTGTTAATAGTATTCACGGTTTAAATTACACATTTTTGTACTATCCACACACTTCCATTATTGTTCCCCTCTCATTCACTGGCCCTGAGAATCCCATTATCTCCTTTAAAGGCAAGAGCAAATTCATAGTTCCACTCCATTCAACAAATAAGTGATTAACTATCTACACTGCTTTATTTTAATTGGTATCATATGCCAATATGAATCCATATCAGTAATCCTTTGTCCAAATATGACATTTGCCAATCAGTTACCTTTTCCTGGCTACATGATTGGTGTAGCCTTAAGATGAAAATATGTTCTCCTATTCACTTGAAAAAAGTTCTTTGCTCTTGTAAAACTATATTTCCATCTTTAAAAAAATTGCTAAAACATGGAGAAAATTGTACTTTCCATTGCTCAAAAATGCAAATTAATCACAATGATTGCAAAAGGGGAGTTAAGTCCACATCCGTTTATATTACCACCTCCCATGTATTTCGGTTATCTGTTTGTGTTTGTATATGTGTGTATTGTATATGTATATATTCACATGGATGTAGATGTTAGGAAAAGGGATACGAACACACATAAAAGACAAACACAGGAGAGGTGGGAAAGCCAGAATCGAGCAGATCACAAGTGTAAAAATATTTCCTTGACTGGGACTTGAACACCGGATCTTTTGACTTCCCGGGCTGATATGCTGATGCTAACCACTTGAACTATTGAGAAAATGTAATTTACACTGAATCTTTGGGGCTTTACGCAACCAAGTGTGTCCCAATTCTTTGGCCAAGAGATGGCATTAGGGAGCTGTTTCACCCACCAAAGGAGAAATAGACAAGACACAAGAGGAAAGGACAGTAGGAAAGCAATCATACAACCTCATAAAGGATATGAACAGAAAGATATACATATCATGAATATAAATATTTTATACATAATTTATTCATATTATATGAAGGTGTGTGAAGGGAGAGCACGAACTATTCTCAGTTCCTTCTCTCCCTTGAGAAAGGTGGCAGTACCACCGAAAATTCAGAATGTGAATTTCTTTCTTTTTTGTATTTTTGCTCACTATCTTGGTATATTTTGCTATTCGCATCGATGAGACTTTCACATAAGTTATTTATATATGTATATATACATGGATATAAGGATATAAAAGACGAACACAGGAATGGTGGGGAAGGTGGAATCGAGCAGATTACAAGTCTAAAAAAGTTTCCTTGACCAGGACTTGAACCACAAATCTTTGACTTACTAGATGCTCTGATCATTGAGCTATCAAGGAAATGTAAACTACACTGAAATGCCAGAGATGTTTATGCAACCATTTGCCCCAATTCTTTATCCAGGAGCTGGCATTAGGGGGCCATTTTGTCTCCTCATGTTCATCTGTTATATATGTTCTTATCCCTTTTCCCTGTATCTGTATCAATGTGAATTAATGTGTTTGCAATGTGGTGGGTTTTTATATTTGAATGTGTGTGTACATATGTACGGCACTTGAGCATTACAATGGAACACAGAAATATACATAGAAAGCACATAAAAGGAAACTCACATTTAAGAAAGTTTAAGCTCCTGGCCTTCTTAAGGCCCAAAGCTCAAACTAACTTAAATGTGATTGTCCTTTTAAGTGTTGTCTAAATATATTTCTGCATTCTATTGTGCTGTCCGAGTGTTATATTGCTCTTGTGAGTGCTTCTATATCATTAGGTGGCATACACAAGAAAACAAAAAAAAACAGAGTACACAAGAAAATTGACTATTGAGAATTAGAATTTTTAGAGGAGGAAATGCACCATGGTGGGATGAACTAGTTGATGAAGTTTTTCACAGCCACCTTCTTGCAGTAATAAATAAATCAGTAATAGAAGGTCTGTACATTTCATCCACAGTGGTCATTTGATATTATGAGTTATTCAACATTAAACAGCATTTGTATAGTTACAGCAGATGCAAATATAAAAACATTTTTGGGAAAAAAATAATTAACAAAAAACACCACATAACATTTCGGTGGTCCCAGCTACCTTCATCAAAGTACGAGGAAGGACTGCATGGATATATACATTTTTCTGTGTGTGTGTAAAATACAGATAACATCAAAAAGGGAAACAAAAGAGTATAAATATTCAGAGGAATACCTCACTTTATTTCAGGGGTCTCGCACTTGAAACACTCAGAATAATTCTGATTTGGTAACTATGAAGACACATGGAACAATTACTAATAATATGAGAATTTATTGTGCATGAACCAATTGGAAATACCTCATTCTATCTTCCCAATTATGTCTATTTCACCTGGGAGTCCTGATTGATCAGAATGAATCTGAAATTCACTTGTAGACAATAAACACATAAGGTTCTTGCACATGTTTCACAACTTTAAAGGGGAAGGATTAAGGTAGGAGAGGGCGAAGAGAGCTTTTATAAAGAGAGAGAAACCTTTTAAACTGAGTGACATAGATTCCAGAAGATTGCCTCACCTCTGCTGTAAAAATTATTTGAAGGAAAGAAATAAGTTGGATTAGTTCCTGAAGTTTTGAGTGTCTCAGGATTTTGTATTCAATCTATAATAAATACCAAAGTGCCATTATTTGCCTGATCATATTATCTCTCATGAGTAACTTATCAGTGCACTAGAGCAATAGAATTTATTTGGGGAGGCAACTGACAGCTGAGGTCATTTGCACTATTAAGGATGGATGGGAAAGGAGGAAGGGTGGAGAGAAACCCGGTGTTGGCATTAGCCTACTCTATAACGAAAGACACCAAGGGATCCACAACTTAACGGCCCATCTGATGGATCGCATAGTCACTTAAGTTCTCCCCCCAAAGCAACTCAAGTAGGGATCGGAATACCACTGAAAGAAATTTGCCATCTTCAGGATTCAAACCCAGGCCCTCTGGGTGGGAAGCCAGTATACTAACCACCACAGTATCACGATCCCCTTGGTAAATTAGAGCCTGTAATGATGGTCTAAGATTGAAAATGATATACTTTTTTCCATGTAACACAGTTTGTATTTTAATCAGTTATGCAGGCTTTTATTTTACTGGGCACCCTCAGCCATTTACCCAAGGGGTATGATTTTTCGGGAACCAGATCTTCCTGGGAAGGCACAATTGGCATAGTGATCAAGAAACTGGTCCCCCTTACTACCCTAATGTGTGAATCACACTTGTGCCGTATAGGGTTGAGTAATGTGTGAGGTCTACCTATCAAACCGACCTTTCAGTTGATAACTGCAGTTTTGTTTGCACAATTATCTATATTTATATTTCCACATGGGCTCATTACTGAATTTAAATATACAATTGTTCAAATTGAGTAAGAAACTTCTTCAATGACAGACAAATATATTAAGGAATAAAAAAAATGCCAAATGAAATTATGCCAACCTACCTATTTAGAGATATTGTCAAACTTAATATTAGAGTTCAAATCAAATCACAATGACTGGAGTCGACAATGGGATAAAGAACTTCAAACGAATCAAATATCAACCACATTGGTAACAATGTAAAATCAATCGATCCATTAGTCGAATGAGTGAAAGGAACATTTCAAATGCACAACTCCCAGAATAGGAAGGAGAGCGTTTTCTGAACATTTATACTCGTGTACCTCCAGACATTTATACTCATGTGAGTTCCCTTTTTTAAGTGATCTATATTTTTGAGGAAACATTAAAAAGAGACTTTTTGAAATATTCAATGTTTCAGGCCATGCATAACTCTGAAGAAGGTAGGAAAGAGCTACACAGACATAGGCATGGATCACTTAAAGTTTAAAAAAGTGAATGCTTCACTTCCTTTTTTTTTGTAGTTGGTGTCACATTTTTGTGATAAAAACATTGCATATAACCACATTGGTGAAACATTGCTCAATATGCACAAACATATGCATATAAGTATTCCCTAAAAAAATATGGCTTTTCAGCAAATGAAGTAGGAATAAAAAAAATAACTAACAACATGTTACAACAAGGAATAAGGATGAACAAGTTGGCCGTAAGTATCAGATACATAGGTCAAAAAACAATAACAACCCTAAGATGACTAATATGGAAGAATGATCACATTTCATAACACACCATAACAATTCATTAATTGACTCGAATTCTTGTAAACAAGAAATATATAAAAGGAATTACTTCACAATATCTCCTCATATAAGTCATTCTAATACCACATTGTAATAATTCACCATCTAAAATACAATAAAAACTATAGAAGAATGTAGCACTGTATAAAAATAGGACATTATAATTGCCCTGATTTCCGTATTTGGACCAATTATATTCGGAAAAAAGAGAAGAAACAATTCAGTGTCACAACCTGCATCTTCCCTTACATTGGAGCTTCAATTGCAGGAAATACAAATGGCATGGGCATTGTGATGCCCAAGACACTCAGAGAGAGACATCTGTTCTTAAATATGTAATTATTTCACTAAACTGTCATGGCATCCCCAACCAATTAAACTCCGTGGATAATATGGGATGAGGATGAGGTAAATAAAGACTTCAGTGGAGGCTCGCCAGACATCATCAGGTACAGGGTCAACCTTAAAAAACAGGTCATTTACATATCAATAGAAAAAAAATGTTGCAAGAAAAACCAAACCAAAGAGGATTGAGATCAGATCCATTGGTCATATAGAAACATAGAGAGTTCCCCTAATTCAATAAGCAACCTTGTGTCAAGTGTGTGTATGCATGTTAAGTACAAACGATTCCATGAAACACTTTTTTTCTGCTTCTAGTCACTGGGAGCGATGGGTGGATGAATTGGGTGATGACGATGCACATGCCAGGTTTGTTGAGGGGGTGGGTGCTGGTGAGGAAGGGGGTGGTATGGACGGTACATTCAGAAGTGGCTGGAGGTGGGACCGTGAGGAGGGCACACTAGACAGTGGCACACCTCGACCCATTGTGGCATCCGTGCCAGTCGATGAGGAAGGAGAAGATGGGGAGTAGAAAAGCAGTTGTGCCTGGCGCTGCGACAGCTGGAAAGGAATCAGCTCCTCCTCATCGCCCCCCACATGCCCCTGCCGAACACACCGACTTGTTAGCTGCTGTTCTGCCATCTGGTGGTGCACCATCCCCAGACCTCCAAAGGACCCAATATGCTGGTGCTGAGTGGCGAGGCTGTGCTGGTGGGTGGTCGCCTGAGCAACAAAAGGACATGGTGAGTGAAGGTAGGGATGGAATGGTGGCTCGGAATGAACACCAATTCGAAATTTCTCCAACTAAGATCGGGAAACCTTTGAGGATATATGCAGATGCAGTCAGGCCACTTATCAAATTGCTGGGGGTGAATTCAGAGAATATGTACACTCTTACGATATATATGTATTTATGTTTTTTTTACATAAACACTCAAATTCAAGCAAAGAAATATAGCACTGAAATGAAAACATTATGCAATATTCAAATTAATTAATTTTTCATACATGTTATTCATGTAAAAATAAATTAGTAGCCTCATACTTATGCTAATTCATGCATGCGAGCACTTTAACAAAGATTTAAGATAATATATCTTCAAAAATACCTGAAAAATCATCTACAATCAAATCATTCAATGAATTTTCTGGAATCCCACTAGCTATTACTTGTGATGCAGCTTGGCTTCTGAATGGCAAATCAACCACCAGTAAAGATTTTCAGCCAATAAATAATATACAAGGTCTCCCCAATAAATACACGAACCAAGGCCATAAAAACTTTCTTTTGCAAAATTTTGTCTACATCAATTTTATCCCCTTCAAAGTACTCTTCATTTGTTGCAATGCACTTATTCCATCTTCTTTTCCACTGTTTAAAGCACCCTCGGAAGTCCTCAGCAGTTAGGCTTTTCAGTTTTATCATCATTTCTTGCTTTATTGTGTCCACATCTTCCCAGTGATGTCCCCTCCTAACATTTTTGCATTTTGGGAACAGGAAAAAGTGGCAGGGGGCGATAAGGAGGATGATCAAGGATGGTGATTGAGTTTTCTTTCCAGAAAGGGAAAGGAGGAAGGGTGGAGAGAAACCCTCACATGAAACAGGTTAGATTTTGATGAGTAAAGTTTCCACTGAAAGTATTAGGAACAGGGGAATATTTTTTGCAAAAACAGAGGAAGACACAAACGACAAGAAGGCTGGTTTTGGATGGAAGTTCTTGAATTACAGTCACTTTTTTTGAGCACAAAAACATGGGCAGACAGTTTTCCTTTCCTCACAATGAAATCACATTACCCCTTAGCTTATGCTGAGTTATGTCCTCAAGGAGCAAAACAGTACCTTCTTTATTAATGGCTTACTTACAAATGGCTTGAAGCATATTATGGCATCGTGACAGAACTACTCTGTCACAGTAATAGCACATTACCTCCAAGATTTGAAAGTATGCATAAGGAATGATCAGGTGACTAAGTCAGACTCACCCGGGACGTGTCAAGTAAGATCCTATGGGATGGAGGCAGGAACGGTAGCTGCATGGCATTGGGGGGAGAGTGGGGTGCTGCCGCAGCTGATGGAGATGTTCCACCAGATGCACCAACGGTTGTACTGCTTACAGCACCTGCTGCCACACCGCTAGGGCTGTATGGCACCTGAGCAATACATGTTCATTAGAAAGAGATCTTCAAAAGGAAATAAATCCCTTGGCCGCAAATATGACAGAGTATGTTTTTGATTATGTGATAATTTTGGAACATGCAAGATTGGAGTTAGAGGCCTGGTGGAGAAATAAAAATATGGTTTCCAGGTTGTCCTTGGTATCCATTTTTGTATATCTCCAAACAATCCTAATGTATTTTGGGAGCTCCCTCTAGTTTTCATTAGATAATAGCCATTTAAAGAATAATATAAAAAAAAAATTCTCAGGTTTAAGGATACAAGTATGGCTAAGGAATTATCACTCATAAACCTGGATCAATCATGTCCATTGGATTTGTCAGTAATCTCCTAATCTAATTAAGTTAACAATCACTTGCAAATTTTGCACACAAGGTTTTTTTTTGTCAATTGGTACCATTTTAAAGGCATACTTGGATATTTTTGTAGCTGTTTCAGATAAAAAATCTTAAAACATATGCAATCCAAACCCACTTACATGAAAACAGTGCTGATATTTGTATTTTATAATACTATAATCCTGTGTGATTTTGAATAATTTATAAATCATAAAAATACACCTTCAAAATATTTTCCTTAACCTCAAAACTTTTGTGGCTTTGACAATTAGATTTCACCAATTTTTTCACCTATTTCCTTATATATATAAAGCTTTACTTTATTTGATCTCTTTGCATTCAAGCCAAGGATTTGTGTTTTGCATCAGGTATTATTTTGTGCAATCATTGAGATTCTGTAAACAAAAACTCAACATAAACTTTTATGGTTAATGCTCAATGAAAGGGATGGACATTTATAACACAAAATAAACACATATCAACCACTAAATGATAATTCAAAGAACAGCGGGAGAAGCTGCAATAGTAACTTTAAACAGCCACCAGCAAATATACATTGAAATGGATGAATTTCTAGGTGTAAAAATCATTCACATTGACCGGGATCCAGTTTTAAATCCCGGTCAAGGGAAATGAATTTTACACTTTGAAATACTGAACAATAAATTTTCATATAATTTAAAATCTATGGAGTAAAAATTCAAGCTTAATAAATTTATCTGACATTTCTGAGAAAATATTTGGAAGGCAACAACCTGATTTTTGATAATGGAAGTATTTAACTTGAAATAATTTCACAGCCAATTGCCCTGATTAAATACATTTGAGAATTGCAACATAAAATTCCCAGGACATTAACGCACTTCAAATAATTACTTTCCCGGGGCCACTAATCAACATTTATTTATCCCACACATGTGATCACAACCTGCACGGTGTGCATTTGGGAATCCTCGTGGGATGAGATCAAGTGGTGTTGTGCTCCAGAGGCAGCGCCATTGCCACCACTGCTACTGTCCCCCATCACCATGCCTGCCTCCATTGGGTACAAGCCATAGCGCGCCATCACAAGCTGCTCCGATACCCTCCTCAGCTCCTCCTGTTGCTGCACAATAAGGCGCTGGAGAGCGGCATGCTTGCGCTGGAGTCTATCCTGCATGGCACTCTGGGCACACGTCATCACGAGGTGGTGGGAGGGCGGTGCCACTGATGGCGCCTGTTGCTGCTGGTGGGATGTTGCCGCAGGCTGGACGAGGAACTGTTGTGGTGTGTGTTGCTGCATGTGGTGGGGGCCTGGTGCCTGGAGCACTGGTGCTGAAGAGTGCACTGCCTGGTGAGTGGGCTGCTGGTGAAACACCTGTGCGGGGTAACGCAGACTAGTATGAACACAGAGTGACTATGCAAAGGAAAATTTTCATCTTTTTGAAGCGAGAAACAGAACATGTGAATTGCAACCTTCATTTCTCAAATTGTAAGGTTGAGAACAAAGGACAAGAGGTTATGAGAAGGTTAAGACATGGCAAGTTGTGGAAGAGGCCACAAATGAGGAAAAACAAGTCATGGTGCTTTTGAAAACAATGTTGTTGTCGACCAATTGTTGATGTGAGTACTAGATCAGCCAAGCCCACACCTTGTTTCCAATTTTCAATGATTTTTACTTTTTATTTTTACTGTTATTTTTAATTTTTACTCTCCTATGGCTTTCTTCTTGCAGATTTTTTTTCAGGGTCAAATTTAAAAATATAAATCACTAATAACATATTAGAACAGAAGTTTGGAAAAATATGTGACCATTAGTAATGCCAGGATGTTAGTAGAATGAGCCCTAGAGATAAACTGCAGTAACAGGTGAGCGATGAATTCGGGAATTCCTCTTTCCTCATCACTTATTATGAAAAAATTTGATCACTAAGAATGTCATTTTTGGGACTGATATTTTTGCTCATCTTGCAAAATCTGTGCAAATTGCTCATTAAGCAAGGTTCCACTGTACTTGTTTGACTAACTCCTGGACTTAGTTAAATTTCATTTTAAGATTAATCAATTAGGATTGTTTAAACTATTTCCACATGTAACTTAGGGTTATCTCATCTTTTGTTATGATGATGAGACAACTGATATTATTTTTTATTGATGTACAATTAACAGCTTTTGTCCATATGACACTCTATTTCTAGCTTTGAAGCAAATAAACATTTTTTTCCAATTTGAGTTTAAATTATGAATCTATGACAAACCAACAAGATGACATAAGCATTTGGATATGAATAATATAAAAAAACCATAAACACAGTAATCAACCCGAAGGTTGGTTTAGTAGGTGATGGTAGAGCTCACCCATGTACTAGGCCTGACAGTGTGTGAATATTCACACATCAGGGTAGGGGGGCCAGTTCCTTTCCCTGTGCCGGTTATGGTTTCCCAGGAAGATCTGGTACCCGAAAAATCAACTAGCTTGGGTGGAGCTGCAGGTGCCCAAAGTGCCTTGACCGGGAATCGAACCCAGGACCCTCCGGTCAGTAGTCCAACGCTCTACCCACTAGACCACCGCGATCAACATGAATAATATATAGACATCTTAACAATTTATGCTTTACCATATTAATTCACTCTCTATTTGCCTGAATGCCTCTAGAACTGAAGCAAGTCCTTAATTCTCCCCAAAAGTTGAGGCACTTGGAACTGAAAGTACTTTCCAGGAAAGAATAAAGAAAGAGGGGCTGATACAATTGAGCAAAGACAAGGGATGAAAGGATTTGCTTCTTTGGCCACTCACCTCGACAGTAGACACAGAAGAGGAAGGGTGGAAGGGGGTGCTGGCATGCGTGTGGTAGAGGGGTCCCAGAGGCAGGCCGGTGAGCACAGCTGGGATGGCTGTCAGGTACTGGGGTGGGGGTGGTGGCGGAGGTTGTGTTGATGATGCTACCTTCTCCCTCCCCCCTGATCCTGTGCCCACCACCAGTTGCTGGGGCATCACCGCCATCTGATGGCCATGAGAGAAGGAGAACAGGTTCTACAGTGGTCTAGAACCATTTTCTCAATTCTCCCCTCATTTTCTCATACATGTATGCTCATTACTGTAGAGTACAGACAATTAAATGTGCAGAAAAACCTGTTTGCACGCACCAACAGTAGCCCTAATATAGATCATCTTCTTTCAGGGGTGAAATTATATTTTTTGTCGTAGAATTTTTGGATTGAGAAGAACCCAAAATTACAATAGAAATACATTTGTGGTTCATTTAAATTACACTCAAACCTCATTATTTTGATCCCACTAAATGTGAAATATCATGGGGTACTTGAGAGCTACATGAAGTCTCTGAACAATAACATAGGACTTTGTATGCTTTTTAGATACTAAGACATTGTGTTTTCTCTTCAATTTTTGTGAAAGAACTGAATTTCCTCTTTCAAAAGTTGTGCATAATCAAATATGATAAATTAAAAAAAATTTCACTTATAACAGTACAAACTCAGTCATTGACAGCCCTGAACTGTTTTTTTTGATAATCTAAGAGTACCATATCCTACTCATGTCCACTCATTATAATAATACAGTTAACTCTCAATAATCCATGCACAGATTATCTACTTTGAGGATTATCCGTACCCTTTTCTTCCTAGAACCTCAAAATTTTAATAAAATTTTTATTGTCCACAGACCATACATATCATGTGGGTATAGGAGTCATCAAACACAAAAAGTACAAAATACAGGCACATTTCAATACTACAAACATGCTTAAAAAAAGAGCACATACATTAAAGTATGTAATGAAAACATGATGCATTACAACCACTCTTCATTCAAAAATTCTTAATAAAATTACAGTCATGAAGAAATTAAATTTTTTTAAGCTTCGATATACTTTTAAAAAATTACAAGTTGGAAATTTATGGGTTTCCTTAAAATTTTTTAGTTTCACAAAATAAAAGGTTGCCAATCCTATATAATGTAATAATTCAAACATTTTTCCACTATCCCTACATTCCCATTATCGTTTCCCCTACATCCATAGCCCTGAGAATTCCATATTCTCCTTTAAGGTGAGCAAATCTTAACTACACAAAAAATAAGTCAACAACTACCTTCATTGTGTATTATAATCAGTATCATATGGCAAATATCCATCCGTACCGTTGTGTCCTTGAATGTAAGTTACTTAGATAGTTCTCAAGGTTGATAACTTTTTGGGATATCTTGGGAGTCTTCTTAACCATATGATTTCTGAAGTTCAATGATTAAAATATTTTAACTGTTTTCGATTTCTATTATGTAAGTGTAAAACTGTATGTTTTAAAACTTCACTTCCGCAAAGCATTTATCAGCAGAGAAATTAAAAAAAAGACTTCTGATCCTCTTCCAGAGCTAGGCTAGTAGGTGTTGAATAAATGAATGAGTATCCTATTTACAATCATTAATTTTTAGGATAGGGTCATTGGCAAACGAACCTGAGAATGGTGGTGCTCAGTGGAAGATATAGTGGGATTTTCAGCAGCAGAAAGTGCCACTGGGGGCTTTGGTGTGGCGATGCTCGTCACCAATGCCAGCATTTCACCGCTATTAATACCGGAACAAATGACACTCTCCTCTGTGACCTCCTGGCGTCGTCTGCTCTCGCCTCCCATGCTCTCCACCCCAGAGCATTTGGAACCACCAGACTGGGAGATGTGCTGCAAGCGGGTCTGCTTCTGCCAAAAAAGAATGGGAAAAACCTTGAGGTACACAGGGACTGAATGTTTCCCTGACCAGTAGTCAAAGTTGCAGCACATGTGATAGAGCTGGACCATGACCATGCCACCAATTTCTTTTCAGAGTAAATGAATGGCAAAATGATGATTGACAATGTTTCTTTTCATTTGAATGCTGCAAAAATCCTTCATATCCATCACCTTTTGGCAACACATTATTCAGTGACCATTTTGCTATGAAGGAAGTTATAAAACAGTCATATCTCATATCCTAACTATAAAAAATATTGACATTATTTATTTAAATATCCCCTGGATCTCCGTCAGACTTTGGACACCAAAACTTTCTTTTCCTTCTGATCCAAGTTAAGGCTGTCCAAACATTTTGTCTATCAAGAGGTCTACTTATATTAGTGATATTCCTGGTATTGAACATATTTTCCAGCTGCTAATCACTACTGGCAAAATCAATTGAAAAGACCATGTCTTGTGAGGCCCAGAATTTCACCCGAATCCATTTAAAAGAACGATGCCAATAATTGAGTGAAACGATGCCCATGGAAAACAAATGGGTAACAAAATGTACACTTCACCATAAATTATAAACAGTAGCCAAAGACTGTAGAAAAGATGAGCACTTGGCTGGCAATTAAAGATGCAATTTCATGGATTTACATAGTTATGCAGAAGCTGATCCCTTTATGATCACTCATAGTATTGAATGACCACTGTGTGTGCCATGTGTACGTCTATCTCTCCATTACCAATTCATTTTGCTGTGTGGTCACTCAATTTGTGTGGTGGAGTACAATCATCATATTAGTGGTGAAGATCTCAAAGATAGGATGCTGCATGTATATCTCATTGAAGGAGATGGGGATGATGTGGTGGCTAACGTACAGACTTCCCACTACAGACAGAGGGTTCAAATCCTGGAGACAAAAAATATTTTTCAGCGGTATCCCAATCCCTACTTGAGGTGCTTTGTGGAGAGCACTTTGAGTGAGTACGACATCAGTCAGATGGGATGTTAAACTGCGGACGCCTTGGCTCCTTTCAACAAGAGTAGGCTAATGCTGATGCCGGATTTCTTTCTTCCTTTCCCATCCTAATGGCGCAAATGACCTTAACTGTTGGTCGCCTCCCCCAAAAACTACTACTACTATGTAATTGAAAGGAAGTACTATAATAAATGGTACATGAACTTGTTTAAAGGCTGTTGAATACAACTATTATGAATTTAATGATTGTAAATACCAGAATAACATCAATAAATCATCATTTAAGATGCAACAGTAAATTAAAACTGGAAAGTTTATTTATAAAATATACTGGAGTGAAAACTTCCAGGCCAGCATGCTTCAATCACACACTCCCTTATCTCATGGAGATGGGCCAACCCACAAAGGAAATGGATGTCTGAAAAAAGCATAGGAAGAAAAAAGAAAACTACTGGCGTGAGCAGTGTGCAGATGGTTGTTTCCTTATAGCTTCAGAGTCCACCGTATAAATAACAATTACCATGGTAGGCGACACTGAATATTACTTGTATTATTATATATTACATTTATATTAATATTACTATGTGTACACTTTAAGTTATCGGATAAAATTGTTTAGTAAAATTTAATGACATAGAGAGAAAACATGGTTTTAAGTTCTTAAAAAAATTGACACATGCCGAATGATGGACCATCATTAGTTAACTTAGTCTGAATTAATATTCTACACACAAATTGTACTTAATATTATACTAAACATATTGCGAAATATATAAATCAAGAGGTAGCTCAAATTATTAAATATGATAAATTTAAGTTCAAAGCATAAGGATTGAAAATTTCACGTTCAAGGGACATAAGGGACAAATTTCTGCATTAGCCCATACTATGTGTATTCTACTATATATGATTCCATTCATATTTTTTTTGATTTAATGGGTGCGATTTAAGTGAAAGTCCTCTGGGCTTAAGAAATTAATTGCTCTAAGTTCAACCATAAGCAAATTCATATTATTTTATTCAACATACCCCAGAGGAAGCTGATTATTTACTCACAATATTGTTTAAACAGAATAATCCAAGCTGAGAATATCCATTATGACACCTATGGTAAAATAGTTATTACAAATGGAGATCTGAAGTCTTGCTGTGGGTCCGGATGACTCTGAAGTGAGGCAGCCAGAAGCGCATAGCAAAAAGAATGAAGAGCCGATCAAAGCAATGTGGATGCTGAATAATGGATATAGGTTACATGCCAAGTGAAGAAAGGGTTGGATGACAATGAAGGGGAACTTTAATTCCCCTAAAAAAAAAACAAAGGTTAGCAGAAAAGAACACAGTATAGAATATCAATTTCACAAATAAGATGAAAGGATAAGACTGTAAAAGGAGAAGCATTTTGGCTGAAAGAAAATGGATGTATGTTAAGTAAGATATATTTAAGGGATGGAGTGAAGGAGGTGTGTCTTCTAACCTTTGGCTTAATCAAACCCTTTTTCATATAAAAAAGTTAAAAAAAAAACTTTTTAAAGCGGGAAGGCCAAGAGCATTCTTTCATCATGGAGGATTTCTACAATGCAACTTCCACATTAAAGATTGTTTATCCATTGGGGAGTGTTTTTCCACTTACCACAGATGATGTCTGTGAAGTGACCTGAGAATAGACTGATATGGAGTCTGAGCCTGCACCTCGAACTTGCTCCCATGAATCCGGAGCATGCACCATCCTAGAACTTGCTCTGCCCCTTCCAGCTGAAATGAGAAACAAAGAATGGGTCATGTAGGAGAGACATGTTATGAGAATAAATATCACAGTTAAGGAATGATATCATTTCCTTTCAATTCTATCAAAATGTAAGGTGAAAAGCTGATTCTTTTTTTTAATGCTCCCTATGGGTTCTCAGTCAGAAAACATTATATGTACTGGAGAGCCACCATCATTCACGAGAATAAATATTCAGAATCTTTTCAGAACTGGCAAAAAAGAAAGATGTTGGGTGATTGGATCAATGAAAGATAAACAGTTTATAATCACAATGCCATCATCATAAGTAAAATGTATGTCCAGGTCCTCATCCCATTCCCTCCATTCTTCATACTGTTGCTCTCACTCTTCTCTTTCCTCTGATCATCCCTCCTTCTGCACTTGCACACACAACACACTCTCTCACTCTCATATACCCATATGTAAAATCTCCTAGGTCCATTATGCCTGTGGCACTGAAGAGGTTCTCTGCCAATAAAATTTCTTTGCATCTGAGAAAAATGCATTCCACAACTAACTGGAACTACATCTGAGAGAGTCCAAAGCTACTTAGTTTGAGTCTGACTGCTACTACAATAGTAATCACACATACCTTTTAACCTAGCTTAAATTAAAAAGCATTTTAGAAAACATACAAGATCAAATCACATCCCCTGAGATAAATAAGGTACACACACATGGTGTTTTAGATGTACAGCCAAAGCTTCTTTGAAAAGAACTGAAAAATCAATCCATGACAAATTGCAACAATCATATACTATATACCATATTTCCCAGCCCATATGATGCACTTTTTTTACTCCAAAATGTGCTCTAAAATCACCCTGGGCTGGGATAAATGGGTATATTTCGAAATATAACCTTAAGCTGATTCCCCAGGAAAATACTATTGAGAGTATTCTTTCCTGCATCAGGCATAGAAAATGGTGGCCTTAATTACAAATTTCAAATTATTTTGAGTAAGTAGTAAGGAACAGAGTTTTAATATTTAACTGAATGTACTTTCTAAAAAAAAGAATTCCAATAAAACAATAAATTTATACAATGCAGCACACATGGTTTCATCTCACATGTGGTGCTGCTGAGAAACTTATGGGCATTGATCTAACAGTGATGTCACCGCTATGCAAATACATACATACATTGTATTTCTCCCGATAAACTCTCAATAAACACAATCTAGTCTATACACGCTTAACTTTAAGTAGTATCAATGTGTCACAAAGGAATAGAAAATGGTTTGCTTAGAAAACCAATTTTCCCAACTTCAAAATAATAACAGATATTAAGTGGTGCATAAAAAGTTTAAAATGATAATAAGCTCATGGGATCTTAACAGAGAAGTAATGTCATAAAGTAATGAATTAAACTTGAGGCTGTCAATTATGCTTCAGAACATGGAAAAAAGGTTCCCGAATGACATTTTGGTTGACCCTCCACCTGAGAAGATAATATTAGAATAGAAGAAGTAAAAGGAATTTAGTAAATGCAGAAGAGTAAAAAACATACCTTACATTCATGTGTACCTAAATGGCCAAATACAGAGGAACATGTTAAGAACTGGATAATAAGTCACAGGAAGAATGGGATTACTATTCCAAACAAACTGATTTTAATTGAAGCAAGAAAATATGAAATAGGTATGTCTATCACCAATTTTCATGGGATGACATGTGTTGTGTACAATGGTACAAGTGAGGTGAGTGTTCGTCCCATGATGGTGGCAACTGAGGCTAGTGACCTGTGGAACGCTGACCAATGCCTGAGTCACCTACCCCATCATGATGCATCATGATACCATCATATGACGGTGCAAGTGAAGTGAGTGGTTGCCCAGGATAGTGCCGACTGAGGTTAGAGACCGCCGTTGACCATTGATGAATGCCTGAGTCACCGACCCTATTATCACACATAATGACAATGATTAACTGATGACTGGAACTACCAGGGTTGGAGAAAGCAGTCAGGGACTCACAATTGGGTGGGGCCCCTCTGGAAGTCGTGCAATTGTAAGGCTTGTGTAATTTCCACTTTTGTTTCTTTCCTCATTAAAGTCTGGGGTTAAAATCAGAACCCCATTGAGCTACTCCTTATTTTCCGATTTTTCCCAATATCCACCTAAATAAAGCCCCTAATTACCTGTGAGACAGCCGCTCAACTCTCTGGGTAACTTCAAATTGTCGTCCATGCAAAGATACAGGGATACGACACATGGAGCAAAGGATTCATGGAGAGAAATAGTGTGCATGTGAGTACCAGAACAAGTTCAGTTGGTCCCAACTATAGTAGTACAAAAACAGCCACTTGAATATGAAAGAATGGAAATGAGACCCCATCTCACGACATCACACAGGGAATAATGAAAAGGCTGTTGATTTCTAGTGTTCGTGATTGAAAAAGTCAACTCGAATCAACCCGAATGTCAATTTTGTAGGTGATGATAGATGAAACAGTTTCTGGCGTAACTTGGTGGAAAATCTTCATACTGACGTTTTTATAAATCAAACCACTTTACTTTTCCACATAAACTTTTTAATTTTCACGACCCAGGTTTCGTTATAGCATAACATTATCAGGTCAATGTGGAAAAGTAAAGTGGTTTGATTTATAAAAACGTCAGGTGATGACGGAGTTCACCTAGTACTAAGCAGGACAGTGTGTGAAATTCACACATCAGAGTAGGGGGGCCAGTTCCTTTCCCTGTGCCAGTTATGGTTTCCCAGGAAGATCTGGAAACTGAAAAAAGCACAGAGCTTGGAGTGGAGCTAAGGGCGCCCTGAGAGGCTTGTCCGGGAATCGAACCCGGGCCCTCCGGTCAGTAGTCCAATGCTCTACCCCTAAACTACTGCAACCCTTGTGTGTAATGAGTACCTCTTTGCTCTGATGAAGTCTTGTATGACCAAACAGATGGCACTGGGAGACTGGGGCTGCCCTCTGCATCCGTGTCTTCCTCGGCATCATCATCCCTGGCACCCCTCTGGCCATCGCCGCTGTTTGCCTCCTCTTCATCGCCCCTCTGTGCCCCCCTTCCATCAACCATCACCCCCTCCACCTTCATCACCCCTCCCCTGTGTGCAGCACCATCCACACCATCCCGCACCACCCCCTCCACCCGCCTCCTCCCCTTCCCTTTCCCACCACACCTCCCACCTCCTGAGCCTCTCTTCACCTGCTTCAGCACGTCTGCATAACTGCCAAGGGGAGACATGGAATTAGCAGTGCCACGCACAGGCATTGAAGGGGGCACCGTGCACATGCACAGTGCCCTCCTCCACTGGCACATATGGCCACTCTAGGTATGCATGTCCTTTTGGGCAGACCGTGACCGGAAATTATTGGACTTATCGACAGCAACATTATTAACATCCATGCTGACTATGCTAGTTCATAGAGAGGAAAAATTTTGCCGAAACTGCATGCTCAAGCATACTTTTTGACAGCTTTCAATCAGGATGGGATAAAAGAAGATAAACACTTAACCATGATCCCTGACTTCTTTACATAAATTTGGAGATAGTGCGGTGAAATTAAATAATTGGGAGCACAGCCAATGCACTGAGAAAAGAATGAGATCATAAGTAATTTTTTTTAATGCTGCCTAGAAATATTCAATCACGCATACAACACATCTCAGCATTAGTGAAACACACAAACGAATTACGAGTGACGAAGAGTCCCTCAGGACAAAACCTGAAATTTAATCATCTTAGGTCAGAACACAGTGGTGTCAAGTTTTGTCAGCCTTGAATCCTGCCATAATACCAGCTCATAGGGGCACCCAGGGTAATACAAAATGGATGCACAACATCTTAAGAGTGATAGATAGAAGATAGATTGAACAAACTGCACTTATGTAATTTCCTCTGAAGCAAAACTAGTGAATGTCAAAAAGAAGATAGGATCTAATTCTACTCCTTTTTTTAATTTCCTTGTTATCATCAGTCATGGATCTCAAAGGATGAATTCCAGTGAATGCTGTTTAAAATGCCACATTCTACATTTGCCTTCTAGACATGTACTTAAAATTCCACCCCCTAAGAACACTGTTTTCTCTAGATGACTCCAGGTGTAAGTAATTGCTCAAAGGATAGTAAACAGGTATTCCTTTTGCTACAGAAGAGAGGGGGACAAAAAGTGCTGAATCTGATATCTACCAATCTATTCTCTCGTGCATTGAAGATATGCAATACACAGGTATCAAACTAATTGCAAGTATTTTTTCTCAACGAAATTTACATCAATCGTGCCTACTTGCAGTAAGCTTAGGAAGAAGAGAGAATGAAAATTCTTCAATTGATAGCTATGCACAAAAGATAAACTGTATATAATTTATAGGCTATATCAACAAGAAATTAGAATGATAAAAGTCAGAATTTTTTTGTAGCAAAAATGCAAGGATTCAATCTTCTGCATACAAAAATATGCAGAAACATTTTTATGCTGGGAGGAGATGTTCCCCTCACTAGGGAAGTTGTCTCAGGAAAGTAGATGGGGTGATACTGTTTAAACAGGGAGGCTGAAAACAAGGTGTTAACTGTACGTGGTGAAAAATATTTCAGCATTTGGCATACAAAACCTGGCCCATCAAAGCCATTACATTATGGAACTCCTCTTCAGTCCAACACATATCATATATTTGCAGAAGAGTTAAAAATGCTAACAATTAATTAGTGTAATTCAAACTGCATGATGTTGTTCAAAAGAAGAAATGATCACTCAAATGAAAGCAAATAGGAACATGACTGCTCAAACTGGCTAACTCTAAGGAATTTTTTCTTGTGGAATAAGTGACTAAAATTCAACTATCTCAACTTGGTTATTAACATTATCCTGGTTTTACAGTATAAAATAATGCTAATCTTTATGAAACTAATGAAGTTACCCATTTATCATAGATACATACAATATTACTTGCAAGGTGCCTCACCTTACAAGCCTATGTGTGCACACGATGAATTCAGGCTTGGAATTCCATTGATGATATGTTATGTAGAAGTGTGTCTGGAGCCATATCCACTGTTGCCCTTTAGTGAGGAAACGGTAATAACATGACGTCCCCTCACCCTTCTGCATTACTGGATTTCAGAAGAAGAAATATAATACATCAGAAAAGGAGAGGAAGGCACAATTTTTCCACTACATTCAAAGTTAGTAATGTTGACTACAAACAACTCTGAGCATCACCAGGTAACTAAGCAGTAGCTAAGGTTATATTTATTATGTGTAAAATTGTTATCATCCCGGTGCAATGAAATGATCAAGTACAAAATCTAAAGGGGACTCATCAGATTTCTGAATTAAATTTTAATTTGGGATTTGGTAAACCAGGACAAAAAGCACAGATTCATACTTTGGTTAATTTTAAACCAGTTAATAGATAGCTATTCATGTTAAGTGATCTATGTTTGCTTCATGGCCTATTTCACATTAATATACCTTTAATATTTACAAAACCCAGTACTCATTTGATTCACAAGGCATCAGGAGCAAAAACAATGTCGCCATAGGGCATAGGAGTATAGAAAAAAACCATAACAAGTCAGATAATTTGGGGTTAAAACTATGATGACAACTACGTAAACAAAGTGAGGTTCAAAAATATAATTGAGAAGTGGCAGGGTGCTGCCTTATCTGCATTCCCAAATTTTCTGAAATTCCAAAAATAAACATTTTAAACTTGAATTTGCGAGTGTTTAAAAATAAAATGAATGCATATTTTTATCACCATTATTAATAGAGCTCTTCAGTGCATACTTACATTTCTCGTGACAGCTGACCACTTGGTCAAGATCATCAACGTGATAGTAGTCATACCCTGAAGTTCCCAGAACTTCAAATGGTAGATAACCAATGATCGGAGGAGCCCTAAAAGGAACAGAAATAAACAACAGAATGCTAAGCATCAAAATTCCCAAAAAAATCTTTCAACACTTGAAGGACCAAACTCATCATCTTGATCCCTTAGGATTTAACCACAAGGCACATGCATCATAACCTCCAGTTTTTAATGCAATTACTATTTGTTAGTCAGTTTAGTTTTGCCAGAAAAATATTTTCCCAAAAAGGTTCACCTAGCATCAAAATGACAGCTTAAATTTTCTGCACTTAGACAGCTAATTACATTCTTTTGTGGTATTATTTCCCTATTATCAGATAGTCTACCAGATGTTTAGAGTAGGTTTTGGATGGACACAGACTGAACGAAACTACTTTCTTAGCTTTGTCCAACAACACACAACCTGACTCCCCTCACTATCATTAACTCTTCTTCAGTTCCACATACATTATGCCCTCCCCTCTCAATCAAAGTCTTCAACATTCAGTCACCAATAAAAATGTTCTTCATCCACCTTTCCTGATCCTTTTGGATATCTTCAAATGATCACTTTCCTCCCACTTCTCTCTTCATTTGTTTTTCATTGTGTCCATTTCACTTTTTCCATCCTTCATCAATTTGCATCGTTCTTTCCATATTTCCTTCAAGTATGCTCTTCAGTGGACTATCCTGCCTCATGATGTGTCCATTCAGGGTCCCTTTTCTCCTTGTCCATGTTCTGCATAGGCTTCTCTCTGCACCCACTCTCTTCTAATTATTTCCTCAGCTGTTACTCTATCTATCCATTTCATGAGTACCATTCTTCTGTCATACCACATTATCATTGCTTCCAATCCTCTTTTCTCTGCTGCTCCAATCATCTGCATCTCACATTTGTTTCACAAGGAGAATCCATACATGACTCTGAAAGAATTGGTTGCTTATGCTTATGATAGTACCATTTGCCATTGCTTGTTGCTTCTTATGATGTAGAGCCTTCTTTGTCGTTCCTATTCAGATTACCCTCTTGCTTCCTCCGTCACTAGTGATTCTGATGCCTAAATAGCTAAACTTCCAATTTTTTCCAGGATGTCTTTTCATAGTCTACTTGGAGAATTACTCCCCTACTCTGACTCCGGAGATTATTTCTTCGGATTTAATTTTGCTCATTTTAAGGTTGCAATTTTTCATTCCCTTCTCCATATTGACTAGCATCTTATTATGGCTGTTGTCATGAAATCACAGCATACTCATCCTTTCTCCTAGAATTCATACTGTAATTACTCATTTTTTTTCCTTGACCTCATTAATGGCCTTCTCAACACACACATTTAATATTGATGGCAACAAGAAGCTAAAATAAAGTAGGTTTGCTGTAACCCTGCCTTACTCCTTTCTTTACTTCTCTCTATTATCCTCTTCTCTATATTGTCTGGGAGCAAGAATAGCTTTTTTTTGTTCCTTTTCTTCTTCTAAATCCAAATCATCTCCCACTTAATGCTTTTCTGCTTTCCTCTTTATTTTTCATGGTGCTCTAATGTTATTTTAATGATGATAGTTCATTTATTTGGTTAATTTCATGTCTTTCTTATGACACATTGGGTTGTAATAGGTGCTAAATGATTTTAGTATCGGTGCACTTAAATATACCTGTTGCTGCTTCCTCATATTTTTGTTACCCAAATGTTCCATGCAATTACTCATCAGGCTGATTTTTCTGAGGTTATTGCATTTTTCTGCCTCTTTCTTCTTTGGAACTGGGATGATTACATACTTTTTAACATTTATTGGTATTTCTTCTCTTACATATTTATCACAGAGTCAAAGTCCTTTTTCCTGACTTTTTAAATTAGTTTTGAGGGCATACCATTGATCCCCGGTGCCTTTCTTGCCCAAAGTCCTTTATGAGTGTAAAAAGGGTAGATCATCAAATGAAAAATAAGGGTAAAAGATATGGTTTTAATGGTGCTGCCATCTATTGAAATTCTTTATTGACTAATTGTGATTCTGCTGCCATCCATGAACAGCAAAGATTCAACAGGTTCTGTACATCAATCTGGGAGTGTCCAAAATTCAACAGGAGTGTTCCCAATCCCTGAGTAGGAGGTTGTAAACATTTCAAAAAGTCAAAATTGAAATTGGCAAACCCACAATGTGCCACAAACACCAATGACATTAATATCTCCAAGCTATTTCAATGAATATTTCTCAAATTAGATAAGAGCTGAATACCTAACAGTGTGGCAACTTGACATACCTGTGATCAAGGAAAAGGAACTTCCACTCTAGACTGTGCCGTGAAGTAAACTCGCTCTTGGAAAGGTCTACAACAGACACTTCACGAATGAGCTGCGGAGTTTGCAAGCGTCCCGTCCCCACAAACACTTGCCTGGAGTAACACAAGAGAGAAAGACACATTTTCACAATCAAAAGTTTCTAACCACAAGGAAAACATGCATAAAATACAGAATGCAAGCTATACAGCATGGACATGGAAAAATATGGTTGCATTTAGTTTTTATGAGGCAGTCCTCAATCAAATTGGTCATTTATTCCTAAACAAACTGGTTCAATAGAAATCCAATGTAATTGGAAACTGTGAGCTGTGCCTATGTGCATGATCCTGGACAACATCAGGCCTGAGTTTGGGCCTGATAGCATTTCAGACAACTGAAATATTAAGCCATGTTCTAAAAGATTCACTCATCATTTTGAAGAAGAGGGTGAAAATTTACAGCACCCACCTTCTCACTTCTCATGGACAGCTAGCTAGACCACCTGGTTGCCCTATTTTGAGAAAAACTAAGAAAAAAATCATTTCCATCGACGATCCAGAGAGTTTTTTAAAGGCAGGCAAGCCCTTTAAGATAAATCCAAACTACTGTTGACAAAAGGAAAAAAAGTGGGATTTATTGCTAGGAGCCCACATGAATTGCAACACTTCTAACCATATTAAATGATATCCTCCTGAAAAAGGAATTAGTTTAAAATATAATAAGACCTTGTCATTACATAGTGTATAATGATGCACTTTTTTGTAGGGAAATAACCTTCATTGAAGTCCTTATTTGACCAACAGTACAATAATAGCACTTTGACCCACAGCCTAAAGAGGTGGGACACTGCTACCACCCAAAAGGCAAAAGGTTGGGAAACAGTTAGGAGATGTCCAGACTGGGCATGGGTCCAATTTTTCCTTCTTGAGACAGAATTTGAAACATCAGGACTGCAGACAAAAATTATATTCAAACACCAGGCTGAGATATTACATAGCAAATTCAAGGTGCCAAACAACATTAATTGGTGCCATAGGACTTAAATAATAGCAATAAATTTGACCGCAAGTCTTATAAGGCAATATAAATCAGTATCTTCACACACACTCAGTTAGGAGCTACCTGATCTCACAACTGAAAGCACTATTGTTCTGCTCATAAACACTCACCTATGTCTTTTTTTATTCAATCTAGTTTTTGGCTGATTGACAGATATGGACTGAAGTTTGATCATCCACAAGCCCAACTGATGGTTTTATGAATTCTCTGTTGACTTTCATTCCTACCTCCATTTCTTCCCATGTCTCTTTAATCATTTCCTCCACATATATGTAGAACAGCACAGCTGATTATAGACACCCCTGCATTACTCCTATTCTTAACATTGCACATCTGGACTGTCCATCCACAATTCACACCTGAGAAGTCTGATAAATGTACAGGTTATGGATAAGTTGCCTATTCCTCCAATCTACTCCAAATCTGCAAAACATTCATTAATTTTTCCCAAATCACTCTATCAAACACCAAGATGAGCACCAAAACCTTGCCTCTCCAAATGCAGGGGCCAGCTGACACACAGCCCAGGGGTCCCAATCCCATAGTTGCCAGAACTCGTACTCGGATCTATGTTTATCACAGTATAATGGGATATTTATTTGAGATGACTGCCTGCTGCCTTCCTCAATAGCATTTTACATGTGATACCAAACAGCTGCCACAATGGAGTCACAATGCCTTTGCAGCCACCTCACTGAGGAACAGATGCACTGACTGCTTTTCCTCTTGCTCCTAACCTTCAACTTATCTGGCATGGGTGACCCTACCAGGAGAAAGAATCACTGCTCCTACCAGCACAGTTCTAGAGGTCATCGAAACGCATAAGCACTTACACCATATCAAGGATGTAATCTATTGGGAGGTATATACACATGATTATATGCATATGTGTGTGTGTATACATGAGTGTAATTGTGTGAGCATATTTGCATTTTTGTGTTCATGTTTGTGTACAAGTTTGAGTGGGTGGTTACGAACATGTGTGCATGTTCACAAATGAGATATGAGAGCAGAAGGACATTTGACTTACTTTCCATCACCTCCATCAGACTGGAACTGAGAGAATTTTCCACTCAAAGATCCATCATCTTCTAAGTCTCCAGCATCTATATCAGATCCTAAATAAAAGAAAAGTTTATGAAAGTAGGATGCATTAAGAGACATAACTATTACAAATTTAAACTTGGTTCTCATATTCTGACAAAATTTAATCATGGAAATTATAATACAACACAAGGGTGGTCTGAAAAGTTCTAGGCCTTGCCCATAGATGCTTTTTGCATGCTTTTTCTCTCTAATGTTGGCAAAACTGTGAGTAGACACCATGTGAAATTGCAACCCATTCCATCCAGCAGTGCACTGCAGGCAGTCGTTTGAATCAGTTGTGGTGCGTGTGTTGTTAGAAATGGAATAAATCGATTATCATGCAGAGATAAATACCTTCGTAAAAGAAAATGTAATGCTCACTGAAATTCATTCAAGGATTGTAAATGTGTTTGGGGACTCCTTCAATATCCACCATGAAGAAATTGGCAGTCAAGTTTAAACGTGGCTGTGGTAGAAATTGGCAGTCAAGTTTAAACGTGGCTCAAAGATATTCCACATGGAGGACGTCCAAAAAATGCAATCACATTGGAAATCATCTAAAAGGTGCATGATATGGTTTTGGAATATCAGCATATGAAGTTGCATGGAATTGATAATACTGTAGGAATATCAAAAGAATGTGACGGTTGCATTTTGCTTGAAGGATTTCACCTGACAAAGCCTTGTGCAAGATGGGTGCTTTGCACTCGCTCACTGTAGGTCAAAAACATATGCGGGAGACACTTTCCAAGCAGTGCTTGGTGCACTTTACAAAAACCAAGAGTGATATTCTGCATTGGTATGTGTCAAAGGATGAAACATGGATTTGCCATTACACACCAGAATCGAAACAACAATTTATGCAGAGGATAGAGAGCGGTTATTCAGCTCAGAAGAAAGTGAAGACGGGATGCCATCAGAGGGAAAAGTCATGGCATTGGTTTTTTTGTTATGTAAAAGGAATTTTGTTGATCGAATTTCTTGCACAAGGTTAAACAATAGCTGGAACTAATAATAACCTTTTCATTTAGGACAATGCACCCGCCCAAATGTCTTGGAAATGGGAAAATTGAGGAATTTGCACTATGAAGTCCTGTAACATCAACTCTATTCCCTGAATTTGGCTCTCTCAGACCTCTTCTACCACTTCCGAAAACTTAGAAGTTTCCTTACGGGCCAATGTTTTTCATCCAATCAAGAAGCGATTGCTGCTGTAGAGGAGTACTTGGCTTTTAAATATTAAATTACATTATGTTGATAAATACATTTTTTTAAAAACATAAAATGTCATTTTCATCATCAGGCCAAGAACTTCCAGATCGCCCTCACATTAATACTGACTAGTGATTCATGCATTAGAGCCTAAGGTAGCATATATGTATACATTCAGCATATGTGCACTACCTTAGGTATAATACATACTTGAATATAGATGCAAGGAAAAGGGCTAGAAGCATACATAGGGTGAACACGAGGTTAAGCAGGGAAGGGATCAGGACTTGAACCACAGACCTTCAACTACCTCGGTCAATGCTTTAAACATTAAATCATCAACGAAGACATAATTACCACTGAAATCCACAAGGGGTTTATGCAACCAAGTACCCCAATTCTTTGGCAAAGAGATGGCACTTGAGAGCTATTTCATGTAATTCTAGAGAAATGGACAAAGAGACATAAGGAAAGAGTAGCAGGGATAGGAGTCACAAATTGTCATAAAGAGTAGGTAGTTTTTGTGTTTAACGATACAGACAGCCAAAAGAAGGAAATTAGCCATACTGGGCAAATGCATATCCAAATACTAAAACTCACCAAAGGTGATACATTTTTGCACATATATGGATGCAGGGAAAAGGAATAAAACCACACACTTGAGGACACACGCAAAGTTAGTGGGGAAGGTAGAAGGTTGTGAATCCCAATCAGAAAAAGATTCCATGACCAGAAATTTGCTGTGCTGATATGTAGTATTGCATCAACAGTAGCTGTTGTAAAATGAAACAAGTTCAGTGCACCTATTTTAATAATGGAGGTGACTTGTGAAGCTGTGCTGAAAGTTTGCCCAAACAAATAATCAGCAAAAAATAATTCCAGGGAGTATGTTCCCCCCTATAGCCCAGTTAGAAGTTTAAAACATTGTAAGACGAGGGACAACTTCAAATTTAGGACCCAGGGCTGCAGTCACTGCATGTTCAAAAGTAAAGAGTAACACCACCACTGCTGCTATTGTGGGAGAGATCATCTAATAACTTAAAGAGCACCATCAGAAACACTGAACATTTCACTGGTTGCCACCTTGATAACAGAAAAATTGCACAAGAAGCATGTCAGTGCACTGTGAGTTCTGAGATTGCTCGAACAACAGGATCTTTGTGCACAGGTTGTTCAGAGTGAAAGTTGGTGCTATGAGATGAGGAGTTTCTTTCAAAGGCTATCACAGCAGACAAAAATTGGCAATGTCATTTGGATCCTGAATGCAAACAACGAAGCTCTGTGAGGAAATCCATTGCATTACCAATAATAAATAAAACCAAAGTATTGGTGAGGGTAAAAAAAGAAACTTTGCACTTCCACATAAAGATTAAATACTTCACGACCAAGGTTTCAATCTCCTAATGATGATGCACAGGATCAAAACCATGGTTGAGAAGTATTAAATCTTTTTGTGGAAGTGCAAAGTTTCTTTTTTTACCCTCATCATGAAGCTCACAAAAATCTGAAACTGTTATATTTAACAAAGTATTGGCCTCTGCTGGGAAAGTAATGGTCATATCATTTTTCAATATTCAGGAAATGGTGTATCAGAATTTTGCACCTGCACAGACACCTCTAACTGGAGCATACTAAAGTGGTGTAGTGAAAATTCTCCAATGTCATATCAAATGCAAAGGGCCACATTTCAAACCAAAAGACCAGATGCTACACCAAAATGATACAAGGTGAACGTTGTAAATGTTGCTGCTAAATATCTTGGACATTTGAGATTGAACAATGTGAAGAAACACAAGTGCAGAAAGCATTTTTCATCATCAGGAACATATAAAAAGCAGGTGAAATGTGCATTTTTTAACTGCAATGGCTTTTGCCAAAGTAATACTGAAGTAAAATCAATAGAACTTGTACTGCATGCACATTACACATTAAGCTGACCATAAAACTTCAAATTCAATTTAAAAAAAAATACATTATGAGAATAAAAAATATGGTCTTTCAATTGAATAGGTCTCATGTTTTATTTTTTGTGGTCAACCATTTCAATTTTTCAACATTTTCTTGTTTTAGGCTTATTTATTCATTTGGTTCAACTCTGCTAAGGTTTTTCATTACTTGGCAAAGAATGCATTGCTCCAGCTCTTCAAAATAGCCATTTGTTTCCACAATCACCACTTCCTTTGAATAGAATCTCCTTCCTGGCCACCATGTCTTCATTTGGAGAACAGGTCGTAGTCTGGGGGGGACACATCTGGAGAATAAAGGAGGATAAGAAACGAGGTGGAATCACAACTCCATAAATGTTGCAGGAACAAGAGCAGATGAAGTGAAGGGCTGGTGAGTTGTCATCATTGAAGAGACCATTGATGAGGGCCAATCATAGAAGTTTTTCTTTCAACTTGAATTTCAAACAGACTAATGAAAATGCATCTGTAATAGTTTGACCCTTTTCCAAAGAGTCCATGAAGCTTATTCCTAGCAAATCCCAAAAAAATTAGCCATAACCTTGACAGCAGCAGGAGGGGTCCTCTCTTTCTTTGGTGCTGAGTCCCTGTTGGGAAGCCATTTTTGCACTGATCCTTGGTGTCTGGGTGGTAGTGTTGTACACATGGTTTTTCCACAGAGATAAAATGATGCCTTAAGTCCTCCAGATTTTGCAGAAATAGCTATAAAACTGGGCTTTGAACATTTCAAAAGATTTGGTTTATGAACAACTGTAAGCAATGTGGTACCCATTGGCTTATCATACCCAAATATTGATACGATATGTTAATAACTCATTCACTTGAACTGCCTACAACATTAACTATCTAATGCATCTTCACTCCTTTAACATCACCATATCATGGATTCTATCAATTACATGTGGAATAGTAACCTGAACATGGGGATGATCAGTTTGAGTTCAAGAAGGAGAGAGGGCAACTGATGAGCATACCAGGAATGAGATCAGTAATTGAGAGGAATATACTACCTTGAACAAAAAGTTCCCGGAATAACCACCGTGTGGCGCTCCCATCGTTCCGATTTGAGTTCTGTTTTTTTGTTAAATTGGTACATCTGTTGTTGATATTCCCTTTAAATCTTAGTGGACATTTTCAAAAGTTACGTAGCCAAGAGTACATCTATCTCTGTGTGTGTTGGCGATTTTTTACAATTGCAGAAATGGATTTAAATTTGCAACAACGAACTTGTATTAAATTTTGCGTAAAAAACGGATTTAGTGGCGCACGGACGTTGGAAATGTTGGAAAAGTGTTTCGGCAACGATTCTCTAAGAAAAACGGTCGTTTACCAGTGGCACGAGCGGTTCAGAAGTGGTCGTGAGTCAATCGAAGATGATGAACGCAGTGGCAGACCATCGACATCGAAAGTCGGTGGAAAAATTGATAAAGTAAAAGAAATGTTGGTCAATAACCGCAAATTAACCATCAGAGAAATAGCGGAGGACTTGAACATTGCCTATGGATCCGCCCAAGACATTGTGGTTAATGATTTGGGTTTCCGTCGTGTAGCAGCAAAGTTGGTGCCAAAAGACCTCAATTTCATGCAAAAAAGAGACCGTGTTGACGTCGCAAAAGACATGGTTTGCGAGGCTGAATCCGATCCCAAATTCATCAAAAGGATCATTACTGGAGACGAGACGTGGGTTTATGAGTACGACACACAATCCAGACATCAGGCAAGTGAATGGCGTTCACCAAATGAGCCGAGACCAAAAAAACCACGTCGTTTTCAGTCAAAAAAGAAGGCAATGCTGACGGTTTTCATGGATTACAACGGTGTAGTGCATCATGAATTTTTGCCAGAAGGCCAGACAGTAAACAAAGAGTATTATTTGGGCGTTATGAGACGTTTGCGTGAAGCAATTCGCCGAAAGAGATCAGAAATCGTCGCACAGTGCGTCGAGACCGTCGCACAGTGCTATCATTATTCGTAATTTTTTGACGAAAAATGCAACAAATACCATCCAACAGCCACCTGATTTGGCTCCCTGTGACTTCTTTCTGTTCAATCGAGTTAAAAAACCATTACGGGGAACGCGTTTTAGCCGCCTAGAGGAAGTTATGGAAAAATCGCAGGAAGCACTGATGGACATACCGAAAACCGAATATAAAAAATGTTTCGAGGATTGGATCAAGCGCTGGCATAAGTGTGTTGCAGTCGATGGGGATTACTTTGAAGGAGACAATATAGATTTAGATGAATAAACTTGTATTTTTAATTTTCTGAATAAATTCCGGGAACTTTTTGATCAAGGTAGTAGATTACAATCAGGATGTGTTTGCTCATATTGTACCTTTTTTCATGGTATTCAATTGAGTGAATTGGGTAGAATGAATGAGTGTATTGTAGAAAATAGAAGTACGGGATTATTGTAGATTGAAGGGACATGAGACTAATCCACAACCTCTACATGCCTCAGACTGCTCAAGTGCAAGTGGTGAATGGAAAGTCTGGATGAACAGTGTTCGTAAGAGGAATAAGGCAGAACTGTCTATTATAACCTATGCTCTTCAATGTATACGTGGAGGAGGAAATGATTGAAGAGGTGTGGGAAGAACTGGAGATAGGAATGAAAATCGGCAGGGAATTCATTAAATCAGTTAAAATTATGGATGATCAAGCTTTAATTTATGAGTCAGTCAAGGGGTTGCGAGCATTCCTGAGGGAAGTCAGTGTGATGGGCATGGGATGTGAAGAAGGATGGATAAGGTAAAATGGACTGAAAGAAAAACAAATGAGAAAGTGCTGAGCTCAGTAGGTGAGGAGAAAGAAATCCAAAAGAGATGGGAAAGATGGATGGAGAGCATTTTGACTGTGAATGGGATGTTGAAGACTGTGATTGAGGGGAGAACGTTGACCAAATGAGGAAGGGGTAGGAGTAGAATAGACATGTTGGCAGAATGAAGGGAGGAAGAAGGCATGCAGAGTTGAAGAGGGATAGATACTGTAGGGTGGGATACCAGGTTTTATTATGCAGAAGAGGCAAAGAAATGCCTTGTTGTACTGTTGTATAGTGTCTCATCAAAAGCCTACTTTAAAATGTTAAAGAACAATGATAAACAATAGCAGAATAATGATATTTGTATCTCAACAAGCCCTCTTCCACAAGTGCCAAACTACCAGTATCCTGTCATTCATCATTTTAAAGCCAAGATCAGTGGTGTTAGATTGATGTTCTCGAAGTAACTTTGGCCACAGGTTGGAATATTGGAATGCTGTGGTACTCATAAAAGGGTTTGGTAATCAATTCCAAAATATGTTGCAAGAATTTGCAATCATCTTCTATTCCAATGGATACATATATATATATATATATTCTACAAAGTTCATTTTCTGGCATAAATGTGAGAGAGTCTTATACTTCAGGAAACATACATGCTGCATCACTGAGTAACTAGAAAAAATTGAGCGGAAGTTAAAAACAAAATAATGATTGCATCAATTGAACAACCTCAAAGCCAGTAATTCTGAGAGCTTTAGGCCATGTATTTGGAAATTAGAAATCAGGTGATATTCTTGTCCTCTGGAATCATGTGAAGCAAGTTTTCTGTCACACTTTGTGAATATTTGTCTGATCAGTTGTACTAATGTTGATATTATCCAATTTAGTTAACCTATTTACATACACTTAGTGTTTTGATCAGGTTCTTATTTAATAAATGTGAGTTTAACTTTAGAATATTGTGCTACTTTTCCTTTGAAAATTTTACCAGCATTGATGCAATTCTCAGTCAACCCTGTTCTTAGGTATGCTATAATTTTCCCATCTGCATAAGAAACATAGTAACTTTCGGGCTGGTAACCCTGAGAATCTACAGGCTTCTTGAAGTCACTGATGAAGTTCTCAGCTGCCTTTGACTCAAAGTCTGCTGCTTCACCATGCCCCACAATGCCGTGGATGCAGGTTCTTCTCCTAAACTTCTCGAAACCCCGCACATCTCCCCTTAAATACTTGTTCGGCAGTTGATGATCCTGACATATTATTAACAAGGTCGGCGAAAATCACTTTCCCCTTCTCACAAATTATATTTTTGCTAATATTTCGCATTGCATTTGCTTTTTATTTATGCATATAAGAAGCAACCTTTCAACATCGTTAAGAATACATAACCATTGTGTAGATACACTTGTCACTCCATTTAAAGCATTCTTCTCCTTAGTCTTGTCCGTGTTCTTGATGAAAAGGCCTATCGTTGATATCAATCAATTGTTGATATGCATTCTAGATCAGCCACGCTCCTACCTTGTTCCCAATTTTCAATGATTTTACTTTTCATTTCTGTTATTTTTTTCCCTAATGACTTTCTTCTTACACATTTTTTGTCCGGGCCAATTCTAGAACTATGCATCAAATAATATTAAAACTTGCACTAAAAACCATAATACACACAAGTTTGGAAGAATGTGTGATCACTAGTGATAGTTAGTTACTAGTGGATTGAATGCTGGACACAAACTGCAGTAGCAAGCCTACAATGAATCTGAGAATTCCCTTTTCTTCACTTCACTTATTATGTGAAAAGTTGCTCACTAAGCGAGTCCTTTTCTGGACCAATATTTTTGGTCTTTATGCTAATTACTCACAGGGTGAAGAGCGAGGTTCCCTGTATATCCAGACTACAGATTAAGTGTTCATCTGGACTGGCAAAGGTTTACTGCCCTTGTAGTTTACAAACGATTGGGTATGGGTAACAATGCACTAGAACATGGTGACTGTTTATAATAAATTGATACATTTTAGTAGTTACAGGCAAAATATAAACTATTTAAAAGGGTAACTTTAAAAATATTCTGGGTAGATTATTTTTATGCCCATCATCAAAATTTTCTTCCTAAGCTGAAGTAAGAATCTGAAAGTTTATTAAAGCCCACTTTATGACATTTATGTTTATCCTACATTTATGAAGACTAATTTACAAAGTAAAAGATAATTAATATGTGCATAAATCCTACAAGTTATATTTATTTTCTGAAGTAAAAAGATGATGTTTTTAGATAATTCTACCCTGAAATTAATGAGCACATATCTGTGATAGTGTATGCATTCATTGAATATTGCATTAAATTGTACTTAATTCCTCAACCTACTGTTTCTCAATGTAAAAATAACACAACCACATTATTGTTCTTGAAGAATCTGCTCCTCAGTAATGTGGATGCAAGTGGGAGTCAGGCTCCAGTGGGGTAGCCATTTCACCAAGCACTTGATGAAGGCACCTGGAGATCACCTAAATTACTAACATCCCACAACTAAGTAACGGACACATTTAATTAGAACGAGTCCTAGTGCCTAAAGAGTGCCTAGCCTACTGGGCTGTGTTTCTTGCACAGGAGTGGAGGCAGTAAAGTCTCCTTGGTTCTCATGACATGAATCTATACAAAGTGGAATCAATACCAGCAGCATAAAAGAAAAGACAAGATGATAGAACCAGTTAGAAAAGAGACTTTTGAAGGGAACGTTGACAATAGGGACATTAGAAAGAACAAAGCGATAGATAGTTAAAGGAAATATGGATATTTTAGCACTTTGTGAGGTGGGAATAATTATTATTGGTAGTCTAAACTATAGCTTGATCATCTACAAACCTGAGTGACTTATGGAACCCCACTGACTACCATTCCTATCTACAGTTCTTCCCATGCCTCCTTAATCATTTCCTCCACATTGAAGAGCACAGGTGATAGTGGACAACCTTGCCTTACTCCTCTTCCTAACACTGCCCATACAGACTTTCCATACACCACTTGCATCTGAGCAGTCTGAGACATGTGCAGGTCATCGATAAGTGTCTATTCCTCCACCCTACCCATATTTTCTGCATTGCATTAATTAATTCTACCCAATTCACTCTATCAAACACCTCATAATATATGAAGCATACAAATACGTCCCGATTACATTCTACATTCCTCTCCATTAGTGACCCCATTACTGCTATGCCTCTCCCCTTGCTGAACCCAAATTGATCCTCCCTTAAGAAATCATTTGCCCTACCCTCCATCCTCTGACTGATGATCCTGAGAACCATGAGCAAAATCAAACTAACTGCACTATAGCCCTTACATATGGCTACCTTTCCTTCTTTTGGAATGAGCGTAAAAAAAACGGCTCACCTGTGGAGGGTAGGCTGCATATTATTGTAAAAAATCACAACTCTGGCATTGGAAACTAAAAGGATTACCCTCTGATCCATTACCATCATTAGAATTAATATTCTGCATAACTATAATAACTGAATCTTGTAAAATGCCTAATGAACTCGGTCAAATGTTTTCTCCTAAATAAAGAGACCGACATCTTGGCAGAAAAATCTATCATGATAATGCAAATATTCCATTTGAAATTGAATATTAGCTCTAAAGAGTTTTGCATTAATATTAGGAGGAAACTCCATGAAATAGCAAGCCATCTGTGATGTCTGATAAAGCATGAGAGATAAATTTGACCTCAAAACATTCTCCCAAGTAGTTGATTTTGGAGTGGAGTTGGTTACTTTCAATGTCAAGTTACATCTAACATACATGGTACACTCTCTCCAATTATCCCTATGGATATGATAAAATTGCAAAAGTGAAACATTAAGCAATCATATACCTTAGGGATGGCTCTGGCGCCTCCCTTGAAGTCCTAATATACCATGCCTTTGGATTATTACACAAGTTAATGGAAATGTGTGCAAAATAAATATTAAAAGAGGGCAAGGAAAATAATAATAATAAAGAAAAAATAAACTAACAGACAGCACAGGTTCAGACACTTATACACACTCTCAGGGTTTATGGGAATTTTTCTCCTGAGGCAGGGGCCCATGGACTGAGCTAAATCACAATTTAAAAAGAAAATGCATACAACAGAGACACATATACTCTCCCACTTTTGAGTTTGTGACCACATTGACCCTCATGGGTCACATGTGCACCCACACACTCAAGGAATACACACAAGTCACACAGGAAAGAATCAGTGTTGAAAAGAAAGCCTGACACTTAAGTGTTAAACAGAACTCTTCATATGTGGAATCCCTCATTAGACTGTCATAAGATGTTCCCAAGGTCAATCACCTCCTAGTTGATATAAAGAAAGACATGCTTGTGGTAAGACTCAAACCCAAAACAAATTATCCACCTATTGAGGTCAGGATTGTATTTTATTTGCACATCATTGAAAAACAATAATTGCACATACATGCACTTAATTAAGGTTAACTAGGAAATAACATTCCCTTATCGGACAAGAAAGCACAGCATATGAATGGGCATATGTGGACATACCTTTTAGCACCGCAAAAGCTCTAACAAATCAGAAGAGCAAGTGCATGTCCACTTTTTTGGCTTAAAGAATTGATGCAAGGCACATCCACACTCATCCCTTCCGTGACAGCAGAAAATTCAGCATCGGATTGGTACAACCCAAGGGTGATTTTGTTTCTTTTCAACTGCAAATACATCATGAATGTAGATGCAAAGAATACCTTTCCAAAGATAAAGGTCTCTTTATTTTTATATTTTTTCATCATTTATATTTGCATTGGACCCACTGATAACCATTCCTTGTAAGTCTAAGTACTGCCCTTGACTGAAAAATACTTGTTGGGTTCCTGTTACTTCTTTTGGAAAAATGATTAATGTAGCATAATTGGGAACACTTACAATAGTACCTGTGATGCACTTGCATACGTAGAGATAAATTAATGATATTTTTTCAAGATATAAAGTCAACAGCACAGAAATTTCTTGTTAGGACTAATGCAGAGAGTGAAATGCTGATGTAAATAGGAATGGGCCTTAAGAAGGTTATTTAAAAGAAAAAAGAGGATATAACACCAGCGAAATTAATGAAAAAATATTGCATCTTTACACAGTATATCATTAACCTGATCCTCTTTATGAATACAGCAATATGCCACATTTGAGTAAAGAACATGATGCTTCAGTGGAATGCAACAGACAGTTTATGACTTTCTAATGGTGATATGAAGTTCCATTTGTAATTAATACAACAAAAAAATAAATGAACATTAATTTGCTTGTTTTTTTATTAGGGAAACACCAAGACAGTACTAAGTAAGGGCTTTCAGTTTTTTGCATAAATAGGGTCAAAATTACACGAGGGAACATTAAGCTAGGTCCGATTTGGATATACTTTTCTGCAAATATTGGAGATGAAAAAAATCAATATTTTTAGCAAACATTCTTTTTTCGCACACAGACACTGTGCATTACATGTTTAACTCAGAATTTAGATTTCAATTTATTCACTTCAATGAGGACCGACAATTAAACTGTCGTATTATTTCTCTACCTATTTTATCGTTTACAAACTTACATTATGATGTATGCCAACTACTGAGCAGAAATGTGTCGTACATTGTAAACAGCTGCTAGAAAATTTAACAGTCTCTGATTATTTCTAAAAAAGTGCATCATTTTTTCAGTAAATTGATTCTGTGAAATTGAACGGTCACAAATTATTTCTGTATGAGTCAACTTTTAAAGTGCATCAGTCAATTGTTTTTTCAAATTCCGTATTCATTATGGCTGAGTAAATCTAATCGCATTCATCATAATCATCTGTAGAATCACTTGCCCATAGATGACAAGGTACCCACACGCATGAAAAAGGACTCAAGTATTAATTAAAGACAACTATTAACAAAAACAGCTGCATGGTTAAATTGGCTCAGGAAAGTCCGCTGATTTCAAAATATATGTATGTATACACAAACTGAGTTTTTCCCATTTGGTAATGAAAATGCTCCAATGGCATATACTCACAACCGCTGTTGGAATAAAAGTTATAATTTATATGAAGTTGAATTCAGGTCATGTGCAGCCATGCCTCACTGAGAACAAAGGATTCTTTGGTCCTGGCACTATTCAAATTTACACTAGGTGAGAGAGAATTTTAACAATGGGAAGATAGGGATGAGTTCCACGTAAACCATTAAGTTATTAGTGGAAGTAATACAAATGGAACTTATTTAAAAATCTTTGTAAGACATTTTTCCCATAACATTTAGCATTTTGTCAATTTCCACATCAGGCATCCTGCATCAGGACATTGGACCATTTAATAAAGGCAACCGTTGTCGATGCTGTATCGATATGTTCAATGAAAGAGCAAAGAGCAGGTGGATTACAAAAAAATTTGGAAATGTCTTTGTTCTTCACGAAGACATTCTTAATAGTAATGATTTTTTACAAAATTTAGACATTTGGCCAAAAATAGGCCAATGCACGTGATTTTCAACATTTTCATTGCAAGAGGAATCCGCCAGTATGTACTTTTTTAGGAGGATTTTGTGAAGGAGGTGCATGAATCAATGAGGAAATACAAAGGGTTGTCCAGCTGCAAAGCTCATAAACCATGTAAATTAATACTAGAATCTATAAGTGTTTTCTTGGAGCACCTGAGCTTGTTCAACACCACATCCACCAAATGCAAATCACTGATTTGCATTTGGTGGATGGTCTGATCCCTATTCTTTTCGCTTATAGGGAAGCTGTCGAAAGTTGAAAATAAAATAATGTTGGATACGGGAGCTACACGAAAAGCTCAAGAGCCTGTACTCCAACTCTTTGGCAGGGGTCAAAATGAAGGACTTGATCAGTCAGACTTTGTTTGGATGTTTGAAAATTGAACTTGTTGACTTTGACCTGACCAAAACAATCCCCCTCAGATTGATGGAATAATGTGTAAATTTGTACATACCATGTACTTTTCAACGATGAACTTCACATCATTGGACTGGCTATTTCCATCACACCATAATGATAATGTAATACAACACTTTTAATAAAAATTCTGTCAGTAACTTGTTTTCTCATGTTCCTATCTGATTAAAGATCAGTGGAGCTCTTCTCTGATTGATTTCTCCTAGCCTTGCTTTCCAAACTATCATAATTTAATTCTCAACTTATTCTTTTCGAAGGTGATGTACTGTGATGACTTCCTCTGCACTTTTGAGGAATATTTTCTAACCTATGGTGGTTGTTTCAACCGTTGAAGGAACTAATATGACTAATTATTTTGTAAATCAAGTTTTTGTTGTGAAGAAGTGACTTTGCTTAGGCATTTCTTACTCCTAATTGAATATAACCCAAACCCCAGGTTTCCATTATTCAAAATTATAAGCACCTAAGAATTTGAAAGCAACTTAAAGAGGCTTTCCAAGGTGTATGTAACTGCTACAGTAAATTTGTAAGAGAATATTCTCAGCTCAGGGTATCTCTCTTATCCCTGCTGAAGAAGAATTCCAATTGGGTTTGGGGCTAGGAAAGACAACTGTTGGTCAAGAGGATAAAGCAAGTTTTTGTAAATATTGATATGTTGATCTACCCTAATTTTTCTTTTGGAATATTCTTGCAAACAGAAACTAGTGGATATATGCATCTTCGAAACTGTTTTATTCCAAAGATATGATTGCACAAAAGCACACACACATGCACACACACACATACCCATACACAGAGGCACATGATATTTTTCACAATTGGTGCATTTCTGATAACAGAATTAAAACTGGTAATTATGATAATAACTATTGATAATGACAACAGCTACTGAAATGAAATAAAATGGGGACTTACACTTATTAAATAATTTTTGTATTATTTAAAATTGCCCAGTTTGATGATACTTCCCCATTCTCTTAGTACCAAAAATACTCAATAAAGCAAAAGATACCAATAAAAGCACAGTATTTGAAAAATAACACTCAAGAGAATGATAAAAAATAAAAGAGAGAAGTCAAAAATATAGTAAGTATAATGAAGTGAACTAATTAGTTCACTGCCCATTGAATAAACATTTCGAAATGAAGGATTAAATCATTTATCTGTGGACTACACAACTGTATAGACACTACATTAGTAAATCAACGAGTATCAAGAATTAGGATTCAAAAAGCATTCTTAAGTGTATTTTGAGCTAAGAGAAAATGAGAACCTTCAGGAAAGTAACTGCATAAAGAATGGAAGTGAAAAGAATATTATTGACAAAAAGTGAACCTTGACCTCACAAGTGATTGAATCACTCTAAATGATTCCAATACTCACTGAAATATCCTACAAGGCGAACAAGCTCGTATGTCACTTCACCACTAATGTCACTGTCACCGCGCTGAATATGGCAAGTGAAGGATACCTGATTTTCTGAAAAAAAAATTACAATAAAAGTTTTGAGCAAAAAACAAAAATGGAATTGCATTTCCTATCTTACACCAGGTAAAAGCATTCAAATAAATAATTAACATTACAAAATCAGTGGAGATTTGTGCAAAAAAAGAAACAATTACGGTTTCCGGAAATCATTACAATCACTTCCTTAGAATATGCAATCATCTCCTAGTAAAATGGCAGAAGTTTTGCACCCATGTGCACCCCTGTCTCTTGGGCATGAAGCCATCAACTTTTGATGGTAGGGATGAAGTGAACACTTAAGGGGAGAGAGAGAGAAATTGATGTGAAAAACTATTGAATAGATTTCCATTCTGCAAAATTGCTGGTCATTTCTGAATATGGTTGAACCTCAACAATGTGTGAAAAAACTTTAAAGTGCAATAACTGTGTTGATCGCAACAGAAAAATTCCATCACAAAAGGAGGAAGGGAACTAATGGCATCAACATCAATACTTGTCACTCCTAGAACCTAGCATTGATGCACCACTGAGCTCTTCCTCCAAGAAGCCATATTCTTCATGTCCTCATATCTCTTTTTGTTGCATCTTTGCTTTGTTACTTGCCCCATGAATATCATCTCACATCCTTTGTGTCCTCCCCTCAGGTCCTTCCTGTTTATGTCTACAACACAACCACCCCTTTGCCATGACCCATCATGTTTGTCCACTCCTGAGGTTATCATCCATTCCTTTATTTCCAGAACGTTCATTACATCTCTCCCCCTCACCACCAAGCTTCTTAAATAGTTATTCTATCCCTCAATTTAATCCTCATAACATCCTGGTGCTGCACAGCACCACATTTCCAATCCTTCCCATCTCTTATCTTCATGTTCCACTGCTGTCACTGTTCAGGACACATTCACTAAGAAAAGTATGTTTGCTGTTTATTACTAAATAAATCAAACTCTTCTATTTCTTCTTGCTTTTGATTTTGCAGTTTAAAATGGGCCACATTTGAATACAAAGAAAAATTCCAGGTTTTGTATCTTCATGCAACACCTTTATCTTAGCTAACAGGCAACTTCGCTGCATTCTATCCTTATCATTTCAGTTATGTTAACAGGAAAAAGCATCTAAATGATTATTTATCTGGGATGTACAATCCTGAAAAACATTCTTTAATTTCAGAAAGTTCCTTTCAATGCAGACATGGATAAGAAACATAATGGAGGATTCAGATTTGATTACAGTCACCTACCCTTGATACTGACCGATTACAAATGAGTGTGATAGGTATGGGATAAGAATCATTGATAAGAAAATGAAGGTAATGAGGCTCACAAGAAATAGCATGGCTAAAATTTGAAACAGAAGGTTATTGCATGGAGCAAATACAAAAGTTCATCCATCTAGGAGGTATCAGGGTGTGGATGCTGACATAGAATATTGCGTAAAGCTTCTTGTGTTGTCTCTGTTGCCCTGCGCAAATACTAAAATGGCTTTGCATCAGTTGATGTAGAGGGATATTTTGCATGAATTACACAATGGTAGCTAGGAGAGATAATGATATTGATAGCATTGATTCTGAAGATGATCCATATTACATACAAGAATAAATTAGTGATGACTCCAACAAGTTATTCATTTTACAAATGAAAATTACATCTCATGTTGATACTTCCAGGTTTAATTCATTTATTTTTCAGTATTCACTTTTACTCTTCCATTTATTTTAGTTCTGTATACTATGAAAGTAGAAACAAAGATTCAGAAACTGAGGAACTCTCTCAAACCTGAAGTTTAAGATTAAGTTTGTGTGACTGCATTGGATGAGGTTCTTGTGCTCGGAACTGACAAAGTAACCCACAGTTTGGCTGGACATTTCTGGTATATCATGCATCGAGGAACTTCATTAAAATACACCATTGCTGGATTTTTTCACTTATTTTATTGACGGTGATGTTATCCAAATCATGAAAGAGCAAATATACTTGCATGTGAGGCAAAAATATAAACAAACTGGAGAAGCTTGAATAAAATATCCCCCAAAAGCAGAATCATATCAAGGCAGTGACACCGGCAGACAGACAATTTGCGATTTTTCACTACATGAGAATTACAGAAAATATTATCATTGGTAAAATATCCTGTAGCCTCCTGTAAATTATCCAAATGTTTTCAGTGATGACAGGTTTTTAGCCATTATGGTAAATATTCATACAAATAATAGCAATTTATTTAAAAAATGGAGAACCAGCACAATTCCATAAAAATCAATCTCTGAATAATGGAACACATTCACATTTTGAAAATCCTTACCAACCAAGAGAAGACATAACCATTGAACAGAAATTGTGTAAATATCAAGGCAGATTACGCTTCAGACAGATAATTCCTAAAAAGGCAATCAAGTGTTGAATAAAGATCTACGTTCTGTCTGAATCACGTACAGGATAAATTTAGAATTTTTAAAGTTATGGTGACCAAGAAAATGCCACAATGACTGCTGTAAATGTCATCTGGTTACCTTAGCTGGAAAAGGCCATACATTGTTCATCAACTGGTATTGCACCAGCCCCACTCTCTAACAACAGAGAAAGAGAAAACTGGCCAAAATGACATGCCACAAAAGAATAAAAAAGGGACGATGGTAAGGAGTTTGGAAACTATCAAACTTCGACGTGGGGTGTTAATTTTTTGTCACAATGGTAACCTTCTAGCTAGAACCTGGAAAGTCAATATGACCCTTATATGAACAGCACCAGACAATAATTAGAAATGTTAACTTTCATCGATAGAAGTGAGAGATTAAAAATTAAGCCATCACGTGCAATAAATTACGGTATTAATAAATTTGGAGTTGATCCATCTGAGAATGTTGTGTGGTAGTTTCGAGCACTTCAGTGTGAAACTATGGCACAAATTATGTTTTCATGTGATATTCCTGTATGTTCCAAGAAACTGTGGGAGATTCCAAGATGGAAACTTTTAACAGAGTCATCCACTAAACGTGCATTACAAAGCAACAATTTCAGACTGTAAAAATCATTTGCCTTCACTGGGATTCAAACCCGGATCCCTCAATGTCCGGCCGAGTGCTTTGGCCAGTTAAGCTACCAAGGCGTCCTCTTACACTCCAAGATTTTGGGAGCTTTATAGGAACAAGATGTCGTGACTAAATACGAGGGATCCAGGTTCAAATCCTGGTCAAGGCAAATGATTTTTAGCCTCTGAAATTGTTGCATTCCAGTATGTTTTCAGTGCATTTGTTTTATACATCCAAGCTATGGAGAGGAAAACTACTAGTACAATTGTATAATGACAGACACTTGCAATAACCTTGTGGTGTATGAGGTAGAGGCACAACAATCCAGCACTAGAGGAAAACAATTAGCTAGGTTCACAGGTAATAGGCACTTCACTGAAAAGAGTCATCCACCTCCTGGAAAGATTTAGGAGTGCAGAAGACATTTCATTTGTTCAGAAAGATGGGGAAAAAAGAAACAGGAGAAGAAAGACTTCCTATCCATGCAGTGAATGTGAATCCCACAGAGCGTACATCCTTTCTCCAAAATGTTTCATTTGCAAAAAAACAGTATTTTCTTTTCCAAAAGGAAGCACATTTATAAATAAAACTTGATTAAGTTTCTGAATGTTTGTATTTTCCAATTTATTCAAAATTTAGCTTCAACAAAGCTACAATAACTTTTTAATTCCAAGGTATCAAGACTAATATACTCTCTGAATACCTACCTATCTACCCACACAGATCATATATTATATGCCATGTGGCATATCCACAATACATTTCTGAAATATGTGACAACTGGCTTCCACCAACTGAAAAGTGTGCATTTAAATACACAACAGTAAATGTGTTAATTCCGCACGTTAAGTCCAAAAGTGAAATGCAGAGTCTATACATATGTAAATTAATATTATATACTTTCAAGAGAAAGATTAAAGCACACAGACTCAAAAAAATATCTGATTACCTAAAATTTTGACTTTTCACTTCTAGAAAAAAATAAATAAACGTACACTCTCTCAACTCTAATTCATGTGAGAGGAAAAATTTTCCTGATTTGATCTAATTAGGACAAAATGTCAATTGGTTTAAGAAGATCAATTATACCAAGAAGTTTAAACATTATTCAATTATAGATATTCAATTATCAGAATAATTCTGCATAGCATGCATCATAAGAGTAACCAAAATTATGGAACACAATCAAGAGGATTCAAACGAATTATCCCTATGATGAAACCACAGTTTACTTCACATCTATTTTCTGCCTTCATATGGCCAGTCACCACAGTTATCAACACTCAAGATGGGTAACTAACAAGTGATCATTATATTAAGGTGCTCATTAAAAATATTTTTCCTATTGAAAGGATACATGAACATTGGTCAAAAAAAGGCAGTAATGCAATATTCACCTTTATCCTCTGCACTTGAGAAGGATTCATTCAGGTTTCCTTCTTCATTGCCCTCAAATGAGGACAATTTCAAAGCAGGTGGACGAAGAAATTGGCAGTAATGGCTGACGTCACTCTCTTCCCTCTGGGCTAGATTGGGAAAAGGAGCAGCAAAGTGGGAGTTCTGGAGGAGACGACGGAGGTTTGGTCGGTCATGATCTGACACTAAGTCTAAGAGAGAGCTATGCTGTTGGAGTAGATCCGATGGTAGGTGTCCCAAAAGTGACGTCACACCTTCTGATACATACAGAATCCTTCCTGAGTTCCCTGAAAATACAACTATAAAGCCATCCAAGGCCTGAAACAAGACAAAGTTATTAGCAGACATTTGAAAATAATATTGTGACTATATAAACAGACAAACATGAATACACACACATACATACAAATATAGAACAAACGAAATGGAGCGGGTTCGGCTTCTGTGCATCGGTATCCCTTTTCCCTATCCCTAAAAATGTACATGCACACATAGTGCATATGTGTGTGAGAGTAATTGTAAATGAGTAAACATAAAACACACATTATTTCCATTAGTACTACTTAATAAAATAAATAAATCCATTACAATAATAATTGGCCTTACTGCTGTAATAGCTGGATGAAATAATTTGTTTCCTAAACTACAAAATTTCACCAATTTATCTCCAAGAATTTATCTCAAAGAAAAGGAGACAGTCAAATAAACTTTCATCCAATGTAGAAATATTGGATGATTATCAGTGTTTTATTTGAAAGAAATTTTGAAATTGGTCACAAACGCACAATAAATAATAAAAAAAATCAAATTAAACATCAACAACCTGTAAAACACGCACTTTCATTGAAAACCTAAGGCGGGTTTACAAGTTACCTTAAGGTGAGAAAAGGCAAATAGAAATGCTTAACTTTGAAGTCATTAAGAAAGAACATTCGAGCCTTGGTCAATGCTGTACTATTTTACATACATGGAACCTTAAAATCGAATCTACTTGTAAACTATTATATTTATTTTTAGCAAATCTCACAAAATTCTTATGCACAGCAAAAATTTTAAATGTTGACAGTTAAACTACTGCAATATACTGGCATTCCTTATCTTCACAAAAGGACCATAGTCAATAACACCTAATTTTTTATGGGCCTTAAAAATAAACCTACCTCTAATATAAGATGAGTGAATTCTTCATTTGAGAGAAAGGACGGTTTCCAATCTTCTTGTATTTCATGTGCTCTGGACCGAACGGCTATTTCTAAAGAAAAACAATTCATTTATGAAAAGCCTGTATCTTGCTTCACACATCTCTCTGCTCTCCCAGAGTTACAACTGATAAATAGAAACTAAAATATTTCAGATCTGTACAATTTGCTAGAGGTCGTTTACTTTTTGTTTTTCTGCTACTGGGCAAAATACTTCAAACTAAGGACTACAAAGCAACATGTAACTTACCGTTATGGTTTTTTAAGAAAGAAATGGTTGACTTCAACACTGTAGACTTATCCATCTTCCTACTAGTCGTGGATACCATGGAACTTAACTCATTTATTAGCATATTAAACTGGTCCCTTCTTTTCTTTTCGCTCAAATTTCTTGATTTTCTACAATCAAGGACAATCAAAAAAACAATTAATTTAATGGCCATACGTTTGGCTTTGAAAATTTACAATTAAGAACCAAACTAAGTTGAAAATACACACCGCTTTGTGTCATCTTTGTCGTCAATATCATCGTCCATGATGTCACTACAAAATAAAAGGTTATAAAACTGTGGTAATATGTCATTCTTAATAAAGCGCTAAACTGTGACTGCTTAAGTTCTACAGTTGTAAGACTACCAATTGTCAGTTCTACATGACATTGCGTGCAAATAAAGAAATTGAAAATGACACAAATGTGTAAGGAAGTAGAACGAAAGAATGATTACATATGGGGTAACTTACTTAAAGTTGTCTAAATATAAACTTATCTTCAGAAAATTTTAAGCAACAAACCTTCGCGTTAAACTACGTTTAAGGTATCCTGATGACATATCTTTGCATTCTATCTTTACAGCAGAACAGGTTCTACGAAATGCCTCAAAATCAACATTTCCAGCAAAGAGTTCCTAAACACTCTAAGATGATCGTAGTGTACACACGAGCCATATCAAGCTTCTTTCATGACGTATTTCTTAACTTTTCCCGATCTCATCGGCCAAAAAATTTGATGAATACTTTCTGCTGGCACATAATGAAAGAAAGAAGAAACATAAGACGCAAGTGGATACAAGCGCCACCGTAAAGCCGGAAGTCTGAGGCACCTTTAATTGCGTATGGGTATAATTATTGATGTTATTGACTTGCGGAATGTCATGTTATACTAATACAATTATCTTATAGCCCGACTCACGAGAAACCATATTCCGAAGTATTAGTTTTTCACAGAATTTCTCTATTAACAAATAGGTTTGAAATAATACACCCATCCAGGAAACGTAAATTACTAATACATTTTAAATTTATATGTAATGAAATTTGAATTTAGAAGGGAAATAACGTGGTCGGTCTATTTTATAGCCATATATGATTCTATATTGGCCGAACTTAAGTATATGCGCGGTTATGAAAACGATAATATATGGCCATATCGTTCAAACGTAGCCGCAAAGAAGTTTTTAAAATCTGTAGAGAACGCCGAACTGTGAATTTGATGAACTTCAATTATAAACCAGCCCAAGAGTGGATATGAATAGGGAAGGTGCAAAGAGCTATAATCCCATTGGGTTAAAGTCATGAGCTATTTCCGCCCACAGAGGAGTGCTTGTTTTAAATATCAGACCCCTGCAGGAAAATTCTTCCATGGCTCCGCAGCCCTTCAGGCTCAACTCAGCACAAGAGGGCCCGATACTCGATTTTACTATAACCAATTACTTCAACGAGAGTTGAAATATTATCCATCCTCCACTTCACTACCATCTATTCCTTTGCCAAGCATCATGTTCCAATATCCTTCCAATTTGAAATGTTTCCCTCCAGGAACACCTGAGATTATGTTCTCTAACTGACTGTATACCCTTTCGACTTATCTACCCATCTGCTAATGAATTTAATGAAAAGTTATGTCTGGAGCAGTATAATGTCACCTAGGATATAACTTGTAAGGATGAAAAAATACATCTTGAAAATTTACAAAAACATCACCATAAGCTTCATGTTACTCTTTTGACATGCACCACTGAATTCAACAACTAATAATAAGTGTTATATCGTAGAGATTCCTGCATGTTTTGTTTCTGATATAATCTGTCTTGAAATTTGTCTGCTAGTCAAGCAATTGCATAGTAGTACTTTATCCGGAAGTGATTTTTTATCTGAACTTTTCCATAGAACCTGTATATTCATATGGATAAATACCATTACATATGAATATTTCTGTCAATACACTGAATGTGTCTGGTGTTAATTTAAAAATGCTTAAGTTGGCCACAAATCCAGCTACATGGACGTGAAATGTCATTCATCAACAAATATAATACAGAAGTTGTTTTAGATAGACTTTACAAAAGAAATATACTTTCCCTCAGAAATCTTAATCAAAGATAATGTTCTATTATCGTATTATAATTCATGAATGAGAAAATAACCATCTTATGATGAAATATTGTGCATACAAATTTGTAGGTTTGATACTTTATATGGAAAATTATAAAAAGAGAGTGTACTGCCCCTCTTTATTTGCCATTTATCTGATGTCATCTGTAACACTGTTCACATTCATTTCTTTGCTACACATGTGAGAACCTTGGAAAATGTACTCTCTTGCATCAGGGTGAACAGGCTAATTGAAACAATCATGTTATACCAAGTGTAAATTTCTCTATGTCATCTTTTCTGAGCTATAGTAATACTCGTGTCGGGTTTGGTCTTCTGTACAAGTATGGTGTCTGAAATCCATATGGAGGATCTGACATCTCAATATCCACAATTTTCAAAGAATACTTAATATTGTTATGATATACAGAAAGAAGTTTCGAAGGGATCAGTGCTCTTGAGAAAGCATTCAGTCTACGTATACATACAAGCATATACTCATGCATATACATACATGTGTACAGATACCTTCTTATTCATTGATTTTGTAGGTCATTTTTCATCCTCAGTCTCACCGTTGAATGGTGACCGGTAGGTAAAGAGCAGTGAGCAGCATTGCTGGAAGATGGGGTGAAATTTTTTATTTTATTTCTCCAGTCCAAATTCATTGCAGAAGACACAATGACCCGACAACTGTTGAGGTGTGGGTGAGGGACATGGAATTGGAAATTTCTAAGGGTGCTATAATTTGATTTTGAAATAGTATAGAGGCAGAAATATTCTTTTTGAAGGTCAGATCAAAAATTTTCCTTGTGGGTGCCCTTGACGATTGATTTGAATTGTTTGAGAAAACAGAGCATGCACAGAATAATGGGTAGCAAAGCATACAAATCAAAATAATCTGCCTGTCTTCTATTGATAATAATTTAATCCAACATGTGTGCCAACTTGTGTGAGGATATAAACTAATGATGTTAACATTGGATTTTAAGAATTTCAGTAATTTAGCCAAGGGAAACTCACAGTGAAATATGTCACTTTTGCAAAGGGTATTGGACAAAACTCTTAAAATATCTTGAGTATCCACTTCATGTGAGAATTTGATCCTTTATATCAGAATTTGAGTTGCCCTCCTTAAAACTAGTTTGAATCCTCAAATCATATTCTGCATGTGCAAATATGTTCACATCAATAAAACAGTTCCTGGCATAACTTGGTGGAAAATCTTCATACTGACTTTTAATAATCAAACCACTTTACTTTTCCACATAAACTTTTTAATTTTTACAACCCAGGTTTCGTTATAGCATAACATCATCAGGTGATGATGTTCATTCATCACATCATCAGAATCTGATGATGTTATGCTATAACGAAACCTGGGTTGTAAAAATTAAAAAGTTTATATGGAAAAGTAAAGTGGTTTGATTATTATAAGTCAATTTTCACATCACTTGGTGGAGGATAGTCAATGTATCTATGATTGTATCATTTCCCTTGAGCCCTGGTGAATCATGGTCACCAAACCTGGAGGCATTGTTAGTGAAGAAGAATGGCAAAGCTTAGTTACTATGTGTAAATATATCCTACTTGATTTGATTACTTGCCATGATTCAATCCAAAAACAGAATAAAGTTGAAATGTAATCAACTGAAAAGTCGATTTCATAGATGAGAGTAGAGCTCACATAGTAATAGGTCCAACTGTGTGTGGAAATCTACAAATTAAGGAAGAGGGACCAGTTCTTTATTCTTTGTGCCATCCCATTGTGTGGATATTTGAATCATTTTATAGACAAGGCTTCAGATGTAAATAGTTTGTCATTAACATGTATTGCATTGAATTCAATTTGCATCTGCTTATGTCTGAATGTGGGCTTTTCTGTATGTTACCAGAGAAAGCCTGACCTTTGTTCAACATGACAATATGAGTATTTTGAATATATATTTTTACGTATGAAGTTTTAGGTGGTGAAAAAGGTCTACTAGAATGGGGCTGCCAAAGATTGCACTTCATCAGGTTTTTTCGATAATATGCATTTTTCTTTTGCAGCACCTTTGCACGAGTCAGTAATGTGGACTCATTGATGGTACAATGTGACATACACAGACTTCATCCAAGAATTTACACTTTCCACCTTCCTTTTCCTAAAATGTTTGTAACCTTTTCTCTGTCCACATTAAATTAGGCATGCTAATTACATTTTGTCAAATTGACAAATTATTTTAGATTAAGTTCATGCTTAAACATGCCAATGTTGATGTCATTATGATTGCACCACAAAATTGTCACTGACCCCAACCCATAATTTCCCTAACAAAAGAGTTCATACACATTCCCCTCATTACTGTGTTACAACTAAGCATATAATAAGCTTGAAATGAGCTTGTGACAAGCATTCACCACAGAGTTATTACTACTGTGAAGATGTGGAAGACGACACTCATTACAGCATCCAAACACCAGCTCTGTGGAAAAAATGACCTAGTTGTCCCTGAAATCAATGAGACTTGATTCGAAAATCAGATGTGTACACAATATTTTACCAACTGACATTGTTTAATTTTAGTAAAAAATCTAAATTTTTTTATTTATCTCAATTAATCCTTAATGGAAAAATAATATTTAAAGTAAAACAGAATATGGAAGCTCTATTAGCATATTATGTTTTGTTATGATGAGGAAACTTTTGAGAAAATGAAAATTAGATTAGACAAGTTAAAGAGGGGATGAGGATGGTGGGGTAGCTGATGCGCTGGCTTCCCACCAAGAGGGCCTGGGTTCAAATCCCATAGGTGGCAGATATTTTTCAGTGGTATCCCAATCCCTATTTGGGGTGCTTTGTGGAGAACACTTTGAATGAGCATGCTATCCGTCAGATGGGACATTAAGCTGTGGACCACTTGGTGCCTTTTGTTAAGAGTAGGCTAATGCCGATGCCCGGTCCATAAAACTACAACTTTTTTTTTAGGTAACCTACTGGTTAAGGTAGGTTTTTGGGTGGACACAACTATCAAATAAACATTTTGTAACTCCAAACAAAACCCAATCCAGCAACCTAATCTACATCAGGTCCCTCTTCATCTCTGTGTACCTCCTTCTTTCCTTCATCCCGTCCAACATCCCTATCCTGTTCCTACCCTTTCCTCGCTTGCCCAACATTCTCCCCTCTATTACCTTCTTCAAAATCCCACTGCTGCTCAATACGCCTTTCATCCATTTTTCCTGGCCCCATAGGATATCTCCCAACAAACCCATTTCCAGTACTTCCTCATTTGTTTTCCTTTCGGTCCATTTCACCTTCTCCATTCTTCTCCACACCCACATTTCAAAAGCCTCCAATCTACGTCTATCCTCCTCCTTCAGTGACCACGTTTCCGTGCCGTACATAGCAATGCTCCATATAAGAGTTTTTACGAGTCTTGTCTTTACATCCCTACTCAATGTCCCCGTCATCAACACCCTCCTCCTTGAGAAAGCCTCCTTGCCTAGCGCAATTCTTCTCCTTACGTCCCTACCACTTTGACCGTATTGGTCCAAAACACTTCCGAGATATGTAAACTGCTCTACCTGCTCTATTCTTTCCCCGCCGATTTTAATATTTAGCTTAGCCTTTTTCTTTCTGGAAAATCACATAACCTTTTTTTTATTAATATTGATTCTCATCCCATATTTATCGCACTGAACCTCCAATTCACTCAACAATGCTTGCAACCCCTTGGCTGACTGAGCAACTAATGCTTGGTCATCAGCAAACCTAACCGATTTTATGAATTCCCCTCCGACTTTCATTCCTACCTCCAGTTTTTCCCATGCCTCTTTAATCATTTCCTCCACATTATGTTGAACAGTACCAGTGCCAATGGACAACCCTGCTTTACACCTCTTCCTAACACTGCCCATCTGGACTCTCCGTTCCCCACTCGCACCTGAGCAGTCTGAGACATGTACAGGTTGCGGATCAGTCTCCTGTCCCTCCAATCCATTCCTATTCTCTGCAATACACGCATTAATTTTCCCAATTCACTCTATCAAATGCTTTTTCAAAATCTACAAAACAGGAAAAAACGTCCTGATTGTATTCTATATACCTCTCCATTAGTGATCTCATTACTGCAATGGCATCACACGTACCTCTTCCTTTCCTAAATCCAAGCTGATCATCCCCTAAGTAATCATTTGCCTTACTCTCTATCCTTTTGTTGATGATCCTGAGAATAACTTTAGCTGCGTGGGATATCTAACTTATTGTTCTGTAATTCTCACATGATGTAGCCTTTGCCTTTTTTGGAATATGAACTAACATCGATCTCACAAAATCTTCCGGCCAGATTCCTTCCTCATAGATAATACGAATCAGTCCATATAGTCTTCTTCCCACATTTTCCTAAACATTTCAACAGTTCTACAGGGATGTTGTCCACCCCCACGAACAGCATGTACAAATGACATTATCCAAAGTAGTGAGTTTCAAGTTTGGCAATGATCATCTCTTGTTGATACATCACCAATTTGTTACATAAACGTAATGTTAAGATATAATGGATTCACCTGATCATGAAATCTAAGATGGAAGTACCCCAGGACCAGCAATACCTCTCCCCTGACATCCCCAATCCAGGACAGAATGCCATGTCCATGAAATGCCAATGATATGGTAAGCCAGATCATAGCCAGAAAACCAGGAGGAGCTTCACAAAGACTTAGCTGCCACTTGTCAAGGAACAGCAGCATGAATGGGACACCTTCATCAACATGCGTGGCCAGAATGACCACTACAGCATCAACTACATGGGTATGCAGGTAGACCATTCATTATCCTACCTTGACAGACCATCCAACGTCGTTTCAAGTTAAAGCATCATGGAGGGATTTGTGTACCCCCTAGTATTGGAATTTGCTGTAGTAGCAAGCAGGTACCTGAGCAATTTGATTAGCAATACACAAATTATGAGGTGCAACTCCACCTCTTGATCAGCACCTTTTAAGATTAACAAATATTCATTAAGTAGGCATATTAGTAATTGAAGCTTTACAGTCCAAAATCCTACAAAAAATTTAAAAACCTGATGACCAAATCACCAACCTGGATATGAGAGGTGATATGATATAGTCTGTAAATACAAATTATATCACCTAAGGGATGAATAGTTCAATTTTGTTTTGAGACTTGTTTTAAAAACAATTCCATGATCAAAAATATCCTGTTAATTTTTATTAGAGTCATCAAAAGACCGTTGTAAATGATAGTGCAGAATGATCATTATTAAAGCAGTTAATTAGTGCAGGTAGGTTTTTGGTAGATTCAAAGACTAAGCACAACTATCTCTCTAAGTCTTCCAAACAGAATATTCACATCCTAACACCACACATTCGGATGAACTATTCGTAGTATTATGATAATTATGCTAGCAAAGTTATCTAAAAGGATAATAAGAAATCCAATTTATTCCTGACAAATAATTTCAGCCATCAGGCTATCATATCATATACCACCTTTATTTTTAAAGGGACTTATCTCAAAAGTGTGCTTCATATAAGAGTGGTTGAATATCTATCTATACACTCTCAAATTTTAGCATTATTCCAAAACCTCAGCGTATACCTTACTGCAATGATTACTATTTACTATTGATATAATTTTTCAACAAACATTAGCATTTTAGGATAGGGTACTAAGTACTCGGGTGCCATTTAAAAAAGCTTGCAATTTTCATTGCACATCAGCAGATAAACATCATGTAAAGTATGTAAATGCATATCTAATCTCATTTGAAGGCAGTTTAATTGAGTAATATTGAAATTCATAAATTATAATTCCAATAGCATAGGTACTTGAAGTATCATGATTATCTTAGAAGATGAAACCAGTAAGTACATACTTACTGCTTTTATAATTAAAATAACAGTAAAATATTTTTAAAATTTTGGAAGTTAATCTTTTAGTAGAAATTCTCATAAATCAAATCAAATTTTTATATTTAATTTAATTATTTTTAATTTTATTGGCTGGGATTTTTTCTGTTATTTTGAATAGACCATCATCTTAACTGGTGTTCAATTATTTCTCCAGTACAGAAATACATTTTCATTGATAATCAACTCTCTTTTTCCTTGATTGTCACAACATGCAAACACACACAAGGGAGTTCCAGATATTTCCCAAATTAGGTGAGATTGAAACACAGGTACTTTGTCAAGTTGAGATTTCTTTTCCTATTCTCACCATTTACATAAAACATTTAAAAGTCACAACTTGCAAAGCATATGAAAGTTGCTTCAAGTAAGAAAAAATATAACATCAATGATGAGAACAATAATATTAATGATATTTCTTTCATATATATATATATATATATATATATATATATATATATATATATATATATATATATATATATATATATATATGTATATATATATACATATATATATATATACACACACACATACATAAAATGCACAACAATATGACTGCAAAAGGAAATATTAAATTGCTACAGGACACAAAACTGTGCAATCTTCTTGCTGAAAGAGCAAAAACTCATTTGTGGTGCCAGTTACTTGGTCTAACCAGATGAAAGAGAAAGTCAAGAGTGTTAATTTGACACATTTGTGACACGTTGACTCAGTATGGATTGGGCCAGTTACCCAGAATGAAAATCCAACATTTTATAACGGTGAATAGATCATCTATAGTATATACAGTAGAAAAAATTTCCATTTTAACACACCTGTGTAACAGTTTCCACCATCTGGAGTATGATTAACCCTGCTTCACATATAAATATATATATATATATATAATGTATATATACCTGCGAGTTCAAACATAAAGAATGTGCATAGCATTCACCCCCTCAAACATATATTCATACATCTAAATGCAATAACAGAAAACAATTTAGATTTTCTTTCAGTATACCTTGAGCACTCCGGGCTTCTTTTTATATTTTTATCACTAAAACAAAATCTAAGAACACCACCTGCCAAACATTAGACCCATCACATCCAATGTTATGTTTAAAATAAAATAGCCATTTGGCAAAAACCGTGTGAATAAGAGTCAATAAGAACTCTGCATCCTGGAATCTGACCAATATGAAATATTTTGTTTCCAAAAAGGGATTAACAAAAATATTAGACATATCAACAATATTATTCTGACAGTAAAAATTCCTCGACCTTTCAAGGAAAATGTTCTGTGAACATTTTTAAACATATAAGTGGTAACAACAAGTTTCACCATCATTTGAATAGAAAAAAAATATTACTAAGTAAGGCCTGCAGAACACTGTCAAATCATTAGAGGGGGTGAGGAAATAATGGAAAGGAAAAGAGTTTCAATAGCATCAGCATCAGTAAATAACTAGTGCATTGAAAAGTCTTGGTGTCGAGACATTGAGTGAAATGACACTTCATGGACAGCTGCCTGTGATATGCATTGGTATATTCCTAATTTAATTTCCCTTCTTAATGAGGAAAAACACTAAAGAGCACCTGCATCTTAGAGTAAACTATTATTAGCAGCATGAAGTGCTCCGACCTCCATTTGTCTCAGAGTAAAAACTGAAGGTCCTAAGAGCTATTGACCTAGTCGAAAGGAAAGAGCATCACTTAGACAATGGACTTTCTGTGTGATTGTCAAAAGGGAGGCTACTTGAACAATCGTATCAACTATTGTTTCTAGTTTTGAAACAATATTCAAAATTTCAGGATTGTTTTACCACAAGCCAAACTGGTGCATACTCATTAAGATTTCATTAAATTCATGGTGCTTATGCAGCCAAAATGAAATTATCCAAAGGCATCATTGATATCTAACATTGTTGTAGTAGAAATTGTTAACAAGGATTTTTGGGACCCTTTGAATCTTTCCTAACCCTTCCCAATTTATTGATTCTTATCCAAAGTTTCCAAATATTTCAGTTTGTACTCTATGACAACACAAAGAGAAAATGATAGGCAATGAAACATTACACTTCCATTATGCTTTCTGCAGATAACCTTCCTTTGATCCAGGAAATAGGAACTGGATTCCCATTTCTGGCAATTAGTCATTTATTTACTCCTTTGGCTATAATAGCCTAATGATGTTCTGTGGGAAAAGAAGCATGCATGTGTGTGTATGGCCATATACACTCACTCAAATACATATATACAATATGTGTGTGTGTGTGTGCACACACATATTCTTATAGGAAACACCATGCAGTGACAAAACACAGTATATATTATATGTAGGTACTATCAAAGCAAATACACAAATAAAAACTCTCACTCATAGAGACTCATAGGACACTCATAGAGATACTTTACAATTCGTGTCAGTCAGGCCATCATCATTGAATGTGGAAGACTGAGTTCTCAGAGAGAATATGGTGGGAATGGATTGAATGTTACAAGGTGAGAGGTGGGAGGATGTTTTAGAGGATGAGCGGCGGGGAATATTGGCTATAGGTTATTAGAGTGATTGATTTAGCCCACACAACTCAAAACCCATTTGCAGCCTATTATGTGACAACTCCTGAATTCTCAACTCAATGCTGCCTGCTGATTCTGGGAGAACTTTATCACTGTAACAAAAAAGCAGTTTTTAAAGGATTGATAGTGGGAAGCTGGATGTTTATGAATGAAATGATTCAGGAAATTTCATGGGGTAACTATAATTGTTGATGCACCAGCTGGAGAGGGTGGTGGTGCATTTGCCTATGCAACAAGAGGGGTAGATATTACTGAAGAGGCAGAATATGACATATTTTTAAGCACAAGTGATTTTTGAGTTTTCATGGAAGAAGAAACTGCAAGCTGATAAGGAAAGAGAAATTACACCATCTGTGGTTGCTGGATGAGGGATGCAGTGGAGGGGAGGTAGCAGGACCAAGAGAGGATTTAATATGTTGCAAAAGTTTGAGGCATTTGATGGAAAATGAGGGGAATGTTGAAAGGAGGAGATATATGGATTCAATATTTTTTATTATGGGGTAAAGCTCCTTAAGAATTAGAAGGATTTTGAATTTGTATCTATGCTTAATACTATATCTTTAATATGTACTGTGTGTTTTTGCTCTTTGAAATTTCCTCCAAGAGAGTGGGTGCATATTTAATATGTATGTGTGTGTGTATATATATGTATATATACACACACACATACAGACACACCCATACATGTGTACACACACACACACAAAATGTACATATGCAAACAAAGATGCCTTTGTCATGCTGATGTGATAAGAGCAAGCAAACACAGAAAAACAATAAACTTATATGTGATGTGTGATCCTGTTTCATCCCTCAATCTTCATCACTTTTTTCCCAATGCAAAAAGATTGCTTTTAACAAATCAATTATTCCCTCATCTCTCTCCCTCTCCCTATCAAATTATATATATATAATACATGTGTGTGTGTGTAGGCATGTACACATACATACACTGAAATACCAATACACATATAATGCCAAGCTAAATTCCACTGATGTTGTAAGAAAGGAAGCAGATTAAGGATATGTCATTATTTTAGATTATTCAGTCATCCTAGCCACCACCTTCATAGCCAGTTTGAGACATGTGCCCTTAAATATTGAGTCTGAAGGAATTACTGATAATTCAACATAATGAGTCTTTTCTTTTCTGAGTTTACATTTTTTGTGTGTACTGCCTTTGTAGTGTTACTTTTTTGAGATGAAAAATGTTTACTCACAGAGACAGACTTTATATACATTATAAATGTAGGGATGCACACACACATAGAGTGTTAGAAAAGTGATGGTAAATACTTTGAGGGAACAGGTAATGAAACTTTGAGTAATATTACCCTCTGAGCAGTATGTTCTAAATTCCTTAGTTATGAACTTTTTAAATACGAATATTGAATTAAGAGCATTTTCTAGCTATGAAGAAAACACTTTATTGTTTCTGTTAACATCTACAATGTAGTGTTGAATCACCTATGTCAGTGAACTAAATGCACCTTTGCAATAAAATCACTGATTTTTGGGTATGATCTATACCTTTTAAGAAAGAGCCTTTCACTTGTTAACATTTCTTTGGTAAAAAATGATAGTTCCATTTTGTTGTTTTTTAAATTTCTGAAATATAAATTAAAATTCCTTACAAAAATGGCAGAAAATTGTAATTTCTTTCCATTGAAACCAATTTCATTGCTGTGCCATTCTTTTAGAAACACATGTGAGGAAGACATTTCTGGAAAATGTAGATTATAACTCCCCCATAATCAGCCTGGTTAGGACGAAACTCGTTTGGATACTTTATTGCTATGGAGTTTATGGCAGAACCAAGAGAAAAAAGTGTTGAAACTGTAAAACCATGCATCCATAGTATTTACCATAACTTTCCACACAACTCATGGTGGTGTATATATGGGTATGTGGTAATGTGGTTTTGTATGTATGCATATACATACATAAAAAACCACATTTGTGTTTTGTATGTGTGTGTGTAGGTATATACACACACAAACATATATATATTTTTTCCATGCACACAAACACAATAACATAAGTTGAATGGCAAAGGCATGACACACAAGAACAAAAAACAAATAGCATACAAACTGCTACAATGTAACCTCTACTTCTCTTTCAAATAGGACAATAAACCATACTGCTTAAAATCTTAATCAATAACCACTGAGCATGTGCAAAACTTCTTCTCCATCAGCTTGTCTAGCAGTCTCAAAACATGGCTCCCTTCATAATTTCTCATTCAGCAGGTGGTACAACATTTCTATAATTGCCTCACTGACTCTCCAATCAAGCTTAAAACCTTCCTTCTACTCCTCCTCTTTCATATGACTACCTAATCCTTGCCTCACTCTCTTCCCTCTATCCCTCTACCACTGACCTGCCTCCCTCTCGCCTCCTCAGTTTCTCCTCCCTTCCTTCCTCCCAACAAAGAAGGTAGTTGTGCCACTGGTAGTTAGAATAGTGGTGAATGATAATCTTATTTTCCTTATGCATCATATGTATGTGTCATCTAAGTGTTAAATATTGCTTCATGAGCTTCTCCATGTACACACACACACACACATATATCCATATACATACATGCACATATACAAATCTATATGCAGATACAGGCACACACACACATGCATACAATAGGGTAATGATTATCCATGGTAGTTGTCGGTAGTTAAATGAAAATAATGAAAATTATGTGTAATTGTTGAGTGTGGGTGTGTGTGTGTGTCTGTGTGTGTGTGTGTGTGTATATATATATATATATATATATATATATATATATTATAGGGGTTTGTGCATGTGTGTAACATACATATGCATATGTAGATGTATGTATATGTGTGTGTGTATATATATTTATTTATTCCCCACTTCCATATCTCTTTAGGCTATTATGCTCATATTTCAGTGACATATTAGTTAAAAATCTTTCATCTATCTTTTAGCATCTCTTTTGTTTCTTCTCTTTGTCATTTATTTGATCCCTTCATTCATTTTATCCAATCTTCTGAAATATTTAGCAAAGTTAAAATTACTGCCAGTTGATTACATATTTGAAGATACCTCACCTCATAGTAATGCAGAACAATCAAAAAGGAAAGTTTTTACAAATGCGATTTTTTCAGCACAAAGTTCATGCCAATTAGATCTGGTAGTATCTGTTTTACATACACTTCATAAATTATTTTGCATTTTGGACAATTTTAAAGAACTTATCAGTTAAGGAAACAACCACATTGACATGGACTTTGATCCCAGAGAAAGTACTGTTATATGTTTGGCACGGAATAGTCTTGATGTTACTTTCTGTCTGTGTCCACTTTCTCCCTCCTATAGGCAGGTTTTCAGAGGATAACACCAGCAGACATTATGCCATTTCTATTTGATTTAATGTCATTAGTTCCCTACACTTAGGCTGGAGAAAAGAGAACAGGACTGGATCAGAGAGAGGTGAGGGAATGTCTCAATGCTGAACCATCGGATAATCTGCCCACACACGCACACATGCATTTTGCATAAATACACCCAAACACACACATGCATTTTGCATAAATACACACACACACAGACTCACAAGTATTCATGTCAACATAGTCTTATCATCTGCCTGCAAAACTGCACAATGCAAATTACACACACACTCACACACAGACAGAACAACTTTGCAATATGTACTTCTTTTTTACATGAACACATTATGATGGAATCTTTGAACATGCTCCCTCTTTTGATATGACAAAAGTGAAATACATTCTTGTCTGATTAAGTCTCACAAACTTTTCACAACATCAAAGGAGAGTTCAACTGAATTTGATGAACTATCCTCAATATAAATATAATATTATCAATATTTATGATTTCACTACACCAACCAGTAGCAAACAACAATATATACTACCTTTCCTCAATGCCTCAACAGTAAATATACACCTTAAAGAACAGATGAACAAAAACAATATGTATATTAGTACATAAAAACAAAAAGATTTGACCAACAAACAGTCCACTAAGAGATTTCCTCCCATTCATATGATATGTCATTTTGTTTAAGTTTGCCCCACAAGTCTCTTAGCCCCACTTTACTTTCTCACAACCATATAATTGCAGCAGTAACCAGGTAACAGTGCATTATATAGTCTCAAAATGGAAATGCCAACTCTCTGAGACAGAGGTCACCATTTGAAAAATATTGCTTTGATCATCTGTAAAGGGGGTGGAAGGGCAAAGGAATATTGTTTGCTGATCACTATCTTATAAAGAAAAATTTTATAAGTAGGTGATCAATCAGCACTAACCATTGAGCAAAAATGATCGTTGGGCTACAGGCTAATGGATATAGGAAATGCTGGGTGAGAATGATGTGGTGCAAGGTATACATGACACAAAACAACCACACACTAACAATCATATACAGCATTTGTTAAAAGATACAGTGGTCCAATTTATCCCTCAAAAAGTAAGGAACATTAGGATCAGTTAAGAAGGCCTTGGGTATTAGTATTACATAATTATTTGAGTAGGAGATTCATCCTCAAAAGGAGTGAGCATTTGTGAAGTTATTTATGTGGGAAAATTATCCTTACACACATATGCATTCTTGCATCAGGGTACAATCTTTTTTGTCTCCATTTGCACATGTGCAACAATGAGAAATAAAACTAAAAACTCACTGCTATCGTTGAGATTTGTCCTCCTGTTGATATAATAGACAAGAAATACTGTTCTTTCCCTTCCATTCTTTGTACTTAATTGGCGAAGGTTGCCATATGCTTCATGCCATCATTTTTATGTGCATGCAATATGATGCAGTAGTCATAAAAAAATTGCTAATGATCTCTTGCAATGCACACAACTTTCCATGAGAGCCTTCTATCTAATCTCATGAATTACTCCTTATTTTCATGTGAGATCCTCTGACACTTACTGAGTTAAACAAATGAGGTCTATGCCCCAATAGCATCGATTCATTTTCTCATTGCTGGTTTCAATAAGAAAAGTTCCAGCTTATAGTAGAAAAACTAGCATCAGTAAAATGCTTATAAAGTCAAAGTAAATTACTAGTAAATAAATAAATAACATTTCTCTGTACAAGACATGCAACTTGCAAATGTCATCATATACCATCAATCATTATGTTGGCAAGCAGTTTTATAACAACTCAATGCCTTAAGAGAGACTTAAAGCGAAGCATAATTCTTTTTCTTTTTTTTAAGTTCTGAGGGTTGAAATAACAATGGGGTCATGGAAAGAGAAAGAGAGTGCGACCACTGCCATCACTATTTCTCCATAGAATTATTGTTTAATCTAATCTTTTATGCCTCATATTTTACTGTCCATCTTCTTCACACTTTGGAATGTCAAATATTTCAGCAAAGAGTGGTGGGAGGTGTAGCCGTGCCCAGTTGAGCCGGAACCACTCAAGATGCAGAGAATGCTTGGCGCCCAAACTCCTCAGCTCAGGTAGTTTGGAGAGCACCGAGGAGAAAAGAAGGGGTGGACCATCACCACCCATTGCTGCCAACCCAAGATCTCCACTACTCCGCCTGCTCAACTGCAAGAGGGAGGAAATTATTTATTTTATTGTCCCAAATGAAGGCACCTTCTGCCTTCCCCAAGATAACTTTGAAAAGACATAAATGAAATGCTTAAAATTGAACACTATGTTGAGGCACAGGTAACAGCACTCTTATTTAGATTTATGTACTATAATATTTTAAGCAAATCAACAAATTTTTCTGTAATGCATAATTAATTTCTGATTTAAAGTTATTTTTATTTAAGTGGCTAACAAATTACTGTTATCTCAGCACTGAAAATGGCTGCAAAGTGCCTATAGTTTAGGAGTAAAAGTTAATTATTTCAACACTAAACAATTTGAAGTAATCAAAGCCCCAAACAAAAGTTTATAACCTTATGTGCTTTTTAGTTCATCTTTCCTTACTATTTGCAACTTGATTTATTTTTTAAAAACCAAGGAGGCTAGTTCTGTTTCTGGAGTTTCTATTGATGGAGTTTTTATCTACTTGCTTAGTAATAATCATTTTAATGTTTGGAAATCAATTGTGTTTGTTGCAAACATCATGAATAAATTGAGGGAAATAGCTGTTGGTAAGTGTCCTGGACCTCATAAAATTCTTCATATTCTACTTTGAAACTGTGTGGCTTCTCTGTCCTATCCCCCTCTACCTTCCATTCAATAAATATATTCGTTTCCATAAATTTCCTGAAACTTGGAATACTACCCCTGTTGCTCTTGTTTTTATAAAGGCTAATTGCTCTTTTTTAAAAATTTGATAACATATGTTGACTTAATTCACAAAATTCTTGATAAGAATCAGGTAGACATTAGACTGGTATTTACACTGATTTTTCTCAGGCTTTTGATTAAGTTAGCCATTCCATGCTATCTCTAAATTACACACTTTTGGCCAAGATGATTTTTGTCTTCCTTGGCTGGCTAGTCATATCATAGATAAGTTCCAGATCAAACCATTTTTCCCAAGTTCTATTAGAGCTATGTAGGGTGTACATCAGAACTTTCATCTGAGCCCTTTCATTTGATTTTTTCAACAATGATATTTTTTGCTATTTCAATGATATGATATACTTTGACATGCAATGGTTAAAGCACTTTAGAGTGAAATATTCAGATCTTGACGGCTGGAAACTTCAATCCAATATAGATTCCCTGATGGCATGATGTTCAAATAACAGTTTGTTACTGAATTTGTTCAAGCGTAATACACTCACTTTTCACATTTGTAAATCCCTTCTCAACATTTGGTGTTAACTTAGGAAGAGTCATCAAGATTAGAGATCTTGGTGTCACATTGGACACATCTCCCCCCTGGAAATACTTGATGGATTTTTTCAATCTTTTTGGAGGTAGTCACTTCCAGTAGCGATTGGGTGGTAATATAAATTGAATTGTCCCCCACCATCCCACTAGGGTTACAATTCATATTCTTTCCTTAACTTTTGGATTATTGTATAAATTAATGCAATGCTAAGAAACAAAAAAGTGACTTAATTCAGCACTGGGATAATTATTTGTCTTTTATCAGGTAGGCATTAATAATAGTGGAAAGTAGCATAAAGTTTTCTATTTATGTTCCAATAACAATAGAATAAGAAAACTAATTAAGCAGTTTCTTAAAACATTCCAGGCATGATCCTGGTTTATTCTTGCAATCTGTGCGATAAGTCACAAACTTATTAGTTTTCCATTGCCTCTTGTCTTCCATCTATTTTGGTAATTGTGCTATAACACTCTTACCATCTTTTTTACATTACTCTAGTTGTACCTTCATATTTATTAAGATAATGCTTCTTTTTCTTTGACCCTAGCAGTGTAGTGGCAATCATTGGTTGATCCAGCAAAGCAGAAATTATGTTTTCATGACATTGTAAAATACTCAGATACTTCTTAAATAAAACAGTTTCTGGCGTAACTTGGTGGAAAATCTTCATACTGACTTTTAATAATCAAACCACTTTACTTTACCTGATGATGTTATGCTATAACGAAACCTGGGTTGTAAAAATTAAAAAGTTTATGTGGAAAAGTAAAGTGGTTTGATTATTAAAAGTCAGATACTTCTTACTTCCTAACCTCTTATGAATACACCAAGAATTCACTAGCATGGTGCCACAAACAAACACAATGACTTCCTTTTTATACCAAGTTATCATCTTCCTCAAAGATGTGTAATATGAAGACATTTGGTCACATAAGCCAACTACTTTCTTGGCAGCATTGTAACTAATAAAATGGCCTCTGTTTTTCCAAGAGTCATACTGATGTCAATTTAAATACAATAATGATTGGCCAGAAAAGGATGAAGAGTGAAGAGAAACCTGGTGGCAGCATTAGCCAACTCTTAACAAAAGGTACCAAGCTTCACGCCCCATCTGATGGATGGCGTGGTCACTCAAAATGCTCTGCACCTCAAGTAAGGATCTCTTAAATATAGGACATAACATAAAAGAAATTTAATTGCATATATTAAAATCAAATGCAGTATTGTGTTGGCAATCAATGGAATCTTAAGTTGGTTACTATGCCGAGATAGCAATGCATCAGTGGTGAGGATAAAATAGGTTCAATGTTGATCAGGTGCTCGAATCCAGTGTGACTATTGTCCGTTTCTATGATATTAGTTTTTTTATCTTAACTATACATCGCTCTCCCTGTGGTGATTTCAATGTGTTTATTGATAAATTTTCCAGCATGCTGAACAATGTTTATAACTCGGTTGATAAACCCCTATTAATTGCTACTGGTGACTTTAATTGTGACCTCCTTCATAGCACCAAAGAAAAATCAGAACTATTAGATGTTATTTCCCTATATAACTTAAATATAACTACTGAAAAACCCACCAGGGTCAGCTCTACTTCTGCATCTGCCACCGATAATATGCTTAACAATATTGATTATTGATTCGTGAAAACTGAGGTTACAATATCCCATATTTCAGACCACTATCCATTACCATCCACATTCTGCATTAATGCCTCCGACAATATTATAACAAAATAAAGGAGAAAGTTTTCTATGAGGATGTAAATGCTTTCTCCAATCAGGTTATGTCTCATAATTGGACCAATGTTTACTCCATGAGCTCCTTTGAAGATGGTTTTAATTGTTTTTACTCAAACTATTTTGATTTTTGTTTTCCTCTCTTTCCTGTTAAAATTAAAAATTCGTCTCTAAGGGCAGAAATTCATGAGTCACTGATGAAATCCAGTATGCATCCAGGGTCATGAAAAACATCACTCTCTATTACAAAAACAGGGCAGTCCCCATTGAACCTCTTAAATACAAGGCAATGAGAAAGAATTACAAATGTCTTCTTTGAAATGCAAAAAGAACTTTTAATGATCATAGAATATATAATGCTGTAAACAGATCAAAAGAAATATGGAATATTATCAAGGAGTCAAAGCTTCCTAAATCATTAACCCCCAATCTCAGATTACTGGACTCTCAAGGAAACATACTTGAGGACAGTTCTGCTATTGTTATGACTTTTAATGACTTTTTCAATTCACACCAGTCACCCAACATGGTTCAACAAAGCTTTCATAGACAAACATCAAGCCAATGTAATCCCTATTTCTCTTCCCATGCTCTGACATTGAATTAACTAATATCTGAAACAAAATGGGAAATAAGTACACCACTGGTCCGGATGGCATTCCTTTTATCATCATTAAAAAATCCTTTGATGTCATTAAACTCCCTCTATTATTCTTAGTCAATGAATCTCTTAGGCTTGGTCAGTTTCCATCATCCCATAAAAGCACCAAAGTCATCATCCTTTATAAAGGTAAAGGAAATAAACAGCACATGAGCTCTTATCGACCAATATCTGATACTTAATCAATTTGATAAAAAAATTTTTGAATTAGTTTTTTATTCTCAATTAATATCATACCTAAAATCGCAAAAACTGTTATCAACCTCCCAGCATGGATTTACAAAATTCATGTCCACTACCACTACTACCTACCATTGTATAAACAAAATATTGTCTGATCTAGACAATAAACTGGAGTCTCTTGTTTTATTATTTGATTTCTCCAAGGCCTTTGATTGTGTCAATCACCATATGTTATTGCTGAAACTTCAAGAATCTGGCATATGAGGTACTCCATATAATTGGATTAAATCTTTTCTAAATAACAGACAACAGAGTGTAAGTGTTATGAAAGATGGAATATCTCATGCATCACCTGCAAAAACAATATCCTGCGGGTTTCCCCAGGTATCTGTTCTAGGCCCGGTGTTTTTTCTCATATATATAAGTGACCTCCCAAGGATGCTTAACTCTGTACCTAATACACTTCCCATGCTGTATGCCGATGACACAAATGTCTTAGTGTCTGCCTCTTCAATCAACGGCCTGGTATCAAGTGCTAACAATACTGTCCACAAATAAAAAGAGATGTTTCAGGCATGATATGGTGGAATAACATGATTAAATAAAATTAGCATTCCTACCCTTCCCGTACATCTTCTGAAGGTGAGATTTTAAAGTCACTCCGAGAGCTGAAGGAAGAAAACCAACTCGTACTCAGTAAAGCTGATAAGGGAAACTGCACTGTCATCCTAGATAAGGACGATTACACCAGTAAGTGCCTTAAGTTCATATCTACTAACGCCTTTGATGTACTCCCGAAGGACCCCTACGAAATTAAACTCGATTTATCGACAACTCTCTGGCTTCAAACCCAGATTCTCTATAGAAAACTCCATTTCCTTAACTGAACATCTTCTGCCCTTCACTGTACCACCCAATGCTAAGTTGGTATCATTTGATGTAACCAATCTCTTCACTTCCATTCCCACGAATGATACCTCAATTTACGCTCACAGTATACTAACGAACGCCAATGTGGACCAACCCCTTGTTCAAGAATTATGTTCACTTCTAAAAATTTGTGTAGAACAAAATTATTTTTTATTTTGCGGCAACTACTATAGACAAAAGGATGGGCTAGTGATGGGGTCACCTCTTTCCCCACTCCTTGCCGAAATTTTCATGGAAAATTTGGAGGACAAGATCCTAAGTGACTCCAAATTCACCAACAACATTTTATACTGGTACAGATATGTGGATGACATCTTATGCTGTTGGACAGGCAGTGATAGACAGCTAGACATTTTCTTTAAATTCATCAACTCCCTTCATCCATCTATAATTTTCACCATGGAATCGGGAGTGGGCAATAAAATCAATTTCCTGGATTTAACTATCGAAATTATAGACAACACACATACTTTTGCAATATACAGAAAACCCACTTACACTGATCAAGTGATACCATCAGACTCCTGCCACCCCATCACCCACAAACTAGCCAGCTTCAATTGCATGATCCATAGACTAATCAGTATCCCCTTGTCTAAATCCAACTTCGAACGAGAGGTCAAAACCATTAAACACATAGCTTTTAAAAACGGTTACCAGGTCAACCTAATAGATAATTTATTAAAGAAAAAACTTAAAAAACAGGCCCTGAAGTTAAACGTTTCCCTCTCAGTCACCACTACTTCAGAGCGTAAGTGGTGCAAACTCCCATTCCATAACTCCATGTCCTATAAAATTGCCAACAGGTTTCTCAAAGATCTATTCTGCATTTCATTTTATACCCCCAATAATCTGTTCAAAGCCTTATGCTCCAATAAAGACCCCATACATTGCAATAACCAAAGTGGTGTATACGAAATTCAGTGTGAGTGTGGTGCGACGTACATTGGCCAGACAGGTAGGAGTTTTTCGACTCGCATCAGTGAACATAGGAAAGGTTTCATCACAGGTCTCACCAATTCTATTTTTGCCAAACACCTTCTCGATTTCAAACATTTTTGTAATTTCAATTTTAAAGTGCTTGGCAACCTGACCAAAGGTAAGAAATTAGACGCCATGGAACAGCTGGAAATTTTACATCGGAAGGACTTGGACCTCATCAACGAAGTCCAATTCTCATCTTCATCCTCCCCCTCATCTCCATCGCCTTCCCTCGATGCACGTGTGGCCAGTGATCTCCTCTCCTTAACTCTCGGAATTTTCCCCCCCCCCATCCCCCGGTGCACCCTCTGACCATGTTATCCCGAAGAAGGCGTGAAGCTTTGTGTCCCCACTCCTTTCTCCCCCTTCCTTCCTCCCACCCCAACCCTGAATCCCTCGCTAGGGCTCTCCTTCACGCCTCCCTGCGCCCCCCCCCCCCCCTTGGAACCATATAGACAGTGACCTCAACCTTTATTCCTCTTTGCACACTTCTTTGTGCATGGATATTCGCGGCCGGGGGAGGGGGAACCCCGGTCCCCCCTTTCTCCACGGTCCTAGGAGCTTGGCACTGCACTGAGTGTCCACCCTCAATGAGACAACCCTTCCAGCCAGCTGTGAGGTCTTCCGGACGGGGTTAATTTTTCACCCTTTCTCCTCACCCGAAACTTTCTCCACCCCCATTGACACCCACGTTGCCCACTTTCCTTCTCCCTTCCCTCTCTTTTCTCCCCCTTTTTCCACTACCCTCCCCTTACTTGCTTTTCAGCATATGTAGCAGACAATGAGAATATGACTGTTACCGGAAGATGATGTAGTTGCATTGAAACCGGTCGTATTAATAAATTTTTTATTTTTGTGGAAAATTGCTAATTTTATTTAATACTGTCCACCTTTTGCAAGAGTGGTGTGATCGTAATTTTCTTCATATTAATAAGGAAAAAACAAATTTAATATACTTTGTAAACAAAAATAAACCTCCAACAGATATTTCAGTGCCTTTTGACAAAGTGATTATTCCAAGGAGTGATAATGCCTCCTTCCTAGGTGTTACTCTGGATAGTAGACTAAACTTGGATAGCCATATTTCTAGTCTACGCAGAAAACTCTGTTCAGAGTGCTATTTGGTATGTTCTATCAGGCTGTCAATAATGAAGTACTTATGTCAATCTATTATGGTGAGTTTTATGCCCATGTAATTTTTAGTATTCTTTTTTGGGGTCCATTACCCTGTGCTCATGTTGTATTTAAATCCAAATGAGGGTATTAAGACTAATGTGCAATGTTCCCCTCAGAGCTCCATGTCGCCCTCTCTTCAAAAAACTTTGTATTCTCCCTCTCCCCTGTGTGTATATGCTAAGTGCTATTGTTTATGCTAAATACCATATTTTATTATATGCCTCTAACAATGGCATTCACAACCATTATACTAGGACCTGTAGTCATCTACATGTGAACTTCATAAGAACTTGCAAGTCCAGTTTTTCCCCCAGAACATGGGACTCACATTGTGTAATAACCTTCCTTAGGTTATCAAGAGTATGGAAAAAATGTCCACTTTTAAACTTAAAGTGAGGGAGTTTTTCATGTTACATTTATTCTATTCCATTGATGAATTTCTGAGCATGTAACTATGTTTTGTATGTATATTATTTTATGTTATGATCATTGATGTGCCCTATACCTTGGAACATGTATGTATCCAGATCCTCAGGCAAATAAAAACTATTATTATTATTACTAGTGAAGATCCAATGCTTCTTAAGGAGTGAATCACTTCAAGATATTCTCATTGAAACTCATGCTACTAAAAATTACTTCATACTCACTTGAAGCTTAAGTGCTGCAAGGATTCGATCATGAGAATGCTGGATATGTTTGTGACTCGTGAGGCCTTGCCTATCTGGACACAGGAGTGTTGATGCACAGAAGAGGCCAACTTCAGCATCAGAAAGTCCCAGGCCAGCAAATGATGCACACCAACTCAGAACACATGACACGAAATCAGACTGAAACAGGAAAGGGATTGCCATGGTATCACAATTGTCTTATGCCAATAAAGGAAGATGGATGGTGGGGTTGATTGGATAAAGCCAACATATGCCACATAATGCTAGTGGATTATTGTGCTTGTGTCTTGCATTAGTGGAGGCCCAAGAGGAGGTAAGCAAAATGGTGATTTGTTCAGTCTTTGAAAATTAAAATATTTTTAAATTCTAATTTGATTTTACCAAGAAAAGTGAATATTATGCCTTTAGCAAAGAGTAGGTAACCTTATGTAAATAGTTCCATTCATTGGGTTGTTCAAGAAATAATGGTCTCCTTGCTGCTACTTTACCAAATAAGTAATACTACCTTGAACAAAAAGTTCCCGGAATAACCACCGTGTGGCGCTCCCATCGTTCCGATTTGAGTTCTGTTTTTTTTTGTTAAATTGGTACATCTGTTGTTGATATTCCCTTTAAATCTTAGTGTCATAACTTGACATTTGTAAAAGTTACGTAGCCAAGAGTACATCTATCTCTGTGTGTGTTGGCGATTTTTTACAATTGCAGAAATGGATTTTAATTTGCAACAACGAACTTGTATTACATTTTGCGTAAAAAACGGATTTAGTGGCGCACGGACGTTGGAAATGTTGGAAAAGTGTTTCGGCAACGATTCTCTAAAAAAAAACGGTCGTTTACCAGGGGCACGAGCGGTTCAGAAGTGGTCGTGAGTCAATCGAAGATGATGAACGCAGTGGCAGACCATCGACATCGAAAGTCGGTGAAAAAATTGATACAGTAAAAGAAATGTTGGTCAATAACCGCAAATTAACCATCAGAGAAATAGCGGAGGACTTGAACATTGCCTATGGATCCGCCCAAGACATTGTGGTTAATGATTTGGGTTTCCGTCGTGTAGCAGCAAAGTTGGTGCCAAAAGACCTCAATTTCATGCAAAAAAGAGACCGTGTTGACGTCGCAAAAGACATGGTTTGCGAGGCTGAATCCGATCCCATATTCATCAAAAGGATCATTACTGGAGACGAGACGTGGGTTTATGAGTACGACACGCAATCCAGACACCAGGCAAGTGAATGGCGTTCACCAAATGAGCCGAGACCAAAAAAACCACGTCGTTTTCAGTCAAAAAAGAAGGCAATGCTGACGGTTTTCATGGATTACAACGGTGTAGTGCATCATGAATTTTTGCCAGAAGGCCAGACAGTAAACAAAGAGTATTATTTGGGCGTTATGAGACGTTTGCGTGAAGCAATTCGCCGAAAGAGACCAGAAATCGTCGCACAGTGCGTCGAGACCGTCGCACAGTGCTATCATTATTCGTAATTTTTTGACGAAAAATGCAACAAATACCATCCAACAGCCACCTGATTTGGCTCCCTGTGACTTCTTTCTGTTCAATCGAGTTAAAAAACCATTACGGGGAACGCGTTTTAGCAGCCGAGAGGAAGTAATGGAAAAATCGCAGGAAGCACTGATGGACATACCGAAAACCGAATATAAAAAATATTTCGAGGATTGGATCAAGCGCTGGCATAAGTGTGTTGCAGTCGATGGGGATTACTTTGAAGGGGACAATATAGATTTAGATGAATAAACTTGTATTTTTAATTTTCTGAATAAATTCCGGGAACTTTTTGATTAAGGTAGTATCTTTACTCTACTCCTACACTAAGTTTGCTATTCTGTACACACCATACTCTAACCACACCATAGTTTGAGGGCATAGTTCTAGTAACTGCCTGTCTGTCTGGGACAAGAAAAACACTAAAAGAGCTGTGACTGGTGCAAAGTATTATTCAGCTACTTAGTAATAGAAAATAAGAATGGCTAAGAATTCCAACTTCCAGTAAAATATACTAACAATACACAATAAGCAAAATATTGGTGCTGAATTTGGTTTCTTTACTGGAAATGATTAAGGGAAGTTGATCAATGTAAATTGAGAAGTTGGAATCAATACAGTGTAGAGAGTGACTGTTCTTTACACAAGGGAAAAAATTGCTCAGGGGTATTTAGTGAACACAAGATAAAAACATAAATCAGTTATATTTATTACAAGGTAGGCTTAATAATAATAATAGATTATAAAATCAATTAGCATTCACTCTAGTGCATTCAATCCCATCAAAGCACTTTGCAACTGCTTCTGGATTGTGAGCTAAATATGCAAAATGATCAAAACACTGTGGAATGAGAGTACCAAAAAATTCCAGTCCTAATTACACAATTAAATGACAGAGAAGAATCTTGTGACATTGATCTGGCAATCAGACACATTAACTTTTAGATGCTCAGTAGCTAACCTTGACTGTAGTATTTATTTTTGACTAATGTAATTATTCAAATTAAATATCCTCTATATTTTATGAACCTTATGAGAGAAATTATCTAAATAAAAATATTATATGGGTAAGGGTTTACATTGACACTAAAGCATGTTGTTTTAACATAGAGAGGTGAAATATAAATGAATATCTTCATTTCCATGGGAATAGGGTTGACGTAAATTGACTTTATAAGGCTTGTTTTATTTAAATTTAATTTAAGATAAAATTTAAAATATTTTTTATGATACTCCTTAAATCTAGGTGTGGTATTTCTGGAGGCATATACACAAAGGTCCACATGGCATATTTTACATATTCTTTTACTTGATGAATTAATTTCTCCTTTTCAGAGAACTTATGTGGCACTTTTGGTGTTTGCTCTTGTTGGGTGGTTAAAATTTATCATATTTTGCCTCTAAGTGACACAACTTTGCTCCTTCCTTGATAATAGATCTTGCCTTCTGGAAGGTTTGAGGGGTGTCCTTTTCTACCCGCCTACCTTACTCCTCACTCTTTTCTCCCCCCCCCCCCCTTCCTCAAACAGGTATAAATATGATATGTATCACATGCTGAGTCTTATCTTATTCCTTGAAGATGGTTCGATGAACAGAAACACATTGTTTATCAAATAAATCTGCGAAAAAGTGCAAATTTTATTTTTCTTATTGACATCTCACCTGAGGCTGCTGAAACTGCAACTAGTTACATGAGCCTACTCCTGGAGGTAAAGAGGATTTATAGAGGTACAAGATGTTGTACACAGCCAAATTGAGTTTGACAGCAAAGAGCTTCCATGTTTTTGATGAAGATTGTGATGAAATTTCTTTTGTTTCTGAACATTTGAAGGAGTAGATGAAAGAGTAAAGACATATTTACCTCATCATGGTTAGGTGTCATTCACTCACCTAGAATTAGCCAGTTAGCTTCTTACACTCATCTTTAATAAGATACCATCCTAATGTACAAGAGGAATATGAAGGGCACCTGCCACAGATATGTTAATAAATACTTCAAAAGAACTAAATAATCAAGTTTTCACTTCAAAAGATTAAAGTTCTTCAGAAGATGACTTTATTTACATTATCCAATGAAATGGCAGATTCGTCATCCCAGGAAGTAAACAGGAAGAAATTGAAGTCCTAAGAATTTTCAGATCAATATTATGCAAATAACTCAAATTAAAAATAATGCTTGTTCAGTACTATTGATAGATTTAATGTCACTTGCCTCATATCTAGTCCTCTAATTGAAAGATTATTTTCTTTTGCAATACATATCTATAGCTGCAGAAGAAATAATTTATCGGACTTATATGTTTTAGATGCAATCATTTCTAATTGAAATCAACATTTTTGTAGCTGAAATAATTGTAAATTTAAAAAAATATGAAATGGTTAAATTAACTGTAATTAATAAATACAACTCTATATCCATCTTACTGTTTGAGGCATATTACTATAGACAATGAATTGGTCCAACAAACAGATAAATTACATTCAAATGTGCAGTAATAATATTTGATCCTCTCAAGTCATAAGAATAGTCCATGGATTGATTTTGATTTCATAATAACAAGAACATTCAGAATTAAAATCAATATCAATGGATGTTTTCCATATATTAAAATTTATTTTGTATTAAAATTACATTTTTCGAGTATTTACTTTAAATGCAGTTTTTGAGAATAATTTGTGTTGTCTTGTATACCTAAAATACATTGCAATGCATGTTTCCCATCTCCATGAATAGTTATCAGAAATCACCATATCTAAAAAGATTCATAAAAGTGGAACATATAAATATGTATTTAGAAGCAAATAGATGACACCTGAATTCAATTTCAAAATGAATTTATAGGTAGACTTTGAAGATGTTCATATAGGTTTCACCTGTGTTAGACAAAATGAAAAAAGCCTAGGAAAGACAGTTTATGCTTCTCTTCCTAGGGATGAACAAATGTTTAAAATTAAAAATAATAAAAATTTATTCCTGTCCTCACTCATTATTTCCTCTGAAGCCCATATCATACCCCATCTTGTTGATCCTGTTAATGTTTCCAAATTCCATTTCCTATACTGTCTTCCTGTATTTTTTAATATATTATAAATTTTTAAAAACTTTAATTATAAATACTATACTTCATTCCCAGTAGTCCAGGGATGGAGCATTGGACTACTGATCGGAGGACTTAGTCAAGCCTCTCTGGGCACCTGCAGCTCTATGTGATTTTTTGGGTACCAGATCTTCCTGGGAAACCATAACCGGAACTGGCTCCCCTACCCTGATGTGTGAATTTCACATGCCGTCGGGCTTAGTACTGGGTGAACTCTACCATCACCTACTGAACCAACCTCAGGGTTGATTACTGTTTTTATGGTTTTTTTTATACTTCATCATTACAAAATTATGGTCCAGAATTAATCATGCAGTGCCTAAATTTGTATCTAGCCATAATATAGTCCAACTAATTCCTTTCTGAGTCACCTGACATTTTCCATGTATAACTACGCCTTTTTTGGTGTCTAGAACAAGTTTTGGTGATGATTAACCCCTCTCTTCTGCAGAACTCAATCAAGTTCTCTCTGCGGTCATTCCTCATATCTAAACCGTAGTCACCCATCTCATTTCCATCTCTTTCTTCCCCTACCATCTTATTCCAATCCCCTATCACTATCAAATATTTCCCTGCTGGAACACATGCGATTATATCCTCTAACTCATCATATATCCTATCAACTTCTTCTTCCCTGTGATTTCTTAATGGTATGTATACCTGAACAATGACCAAGTTCATATGTTTTGCTTTGACTTCTACTGGTAACATTCTATCCACTGCTTGCTCTACATTTACTATGCTTCTTCCTACCTTTATGTGTCATATTATTACCACCCCTCACCAGCTTTCCCCTCCTCTGTATCCTAACTCTATAATTATCACTCCAGTAATCCCTGCTATCCTTCCATATCACCTTACACTGTCCTAAAAGCTCTATATTTCCTCTTTCTATCTCTCACTTTATATTCTCTAATTTTCCTGTCCTCAACATTGTTATAACATCTCAAGTTCCTGTACTAACTAAATTGGTCTTCTTCTTCTTTGTCTTCTGTGCTGCTGCTGTCGGTTTTGCTTTGCAAGGATTTTGTGAGATGACTGCTGCGGAAGCCTTGCCTCTCCTGCTCCTGGGCACTGCACTTAGCTGATTTGGATGGGCCTGTAGTTGTGTAATTCTCTCTTTACTGCCCATCATGGAAATCTTAGGAATTATAAATGATGTGGTTTCCCACTGCCCTCCTCAATAGTGTCTTTAACTTGACACCATCACCCAATGGCCACCTCACTGAGGAACAGATGCTGCGCTGACTATCTGGCTCCTACCCATCCACCTATCTGCCATGGGTAACTCTACCAGGGGTAATTATCACTGCTCCCACGAGCATAGCTCTTGGGGTCATCAGAATGCATAAACCCTTCCACCACATCAAGGCTGTCCATAATTTACAGGGTGTAATTCAATATACAATGACATTGAAAATCCTTGTTACTGGGGCATCAGGAATGTAAATGAGTGACATTATTATTACTATGACACACATAGAGGGCAAAGTGGTACCAGCCTTCACTGGCATATGACTTTCATCATTATGTCAAAATGTGGATATTAAAATTTTCATTACTTATTAATTAGATTCAAAGGAATTAAATGTCACATATAAAAGATACATGAGTATTTATCAATTTGTCAACTGTGAGAGAGACTTGAAATAAAACCAGATCAAACAATATGTGAAATCTTTACGTCACCTGTGAAATTTAATAGCATATTTTTCTGCAGTTTATTCCTCCATCTCATCTTCTACCAGTATCTCAGACTTAAACATCACTCTGTTTGCCAGCAGCGTAAAACCACATAAGATTATCTACAGTTACCATTCACTTACAGTAGCTTAAAAAGAACAGAGGGAATTCTCAAAGGCAAATACATTTTAGAATATATTTTGCACTATCATATTATTGGAAATATTCCAAAGGTATTTCATAAAGTATGTAGATTTTAGTAGTTTTTCTAGTACATAATTTGAAATATTTACAACCTGTTAGTCAAATTTTCATAGATCACCCTCAAACATGTTTTCCTGTTTGGCTGTAGAAAGCACTTTTCATAGTAAAACACAAATAGATGTAGGATAACTGAAACTAATTTGAATTACACAGCTGCTCAAAAGGCAATAATAGAACCAAATCAATGAAACTTGTACCACACATGAATTACATATTATGCTAAAAATGTAATATAAAATTAAATTTTTGCCCAATAAACTATTCAGCTAAACAATTTTTATCATTCTATATTCAACAGCTCTTGACCTAAAGGAGATGCTAATTCATGTGGAACTGTTTCACCCAATAAGGTATAAACATTTGCTGACTGAAGGGTGTGGCTTATTCAAAAATACTCAAAACTTCAGAAGAATTTCTCATTAATGCAACCAATAAATTATTAGTGGAAAACAAGCATTAATTTGAAAGGTCAGTGGTAGGCAAAAGGATGGTAACTAAATTTATTTGTTAATAATTACCAAATTTGTAAAACCTTATAAAGATATTTAAATTTAGACACTGAAGAAAAAATTTTCTTCAATGAACTGGTGATTGGCCGATTTTCATCAGCATTCCTTTTGCCACTTACATCGTACATCATGTCCATTTGATGGCGAGTGACGAAGGTGCCATCAGAAAACGTCAATGTGCCTTCCCTTGGGTTGACCGTGCGAGCCACGTGTGCCAACCACACCTCAAAGAACCCCACTTTGATCAGAATCAACTGGTCATCCTGGCCAAGATCACAGAAGCCTGCATTTTTAAAGGCAAAAGAAATCATCAGTCATGCCTCTCCTGGAAACATACAATCACATACATATCATAGTCAAATGGATCTTAACTTTGAATTAAGTACTTTTATGTTAATAGAATAAGTTTTTCATACCTTTGCTAACATTATATAAATGAAAAATTCATCATAATGTCGCAATATTGTTAAGAAATATACTAATTACTTGTAGGAAAGTCACTCACATTCATTTGTTATTCAAGGCATTCATATTCTTTCTTCCTTCATGGAGTACCTACACAGTTACATATTATGTGCACCCTAGTACATTTCTTTCATTTAAAAACCATGAAATTAACAGTAATGAAATTTTAAAAATGACATCAGGTGTAAATTGTATGTTGCTTACAGGAATCTATTAGGTGAATTAGAGACAGAAAATAAATTTTGAGAAGTACAAGTTCACACATAAGGAAAGCAGATGACAAGAACATGACCTGCCAAGAGGTCTACTGAAAGGCACAATTCACTCATTTTTATTGCCTATTCAGAGCAATCTAATTGGAAGAATTGATTTCATCACCAGATGTATGTAACTTATATGTGCATTTTTATATCACATCCAATTGTGATTATTGTGAAATTTTAAATTTGCCTCTGTGTTTGAGAAATGATTCCACAGGCTGATAAACCAGCATTAAAATCCTCATTTCTTCAAGGAGAAAATGACATGACCTCACCTGGTACTCTCTTTGCAAATTCCACGACCCTCTGGACGTTGGGTGTCAGGTGGGCTGCAAACACTTGCCACAGCACCACCCTCTGCCTCTCAAGGGACTCACAGACCGAGGACGCCACACCCTCCTCATCTTCCTCTTCAACCACAAGCCCTCCCTCGGTGGCTGCCATTCCCCCCCCACACTCCCCCTCCTCTTTTGACCCCCCTGAGGCACCCGTACCGCCCTGTGGGGGAAGAGAGAATGGTCAGGGGAGAGGATCAACCAGTGCCCATATCAATCACTGCCCTCCTTCCCAGGCTGCAGTGGGAAATGGTAATTGAAATTTTAAAGAATTCCAACATTTTTTTGCAGTTTTTGCTCACACGTGGAGTAACAGACAGGCATGGGTGGCGGGGAGGTTGGGAATGATGTGCTGGAGAGATTCACTCTAAGAAGTAGATTACCCCCATGGGAATGCACATAGCCCAGAGGGAAACGAGCAGGTGGCAATTCTGTGAATGGAATAATTGCCATATGGCCACATCAGAGTGCTTGCAAAATAAAATGGAAAGGGTTAATGGTGTCAGTGTGTTAGTATATAGTATACAGTGGGTCACGGTAGTCCAGGGGGCAGAGCGTTGGGCTACTGACCGGAGGGTCCCGGGTTCGATTCCCGGGCAAGGTACTCTGATCTTCCTGGGAAACCATAACCAGCACAGGGAAAAGAACTGGCCCCCGTATCCTGATGTGTGAATATTTACACGCCGTCGGGCTTAGTGCTGGGTGAATTTCTCCTTCTTCACACTCACATTTCCAAAGCCTTCAATCTACTCCTATCACTTTGCGTCAATGACCAAGTCGCCGCGTCGTAGACAACCACACTCTATATCAAGGTTTTAAAGAACCTTTTCTTAACATTCTTACCCGAAACTCAGTCATCACTCACTCATTGTGAAAGCCTCTTTCCCAAGTGCAATCCTTTTCCTTGCGTCCCCACTACTTTGACTGTGTCGGTCCAAAACACTTCCGAGATACGTAAACTGTTCTACCTGCTCTATTTTTTCCCCTCCTATTTTAATGTTTAGCTTAGCCTTTTTCTTTCTGGAAATCGCATAACCTTTGTTTTATTTATATTGATTCTCATCCCATATCTGTCGCACTGAATGTCCAATTCACTCAGCTATGCTTGCCATCCTTTGGCTGACTGACAAACTAACGCTTGGTCATCAGCAAACCTAACTGATGTTATGAATTCCCCGCCGACTTTCAAGCCTACCTCCAGTGTTTCCCACTCCTCTTTAATCATTTCCTCCATATATACGTTGAACAGCACCGGGTATAATGTGTAACCCTGCCTTACACCTCTTCCTAACACTGCCCATCTGGACTCTCCGTTCCCCACTCGCACCTGAGTAGTCTAAAACATGTACTACAGGTTGCGGATTAGCCTCCTGTCCTTTCAATCTATTCCTATTTTCTCCAATACAATCAATGATTTTTCCCAACTCACTCTATCAAAATCTATTTGGAAATCTACGAAACAGGCAAATGCATGCTGATTGCAACCTACAGGTTGCAATGCTGTATCTTCATCTCTATCAGTCACCTCAATATTGCAATGGCATTACTTGTACCTTTTTATCGGTATCCACAAGTCCTAAACTCAAACTGATGATCCCTTAAGCAATCATTTGGCCACTGTTCATCCTCTTGTTGAAAACCCTGAGAACCAATTCAGCTGAGTGCGAAGTCAAGTTTATTGTTCTCTATTCCTGACAAATGGCTGCCTTTCCCTTTTTTGTGATAGGATCTAAAACTGATAAGACGAAAGTTAATAAGGCACAAGAGACAAGCAGAAGCAAATTCCTGAGCACTTTCACTAAAGCTTGAAATGTCTAGATGTTCCCTTTCAACCACAAAAACTGTGAAATAAATGAAAAATCCTTACAAACTGTACCCGGGTAACATCCAGGAGCCATTACGTGCTCCATGTTAGTGAATTGGAAAAATGAAAATTCAAATAAAAAATAAGGTTGAAAGATTAAATCTTATTCCATCCATGTTTATGCGTCCCGATATCGGAAAAAAATTTCAAATGTGATTTTATTTTTATTTTATTAGGTAATCTACTGGTTAAGGTAGGTTTTTGGATGGACATAACTATCAAATAAACATTTTGTAACTCCAAACAAAACCCAATCCAGCAACCTAATCTACATCAGGTCCCTCTTCATCTCTGTGTACTTCTTTCCTCCCTTCATCCCGTCCAACATCCCTATCCTGTTCCTGCCCTTTCCTCGCTTGCCCAACATTCTCCCCTCTATTAACTTCTTCAACATTCCACTACCGCTCAATACGCCTTTCATCCATTTTTCGTGCCTCCATAGGATTTCTCTCCATAAACTCCTCTCCTCATCCACTATCTCCAGTACTTCCTCATTTTTTTCCTTTCGGTCCATTTCACCTTCTCCATTCTTCTCCACACCCACATTTCAAAAGCCTCCAATCTACGTCTATCCTCCTCCTTCAGTGACCACGTTTCCACGCCGTGCATAGCTACGCTCCATATCAGAGTTTTTACGAGTCTTGTCTTAACATCCCTACTCAACGTCCCCGTCATCAACTCCCTCCTCATTGAGAAAGCCTCCTTGCCTAGCGCAATTCTAGATTTTATGCTTTTATTATGGTGATTTAATCAGTATTTGGTGCTTGGTGTGCAATGAGCGGGTGATTGGACGGAGGACGGGAGTGAATTGTTTGAGCCTGTTTCGACCATGGCATCCGGAGCAGGAGAAGCACATCTCGGCTCCGGGGACGGGCCACACCCCCACTCTACCGTCGCCATCGGGTGCCAGGATCAATCCACGCTACTTCACAGAGGTCACCTCATGTTATCCGTCGCCCACAGTGAGGGTTTATTCGGAAAATGGCTGTTCTCCGTGAGCGAGCGAGGCAAGGGTGTGCCGGGAGAGGGGATCACCTTGAGCGGTGGCCGGTGTCCGCCGGTGGGCAGGGCCAGCGGCCTCCGCACCAGCCCTCTCGTCCTCTCCTCCGTGTAGGCGCAGTGCGACTGATGGGCCATGGAGACGGCGGCCGCGAGAGCCACCGAGGGCGCGTCCGCCCCCGCCGCCGGCTGCACTTGCGGCGGCGACTGCTCCGCGCCCCCCGAAGACGACTCCACCTGAAAGAGGGGAAGAGACACAGGGGTGTCAGTGGCCCCTCACCTGATGATGCTGCCTTGCGACGAAACCGTCGTCGTGCAAGATAAACATTCCAGCGAAATCTCCAACGCTAATCTTCACTAGTGTAGGCCTGAGATCTAAGGAGGGAAAGCTGCGAAAAGTTGATCAAAAAAGAGAATGTGGTACTTGTGATTCTACTCAAAACATCTAATCCGGAAGAAGAACTCTAAGAAATAACCGAAATAAACAAACTCCTCCTTGAGGAAAAGAACAATGACGCAAAACCTCGGCTATAATAAACTTTGCTCAGGTCCTAAAAGTTCCATAGGTGGAACAGAATTAAAGATCCTTACCTACATTTCTAATAATGAAAAGTGAATACAAGACAGAAAAGTGATGAAATTAAGAAAATAATTAAAGACAAAGCCAACCGGAGAGACATCGGGGTTGATCACTCATGAAAAACATTGAAAAAGGAGTACCGCCACAAATAGCGGCAGAGAAACAAATAAAAAAAAGTCAATGAAAATGAGACACTGAAAAAGAAAGGTCTGATAATAGAAAACTTAGAGAAAAGTAAACCAAAAATATGAGTTATGGTGTCAAAATGGATAGAAGTGCCAAGACTGAGATGCATCAACAGAATCTCGAGGAATTTTGACAAAACTCGAGAGGATAAAGACTGTTAGAGTTAGGAGAATGCTTGTAAACAACAGCTCGAAATCCGAGAAAACTGGGTATTACGTGAAATTTATAAATCTGCGAAGTGATAAGTACAAAAGGGTTGATATACGTGTAGTAATTGAGAGGGCTACAGAGTTAAGGATTAAAACTATGTTTTGTGAAGTTATAAATGCCGAAAGTATGAACACATGGTAAAATTCTAACGACATGAGGACATACGTCCTCAATGTACGGAGAAGTATACAAGTAATTATAAATACGATGGCTGGAAAAATGAAAGTCAGCCAGCAAAATGTGTCAATTTTCATAGCCTCTGAACGCCATCGTACTGAGGACTGAACATGTCCGGCTAATAAAAAGTTTTTGGGGACAGATCTTGGGCGCATTGATTGCGAAACTTAACATTTCGGATGAATCCGGTAGGACCAAAAGAAATGAGATTCCCTGAAGCATGCGATGAAATGGGAATCGATGTCTTAATGGTTCAAGACCAAGCAAATATGGCTGATAAATGTAATCGAAGAGAACCAGGTTGACGACATACAGAACAACTTATGCCAAAACGGTTAGAAGCCAAAAGGAAGATCCTGAGAAGAAATGGTCAAGATATCAATCATTTGAAGAGGATCCATGTGGGAAGGTGTGCTAAGGCAAAAGAAGAGAATTATGATGCTGATGGTCCTTTTCTGACTTTCACTGGTGCCATATTTATGTGGGAAATCATGCATTGGAGGGACATGCAGAGCTATGAAGGTCCGACTGAAGGAACACTAGAGGGCCACGAACAAAAAACAGTTTCAACTCCCCGCCATCGTGGAACACGCAGCCTGGAGTGACTCCGGCCACGATACTCTTTTTGACGAAGCAAAAAACATTGCTAAAGAGAGGCGTATGATACTGATACTTGTGAAGTCCAACGGTGACGGAAATAGAAACATTCAGAATACCGCGAAGTTCAAGGCAGTTCTGCCTCCGGATATTATGATGATACCAAATAATTGAACAGCATTCCTGAGGAGACTCTTCTAAATAGTTTGGTAAAGAAAAACCGCCATTTCTGGCTAAGGAGCTGGAAATAGCGGTTATGCATTGTAAAAACAAAAATGTTCCAGGCTAGCATTTTTAAAAGGTTGAAATGTTGAGACGAAGTTACTCAGGAGCAAGGGGATATTAAATCATGGACACTATAAGTTTCCTGCTGGCTGTAAAGTTGAATACGTACAAATAACTGTGAAAATGAAGATAACAAAGTAGTTGAAACTAATTGACCAATCACAGCACTACCTTTTCTGGGTAAAGTAGCGGAAAGACTTATATGTGAACGCCTAACGACTTTTTTATATTCATATATATTTGTAAATCATAGAAGAAATATTATATATTAGTAAAAGGCGGTTTAGATCAATGAGGCATGATATATGCCCTTATTTTCCTACTAGAGATGTACTTGGTTTTAGTGAAAAATATGTCCTTCCTACTTACTTGGACATTACCAGCGCATTTAACAACGTGTGGAGGCCGCGCAAGTGTTTGGAAGCATTTAAAATACCCCAAGAACCTTTTCTGTGCTCTAAAAGATTATTTTTTGAGATAAGTGCGATCATGGAGATTAAAAGCATACAAAAACAGAAAATAAAATGATTGAGGGCTGGTCACAGGGCTCAGTATTGGGGTCCACCTTATGGAACATGCAATGAATTCTTAAATCTTAGATTGGAAAACGGGATAACTACGTACCTGTATATCTGCATACCAAGAGGGTACTTTGGTTTTAGTCGAGGAAATTATCCCAAGGAACTCAAGACATATGGCCAAAATCCCATCAAGTAATACTTAAATTGTGGTCATCAAAGGAAACCAACATTCTCCAGAGAGAAAACAATTTCCTTGAGATTGAGTTGAGTTGTAAATGCAATGTTAATTGACGAAATTAGCAAACCTTTCCACGTGCAATGCATGACCGAAATTTATTGAATGGTGGCCTTGATACAGGAATACAGGAACCTGTACCTTCAAGGTTGCCTAGGGTTAATCCAGGGGTTTCGAGTCCCTATCAATGTACGGATTGTGAATTTATGGTAAATCTTTGCCTGAAAAAACTATCCGTCGTTAAAAAATTTAAGGCGAAAACTATTCGAACACCTAATGACGTATGGGGGAGAAATGTGGCACGGATAATTAAATAAGAGAATGAAAAGGGTCTTAAAGTTTGAGGGGATAAAAATAGCTCAGCCATAGTAATCAAGTGATACAAGACAGTATCCAGCACAGCTGTATGGTGGCGAGAGAACTTCCGACGGTTTCGAAAGTATAAATGAGTGCGAGGATACACGAACACAAAATGAATAATACATATTCTAGTTAAAGGTAAAATGTGCTATGATCAGAATATTGGGATAAAAGTGAACAGGGCAGAGAGTTTATTATGCTTATAAGTTTTCCCCAAATATTGTACAATTAAAATTGGTTCAATTGTACCTTCCGACTTAGCTGACTGCCAAATTCCATTGTAATGAATACATTTCGAGGAAAAAATTAAAATAAAAAATTTGAGGATGAACCACTGTGCGTCGAAATTTCAAAGAGGCCGCGGTGAATTTAAGGCCACCCTCAATTAGTTTCTGATTCTACAAATCTGCCAAAAAACAGTCTAAATGGTGTAAATTATCATTCTTAGGGAAGAAAGCTACAAAACTACCAATCTTTTACCCACCCATACAAAATGTAAATCGTACTTTTAATCTTCCCAAACCTTATCAAACCGTTTAGCAAAACTAAAGACAATGCGGAAGATTACAATAAAAGTGGCGGCCACGTCTCTCTTTGTGTGTGGCCTGTGTGACACCTGTGGAAGGTTTTATATAGATTAGACCGGTTTTGGGATAAAGAATGTCCGCGATGACAAAGCGATAGAGTTCTGCAGGAAAACAGGGTTTAATCATACCGGATACACCAAAGTGGACGTCATAAGGACGAGTATATGTGAAGAATGCCTGGTATTCAGAACGATATCAACAACACTACAAGGGACAAGGCCGAAATGCAATGTTAAAGCTTAAACGGGGAAAAAATGGAGAAATACCAGGGTTCAATGGAAACATTTTTTATTGAGGACAGGGAGAGGGGTGAAGTAGAAAAAAGATGGGATATATCAGAGAACGGATATCCAAAGCCGGGAAAGAAAGGCTGTGTTCTAAAGTGAAAATAAGTTGGACTTGGGTTATACATAGTTATAGATGGATAGAGGTCTTTATTTGGACGAAATTGAGACCTAATGGTCCCTTCAAGAAGGACCCGCGATTTGGAGAGAAGAAGATGAAAAGATTTCTGCTGGGTTATTCAGCGAAGAGATTTAGGGTCACAGAGGAAATCTTAATAATATAAAGTATCAGCACAGGCTGCAGAGAATATTATGGGAGAGGACAAATATATGTATATGTATGTATGTATATATATATATATATATATATATATATATATATTGGCGGTGGTCTAGAGCGTTGGACTACTGACCGGAGGGTCCCAGGTTCGATTCCCGGGCAAGGCACTTTGGGCACCTGCAGCTCCACCCAAGCTAGTTGATTTTTCGGGTACCAGATCTTCCAGGGAAACCATAATCATAACCGGCACAGGGAAAGGAACTGGCCCCCCTACCCTGATGTGTGAATATTCACACGCCGTCGGGCTTGGTACATGGGTGAGCTCTACCATCACATCCTAAACCGACCTTCGGGTTGATTACTGTGTTTATGGTTTTATATATATATATATATATATATATATATATAATTCACTAAATAGTCATAGCAAACACAGAAACTAAAACACATAAAAGAGGGACTCACTAGTTCTCGAATTTTCGGTGGTGCAACCACCTTTCTCAAGAGGAATTAGGAACAGAAATATATATATATATATATATATATATATATATATATATATATATATATGTATATATATCCCTCCCATGGACTACAACCTTGTTGTGGTGGAAGGGCTTGTGTGTTCCGATGACCCCTAGAGCTGTGCTGGCGGGAGTAAATATAATTGCTCCTGGTAGGGTCAGCCATGCCAGATAGGTCGAAGGTTAGGAGCCAGACGAAAGGTAGTCCACGCAGCGTCTGTTCCTCAGTGAGGCGGCTGCAAAGGCGTCTGACCCCAGTGGGGCGGCCATGCAGTGATGGTGTCATGTTAAAAACACTATTGAGGAAGGCAACGGGAAACCACCTCAATGATCATTCCCGAGAAAATAATGATGGACGCAAAACAGAAATTGAGTCCTGGCAACTGCGGGACTCGGCCCAAGGGGCCGTGTGTCGTGCCCGGCAGCGGGGGAGGCAAGGCTTCCGCGGTCGTCATCCCACGAAACCCTTGCAGGGAATAAATAACAGCAGCAGGACAGAAGACGCAGAAGAAGACGAAAGTAGTTAGAATAGGAACATGGAACGTCAGGACAATGTTGAGGACAGGAAAATTAGAAAATATTAAGAGAAAGATGGAAAGAGGTAATATAGATGTTTTAGGTCTCTGCGAGGTGAGATGGAAGGATAGCGGGGATTACTGGAGTGACAATTATAGAGTGATATACAGCGGCGGGGACGAGAGCCAGCGAGGGGTTGCCGTAATATTAAATAAAGGGGTAGGAAGAAGCGTAGTCAACATAGAGCAAGCAACAGATAGAATTTTACTCGTAGAGATTAAAGCAGAGCCGACGAACTTGGTCATTGTCCAGGTATACATGCCACCGAGCAACCACAAGGAGGAAGAAGTCGATAGGATATACGATGAGTTAGAGGATATAATCGCGTGTGTTCCTGCAGGGGAACATTTGATAGTGATGGGGGATTGGAATGCGACGGTAGGCGAAGGAAGAGAGGGTGGTGAGGTGGGGGACCATGGGTTAGGCACGAGGAATGAACGCGGGGAGAAAGCGATTGAATTCTGCAGGAGACAGGGGTTAGTCATCACCAACACATGGTTTAGACAAAAGGCGTAGGTATACATGAAAAATGCCAGGTGACTCAGAAAGGTATCAGTCAGATTATATTATGGTTAGCCACAGGTTTAGGAACAGTGTGATAAATTCGCACAGTTTCCCAGGAGCGGATGCGGACTCTGACCACAATTTAGTTGTTATGAAATGTAACGTCCGTTTCAAGAAGATAAGGCAAGGGCGGCGGGTTAGGAAGTGGAACGTAGAAGCATTAAATGGATTAACGAGGAAAGAGTATCAGCAGGCTGTAGAGAAAATAATGGATGACGGTAAAAAACTGAGTACAATCGAAGAAAATGGGAATGTATCAAGCAAGGGATATCGGAAGCAGCAAAAGACACTATAGGAACCATTAACGGGAAAAGGATATGGAAACCATGAGTAACCGATGAGATGATTGCAAAGATGGATGAGAGAAGAAGATGGAAGAATGTAAACACAGAGTTAGGCAAAATGAAGTACAAAGAGTTAAACAATAAATTGAGAAGGGCCACAAATAAAGCAAAAGAATAATGGTGGAAAACGCAATGCGAGGATATGGAAAGTTTACAGAAGAAGGGTGAAATTGGTGCTCTATACAGCAAGGTTAATCTATTATCGGGAAGTAAGAAGGCAGGATCGGTGCTAACAGTTAAAGATAAGTGGGGTAAGATAATAGTTGAACCAGAAAAAATCCAAGAGAGATGGAAGGGATATATAGAAACACTGTATGGTAAAGAACTTAGGCCGACAATATTAGACATAGAAAAGGAACATGACGTAAAGAAGATAGCTTAGGTCCAGGCATACTCGACGATGAAATAAAAAGGGCATTAAAGGAGATGAAAGCAAATAAGGCCGTGGGGGTGGACAAAATCTCTGTAGAACTGTGGAAATGTTTAGGAAAATGAGGGAAGAAGGCCCTATATGACTAGTATCTTTGAGGAAGGAATCTGGCTGGAAGATTTTCTGAGATCGGTGTTAGTTCCTATTCTGAAAAAGGTAAAGGCTACATCATGTGAGGATTACAGAACAATAAGTTTGACATCCCATGCAGCTAAAATTATTCTCAGGATCATCAACAAAAGGATAGAGAGTAAGGCAAATGATTACTTAGGGGAAGATCAGTTCGGGTTTAGGAAGGGAAGAGGTACGCGTGATGCCATTGCAGTAATGAGATCACTAATTGAGAGGAATATACGTGTAGAATACAACCAGGACGTATTTGCCTGTTTTGTAGATTTCGAAAAAGCGTTAGATAGAGTGAATTGGGAAAAATTAATGCGTGTATTGCAGAAAATAGGAATGGATTGGAGGGACAGGAGACTGATCCGCAACCTGTACATGTCTCAGACTGCTCAGGTGCGAGTGGGGAATGGAGAGTCCGGATGGGCAGTGTTAGGAAGAGGGTATATGTGGAGGAAATGATTAAAGAGGCATGGGAAGAACTGGAGGTAGGAATGAAAGTCGGAGGGGAATTCGTAAAATCGGTTAGGTTTGCTGATGACCAAGCATTAGTTGCTCAGTCAGCCAACGGGTTGCAGGCATTGCTGAGGGAATTGGAGGTTCAGTACGATAAATATGGGATGAGAATCAAGATTAATAAAACAAAGGTTATGCGATTTTCCAGAAAGAAAAAGGCTAAGCTAAATATTAAAATAGGAGGGGAAAAAATAGAGCAGGTAGAGCAGTTTACATATCTCAGAAGTGTTTTGGACCAATACGGTCAAAGTGGTAGGGACGTAAGGAGAAGAATTGCGCTAGGCAAGGAGGCATTCTCAAGGAGGAGGGAGTTGATGACGGGGACGTTGAGTAGGGATGTTAAGACAAGACTCGTGAAAACTCTGATATGGAGCGTAGCTATGTACGGTGCGGAAACGTGGTCACTGAAGCAAGAGGATAGTCGTAGATTGGAGGCTTTTGAAATGTGGGTGTGGAGAAGAATGGAGAAGGTGAAATGGACCGAAAGGAAAACAAATGAGGAAGTACTAGAGATGGTGGGTGAGGAGAGGGGTTTGTTGAGAGAAATCCTATGGAGGCATGAAAACCGGATGAAAGGCGTATTGAGCGGTAGTGGAATGTTGAAGAGGGTAATAGAGAGGAGAATGTTGGGCAAGCGAGGTAAGGGCAGGAACAGGATAGGGATGTTGGACGGGAGGAAGGGAGGAAAGAAGTACACAGAAATGAAGAGGGACCTGATATAGATTAGTTTTCTAGGTGGGGAGTCACAAAATGTTTATTTGATAGTTGTGTCCATCCAAAAACCTACCTTAAACAATAGATTACCTAATAATATATATATATATATATATGATTATATATATATATATATATATATATATATATATATATATATATATATATATATATATATATATATATATATATATATTTTGTCCTAACTAATCTTCCGATGAAGACGGAGTTCGAGTCCGTCGAAATTATCAAGATATAACGTGTGTATGTTCCTTTTATGTGTTTTCATGTTGTGTGTTGCTGTCTAAGTAATATATATATATATATATATATATATATATATATAGATATATATATATATATATATATATATATTACATTATATATATATATATATAATGTAAATTCACTAACTAGTCGACAAACACAGAAACTAAAACATATAAAAGAGGGACTCACTGTTTCTCGAATTTTCGGTGGTGCAACCACCTTTCTCAAGAGGAATTAGGAACAGATCTGAGTTCTGTTCCTAATTCATCTTGAGCAAGGTGGTTACACCACCGAAAATTCGAGAAACAGTGAGTCCCTCTGTTACATGTTTTAGTTTCTGTGTTTGTCGACTAGTTAGTGAATTTACATTATTGTGCACGTTCGTGGGTTTTTCAAGAAAGTGACTTTATATATATATATATATATATATATATATATATATATATATATATATATAATTATGTGTGTGTGTTTGTAATATTTGGACGGCATAATCATAAAACACAACAATTAGAATAGAGAACACGTAAAAGGACACTCACATTTCAGAAAATATAAGCTTCCGGTCTTCTCATAGGCCTTCACCACGTCAGACTGGAAGGTTGCGGAGGAAATGCGAGGGCTGGAGCGGGAAAGGCGCAGGGTATGCTGGGAAGGGGGGAGGAAAGCGGTAAGGATCTAGTCGTGATGCTTGAGCCCGAAAATTTCAAAAGATGGGAATGCTAATAAGTACGCGGATGCGCGAATTCTCACCTCTATATTGATGGCAATATAATAATAAAATTCGCCGCTCCATCCGACCCTACACACCACAGAAAAACTACTCCGTTTCTGACGCAGGACTCAACCTTTGCACAACCAACATTTCCCAGGACCCCACAGACTGAAAACCTTTCTTAAAGAACTGTTTCCTATCTTACACAACAATGACACTAATTCATCTCTACTCCCCCAATGCTCCTCTCTCGTATACAAACGACCCGCAAATCTCAGAAAAATCCTGCGATTCACAACCGTTTTGCACCCTCATCTGACAAATTCCCTCATCTTTCCCCAACTTGCAACCGCTCCGATGTAAAACATGTCTGCTTATCAGATCGGTCCCCCTCTCGCCACATCCTCTAATTGCCTCCTCATCATGTTTCTTTCTAATCATCCTAGAATCCATACCTAATTCAGCCACTAATATAGAGGTGAGAACTCGCGAATCCGCGTATATATTAGCATTTCGAACTTTTAAAATTCCCGGGCTCAACCGTCACCACTAGTTCCTTATCGCTTTACTCCCCTCTTCCCAGCACACCCTGCACTTCCGCCGCCCCAGCCCTTGTATTCTCCGCCCGTAACCTACCAGTCTGACCTAAAGATGGCCTCAAAGAAGACCGAAAGTTTCAACATTCCGAAATGTGTTCTTTTACGCGTTCTGTATATATATACTATATTGTTGTGTTCTATTGTACCGTCGTCCAAATGTTATATATTATGTACATATACACATTCAAACACCCGCCAAATTGCTAGCACATATTCATTCACATGGAAACCATAACCACAATAGCTCAAGTGGTTAGGAACATCGGTTCGGCAATTCGAAATATCCGCGGTTAAAGTCACAGTCAAGGGATCTTTTTGCGCTTGTGATTTTCTCTGTTCCGCCTTCCCCAAAATTCCTGCGTTCGTCTTTTATATGTGTTCCTATCCATTTCATTTATATCAATGGATTTTCTATGTAGTACTGTAGAACAGAGAGATACCCATATAATACTTTAGAGAAATAATGCGAAGAAATTAAAAAAGGAATACCGAAAGCCGGAAACGAAACTGTAGGAACAATAAGCAGCAGAAGGACAAGGGAACCATGGGTTATGGACGAGAAGATTAAAAATATATGATAAGAAGGAAAAGCAATACTGTAAAGCAATATGTAGGTAGGGATGTGTAAAGAGTTAATAATGAACTGAGTCGCGAAACAAAGAAGCGTGGTGCGAAACTCGGCGCTAGGATATGAAATGTACACATGTATGTACACACAATATGTATATGTATGAACACATGAAATGTACACACAAAGGGAATCGGTGCGTGGCATAGGGAAAGGAAGTGAAAGCACAGTAAAGAAAGAGGAGGGAAAATCTGTGTTAAAAATCAGAGATGAATTAGTTAAATTACTAATTGAACCAGGGAAGATTCGAGGGAGATGGAAGGAATATACGGTAATTATATGGAAAAGTCATTAGGCCAGCATGTTTGTACCTGGTAAGAGAATATGACATAGATAAGGATAGCATATACCAGAGTCCGATATAGAAAAGACATCGAGGGAATCGAAACGAAATAATGCTAAGGAAATACATATGTATTCGAACAACATCTCTAATTAATCGAGGAAATCGAATTTTTGGTAAGTTTCCATAAGTTAAATTTCACGTCGCTCCATCATTTGGTACAAAAAATGTATTTCCTGAAAAAGCCCTCTTGTTTGTCTGGAACTCTATAATAGCTTTAATATTCTTTCTTGTTGCCATCAACTGAGACTTTTCTCTGGCATGGTTTCATATTGTTTGTCTGTCATATGTGAGGAATGCGCAGGCTAAACCCAAATAGCCTCTGCGTATAGAAAATGTCCATCCTGAAACACACCATCTTGTTCGTCGGGAAAGCTGTAACAATTGCTATCTTTACTATTGATATGAATAGGAGAAACTGTATATAATGGTTTGATCAATGGAGAAGGAGCTATAATACCATCAAAGGAAACGAATAGACAGACTTTTTAGCGATAAACTATGGATTGGACGCAAATATATGACTCCTTTAACTCAGTACGCAACCCTCACAACCCTCTTTTTTCGCCCCGCCGTCCACATCTCCTCCCATCACGCTGAACAAGGCGGTTAAGCCACAAAAATATGAAAATTATTATGTTCTAAAGTCGTAACATCCACCGTCCATTCGTCCATCCACATGCTGCGTTCCACCGTCACGCATACGATCATACATACCTGTATAGGTTTGTGCAAACAAACGCTCATGTGTGTTCACATTACACAATAAGCGGAAAGGGGACAGAGGTAGAATGGAAGAGAACGTGGGTGAAGGAGAAACGGGGAAATTCAAGGTATTGGGCGCGGTCACTCCTGTGGGGGTTGGTGTGCCAGCCCCAATGGGGGCGATCCCCCCCGTGAGGCAAGGAATTGGAGTGGGGTCAAAAAGCGCCCAATTCACCATTCTATATTATGGATACCTTCCACAGTATCAAGCCTGGAATTTTGAAACTCGTAACATATCCTTGTACAAGTTGGAACGAAGAATTCTTTCCATATTTAATTTTTGGCGTTGGACTCCATTTCGTGCGACAAGAACCTTAAAAATGAAAATGAGGCAAATCATAATCAGAGGAAAGTTTAGCTTTGCTTGGTATCTCTGGTTGTCGTAGAAAAAGCTAATTAGTAATTGACGTACCAATATGAGAAGTAGAACGAGTAAAACAAAGTAAATCGTTTAGCCATTTGAGCCAGGGTGCAGACCAAAATGTTAGCAGTCATCTGGAAACAACAACAGCAATCCACCAGAAGATTGATATGCAAATGAGTAGGGACCAATTACCACAAGTGACAGTACCATGATTATTTGACACACTAACGTGATGAATATGGTGATTCTGGAGCCCAGCGCTCTACTCAGGGATACGTACATTTTCACGACTAATGTCAAAACCTTAGGGTTAGAGAAAAACACAAAAGCCTTCAAAATAGAAATCATGAAAATGCACCCAATCAAGAGGTGAATCAGCATCAGCGAGAAATCCCCCTGAGGGTGAGGGGAGAGGAGTTTGGTGCTGGGGGCGTGAGAGGCCTTCGGTGCTTGTCCTCACCTGCTGCTGCAGCGGGTGCTCTGCGGGTGGCGGAGGCGACGAGGGTGCCCCTCCGGGCGTGGTGGAGGAGCACGAAGGCGGGGGAGACGAGGGGCCGCGCGGTGGGTGGGCCACCGGCAAGGGCGGCCTCTGCACCATCACGGGGCACCCGGCGCCGGCGGCGGCGGTGGCGGCGGCAGGGGGCGACTCCTCCGGGCCTCGGTCCCGCGAGCGCTTAGGGACGCGACCGTACCTGACCGCTGCGCACACAACGACAAGGCACACAATCACACACGCGTGAGCACAACAGAGGCGTCATCATCATCCCTGCATTCGGGAGGCATTCTCCCTCCTGCAGAGATGCTGGTAGACGGGGAAGAGGGTGGATTAATGTCCAGATATTTCGCTGCTTATGCCAGAAATATAAAAATTCCCAAATGTGTCTAGACAAAATATCTGAAAATAGAATTACTTAACAGCCTTTGAGGAGGAATTTAATAAAAGGTATGTTTTCAGGAATTGTCCAAAAATGTGAGTAAAAATAAGCTCTTCGTCTTTTTCGACTCAAAAGACGTAATCTACAAAGAGTTTGTACCTCAGGGACGGACAGTGAACAGAAAGTTTAACGATGAAGTCCTCGAATAAAGGTGCCAAGAATAAAAAGGAGCTTACAAGTTAACAATTTTGGGACGCTGGATAACGTCTCAAAGGCTCCTAAACGAGGCTCACGCCGACGCCTTCCAGGAAGCGCGCCACGACTGGTAGGGGTATTAAGTACGTGTATTAATCGGAATATTAATGTTCAAGGGTTTTATGATGAAGAGTTAATTCTTACTTCGAGTTTTGATATGTAATGAGTTATTTCACCCGATTTATTTCCCTTAGGTTCGGGGCAGACCCTGTATGGAAATGGAATGAAGAAAATAATTAAAGAAGCATGGAAAAAATGGAGGTAGGAATGACAGTATGCGAGGAGTTCATAAAGTCGATTAGTTTTGCGGATGATGAAGCTTTCGTTTGCCAGTCAACCGAAGGGTTCCAAAATTTGCTGAGTGTACCAAAATGTCCATGCCATAGGAATGGGATGGGAATGGTTGCGAACAACAAATATGCGATTTCCGATAAAGATAAAAGCTACGTTAAAATACTAAAATAGGAGTTCATAAACTAGAGGAGGAGGAACTGTTTAATATCTCGGAAGTGTTCTGGACCAATAAAGTCTACGCAGTAGGAGAATAAGGAGAAGAATTGGGTAAGGCAAAGGAGGTTTCACAAGGAGGGGGAAATTGATGACAGGAACGTCGAATAAGGGTTTGTAGAAGCAGCTTGTCAAAGCTTTGATTGGAGCGTGGTTATGTGCGGCGCGTAAATATGATCACTGAATCATAATGATAGGTGTAGATTGGAAACACTTGGAATGTAGATGTGGAGAAGGATGGAGAAGGTGAAATGGGATGAAAGGGAAGCAATGAGGAAGCACTGGGCATTGTGGGGGAGAAAAGGGGATTGTTGGGAGAAATCATTAGGAGACAGAAAATATATACGCAGAGAATTCTGTTTGGCACAGTTTTCTAAAGACTGTGATACTGGGGCAAATGTTACGAAAACGAGGAAGGGGTAGGAATAGGATAGGCATGCTGGAAATGGAATGAAGAGAGGAAGAAAGTATACGGAATTGAAGAGGAACACTGTTCATATTGTGTTTCGTAAGGAGATATAAGTTAATATGTCGTTGTACATTTGTAAAGGCTATGTCCATTCAAAACCAGCTTAAATGGTATATACAGGTATATAAGTATATATAAATATATACAGGTATAATCGTATACCTGTATATAGCGAGATGTAAGGATAATGGGGATTACTGGAGTGATAGTTATAGAGTAATACATAGGGGAAGGGACGAGAGCCAACGAGTGGTTGCCATACTATTGAACAAAGAGGTAGGAGGAAGCGTAATCAACATAGAACAAGCAATGGTAAAATATTACTAATAGAGATAAAAGCAGAACCGACGAACTTGGTCATTGTTCAGGTATACATGCCACCGAGCAACCACAAGGGGGAAGAAGTCGATAGGATATACGATTAGTTAGAGGACATAATCGCGTGTGTTCCTGCAGAGAAACATTTTATTGAGATGGGGAATTAGAATGCAACGGTAGGCGAAGGAAGAGGTGGTGATGAGGTGGGGGACCACGGTTTAGGTACGAGGAATGACCGCGGGGAGAAAGCAATTAAGGTTTGTGGAAGACAGGGGTTAATCATCTCTAACACATGGTTTAGACACCACAAAAGGCGTAGGTATATATGGAAAATGCCAGGTGACTCAGAAATGTATCAGCTAGATTATATTATGGTTAGGCACAGGTTTAGGAACAGTGTGATAAATTCGCACAGCTTCCCGGGAGCGGATGCGGACTTTGACCACAATTTAGTTGTTATGAAATGTAACGTCCGTTTCAAGAAGATAAGGCAAGGGCGGCGGGTTAGGAAGTGGAACGTAGAAGCATTAAATGGATCAACAAGGAAGGAGCATCAGCAGGCTGTAGAGAAAATCATGGATGACGGTAAAGAACTAAGTACTATCGAAGAAAAATGGGAATGTATCAAGAAAGGGATATCGGAAGCAGCAAAAGACACTATAGGAACCATTAACGGGAAAAGAATAAGGAAACCATGGGTCACGGATGAGATGATTGCAAAGATGGATGGAAGAAAAAATGGAAGAATGTAAAAACAGAGTTATGCAAAAGGAAGGAAAAAAAATAATGATTTGAGACGGGCAAAAATAAAGCAAAAGAAGAATGGTGGAAGACGCAGTGTATATGGAATGTTTCCAGAGGACGGGTGAAATTGGTGCGCTGTAAAGGAAGGTTAAATTCTTATCGGAAAGTAAGAAGGGAAGGTCTCTGTTAACAATTAGAGATAAGTCTGGTTAGATAATAGTTAACACAGAAAAGATCCGAGAGAGATGGAAGAAATATAGAGAAGAACTGTATGGTAAAGAACTTAGGCCAACAAGGTTAGATATAGAAAAGGACTATGACGTAGAGGAAGATAGCTTAGGTCCAGGCATACTCGACAATGAGATAGAAGGGCATTTAGGGGGATGAAATCAAATAAGGCCTCGGGGGTAGATAACATTCCTGTGAAACTATTGAAATGTTTAGGAAAAAGTGGGAGGAAGGGTTTATATGGACTGATTCGTAGTATCTATGAGGAGGGAATCTGGCCGGAAGACTTTGTGAGATCACTGTTAGTTCCTATTCCGAAAAAGGTAAAGGACTACAGAACAATAAGTTTGATATATTTGATATAAGGGGTGAGGTTCACTGCCCGACATAGAGAGATGGACAGAGTTTGCAGTCCGGTTAATAGATTGTTTGTGGGATGTGGATGAGGGAGTACCCTGGGATGGGAGAGAATTGAGTCAAAGTTAAGAGGGGAGGCAAGGAGCGGTGAAGATGTGACATGTTTTACATTTTGATTAATTGCAGGGCAGTGGTGTGGATTTGTCGATGGTAGCTGTTTTGGATAATTACTTGGTGGATTTTAATATGTCCGATAAATTGATGGGTCTTTTAAAATCCACCGAGGGACATTTGCGTAATAAGTTTGCCGTTGCTTTTGAATTAGTCCAATTGGGAAAGAGGTCTTCAAGAATTCGTCTGAGGAACAGAATTTCCGGGAAGTATGTGCGTAGATGGATAGGGTGTGGGAATTAGTGTCTTGATTATATTTGGGGGCGGGGGGGTGAAACTGCCGAAGGATTATTTTATTGAGAAGGAACTCAGGGTAACGCATAGGAGGAGAGCGTTATGTAGATTGTGAAGCAAAGTGTTCAGGGAGTTCGGGTTATCACAAATGCGGCGACCAAGTGTGGAGACTGAGTATGAGAGTGAGTGTACTATATATTGTTCAGTCAATTGTTCATATGATTCCATCACTTGCATCTGAGCGACCAAAACATTAATGAATATTTCTTTCTCAGACTAATTGACGCAACTCAAACGCACAAATTACATGAGCATCCGCAAATGTAACTAAAATGATGCGCCTCCAACAATAAAGAATGGGAAACAATCTGTCCATTTGACTGTTTTGTTCAATAGGGTACAAGGCTTTCATTGCGTCAGGGGAATGACATGAAATCACACTGGCGTTGAGTATTCTCACCCATTAGCGGAAATAAATGTGGAAATGAGAAAAGGGACACAGGGAGGGTGAAATGCGTATTACAGCAGGAGCAAATATGGCGTTGGTGTGTTTTATCCAACGGGTGATCGCCATCCAACATAGTTGGCCTCACGTCGCGTGCCAATGATTTTTTTTACACACTTGATCTACGTGCACTTGAAATACGTTCCTAGGTTCTATATATTGAAGTAGCATTAGAAGTACGCTATCTATCCAAAACCGTATCTTCTAGTGCTTAAGGTACTCATGAAAACTATTAGCCGTTCCCTTTTTATTATTCTGCTTTCAAAGTAAGGGTGTCTGGGTAATTTGAAACTATTACATGGGAATATAATGTTTTGGGTGAAATATCAACCACCACTTTGTCAGCCCCTAAGGCTGTGTATTTCGCACCTTCTGTTCGTATTATATTATATTAATTGAACGTGCCTTATATATATATATATATATATATATATATATATATATATATATATATATATATATCCCTCCCATGGACTACAACCTTGTCGTGGTGGAAGGGCTTGTGTGTTCCGATGACCCCTAGAGCTGTGCTGGCGGGAGTAATAATAATTACTCCTGGAAGGGTCACCCATGCCAGATAGGTCGAAGGTTAGGAGCCAGACGAAAGGTAGTCCACGCAGCGTCTGTTCCTCAGTGAGGCGGCTGCAATGGCGTCTGACCCCAGTGGGGCGGCCATTAAGTGATGGTGTCACGTTAAAAACACTATTGAGGAAGGCAACGGGAAACCACCTCAATTATGATTCCCAAGAATATTATGATGGGCACTATAGATAATATGAGTCCTGGCAACTACGGGACACGGCCCAAGAGGCCGTGTGTCGTGCCCGGCAGCGGGAGAGGCAAGGCTTCCGCGGTCGTCATCCCACGAAACCCTTGCAGGGAAGAAATAACTTCAGCAGGACAGAAGACTCAGAAGAAGGCGAAAGTAGTTAGAATAGGAACCTGGAACGTCAGGACAATGTTGAGGAGAGGCAAATTAGAAAATATTAAGCGAGAGATGGAAAGAGGTAACATAGATGTTTTAGGCCTCTACGAGGTGAGATGGAAGGATAGCGGGGATTACTGGAGTGACAATTATAGAGTAATATACAGCGGCGGGGATGAGAGCCAACGAGGGGTTGCCGTAATTTTAAATAAAGGGGTAGGAAGAAGCGTAGTCAACATAGAGCAAGCGACAGATAGAATTTTACTCGTAGAGATTAAAGCAGAGCCGACGAACTTGGTCATTATTCAGGTATACATGCCACCGAGCAACCACAAGGAGGAAGAAGTCGATAGGATGTATGATGAGTTAGAGAATATCATCGCGAGTGTTCCTGCAGGGAAACATTTGATAGTGATGGGGGATTGGAATGCGACGGTAGGCGAAGGAAGAGATGGTGGTGAGGTGGGGGACTATGGGTTAAGCACGAAGAATGAACGCGGGGAGAAAGCAATTGAATTCTGCAGGAAACAGGGGTTAGTCATCACGAACACATGGTTTAGACACCACAAAAGGCGTAGGTATACATGGAAAATGCCAGGTGACTCAGAAAGGTATCAGTTAGATTATATTATGGTTAGGCACAGGTTTAGGAACAGTGTGATAAATTCGCACAGTTTCCCAGGAGCGGACGCGGGCTCTGACCACAATTTAGTTGTTATGAAATGTAATGTTCGTTTCAAGAAGATAAGGCAAGGGCGGCGGGTTAAAAAATGGAATTTAGAAGCAGTAAATGAATTAACGAAGAAGGAGTATCAGGAGGCTGTAGAGAAAATGATGGATGACGGTAAAGAACTGAGTGCTATCGAAGAAAAATGGGAATGTATCAAGAAAGGGATATTGGAAGCCGCTAAAGACACTATAGGAACCGTTAACGGGAAAAGGATAAGGAAACCATGGGTAACGGATGAGATGATTGCAAAGATGGACGAGAGAAGAAGATGGAAAAATGTAAACACAGAGTTAGGCAAAATGAAGTACAAAGAGTTAAACAATAAATTGAGAAGGGCCACAAATAAAGCAAAAGAAGAATGGTGGAAAACGCAATGCGAGGATATGGAAAGTTTACAGAAGAAGGGTGAAATTGGTGCTCTATACAGCAAGGTTAAGTTATTATCGGGAAGTAAGAAGGCAAGAGCTGTGCTAACAGTTAAAGATAAATGGGGTAAGATAATAGTTGAACCAGGAAAAATCCAAGAGAGATGGAAGGAATATATAGAAACACTGTATGGTAAAGAACTTAGGCCGACAAGGTTAGACATAGAAAAGGAACATGACGTAGAAGAAGATAGCTTAGGTCCAGGCATACTCGACGATGAAATAGAAAGGGCATTAAAGGAGATGAAAGCAAATAAGGCTGTGGGGGTGGACAATATTCCTGTAGAAATGTTGAAATGGTTAGGGAAAGGTGGGAAAAAGGCCATATATGGACTGATTCGTAGTATCTATGAGGAAGGAATCTGGCCGGAAGATTTTGTGAGATCGGTGTTAGTTCCTATTCCAAAAAAGGCAAAGGCTTCGTCATGTGAGGATTACAGAACAATAAGTTTGATATCCCACGCAGCTAAAGTTATTCTCAGGATCATCAACAAAAGGATAGAGAGTAAGGCGAATGATTACTTAGGGGATGATCAGTTTGGGCTCAGGAAAGGAAGAGGTACGCGTGATGCCATTGCAGTAATGAGATCACTAGTCGAGAGGAATATAGAATACAATCAGGACGTTTTTGCCTGTTTTGTAGATTTCGAAAAAGCGTTTGATAGAGTGAATTGGGAAAAATTAATGCGTGTATTGCAGAAAATAGGAATGGATTGGAGGGACAGGAGACTGATCCGCAACCTGTACATGTCTCAGACTGCTCAGGTGCGAGTGGGGAACGGAGAGTCTGGATGGGCAGTGTTAGGAATAGGTGTAAGGCAGGCCCATTGTCACCGGTACTGTTCAACGTATATGTAGAGGAAATGATTAAAGAGGCATGGGAAGAACTGGAGGTAGGAATGAAAGTCGGAGGGGAACTCGTAAAATCGGTTAGGTTTGCTGATGACCAAGCATTAGTTGCTCAGTCAGCCAAGGGGTTGCAAGCATTGTTGAGTGAATTGGAGGTTCAGTGCGATAAATATGGGATGAGAATCAATATTAATAAAACAAAGGTTATGCGATTTTCCAGAAAGAAAAAGGCTAAACTAAATATTAAAATAGGCGGGGAAAGAATAGAGCAGGTAGAGCAGTTTACATATCTCGGAAGTGTTTTGGACCAATACGGTCAAAGTGGTAGGGACGTAAGGAGAAGAATTGCGCTGGGCAAGGAGGCTTTCTCAAGGAGGAGGGAGTTGATGACGGGGACGTTGAGTAGGGATGTTAAGACAAGAAAATCCTATGGAGGCAGGAAAAATGGATGAAAGGCGTATTGAGCGGTAGTGGAATGTTGAAGAGGGTAATAGAGGGGAGAATGTTGGGCAAGCGAGGTAAGGGTAGGAACAGGATAGGGATGTTGGACGGGATGAAGGGAGGAAAGAAGTACACCGAGATGAAGAGGGACCTGATATAGATTAGTTTGCTAGGGTGGGAGTCACAAAATGTTTATTTGATAGTTGTGTCCATCCAAAAACCTACCTTAACCGGTAGATTACCTAATAAAAAAAAATATATATATATATGTATATATATAATGAAAATGGACTAACTAGTCGACACAAACACAGAAACTGAAACACATAAAAGAAAGCAAAAGCTCTTTTATGTGTTTCAGTTTCTGTGTTTGTGTCGACTAGCTAGTCCATTTGCATTATAGCGCACGTTCGTGGGATTTTCAAGAAAGTGACTATATATATATATACATATATGTGTACTACAAATACGAGGTAAAAGTTATAATTTTTCCTAAAGAAGGGCAATTATACACAAAGAAATTTGCATGTTATTTTATGTAAAATTATTTATAAACATCGTATTTTGTTAATAGTAGGGGAGAATGTTAAAAATTTTAGGTAATCTTACGGAAAATATTTATCGAGCGGAAATTGGCGAACCTTAAGATGTTTAAAATGATGAGGGCCTAATTAACGCATGAGATTTGTGTCTTCAATTAATCCATAGCTACATTTGCAAAAAGCGATAAACTCTGGTGCTTTTTTTATTAAATGTGTTATCTTAAGGTGAAGAGTTTAGACCCATGAGTTCGTTGTTAAAATTTAATCAATCGTTGTTCTTATTTAAAAATCGGATATAGTCTCAACCATTTTTCATCCCAAGTAATGGAATTATGGATTCCACAAGATCCTACAGGGAATATAAATAAGAGAAAATTAATCAAACTTATCACGACTTTTCAAACTACAGAAAATGTAAAAAAATTAACTTACAATCTCTGGACATTCCAACGGCGAGGCACTTCTTGAAACGGCAGTATTGACATCTGTTTCGATTTAATCGAATCACAAGACATTTCCCGTCTCGCAAGCACCGGTACTCTATTTGCTTCTGTATGCTCCTTCGGAAGAAACCCTGCAAGGATTAAGAGAGAGAGAGAGTCAGTTCAGTCACGTAGAAAATTTACATACTTTTATCAAGTTTCAATATTTTTGAAGGGAAATCAAAACATAAAAAATTGCAACCATTTACAATAGTAGCAGCACAGGGTCAGGGTCGAAAGTGGAAACATGCCATTTTTTTCATATCTGCGAAAAAATTACATCGGCTGAGGTCACCACGCCAAGCATTTACCATGATTTTTTATGTTAACTGTTTTTACAGACTTAGCTTTTTGCACAGAGTTGCCTCGGGTACACTAGCCACTGGTCCCCCTAGAAAGGTTTGTTTTCCTCAGATTTCCATATCCATCATATCAAAGCTTACTCAAGACAGGGCCAAAACATCAATCAATCATGCGAACGAGGTTGAATGGTTAAGGAGAATGATATACGAGAACGAAAAGTCGTTGAGGGAGCACCATCACGAATACCTATTTCAGATGCCTCTCCTTGAAGCTAGCGCAAATTTATGGGAGGTGTAAGTACGATATGTGGGAAGAGCAGGAATTAAAGAGTCATTTAGAGAGGCAGTGATGTTAGCAAGGGGTAATAAACACTCACCATTCTGGGATTCCATTATAAAAGCAGAAAAATGTATTGTTTCTTCATGATAAATTTCATAAAGTTCCAGCATTGCATCATTCTGTGGTGATTACAAGCTTTGTATTAAAAGTATTAAAAGAAACAATTTTTTCCTGACGTGACTGTACATTGCAGCGTGCTCGCACGCCGTAGGCTCGGCAGTACGAGGTCTGATTTTCAACACGCGCCAATGGCCAATCGCCTGCGAACGTTCGTTTAGACTAGATCGTGTTCTTAATGAACCCCTGCTAAGTGACTCAGTGCAAGCGTGAAATTCATCGAACGATTGAACAGCGGCACGCCATCAACTTTGTGTTGAACTGAGGAAATGGGCACGGAGACGTTGGGTATGATTTGCCAAGTATTCAAGGATGAATGCATGTCAAAAACTGCAGTTTTTAAAGCACAAGCCCTTCAAAGATGGCCCCGCGCTGGGCGGCCATCGACATCATGAACCGACGAAAACGTGTAACGTGTGCGTGAAGTGCTGAATTCAGACCGTCGGTATTTAAACTTTTTCCACCCTACCGAAATTAATCCATTTAAATAGGAAGACTGCCTGGTATAATTCTCGGGTATGGTTGCGTTTGCTTCTTTGTTTTCTCCTTATATGTTTACAAGCTTGCATGGAAAAAGGCAATATCATAATCCCTCATCCTTAAAAAAATATGCCCTTCTTCTCTTAAGTTAAGGTCAGACAGTAGAAAAAGGAAGATTCCAGTTCAACAACAAACAATACCCTTATTTAACATGCATACAACCACACCTTCAACAAGGATTGTTTTTTCCGTCATATGCTGCATCTCGTCGAATACAATATTTATTGATCAAATGAAGAACAAATAGTATTTTCCACTGTTATTTCTTTTGGTACTACTAGGTTCAATTATTTCTTACTGATGATGACGCCTAAGCGTTGAAACTAGCAGTACCAAAAGAAAGTACAGTGGAAAATACAATTTGTTCTTCATTTGATGAACATGAACTCCCACAAAGCTGTGCCAAGAACAATCGAACAATTTTTATTATTGATCCTATAAACATATTCAAGTGTGTTATAAATAATTGATTAAAGCAAATGAATCAAGGATTCGGCATGTATTATGCTGATTTCAATCCTCCAAAAGGTGTTTCTCCAGCCTCTTGCAGCCTCCGAAAGGTGTTTGTCCAGCTTCTTGCAAGAGTGAAGGCTTTGTTGGACAGGGATCGCAGATTAAGTGTTCGCACGGTTTCTTATAAACTTGGCACCCTTAAAAGTGGTGTGCATCGACTTGTGAGCGAAAAAATGGCCATGAGAGGGTTGTGTGCGAAGTTGGTGCCGAGAGTGCTCGAGGACGAACGAAAGAAAACTCGCACGTGGATCTGCCAAGAGCTTCTCAACCATCCCTCAGGCACCCTACAGCCTTTACGTTGCCCCACCAGACACCTTCCTCTTTCCCCACTTCAAATCCATGCTGAAAGAACGTCACCACGGCTCGGTGGAAGCGTTATAAAAGGTCGTGACGGAGCTTAGTAGTACGCCGGACGCCGCCTTCCAGAAAGCGTACGGAGCGTCGAAAATTCGCTGGCAGCGGTATGTGATGCTCAAGGGTGCTACCTCGAAGAATTTTGAGTAAATAATTTAATTATGGCAACAAAGTTTTTTTATTCGACTCAGTCGCACTACTTTTGGGACAAACCTTGTCTTTTACAAAGACTACTGCAACCTGACACAGAAGGAGTCGAAAATGAATGGTTCCTGAGCAACCTAACTGGGAGAATCCATTGCGTGATTGTGAATCTAGGATTATTACAGTGGAGCGACTAATGGGATCCCTCAGGGTTCAGTCCATGAGTCGGTATCATTACTTATTTTTACTCATGACTAACATTCTGGTATATTCCACGGCAATTTAACTTCCTTCGCTGATGACCCGAGCCATATAATAAAATTCGATAAATATTAATAATCGCATTTTCAATGGTGTGATCAAAGTGGTCTCGTTCATATATAGTATTTTTTAGCATTGATAATTTGGTATTCAGTAATAAATAAAATATGTTACATTTAGTTTTCTAGTTGAAAGTATGAACAAAATAATAATTGTTGTAGGTTTATTCTGTGAAATAATGAAAGAACATGTTGAAAGTATTAAAAAAATCAAACAAGTTGAGTCTATATTGGAAATCTAATGGCCCAACATTTAACGTACGTGGAAATTGAATTCAGATACCATATCCATGTTAAGAAAATTTTATCTTTTGCAATTCTAATGTCCTTAATCAGTTGTTCATTCTGTATCTTATTCAATTGTTAAATATTGATTATAATACGGAATTGATTATTGGGGAGGAACGTATACCGTATTAAGGTTTTCCAACGGCTCAAAAAATATCGAGTAATAATTATTTAAAAGTCTAGTTTTAGTACCACTGCGGTATTTGCTTATTTACAACACGCTAAAAATATTTGTTACAAGTGGAGGAAACAGAATAGAGCAGTAAAATTACTTAAGTAAGTTAAGTCCAAAATATGGTGCCGTAATACCAAAGCCATTTATCGAAGCATTTAAGCAGTCTCTGTAGCCAGAATACCGAATTGTTTCTGATCTCCCCTCCAATTAAATTAATGCAATCAGGCATCAAAGTTAATTTTTACGCAATTTAAAACAATGGCGGACTATCTAAGCACAAAGTTGAAAACCTATTAAAATAGTGTGTCATTTATTTATTACTTTTATGACTTATCATGTCAAAACTGTGTGAATTGTTTGAAAAAACAAAATATTAGGACTGATATGATCCGTATTCGTAATTTCCTAAGTTTCTTAAAATTTGGATAATTAACAACACTAAAATAAATTTTAAGGTTTAGTTAAACTTTTTTAAAGTATATATTTAGACATATTCATAAATAACACATTCTCAGGCCTAAAATGGTGGAAATCCTTCACGATAAAAGTAGACACTTGACTTTTCTACAAAGAGTATTTTTATTATTACGTCCTAGGTTGCGTTATAGCGTAACTTCTTCAGGTGGCCTTCAGTGTAACATATTCAGGACCTGAAGATGTTGCGCTATAACGAAACCTAGATCGTAACAAAAATATTCTATGCAGAAAAGCAAAGTGTCTTCTTTTGTCATAACCGGACATCTTCCTCTAATATGGGGATCGAGATGGTGCGTTGGCTAATGCACTGGCTTCCCAACGAGAGGAACCAAGTCCGAATCCCGGGTGCGGCAGAAATTTTTCAGTGGTATCCCGATCCCTACTTGAAGTGTTTTGTGGAGACCACTTTAAGGGTGTGCACCATCCATCGGATGGGACGTTAAACTGCGACCTCTTGGCGTCTAATATCGACGCCGGGTTTCTCTCCACCCTTACTTTCCCATTCATCCCTAATGGCGCAAATGACTTTAGCTGTCGGTCGCCTCCCCTAAAACCACCACTATTACTTTCTCAAATATAATGTTCTTGATGTAACGTCAAAATCGGTTTTCCTCTTGCGCCCCTTTATTCCATTCTGATTACAGTGAATATATCATTACTAAAATTTTACACCGTAAAACTGTCAAATGAGGAATTAAATTATGACTATTATTAATATATAGTACTCCTGGATATTTGTTAAAGTTGTAAGTGCTTCTTGGCCAATTGGACAAGATGTTTCATTCCAGTATGTCCCAGGAAATTTGGATGATGAAAACAAAAAAAACCTTATATTTTGCTAAATGCAAATTAGGTAATTACATTTTTTTGGAATCAAAATTTGCCGCATACTGAATATTTACCCAGGGAATCATCTTCATAGTTTCATTTTGTTAATTACTCTTGAGCTAATCATCTCCCTCACCACCATCCATCCTCCCGTCCGCGTAAACACTGCTATTCCAACAAATATGCCACCCTCATCAAGTTGTATCCAATTCCGAAATACACCGCCTTCCACAACCAACCTTTCAACAGATTTAACAAAAATGAAAATTGTTGTAATCCTCCCCAAATTTATAAGCAGCATCCGTCTAAAGTAAAGTCACCATTATATCTAAAGAAATATTTCCTCCCTCGCTCCAGGTAAAATTGTAATCCGCTACTGCTTCCTCCTTCCCAACTTCCACACCATCTAACCCCCCATCCACCCGCTCAAACCCCCCCTCCCACCCGCTCACCCGCCCCTCCCCGCCCTCCTCGTTCACCACCTCACCCTCCTCCAACCCCTCCTCCCCGTTCACCACCTCACCCTCTCCCCTCTTTCCCCCTTTACCTCCTCCATTCCTCTCCCATCCCACCGTCACCCCATCCATCTCCCAACGGGGATTACTCCGCTCTCTCTCTCCTCCTGAAGAAGCCAACACAATCGCCAAAAACGTTCAGCAAACCACCGACCGAGTGGTGTGTCGTATCAATGTGTTTCCATGTTCAACACATGTAATTATTTTTATATCTTTATTTTTTATTGTGTATAGAAAAAAATTGATTGTTTTCTATGCACTAGAAATTGATGCCAGCATCATTCACGCAAAATATTTGCGGTTTCTATTTTCGGAATATCCATATCTGAGTTAGCCGTCTTTCCTCTCGTGTTTGAAATTTCGGACATTTCAAGCGGAATTATCCACGAGGTCACTCATAGAGGACGAGATTTTTCAAGCATCGGAGTATTCGTTACTCACACACAGATACCTTAGGTTTCCTCTGCTAAATTAAAAAAAATGTATTGAAGATGCCAAATAATTATTTGTGTTTCCGACGCCAGAGATAGATTAACAATGTTGCTTGTTAGGCCCGCCCGCCGGCCTAGAAAGCCGGCGAGCGGATCTAGCAAGCAACATTGCCGATAGACAACCACCCCCCTCTCATCCCTACTCTCACTACACCTAACGATAAAAAATTCGGCATTTAGTCACGAGCTGGCGAAAAATTCTTATCCTTAATTTAAATATTCTTTTGAGAGGTTTACCAGCTTCTCTACGCCACAGCACATTGATCCATCCTATGCTTATTAAACGCCTGATATAGGCAATAAAGGAGTTACTTTTCAGGTAGGTTTGGAGCTCTACGTCCAATTTGTAATCAATAAATCTTGCAAGTGGATATGACATTGGGAGGGAATGAATACATCAATAGCAGCATCACTACTTGCGCGGATCGTGATACTGCTTTAAGTATTCTTATGGTCTAACTCCTGTCAACCTAAAACATCAGACCCCGTCCTCAGCGTTAATCCTGGAGCCCTGCGATTAATTTACCTCTGAACTCCCTTTTCTTATTCCCGCTTCCTTCAACATTTTAACTTTGTGGAAATAAGCTTTTAACTAAAAGACTTCTCTGAATTTAATTTCCAACTGCCATGTTCTTCTACAGAGCTTTCAATTTATTATAGCATTGCTTCCAGACTCTTAATCGTTGATTATGCTCCGAAGTATACCTGGCGAATAGGTTCCATTTCTCACTCACAAACTTTATACTGCGCTATTTTACAAAATATACCGAAACTGTCTGCATTCAGTAAATAGGAAACACTGTGCCTGTGAAAAAAAATGTCTCAAGAATTCCAATAAACATTTTTGACAAAGCAATCTATAAATGCCCAGCAAAAAATCATTTCACTTACAGTGTCATCCAATGTACGACTATTTGAACGATAATTGCTCAACGGTCAGAGAACGGGCAGAGAAATGTTCATTGGCAGCCTAAAAAATATCCGTAGGAACCGAAGAAGTCATTGAAGAAATCAACTACGGGAATCATTCTTGTGCAAGAGGCAAAACGAAGACATCACAGGAGAAGAAACAACAGAAAATAGCTTGGTTGATGAACCTTGCGTATCACGTGAAGCATACAATTTTTGAAAAAAAAAGGATTCTCAAACAAAGAATGTATCGACATTTGTATATACTTAGCTTGGACGAGGCATTATGATTTCGATTAATTCGCTGCGTTACTGCATTCAGTCATCATGCACCATCTTTGCATTTCACTTAATTTACCAGCCTTTTGTTGCGTGCGTGCTTAAAGGCAGGGAAAGAAAGAGAGAAGTTGCGATCATAAAAGAATTTGGCGGTCTAACTATCTAGTATATCCACTGGTGATTCGACAACGGAAAAATCTTGATATGGCGCCATTAGGCATTTAAAAGTTGCACATTGAAGATCATTAAATTGGTCTTCTTGCATACCATAGAGAAAGAAAAGAGTCTTTTTACGTATTATCGACGTATCTTTGAATTTTTCCCAACAATCCCCTCTCCTCCCCCACCATGCCAAGTACTTTCTCTTTTGTTTTCCTTTCTGTCCACTCCATCTTTTCCATCCTTTGCCACACCCACATTTCTAAAACCTCCTAATCTACTCTAGCTTATGAAAAGTTTAACTCAACTTTTTTCTTCCTCGAAATCCGTTTCACTTTTGTTTTCTTTACGTTGATTCTCATCCCAAATCCATCGTACTGATTTTCTAGTGCACTCTTGCACCCTAATTCCCTCTCTATAAGTGGTTGCATTTACAGCGTGTCTCTCCACTTTCTGAACCCAAACTGATCGTGCCCTAATTAATCATTTGCTTTGGTATATACATTCTCTTGTTGATGATCCTGAGAATAGCTTTAACTCCGTGCGAAATCAAAAATAATGTTCTCTAGTCATCACATATCACTGTCTTTCCCTATTTTGGGCTGAGAAATAAAACTGACCAGACAAAATCCTCCGGACGAATTTCTTCCAGTAAATACTACAAATTGCGCGGGGATTTTGTCCACCCCCATGGCTTTGCTTGATTTTTATCCTTCCCTTCATTTCGTCCAACATAACTATCCTATTCCTGTCCCTTCCTCTTTTGCTCAACATTCTCCCCACTATCACAGTCTTCAACATTCCATTGCCAATCAAAATTCTCTGCGTCCATCATCTCTGCCAACTGGATTTCTCCCAACAATCCCCTCTCCTTCCCACTATGCCAAGCGCTTCCTCTTTTGTTTTCCTTTCTATCCATTCCACCTCTTCCGTCCTTCACCGCGCAATTCCTTCCAAGTTATCAAAAACACTTAAATAGTTCAACGGGATTTTATTTACCCATTTACCCCAACAGCCCAGTTTTAATCCCTTTGATATTTTTCTATGTTGGACTCTGGTATATGTACTTGGGCCTAAGCTATCCCAAACCAAGTCATATTCTATTCCTAGGTATAATGGTTGTTCCGTGTAGGTACTCTATATATTCCTTTAATCTCTCTTGAAGCTTTCTTGGTTCAATTAATAATTTTGTTCCTGACTTATCTTTCTTTGATTGTTTCCACATGTTTTCCCTTCTGTTCCTCGACAGTACTTTCACCCCCCTATACCACCCTGGCTAATATGAAAGGAAGTTCACCCTTCGTTTGTACACATTTCATATCCTAGCACTGCGTTTCCAACCACGCTTCTTTCACATTATTTGTTTCGCGCCTCAGTTTATTATTAACCGTTTATACATCCCTCTACCTAACCATGACTTTTCATTCTTCCATTTCCTTCTTATCACATATTTCTAATCACCTCGTCCATAATCCTTTCCTCTTCCTTTCCATAAATACTATTCCCACAGTTCTGTTTGCGGCTTTAAATGCATCGCTTTTGTGATACATTCCCATTTTTCCTCAATAGTTCCAAGTTCTCGGCTGTCACACATAATTTTCTCAGATACTGACTGATTTTTCTTTTTATAATTAAAAACTACTGCTATGAGCCTAAACCTTCACCCACCCCCCCTCCCGAATCACCCCGTAAATCTTTATTATCTTCTCCTTTCCAACGTCTTTGGTTCTTCTTTCCAATTGTGAACGTCGTCTTGAAGAAAAAATGCACCCATAACACAAACCTGGTTGTCATATCGCCCGATAGGTAGAGTAATAGGATAAAGAATGTAAACAAAACAAAGTTTATGTAGTTTTCAAAAGAGGTAAAAGCTAATTTAAATATCAAATTAGGAGTTCATAAACTAGAGCAGATGGAACGGTTTACTAATCTCGGAAGTGTTTTGGACCAAAATGGTCCAAGTAGCAGGGACATAGGAGAAGAATTGCACTAGGCACAGAAACTTTCAAAAACAGAAGAAAATTGATGACAGGGACTTTGAGTAAGGATGTTAAGAAAAGACTCGTCAAAACTTTGATATGGAGCGTAGTTACGTACGGCAGGGAAACTGGTCACTGAAGCAGGAGGATAGAGGTAGATTGCAGGCTTTCGAAATGTGGGTGTGGAGGATGGAAAAAGTGAAATGGAACGTTCTATTTTGAATATTTGTATGTATATAGAAATATATATACACACAGGGTCGCACCCAAAAGTGGTAAAACTGATTTTCTCTAGCGCGAACGGAGCGGTGGAGGGGGGTCTGCCTGGCAGGGTAAGGTGGAGGGGGCTCTTAGCAACAGACCGACACCAACCTCAGTCGCCTGCGGGCTGTCGTTGAGTGAGTACACCGTTTTTAGTGAAGCAAGGTTTTTGTCCGCGTCGAAAAACAAAATGAATCTGTAATTTTATATAATATATATGTAATATAAAAATATATAAAATATATTATATATAGTGTCCTATCTTATCTTCAGAAGAAGACGGAGTTCGAGTCCGTCGAAATTATCAAGATTTTATTGTGAGTGTTCTTTTTATGTTCTCGTGCTGTGTGTTGCTGACAAAGTTTTTTATTCAACACTTCCGTGTTACTTCGAAGAAATCATATATACATATATATATATATATATATATATATATATATATATATATATATATATATGTAATATGGTTGAAATGTAATGGAAATTACAGTATGACCGTTCATCAAATTACGCTACCGACGAGTAAAACGTTAATCAATTAGATCGCCGCCGTTTTTTCGGTCACTGCATATCATTCGGGCGTGATGAACTTGGTTCGAGGGAGGAGATAGACGCACAACGCATATGCGCGATTCGCACTCCTCTCGTGCCAGCGCAGAAGCAATGCTGGACGACTGCTGCACTTTGGCCAACGGGACACGGGTGAGCGAAGGCGACAGTCACCACGATTGGAGGATGGTTCAATTGGGGTTCCCGTGAGGTGCCCGACACCAATCGCAAGAAAATAATAAATGAGTGATCGGACACTCCCGTGCTGATGACTCCCGAAAAAGCATTTTCCATGATTCTCGGAAGTGCCACCCTCCCCCCCCCCCCGCGAACACCTACGCAGCACCCCACCTGGTCAGCTCCTTATCCCCTCCTCCCCTTTTCCTTTCCACCGACGGCGGGATCCACCGGGGGGGGGGGTTCTTCGCTCCGATGAGCGCGGGCGGTTCGGTGGGAAGGGATGCGAGAGAGTATGAGACTAACGGGATACTTCGCTTCGAAATGGCTATCCGGGCGAGGGGGGGTGGGAAGGGGAATGGTGGGCGGGAAGGGGAGGGGTATGTGGAGTGGGGGAGAGAGGTGAACGACCAGCGGAGGGTGAGGGGAAAGAGGTGCCGTTCAGCGGCTGTTACTTCCGCATCATCTGACCGCGTGCTGTGCGAAGCGCGCCAGCGCCCAGGAGGTGCAGGAGAGGACGATGGCGAGAGGAAAAAGAGTGGGGGACGGGGTTAGAGGCAGATCGAGGGAGGGAGGACGAGTGCTCTGATGCCTAAGAAGAAGAGGTAATGTGAGAGTGTGTGTACCTACATGAATTAGTGTGTGCATGTGTTTGCATATATGTGTGTATATATATATATACATTTATTTATTTATACATATATATACAACATATACATTTATCCATTCACAATGTATGGATATAAGGAAAAGGGATAGGAACACATAAAAGACAAACACAGGCGTGGTAGGGAAGTGGCAAGAGAACAGATCACAAGTGCCAAAATATTTCCTTGTTCGTGACTTGAACCATGTATCTTTCGCCTTGCCGGACAGACACTATAACTATCTGAGCTATTGTTTCCAGCACATAGTATGAATTCTGATTGAAATCTAAGTATATGTTTACAAATACCCTTGGATTCACTTAAAAGGTGACTACATCAACGTACATCTAAACTATATAATACTCTATAAGCCACCGAGAAAGTGTGTGGCAAGGGGTGTAACCAAACAATGCACAAAAAAATAAAGTCATGTACTATTCATTGGATATAACTTTAGAAAAGAATTCTGGCAATAATATACATTTGCAACCACTTTTCGGAACCAAGAGGAATGCACGAGGTGCCACCAAAATTTCTAGTAAAAGCATGGAGCCAAAGTGAAATGATAGCAATTAAATTACCCCGATTTAAATATACCCTAGGGAGACGACTTCAAAGTAGTTCTAAGTGTTAGCTCACAGAGCTGGTAGTGGTAATAGCACTAAGTACTGGCCAGGCAATAGGCGAGTAATAATACCCCTATTTAATCTTCTTATCATACTGACCCTTTGGTGTTTTGATTATTGAAAGTAAATTGTTGTTAATTTTAAGAGAGTTGTTCCAACTCCTCTGGTCATGATATTCATTGCAACCTTGAGTGATATCAATGTTTTTAATGTTCGTTTGCAAATGTGTTTCGGTTGAAAATATTTTGAGGACTATAGCTTTATTAGACTTCACAATTTGAAATATATTTTGTCCCGGTATTCAATTCATTATTTTTGATCATTTTATTAACAAAAAGTCAATGGTTCAAATGTGATATAAATATATGTCATCATCAGCATTTCAATTCTAGTAATGATTTACTGCAGCTCTCCACTCTATTTATTGTTAATTCCCTCAATCCTTGATAACTTCTCTGTTTTACGTCCTTCTTAAATTATCCTATGTACCTGTCTCTTGGTTTTCCTCATGGAATCTTCCCATTTATTTTTCCATCTATTATATTCCCAATGAATCCATTGTGCCTCAATGCGTGTCCAATCCATCTATTTCTTCTTTGCTGTAGAGTTCTCCATATGCTCCTATCCTCTTCTGCTCTTCTATATACTTCTCGTTCCTTACTTTGTCTGTCAATTTATTATTCAGCCTTCTCCTCCAGCACCATGTTTCATAGGCTTCTATTCTTCGCTGGTCCAGTTTTCCAATGCATCAAGTCTTGGGACCATAGAGCGCCATGCTCCACACGAAAGTCTTGACGAATTGCTTCCTGTTCAACTGTTGAACTGGAAGCAATTGTTGCTGAAACTGTTTCCAGCTTTAGGTTCTTTGAACATATTAATTACCTCTTCTTCATGAATGCGTTCTTAGCTTGGGCTATTCTTCGTTTACTGTCGGTCAAACTTCTTCCATCCTGTTATGCTGCTACCCAGGTAAAATAAAGATCCCACTTACTGTAGTTTCACCCGTCGAATGGTGATATCTGGATTCATCTTCTCTCTTCCACACACAAGGATTTTAGTTTTCCTCTTGTTGATGTTCATATTATATTCCCCCAGTATTTGACCAATAGCACTTGGAGTTGCTTGCAGATCCTCTCGCGTTTCCGTCACTACTGCGATGTCATCTGCAAACCGGACCATATTGATTTGTTCTCCGTTTACCTTGACTCCTTTGATACCCAATTCTTGTATTTCTTTTATTGCCTCTTCCAGGTAAATATTGAATATTGCTGGCGATAGGTTGCATCCTTGTCTTACTCCTTTGTTTATTCTGGCTTCTATTTCTCTATATCTCTTCCATTTTTCGTTTGCATTGTTTTAACCTGATTCTTGTAGAGGTTATTTATAATTCTTTTGTCGTTGTAGTCCAATCCAAGCGCTTCTAGTATCTTGAACATCTTGTTGCATTCGACGTTGTCGAAGGCCTTCTCCAAGTCCACGAATGCCACATATAAATACTTAGTTACGTGTCTCATTTTTTTGGCCAAAACTCTCAAGCTGAGAATTGTGTCTCTTGCTCCTCGGTTTTTTCTGAATCCGAATTGGTTTTCTGAGAGGTGTCCTTCTATCCATACTTTTTTTCTACAGCTAATTATCCGAGTTAGGAATTTTGATGATTGAGTCACGAGCCTCAGTGTTTTGTGTTCTTCGCGTTTATCTGTTTTCGGTTCCTTCGGTATTGCAATCATTTTACTTTTCTCGAAGTCTTCTAGTATCTTTCCGCTGCCATAGCTAGCTTTTCATAGAGGGAATCCTTTGCTTTAATCCCGAGTACCTTGATTATTTCTCCGTTCATTTTGTCAACTCCTGGTGCCTTGTTTTTCCTCAGATCTGCCACGGCTCTCTCGAATTCGCTTCTTAATATCTGCGGACCCCGATCGTCTTTACCTATCATACTTTCATCCTTAATTAAGCCATCTTCTAGTGGTTTGGGAGCTCAATAGAGTACTTCAATGTATTCTTTCCATCTATTCCCAATGTCGTAATCATCTATTAGTATTTTTAGTAGTAGCAGCTCGGATGTTTTGCGATTTTGTTTTCTTTCCTCGAATTACCTCTTCAATAGTTTATAAGCTCTCTCGATATTTCCATTTTTCATCTTGTCATTAATTTCCCCGCAGCAGTTTTCTCTCCATTCTTCCTTTGCATCCTTGCGTTCTGGTTCGCATGACCTGGTTCCGCAACTGTTTATAGAGGCCTTCTTCACTCTCCTTTCTTGGATTCTTGTATTTTCTTTTTTCGTCTATGAGATCTCTTATTTGAGCTGTTATCCATGGATTCTTAGACATTTCCGCCTTACTCACAAGGAGTTCATCTGCAGCTTTGGTAATTATATTCTTCATTTCTTTCCATCGACCGTCAGTGCTGATATTTTCCTTATTTACTTCTACTTCCCTTTCGATGGCCGTGGTGAACTTTTCTCTAGCGCTCTTTTCTTCCAGTATCTTTGTGCTCCATCTGGTTATTCTGTCTCTTTCTTCATTTTCTTGTATCGCAGTCTGCTGTCCATGATCACCAGGTTGTGATTGCTATTTATATCTGCACCGGGGTAACTCTTACACTTCTTATCTTGGTTCTTGTATCTCTTCCTGACAAGGTTGTAGTCAATTTGATTTTGTGCTTTAGCTCCAGACATCTTCCATGTGTACCTTCCTCTAGAATGTTGATCAACGATGGTATTTGCCACTACCATGTTTTCTTCCTTGCAGAATTCTGAGTCTTCCTCTCGCGGTATTTCGTTTTCCCAATCCGAAGTATCCCACGCTACTTCCCTCTAGAGTCTCGCCGACCACAGCGTTCCAATTTCCCATTACTATGAGGTTTTCCTTCCCTTTTACTGTTCCTAGAACCTCTTCCATTTGTTCGTATACTTCCTCTAATTCCTCATCCGAATGACTTAGCCATTCAGATGAGAAGAAAGTATAAAGAGTTCAATAATAAACAAAGGTGGGAAACAAAAAAGCAAAAGAAATGAGAAGGAAGAGAGAGCAAGGATATGGAATTTTTACAAAGGGAGGGAGAAATTGGTGCTCTATACATGAATGTGAAAGCCATTTTAGGAAGTAAGAAGGGAAAATCCGTGCAACCAATCAAAGATCAAAGTCGGAGAAATCATTAATTTAGACGTGCGGGGGGATTAATTAGAGAAATAAGTCTCGGAACCGCTTCAGACGCGAAGAGAACAAGCAAGACTTAGACCTATAGCAAGGTTCAGAACACACAGGTTTAACTATGGCTCAAAGCGAATTATGTAGATCTCATATTCCTTGGAAAGATTGTACCACAGGGATAATGGAGCTTGATTCCGGTAAAGATATATGTAGATATAAATATTCTTTCTTTCCTCGGACCATCAGGACTCATAATATTGACAAAATCGAAGTCAATACTGTAACAAGCGGGAACCATATTAAACGCTACGTGAATATCTAGTGCATTCACAGACGTATGGGCTTGCAAATATGCTGTTTGTACGAGGCGTGTTCATAAAGTAAGGCCCGTTTGGTCACAGGAAAAAATATACTCATATGAAACACATTTTATTGGCACTTTTAGTTAGCTACAATCCTGTTTCACCTATCTACATAATCGATGTTCACTTCTAAGCATTTTTCGTACCGCTGCACCAGCTTCTTTAACCCCTCTGCATAGAAACTCGCCGCCTGAGGGTTGAACCAATCAACAACGCCATTCTTGAGTTCCTCTTCGGTTTCGAAGCGTTGTCTACCGAACCACTGTTTCAAGTGCAAGAAGAGGAAGTAGTCGCTGGGTGTAAGGTCAGGACTGTACGGTGGGTGGTTTAAAGAGTTCCCAACGACCCAAAAACTCTCGTCCACTGGACATTCTTTGCTCTTTGTGGTGGTCGGTGAGCATTTTCGGTACCCACCTTGCACGCAATGTGTGGCATCCGAGGTTTTCCGTAACAATATTGTAGACAGTAGTGCGTCCAAGTTGAGGAAATTGTTCAGCCAGGCCATTAATTGTCAATCGACGATCACATCGCAGTTTTTGTTCCACTTGCGAAACAATTTCATCGGCCAGAATACTGGGCCTACCACTTCGCTCTTCGTCATGGACATTTGTTCGTCCATTTTTAAAATCACAGCACCATTGTCTAACCTTTCCTTCACTCATAACTGTAGGTTTATAAACTAGGCATAATTCCCGATGAATTTCAGCAGCCGAAAATCCTTTTGCATACAAGAATCGTATGACAGCACGCACTTCACAGCTGGCGGGATCAACGATTGTCGCGGACATTGTTGTTTGCATGCACGGACAAGCAAACGACTTCTGAAGCATAACAAATGCTGCTATAGCTTCTCAAAGAATCAGTAGATGGCGCTGCAGGAGCAAAACTGTAGTCTGAAGCGCCAATATTTGAATATAAGCAAACGGCTCTTACTTTATGAAATGCCTCGTATATATTTGCATTCTGTCCCCTTCCCCTCTCCCCTTAAACACCCTCGTCCGCCTGGTGCTTGCATCCCCTGATGCACACTTTGTTGGTGAAACGCGGGCTATTTGTATGGGTGCAGATGCAATGTCCGCCGGACAATGTCTACTTTTCGACGGAAGGTCCAACGGGAGGGAGATGTTAAATAGTGGTCCTCGTGATGTATATCGAGGGACTGGGGTTTCCCAGGGGACGCAGGTGGTGAGAGAAGGAGGGGCAGCACAGCACGTGTGTTTCTCCAAGTAAAGAATCGTAGCACATGAATGGGCTGACGATGCCATCCAAGGAAATTCCATGTTCTTTCGAGGAAATGAATTCGGAGGTGAAGCGGGTGGGGCGCAGTTTTGGGTCCCAGGAAATTTAAAAAGAATTTCTTCAATCGTCCCGCGATTTGACAGTATTAGCAGTATGATTTGAGGTTGAATACTAAGAAAGGTTAAATAGTTGATTGGAAATTTCTGTCGGGATATTGGAATGGAATATATTGACTTGCAGCCAGTCATTTCATCATGTCGGGAGCCTCTCAAACGTTCAATATACTCACGAAACAAAGTTGAAGGTAGCGAGTAGAGTACACACGATAAGGATTTAGCGTACTTGGTAGTTCAGAGCGTAGGTTTTTTCTGGGGGTATAAATATAAAGGAAAAATTCTTAAAACCTTGAAGTAAAGAAAATAATGGAAGCGAAAATTCTCTCAATATGTGCGAAGAACAAGTTAAAGCAAAAATAAGTTTCTCGAAAGCCGCAATAACATTGTCAGTCTAAACTCTGAGTGCATTCGAAAGTCAGTGCAATAGGTATGAGATGGGAATAAATGTAAATAAAATAAGGTAATGCGGCTTTCGAGAAAGAGGAAGGCTAAGTTAAACGTTAAAATAGAAGGAGAAAATTAGAGCACGAGAACAGTTAACCTAACTCGGAAGTGTTCTGGACCGAAAATGGTCAAAGTAATATGGACATAAGGAGTTGGTTTGCGTTAGGCAAAGAAGCTTTCACAAAGAGGAGATAATTAATGGGAGGGACGTTGAGTAAGGATGTTAAGATAATGTCTCGGCGTGGAGCAATTTTTATAGTACGACGCGTAAACATGGTCATTGAAGCAGGATGATAGGCGTAATATTGGAGGTTTCTGAAATGTGGGTGTTGAGAAGGATGGTGAAGGTGAGGTGGGTAGAAAGGAAAACAAACGAGGAAGTGCCAGTGCATGGTAACGGAGGAGAAATGATTGTTGGGAAAAATTCAATTGAGGTAGGAGAATGGATGCAGATCATTTTGATTTGTGATGGAATTTTTTTTAAGACGGCGATAGAGAACGTTAGGCAGGCGAAAAAGAGGTAGGAAGAGGATAGGAGTGTTTCGATGGAATGAAGGGAGGAATGAACTATGATGAATTGAAGAGGGGCTTTTTCTGGTGGTGGATTTCAGATTATGTTCTGTGGGAGAGGCAATGGAATTTTTGTTGTACCGTTGGGTAATCCCTGTCCATCAAAATCAACCCCTGTCCATCAAAAACCTGCACTAGCCGGTAGATTACCAATAATAATACATCATGCAGTTATTTCTGTTGAGAAATGGAATTTGGATGTCCATTTCTCAACATAAATGTCCACTGGAGTCCAGAAATGGACTCCAGTGTAGTCCATTTCTGGACTCCAGTGGATGTTCATTTCTGGACTCCAGTGGATGTCCATCACTTCTGGATGGACATCCACTGAAGGCCAGAAGAGTCATTGAAAATAAGCCGGACCTACAAAATTTAGTCTCAATTGCGTGTCATCTGTTTCTGTAAATCTAGTTTTTACATCACTTGTCCTTACGTATGCTTAATTCTTGCATTTATTTGTCATACATCATATTCTACATGTACATATGTTGAAACAATTGGAAGCGGAGGAATAAATCATTATAATCTCTGCGATCACAGGAAGCGCGCCGCAGAGGAAGGGCACTGAAGCCCGGACAGGCAGGGACGCTGCCGAAGGAAGGGGCTACAAAGTGCTGGGAACCATTTAATGTAATTCACGGGATAGTTTCCGCCTCTGAAAGTGGGTCGCTACGGATTTTGGAATAAGAGATTTCAACGCAAAAAGAGGGTTTTTTATACCGGGGTCTATCCAACAGCGCATGCTTCAAGGAAAATCACAGATCGTAACAGCAATGACCTGTTATGGATCACCTAGATGGGGGAATTGACCCGGAAAAATTGAAACTGTCTCTAACGTCGTCCATGAAAATTTAAAATGAGACAAAAACGGTCATGGGGTACGCCAACAATTTAAAGCTCACTTTAGGACGAAGGTCAACGTCTCGTCGTCATTATCAATTATTGCACATTCCAACCTGTCCTCTATATGGGTGCCCCGGCCTCTAGGAGACTGCTTCAACGAGGTGAAAGTAGAAAAACCATGTCTGACACCCATTAATGACAAATAGATACCCACTGCTATTTGTTTGGGAATTTGAAGCGATTCGGGTCTGTGGCGGGCGGGAAGAGCCAATTGAAGACCAGTTCGGAGGTGATGTAATTGAAAAGGAAAAATTACCCAAAGGAGGGAGCAGGAACTTAAAAAAAAACAATGAAAGGATTCAAGAAATTAATTTGGAGGGAGTTTGGGCTGAGAACGTCGAGAATAATAATGCTCGAGGGCACAAATTTATTGAAAAATGACAAATTAAGTGGTCTGAGAATGAATTAATGAACCCTCATCCAAAATGACATTTTTGCCTCAAACACTAGTGAAAGGACGAAGGACGAGAGGTGTTTGTCAATCGAAATGCTTCCTTTCCATTCACAGCGAAGGTCTAGAGCATGTTCAATTGAGGGGTTGCGGGGGAGGGGACGACGAATGGCGAGATGTGGGGCTTGGGGGGCAATTCCATCCAAAGTTTCTCAAAAAACAATTCAAACACGATAGTTTGTTAAACATCAGCAATAACTCACGTTGATGGTTCACTGCTAAAAAAAATATAAGTATTATAACGGAAAGTTTGCTCAGAGACTCTCAATCTGATTTTATTGGAGAATATTATGACCCTTAAAATTTAAAAGAAAAAGTCATTCGTTGAGTTATAAAATATATGTAAAGGTAGGTTCATGAATACCTTCAAAGCATTTGCAAATAATCCATCATGCCTCAAATAATACTGAGTAGTCATCATTTCATATCCAATAGTTCATCAAAAAATATCAAGAATGGGAGATTCCATGGTCATCCAGCATGGATGGCATTTGAAGACATCTGGCTCAAGCAGCCCCTGCATTTCTGGTATTACCTAATATTCTACCGGTTAAGGTTGGTTATGGATAGACAGTAGGGCCAATGGAATTTCTCCTACTCAAAAAACGCCACCTGAAATCGGTCACTACAGTAAGTCAGTAAGTAAGTCTCCCCTTCAATTCCGCATGCTTCTTTCCTCCTTTCATTTCGACCAACTTCCTGTCCTATTTCTGCACCTTCCTCGCCATTCTAACGTTCTCCCCTTCATCACAGTCTTCAATATCCTATTGCCAATCAAAATGCTCGGCATCTATCATTCCTCCTAATTTAGGATTTATCCTAACAAACCTCTCTCCTGCAACGAAAAACCCAGTACTTCCTCATTTGTTTTCTTTTCTGTCAACTTTACCTTCTCCATACTCACATTTCCAAAGCCTCCAATCTATGCCTATTATCCTGCTGCAACGACCATATTTCCACACCGTACAAAACTGCGATTAAAATCAATGTTTTGTCGAGCCTTTCCTAACTTCTTTCTGAGATTCTTTGCCCAACGTCATTCTTCGTCATACATTCTCCCTAATACTTCGACCATTTTGGTCCAGAAGACTTCCGAGATAAGTAAATTGTTCAACTTGCTCAAGTTTATGAACTCCCATTTTGATATTTAACTTGTCCATTTCCATCACTGGAAAATCGTTTAAATTTTGTTTCATTTACAAAAATTCTCATCCGATACCTATCTTATCGACCTTACAATGAATCCAGCAGAGTTTGCATACTATTGGCTGATTGACAAACTTAAGCTATGTCACCCGCAATTCAAACTGATGTCATGAATTCCCCACTGATTTTCATTCCTCTCTCCAGGTCTTTCCATGCCTCTTTTAATATTTTCTCCACATATTATTTGTACGTCGAACAGCACAAGTACGAGCTCCGAAGCAACCCCCTCTTTCCCCTCTTCCGAATACTGCCCATCCGGACTCTCCATCCTCCACTCGCACTTGAGCAGTCTGTGACAAGTCTCCTCTCCCTTCAATCTACTCCTACTTTCGGCAATACATTCAATAATTCAACTCAATTCACTCTATCAAGCGCCTTTTCGAAATCTATGAAACAGAAAAATTCATCATGATTGTATTCTCTTCTCTATTCGTGATCTCATTAATGCAGTGACATCACGCATACCTCTCCCCTTCCCGAACTCAAACTGATCATCCCCTAAGAAATCATTTGCCCTGTTCTCCATTGATTATCTCGAGAAGCACTTATTCAGCATATCTCCAAGACATCACAGTTCTTATTGCGTAGGATACATGAGCACGTTTCGAGGATTTAGTATACAAATGTGGTAAGTAAATGTAGTTGGCAGGAAAGAGTACAGGTCTCATATTTGGGAAAATAAAGTAAAAGACAGCACTTTTTTTCACTTCAGATCAGATTTTTACTCTCAAATCACCAGATAATGAAACAAACGAACGCTTGCGATAAAATGTACACATAGCTCACGCAAAAACAATAAAATTGATGCATAAAAAACGGCAAAGAGATGATCTCGGTAAAATTAGCCAACTGCTGTAGTTTAAAAAAAAAGGCACCTGAATTATGTCATCTCATTTGGAATGCAGATGCTCATATAGTTATGGGAACTGAGAGGTAGCCATCTAAAAAAATCATGGGCTATGAAATACTCCCGAAATCTTTCTCAGTTAATAGAAATGATAAATATGACAAACAAAGAAGCGGTGTGTTTATTGCTTTTGAAAGCTCGCAGAAAGTCAGCAGACCAGAGGTATTCCCTGATAGCAAAATAGAAAGCATTAGGTGCTCCATTGAAGAGCCGTATTCAAGAAGAATCTACTTTTGCGCGTATTATAGGCCCCCAAATTCAAATCATAACTCAGTATTGAAGCTGGAAGAGCAGATACATGGTATCAATTGTGGATGTAATGGTCGTAATGTGGCAATCGGTGGAGATTTTAATCTTGCCTCGATAGATTGGGACATTTACAATTTCAAAACGGCCAGAAAAGACAAAGCCATCTACGAATCGCTTTTTGATGCATTTGCTAATAACTCCCTGCATCAGTTAATGACATTGCCGACCAGGGCTAAACCTGTTCTTTTTCTTTTGGCAATAAAAATGCCTGAGATGGTTTTCGATGTAATTAACGTAGAGGGGATGAGTAATCATGAAAATTACACGCTAAGTTCCCCTTCAGTCTAGAAAAGAATACAATTCATCAAGGAAAAAGAGGAATAGGTCTGTTGGGCCAGCGAACTTACTAACCGATTTACGAAATTCAAAGAATTAAGCCACGAATGCGATGTTAAGGCAATGTGAAAATACTTCATTCATGACACCATTTCAGCTTATGCGAAGCATATTAAAAAAGAGTAAACGAAGAATCAAGATGATGTCGTGCTGAAGTGCGAACATTTTTAAGGTGTCAAAGGATTGCTTGCACGCAAAAATGAAAAAAAGACGGTAGAAATTTTTCTAATAGCGACCATAGGAAACTCATCAAATGAAATTCCCAAAGTTTTCTGGTTGTATGTGAGCCAAGTTCAAGAATATATGCCGTCGGTGCTCTCACTTAAAGACGGGAAGGACAAAAATATCATCCAACTAAGAAAAAGCTAATTTACTGAACCCCTTCCCTAAAAGTGTATTTTATACATCTCAGGAAAAAACTAACGCAATATTACCTCGTCAATGTCAGCATGAATGAAATTTATGCATCGTTTAGTGGAATACTGCATCAGCTAGAACCAACCACTGAAACCCAACAAGTCTTCTGGTCGCGATGACAATCCCGTCCGTGTTTACAAGACAATGGCATACTAATAAATAATTTTTACCGAATCATTGGCGGAGCATAAGGTATCCAAGTATTGAAAATTAGCAAACATTGCGCCTGTATTTAAGAGTGGCGACCGGGAAGAACGCGAGAATTATAGACCAATCTCTCTGATATCAATACCATGCAAGGTTCTAGAACAAATAATTATCACATCTATAATGGCATATCGACTGCCAGAATGTATTGATAAGGAATCAGCATAGATTCCGAAAAGTTATATCTTACGAAAAACAACTAGTTCTTTTTGTCGGCGACGTTTTGATGTGTGGTGAAAATAACACTTGGGTTGGTGTGAAATTTTTGGATTTTAAAAAGGTTTCCGACTAGGTGTCCCAGAGGATGCTGCTTAAAAATTTAAAAAGCTTTTGGAAAATACCATAAAGTTTTATGTTAGATCAGAGAAATCATAAATAGTCGCGCATAACGGGACGATATGCGCGTGCGTTTGCGTGATGGTAAGGTTAGTAATATGGTCGATTTATATGCCCGCTAATATTCATATTATATTTAGCTAGCACAGTCAAGAGTGGGATTCGCCTGTTTGCTGACGACACAGTAGTGTAACAATATTGGCATCGAGTCCGATAGAGATGCGTTGGCTTATGACCTTGATGCAATTCAATGCAATATTGCAAGGTTGCAGGTATTGCAGGCAATGGCATTTATAGATAAAATCTTAAAATATATTTTATTATTAATTACTGGAAATGAAATTATTCTCCCAAACCTGCATAGGGTATTAATAATAGCGTACTAACGAATGTAGATTCTATAAACTATCTAGGCATCAACCTTACCCATGATAATTCATGGGATAAATATATCCGACCGATATTTGGAGAAGGTAATCGAAAATTGGGTTTCGTCGATGGGGTATTGGGGAAATGCAATGAGAAAGTGAAAAGACGATGTTACTTGCCGATTGTTGGACCTTGCCTAGAATGTGCAACCAGTATCTGAGAATCTCATGAGGCGGGTTTAATAAAAGAGACTTTTAGACGGTAGAACAGATAGGTTTGACATGTTCTCTATTTTCCGAAAACAATTAAATACAGTAACAACTGCTACTCATACCAACTATGGATTAAATAGAATCATCATTACGTATACACACACACACATATACATACATATATATATATATATAATATAAAATATATATTCATAATATAAAATATTTTTAAATAATATTTATATACATACACACATTCACGTGTGTATATATATTTACACACGTGGGTGGTCTGAAAAGTTTCCGACTCAGAAAAAATGTCTTGTATCTTTGCTAGGTCGGAAAATTTTCAAACCACCCTTCTATTAATGTTTTTACTCGAATATTATCCGTAATGATGATTCCACTAAAACCCGCTAAATGGCGAATACATGTTCATTCACATGGAACTAGATAGGTCAGTAGCCCAACCCTCTACCCCTGGACTACCGCGACCCACACACACACACATGTGTATGTGTGCGTAATGATGATTCCACGAAAACCCACAAAATGGTGTACACACATTCATTTATATGGAACTAGATGTAAGGAAAAGGGATAGGAATACCTAGAAAGGGCAAACATAGAAATGCTATGGAAGATGCAATTGAGCAGATCACAAGCGTAAAAAAGTATTCTTGACCGTGAACCGAACCACGGATCTTTCGACTTGCCACTGCCATACCGATGCTCCTCTTCAAATATAGAGGAAATATATATAACACTGAAAATTGGTAGGGAGTTTATGTAAACACCCAGACATATATACATATTTATACATGCCTATAGATATGCATATGTGTTTATATACAAGTACTTGAATGTATGAATATGCATGTACGCATCTTTGTGTGCGTGTATGTCAATGCATACGCATGAACGCGCACATATATCTAAAGTAGTCGAGGTCATGTTTAATAAGAAACTTATCACTCTTGTTGCATGACTTTGCTAGAAATGATGGTGGTGCCATATTCATTCATCACGAGTCCGATAAGTGGTTTCTAGTTCATTGCACGTTGAATTTTTTTCTGTGCTTGTTTCTAATGCATGGTGCGTGATTTTTTCTATTCGTGCATGCCTGGTAGGTGCTGTGCATGTCAGATGTCCTGCCACCCCCTGCCGCAATGCTCAAGGTATAATACAGAGGTAGATGCATTTCAGTATGAATCGATTCTTAGTGACTGCATGTCCGCTTTTTTCATGATTTTCATGGAAACGCCGTGATTTACGGTCACACGCCAACTGCAACCTGCAGCGGTGGTTCTCTTCCTCAAACATATACGTAATTTTCATTTGAAAGGAGGTCACGGAAAGAGTGAGACTACGCGGCGTGTCTGAATGCATAGATTGCAATGCCGGGAGGAACAATGTCACGAATCGAAGCCTCTCGCCATTCGCTCTCATAGAAATTTATAAAACATTTTAATTAGGTCCCTTCGAGCGACCTAATGGGGTAAACATTGTGACGGTGAAGTAAAATGCATAAAACAAAGAAACAATCGGTTTGTTGCGATAAAAATTTGTTTCGCGCATCGTCGAATGCTGCACTCAAAAGTGGAATAAGAAAGCAAATATGAGAGAAAAAATAAAGAAAAACGATTTCTTTACAAATGAACTAAAAAATTAATAGAAATTGATTCCAAATAATATCTGGTACTATTAGTTTAAAGGGATTTGTTTACTCACATATAATATTCTATGGGAATAATTATTATGTCAAAACAATTGCTACAATAGATATTAAAACTGGATTCCTTCTCTTGGTGTATTTTCCGAGTAGCCTCCATCTCCGTCGTGGTATTTACACCGCGATTAGTAAATAACATAAAAGTTTGTTTAGGGTCGAGAGTAAGAAAAGCTTACTGATTTTTAAATTACAGTGCATTACATTTTTAAATTACATAGTACCCCGCAAGCCACCGCTAGGGTGTGTGGCAGGAGGGTGATTATACTCTAGAGTACTTATGATGCAAATTACTTTTCCCCCATGGTACGGTCGGACAATGTATACGTATTTCTTAAAATTCTAGGAAACTTGAGCTCTACGGCCTCATAAAATAACAAAAAATTACATCTTATACCCATCTATTCTACAATTAATTTTATTGGTATGATCTCTCCTATCGTAATACCATGGGGCCAATAACATATTTCCTACATTATCGCTAAAGAGATATCCTTACAATTTATGCAAGAGATTTAATCTGTAATTTAACTTTCGCTCCGTGAATGATTCCCAGCCTAGCTACTCTATTATTTTGGATACGCTACTAAGTTTATCACAACAGAGTTTTACAAATCTGGCACCTCTACGCTGCACGTAATCCAATTCGGCCATCAATCCAACTTCGTGAGGATCCCATATGCTAGCATCATATTCTAAATGAGGCCTAACCAGCGAAAGATAACATTTCTCTTTGAACTTTTCATCACATTTCTCTAATAATATTTTAATGAATCCACACTTTTGTTGGTTTGTCCACATATTCCCCGTGTGTGTTTTACCCAGAGGAGGTCGTGAATGAGGGTAACGCCTACGTATTCATTTGAGTCTACACATTCCATTTCGGTGTTCCTGATGCAGTAGGTGTTCCAGAGGGAATTGCTCTTTTTCAAAAAATTCATCCCTACGTACTTTTTTAAGTGTAATCTTTCGAGTAATTCGAGACGGATCGTCGTCATCGCGTTAGGCGCCTCGGAGTTTGGCGGGGACGGCGGTTCGGGAGGACGGGGGTCGCCTTCCTTACCTTGCATCCCTCGCACGACGTCACCCCGTAGTGGTAGCCGGAGGCCTTGTCGCCGCAAACCTTGCACGGCACGAAGGACTTGGCGGGTGTCGAGCTGTTCGAATCGGCCGCTGCAAAGTGTTGCTCTGAAAGAAAGGTAGGAAAGACGACAATGAGTGGGGAGCAGTGAGCACTGGGACATCATCACATGCACAAATCAGTCAGTGGCACTACCGAGAATTGGGGAAAGGTGGAAGCGGGCTCAGGTTGTGGTGTGCTGGCACTCATACTTTGTGGGCCGGGATCGCGAGGGACTCAAGTACCCAGCATGCACTTCCATTCCATGCCGCCGTAGCAAAATAACTTTCATGTGTCCCCTATTCTCGGTGTGCCGATGATCGGTAACAAACTATCGGAAATGATAGCAGGGCAGGCCAAAATGTAAAGGTATCCCGGCACCAGTATCAGGGTCACGAATCCTAGGGCGTTTACTCAGTGAAGAAACGCAAGGAAAGGAAAGTTTCCCCGAGAGATATATATATACTCTACTATTCTCAATAGCTATATATTAATCGGGCTACCCTCCAGAGACTTAGACAAAACATCAGACTGGTGCAAGGAATGGAAATTAGTACTGGACATTAGGGAAAGCGCAGTTTTGAAATTTTGAAGCAAAAGAAGCGATGAGTGGGGTATATATTATGTAGTAGAGGGTTTCGTGTGAACTACAACAGATCAATTTTAATATTTGGGGTAAGCCGATTTAAATAAACTCGGTCTCATTAAATGGATGCTGGGGAAATGTAATGCGATATTTAAAGAGGAATGTAATTTTGCGAGAGATAATATTGAGGTGATATGCCACATTTGGAATACGCTGTAAGTATTCGGGATCGTTTGGAGAAAGCGTTGGTAAAATGATTAAATCTCAATAAACACCAACCATATTAATCACAAATCGTTTCGAGAAGAAGACGGATGTGGCAAGGTTTTTACAGGAATATGGTAAGAAGCCGCTTGAGACGCGAAGAGAACAAGCGAGACTTAGACTTTTAGCAAGGTTCAGAACAAAAGAGTTTAACAGTGACACAAAAGGAATTATTATGGCCCCAAACTATTTGGGTGAATTATTTATTTAACGACTTGATTGGGGTGAGAAGGAAACTTCATAGTTCCTTCTTCTACCTGTACATTACATTGTAGGGAATTATAAACACCCAAACCCCTAGGTTCTACCTTCTAGGTTCTATTACTAGATTCTTCTACTACTAGGTTCTACTACAGGTTTGAGGTAGGTGGAGGAAAACCTACCTAGCCTGAAATTGAACCCGCGACCTCTGCGTTAGCAGGCGAGGACGTTATCCCGCCGACAACGAAGGTAAGATAAAGGAGATATACTCCAGTACAGATACGAGTGGGTAAAAAAATTCATTCTTCCCCGGAGAATCAGAAATCATAATAGTAAGAACTCAAAGTCAGCGTTGTTCAAGCGGTAACAGATTAAACGCTCCGTAGAGATCTAGTGCGTGTGCATGAGTATATTAGCTGATTGTACATGTATTTGCATGGGTGTAAGTTAAAATAATTTTTGAATGAATATATAATTCTGTGTGGGTCGCTATAGTCCAGGGGTAGAATTTTGGATTACTGACCGGAGGGCCCGTGTTTGATTCCTGGGCAAGTCTCTCTGTGGACATACGGCTCCACCTATGTGATTTTTCGGTACCAGATTTACCTGGGAAACCATAACCAGCACAGGGAAAGGAACTGCCCCCCCCCCCAACCCCGATACGTGAATTTCACACGCCGTCGGGCTTAGTACTGGGTGAACTACCATCACCTACTAAACCGACCTTCGGGTTGAGTACTGTGTTTTTGCACGGAGTTGCATTCTATTTTACGGGTGTTGTCCTAACACCCCACACGTCCTTGCGACGGTGGCAAATCACATCCTGCATGACCGAGTGGGACTGACTTACAATTCACGTAGTACATTTACAACACTCCCTGCCGTCTTTGGTCGTATTTTTGAAGTTTCTCCCTTCCATCCCTCGTACATCTCCGCGGGGGTGATGCCCCTGTACCCTGCCGTAGGCAACGGACCGCTTGATGCCTCACGCGTTCCGATGGCAACAGCGGAGTGCTACAATTTCTACCTGTGGCGTCAGGGATTGGGATCGTGAGTTGCATGACCGTGGGCGAGGAGAAAAGTCCGCTTCTTGTTTTCTAGTTCAGCAAGGCCTGCCCCCTTATGGTGGGGGCGTATCGTACAAGATGCTGTTGATTTTCATTTTTATTTCCCTCTATTTAAGAACCCATATATGAGAACCTGAGAACTTTTACAGATAGTTGATGATAAATTCGGCACATTTTTGAAACTGTGCTGGCACTAATATGCATATATGTGTGTGTGTGCATTGGTCTCGGTGTTCCTCTGATTATTGCATTTGCACGTCATTTTCGGGGATTTTAAGTTGATATTTCTTCTTCCCTCTTCCCTCAATCCTTAAACACCCCCCTCTCCCTCATCCCTTACCATTTACAGCTGATACTTGTACCCCTTAACACACGCCTTTTTGGTGGAGTACGGGATACTTGTGTAAATGTAGACGTATATCTAGCCTACTTAGCCGACCTATCTACCTAGGTGTCATCGGAACACCTTACCAAGTCCATGTGAGTGGCTGTACGAAATATGGTCAATATACACGTACATAATATGAGTTACGTAAAACTATAAAATCATAATAATAAGCTGAAAATTGCATTTAGTGTGCAAACTTTCTTCTTTGTAAATCCAGAATTCCTCCTATTTTTGCAGAGTGACCACAGAAGGAATTCGCACGTAATCGGCGGGTGAATCCGCTATCATATTTATTTTATTTTTTATTATGAGTGGATGTAGCTACATGTACATGTTGTATATATATACTTAATGTAAATTGCAAATTAAGTCATATAAATTGCACGTATGCAAATATTTAAAATTTATTTCTCGGCAGGATGTCAATTTGGTAACTCTTTTCATTCGTTAATGGATAAAATTACACCCTCTTCATTACGTTATGTTTCTATGGGACAATTTATAAATTTTCATTATTTGATTTTCCCTTGTACAAATTCAGATAACATAACTACATTTAGATTACACTCTTCCAGCCACCGCAAGGGCGTGTGGCGGGGGATGTTAGGTCAGCAGCCATGCATGCACAATCCCATTCATGTTACCTCTACACAAATATTAGTTTAAACACGCACTCGAAAAAGGTTTGTCCGCGAAAGAAGATGCGTCGTACTTACATGCAAGAATGTTAAATAACAGGATGCGTATATTCAAATCATGCGGAAGGAGTGCTAAAAAGATGGCTATATTAGAAAAAACATGCAGTACGTATATCGACAGAATATATACAAAACCAATGCTAATTATCGCGATTGCTGTCATATCTATTTTGATCTCCAATGGTACGAGGTAAAAACGACATTTTAAATATATCCGTTCTACTATCAATGTCCCTGATTTTACGCACCTGATCTGATCTACCTTAGTCGGGGCCTTTAATACTTGTACATTTAAGTAAACTACCTCACCAATACGAAGTAAATTTAACATACGACTACGGCCAACTAGTGGCTCCCATCCTAGTTCTTCCAATAGTGAGTTGGAACTCCTGCCCTCTTCATAATCACTTTTCTTAAACCTATCTGGTCCACGTTGCACTCGATCTAGTTCCAAATTAAGCCTACTTCATGAGGCCATACACCTGCGGCATACTCAGGGTGGGGCCTGACTAACATGAAATTACAAACTCCTTGACCCTCTCATGGCATTTCCTAAGTATACCTTTTTTTCATTATTGGATATGTCTCTATATGTCACTGCATCATATCTGCAAATAGACGAAATTGTCTCACTCAAAAATTGTACCAATTCTACGTTTGTTATATTGGTTTCCTATACACATGCATAGTGTAAGTTTTGCATCAGTAGGAAGGGTAAGGGAAAGCGATCCGGAAGGTGGTGGGGGGGAGGCGCGAATGAGCTTTTGGGACGGAAAAGGACCCAATAAAAGGCCCCCTTCGGCCCTGGCCCACTCCATGTGATCGCGGAGTTCGGCTCCACGAGACCGCCCTTCACTAGACTGCACGGCCGCGCTCCCGGATAGAGCATTCGCCGCCAGCCAGCGAGGCACGTCGGACGTACAGGGAGGAGGCGACCGAGGAATCGTCGCTTGCTTTGGCACCCCTCACCCCCCCGGGGGAGTGGGGGTAGAGCGGCGCCCTCCTCGCAACACCCTCTCTCCCCCGCGCAGATTTCTTCTTCACTCCACTCCAGGCCGCAGTCAAGCCGAGAGCAATCCCCCCCCCCCTGCCCCCCGCCTCCGCCTTGTTACCACCCCCATCCATCCTCCGCGCGAACGGATCGAGAGTCAAAAAACCGTTACCTTCATTCTCTCCCCCCGGCCCCCCGGTGGACAGGCGTCGGGGGGCTGGTGGAGAGATGTTGGGCATCGGCCCCGTGGGGACGAGGAAATAGCGAACGCTCCCTCCCTCGCGGTTCGGAAGGAGGAGGGGGGCGCCGTTGGGGCCCCGCGGACCTTCGATGAATTCCTCCTCCGGGTCTGAACGTACGTAATCATCATTCCCTCCTAAAACTGGATGTGCTCGGCATTTCTTCCGAAGCGACGTTGTGTGGGCGAGAGACACACGGGGTGTAAGGACAAATGCACACACGTCACGCTATACTATTGTCACGGAAATTCGATTGGGTTTACGTAGCCGTGCTAAAGAATTCCCTACATCACAAACAAAACAGCTGCTAATGATAGTTAATAGAAATGAAAACTGGTGATGTCGACAGAACACTCAATATAGTAGGGTTGATGCCATAAATACGAGGAAGGGAAGCCAAAAAGGATACATATTTACATCTACCTTATGCCACCCAAAAGGCCGTAAGGGCGTTTGGCGGATGGTGTAAGATCACCAGTCATGCAGGCATTATCATTACACTTCTCTACATTCGCAGACACAACTTGGGGCCCCGTACGTACTATAATTGTCAATACTGGGCGTCGCGAAGAATTAAGGAGGTTCTGGCAAGTGTGGAGGGGAAGGGAGCTCCCCTCTACGTTCTCGAGGGGGAGAGGGACTGAGCCCGGCCACTGAGAGCGACATGCGCTGCCGATTCCAGGACTCGGGAGTGTTTGGCGGTGGCTTTCGGGGCGTGGGGAGGGGCCGTGCGCTCAAACCAGGGCCCCATTAGAAACACCCCCACACATAAAGTAAGTGGAACCCAAGGAAGAAAATACGAGCCTCGCATATTCACTATGCTACACCCCGAGACGAATTGTACGAGAATGGTCGATAAAAAATGATACATTTTGATACGTGAAAATACCCTACAAAACCTACATCAATCGGTGGAATACTATGGAATAATAATTAAATTGGGTAAATATTCAATTATATGCTCTTTTTTTAAGTAATCTACCGGTTAAGGTTTCGCATGGACAAACCTAGCAAGTAAATATGTTGTATCCACCACCATTTCTGGCAAAATCATGCAGCTAGAGTGAGTGATATGTTTCTTGTTCAATTTTACCTCGACTGCTTAAAATTTACGTTCATATAAATCCGCATAGATAGAAATACACCCACACAGATGCATGCATGCATATTAATTCACTGAAATGTATACGCACACATACACACCAACATAGATATACTAACGTCATGGTTATTCTATTTAGTCCCTAGATGATGTGAGTAGCAGCTGTTACTGCCTCTAATTGTTTTCAGAAAAAACGGCACCTTGAACCTATCCTCTTCACCTGGAGGACAGGAAGAGAATGGATTCCGAGAGTTGAGTTCAACAGTAAAGATTGGAAGGAGGGTTTGTCTGCAATACTCAAAGTAGTTTCCTCGTCCTTGTCGAACCCGTGACGTAGCTTGACTGCAACACTCCAGCGAAGGGTGCCTATGAGTATTTTTGTGGTCCACGCTTTATAGACATAAGGGTTACAATGATACGGATTTAGTTGACTGATTCATTGTCTTCCTAAATGTTGGCATGCGAGAAAATGCCTACGCCTTACGCTGACAACCGCCAGGGGGTCTTGTTGTAGTGGTGACAGTACTTCGTGGAATTGGTGGCGATTGGCTTTTCAATGGCAATAAAAACTAGTGTGACACTAGTGTGCTGCCTACCTTTTACACGGCGCAGTGTTTTAAAAGTTACGCATCTCATTATAAATCGCTTTTGGGGGATCAACTTTAGCAAAAGGACGGGCAGATTTCCAAAATAATAATATGCGCAGAATGAGAAGAGCGATTGTTGGCTTCAGGGGCAGGGGGAAGGGAGAGTGGGGAGGAAGAGGGGGTGGCCAGGACACTTGGGCACCCGCGCTCACGTTCGCGAAATGCGCGAATGACCGACCACAAGGATGCACCACGGAAAGGGGGCGATTCGAGGCGCCGCGCCGGCCTGGGGGCACTTGTCGCGTTGGGGGTGATTCCACGCCGTGATTTCGCGATCAGGAGAGGGTACGGGCCCCATTACTGAACGACGCTTGACTTCTTGGCTTGATGTGACCTATTCCGAATCCGGCGCAAGGGCGTGTGGCGGGGAGTGTTTGGTAACTAGCCATGTATGCGCAATCACAATCATGCCACCTCAACAGGAATTTCAGTTCAATCATGCACTCGAACAAAGTTAATCACACAAAGGAAAGTATTTACATGTACGAATATTCAATAACAGGAAAATTTGAAATCATGCGGAGACAAAGTTAAAAAAGATAGGTTCATTAGAAATCATGCAGGATATCGCTTCATTTTATACGAGGTCGGTAAATTAAGTAATGGGACTGGCCGCGTAGCGTTCGATCTGGCAAAACTGGACGCGCTGGGCTTGTAGGGGAGGCATGGGAACATGTGATCCGCTTTCGGTACGGGTTTGAGCTCACTCAAGTCATTTGGTTGCCCGTAGCGATTTTTTTTGTGAAAGAGTGTTTTCTAATATGTTCTAAAACTGAGTGACATCAATTTCGAGCAATGGTGTCATCGATCAGGTTTTGCTTTAGACTTGGGCACAGAGCAACGGAAACTCTTGCTAAACTTCAGAAAGCCTACGGAGATAGTATTTTGCCAGGAGTCTAGATTTTTCGGTGGTTTAAGGTATTTTCAGCAGGAAGAGAGTCGATTGAAGACCGACCACAAAGCGGAAGGACTTCATCTTCAAGAACCAATGAAAATGTCGACAGAATCCGGAATCTTGTGCGTTCAGATCGTAGGTAAACAGAATGATCGGGGAAGAGTTGAATTTGTCTCACACCACCGTTCATCAGATTTTTAGCAATGAATTGGAAATGAGAAAAATCTCCGCCAAAATGATCCCAAAAAACCTTTCGCAAGACCAAAAGGACCAGTAGTTTTTGGCCAGTAAAAACATTCCTGTGGCTCCTCAGCCTCCTAATTCGCCTGACTTGAGTCCCTATTACTTTTTTCTCTTCCCGAAGTTGAAAAATCATTTCAAGGGAACTCATTTTGGGACAGTCGAGAACATTCAAACAACTGTAACCGACCAGCTGAATGCTATTCCAGTATCCGAATTCCAGCACTGCTATGAGGAGTGGAAGAACAGTCTCCAGCGATGTTGTGGCTTCAGTAGGAAGTTATTTTGAGGTTGACAATATAAAATAGTAATTCTATTTGAATAAATTTTTTTTTAATCAGTCTCATTACTTAATTTACAGACCTCGTACATATATGCATTACCAATACTAATATCCCCTTCGCGCCTGTCATCATATCTATTTTGATCTCTACTCTTACGAGGAAAAAAATACATTTTAAATCTATCCATTCGACTATCTATCTCCCTGATTTTGTGTAATTGGTCTGATCTTGTTTTGTGGTGGAAGCCAGTCGTATAAATGGTTACGGTTGATTTTTATTGCCCTTTTTCGCATGACAAAGAAGTAATTTATTCGGTGAACTAATTCTTCCTCCAGCATGCCTACGAATTTGCACGCTATTTGGTAGTTTTTATCTGAATATTTTTCCTTTTCCCCTTCCTCTCCTCTATCGTCCTTATCTTACCCTTACTACACTTACCCTTCCCACCTGGTTGCACACCCTGCTACACACTTTTTTGGTGAATCGCAGGATATTTATTTTGACATTGATCAGCCATAGTAGGTCGGGGCCCGCAATATGTCCTGATATCGTCCTCGGATAAGTGTATCCCCCCGGTTAGGCTCTAAATAGGGGCGTGCAGATTGATAGCATTATTCCTTATTCGGCGACCTCCAAGATTACTGTCGAGGCTCTTAAATTTACTACATCACTGCTGTGCGCTTATTTATTTCGTTAGCCACCAAAGCCATTGCTCGCCTCGGCCCCTCTTAGCCGAGGGCAAAAGAAACGGAACTGCGGAAGCCCGTAAAACGTAAGATCTTTTCGAAGAACACATCGCCTGGGATAGAGAAATGCAATGGAGAAATGCAAAGTGGGGAATGCCAAGCGCGTGATTATCGGCTGTCTTACCTGACTTAAGGCGCTCATTTCTGACTTCTTCGTTCCCCAAGCCCAAACAAATCCTCCCCTCAGTAATGTATGAAGCAATCGTCTTTCGTTATTGTCTCCGTTATTACATTTACAGAGAGAACTGGGAGAGATCCAAACTTCAGCTTAAGAACGTAACGTAAAGTCTGTTGCAGATTTCAAATTTCCGTCTCTCAACGTTCCCAATTCCATCGACTTCCCGCTACATTTAATTCCCTGAGCATCCAGTATCCTTCCCTGGACCTCTCTTCCTCACTCAACGCGTTCACCTCCTTTTTTAAACGCCAGATAGTAACTTAGCTCTCTCTGGTTGCATATGGCCTCTCCTGCCATCTTATAGCTGTTTTGACATTTAATTTGTTAACCTTTCATTATTGTTTATTATTTTTTACCCATTTTTTCTTAATGTATATTACATGTATTGTCTGTCAGTTAATGTGCCTTTGTGCCGTTGTTGGCTGTTTTATTAAATAAATAAACACCAAGTACATCGTCGTGGGGGACGTCCAATTTGGTTTGAATGGAGGGATTTGAAAAAGCATCCTCCTATTGGTAGAATGTCTTGAACGAGAAGCTGGGGAGTAGCGGTAGGAGGACTTGCTTTATATTTCGATGCAAGTGACCCGTGTGGATGGGTTGATTCAAGTGTATTCGTTGCAGGCTCCATCAGATTCTATGCTCGCACGTCTACCGATTCCAAGAAACGTTTGGTGAACTCCTGGAACCATTTACATTATAGGTCAGCAAAGTGATTTGTAATTTATACGAACGATCACTGCCACTCTCAAGGAACCTGATAGACCCATCATCATCTTTACTGGCTAAATAATCACATCCTGCTCCTCAAAATCTTAAACCTTTAGGGATGATATGATTTCACTTAGGATAAGTAAATTACTGATCTCAAAGCATGTTACGTTTCCAGGTAAATATGGAAATCAAAGATGAACTACGTATAATAACCGAAACAAGAATGGTACTAGCGTTATTAGCGGTCCAGCCTATAAAGGAACAGCGAGGTTATTGCACAACTTGAGTCAGTCGACTGACAATGAATCGGACTGGCGACCGGCAGGGGGGGCGACTCCGGAGAGTCGGTCGATTCCTCCGCGACACCACTATGCTCTCAAAAGGCCAACTCGAAAGATTCTACCTCCTGGACGTCGATTTTGCAACTCGGGTTGCGTTAGATGGATCGATAGATGTCTATTGCCATGCGCGATCGATCTCACACTCTTCGACCGAGGCTAATTCGACTGATGTTTGAGCCGTTACCCGAAAAACACCGAGGTGCCGTATTTACAGGTTTTCCGTGAGTCGTGAGCATGCTCAGTATTACAGAGACGAATTACCACCTAAGATGAATTCCACGAAGCACAAAGTAATAGATCTCAGTCTGATATGTTATGTACCTTTTGATGAAGGACCAGATGAGCGTTTACGGAGAAATGGGGCTCTAATACTTGTATACTATATCACAATGAACATCCTGCCCATCGATTGAAATACGATCATTTATATATACCGACTAGATATATTTAATCGGATGAAGGAAAATCGCCATCAGCTCTGTATCAATATTAATGACCGGTATTTCGAGCAACTGTACCACATTGACGCGGGTAAGCTAACAATGAAATGTAACCACATTTGTCGCAACTTCATGTTTTTCAACGCACGAGAAACGTTAGTACAAAAGTGCTATGGCAAATGTATTCCCATGAAGGTACGAGCAACATACAGGCTTTACGAAACTATATTGAAACATTTAGTAAGAACTCTTATTTCGAGAGGCTCGAAATTAAGTCTCGTGTTTTGTTACTATGATTTCCAATTTCATTTATCATGTATCAGGATATAAACCTTATGCGCAGAACGGAATGGAATTCACGTATGTAAAATTAGGGATATAGGTAGTAGAGCGGATAGATTTAAAATGTCGTTTTTTCCTCGTACCATCAGAGATTAAAATTGACATGATCGCAGGCGGGCGGGAGATAATTAGAATTGGTAGTGTATGCATTTTGTCGGTATCCTGGATGGTTTTTAGTTGACCCATCTTTTTAACACTCCTCTCACATGGTTTGAATAAACGTATCCTGTTATTGAACTTTCTTGCAAATAAGTACCTTCTTTCATGTGAGATTACCTTTGTTCGGGTGCATGATTGCACTGATATTTGTGTAGAAGTGTACTGATTGCGATTGTGCATGAATGGCTGGCGACCTAATACTCCCCGCCACAAACCCTTGCGGCGGTTTGCGGGGCATTTTGTAGATGTTTGTATATAGATGTAGATGTACGATATTTGCATCGAAATTTATACATATATTATACGATTTGGTATGCTTTGGCTTCATTATAGTTATACTATATTATGACAAAGCTAGTTTGTCAATTATTATACATTTAAAATACGTAGAAATTCAATCAATTATTAATTGTAATAGATGTTCCAACTTAACCACGAAACAATTAATTTTGTTTCTCACAAACGTCCAGTGCGATGTGTCACCTGCAGCAAAATGAAAGGATAGGCGATACCGTTAATATAATTTCATGTGGACATTCTCCCTGAACAAAAATCAAATATATGAAACTTCCAAACAACTGCGGATCGTCAGAAGATAATACACATCCTCTTTTATTTTCTAAATGCGAACAATTGGTAGCATTAATGACATGCTAAGCACATTCCCTTTCATAAATCTCAATCCCCATACTTCACATCAGAATAAATCATTATACCAATTTCCTTAGTGCATGCATGTTTAGATTTAATTAAAGCTTTATGTATATATTTGAATCCAATGGCCTAGGTTACATATCAGAAACATATATCTTATGTATAATATAAATAATATAAATTTAAATAAATTAATTAAAATAAAATGAAATATGAAAATATGAATAAATAAATGATATATATTTCTAAAGAATTTAATTATGTAATTAGGAAAGGTGAAATTTTTTTCTCATTTATTCCCTCAATTTTTATTTTTAGTTGCTTTACTTAGAAACTTTTAGAAACAGCTTTAGAAGAAAACGGGCAAAAACTCATTCGCCACAGACGATTGAAAATGCTTCATCAATTACTGATTTTCAATACTCGGCAAAATACAACATCCTAAGGTATTGCTTCATGAGATAGGAAAGAAATTCTTGATTAGCTACGTCCAAATCTTTGAACTACTTTGCAAGCTGCAGCGAGGACGTGTGGTAGGGGGATTTAGGCGAGGTTGAATTAAGATATTATTCCCAAATGACCTTTTTCGATTTTAAGTCAATGTATTTTGCTCCCTTTCCATCACCCATTTACATCTACAAGTACAAAATACGTAGCCTGAAAGCCGGAGCAAGGTCATGTGGTGGGGAGTTCCATCACTCCCACTGCCTCATCCCTTACCCTGCGTTGAAAACACCCTTTCATGTGCCCTGTTGGCGGATCAAGAGGCGAGATCAAAGTATTGGAGAAGAATGGCAGGCGACATAACACCTTCTGCCAGACATCTTTGCCCTGGCCTGCGGGGTAGTGAATAGATGTAGACGAATCTTCTCAATTCCACGAATGAGGCCTTCTTTCCGTCGGATCCATACACTGCATGCATATTCTAAACGGGCCATACTGGATCATGGCATTAACGTTTCTTGACCTCATATTCACTCCTTCCAACAATGTGTCTAATGAACCCCACTTGTTTATTTGCTTGCAAACAGATTTTACGTTCATTGGGGTCCCATGATAAGTCGTCAGTGATAGTAATACCTAGGTATTTTCCGCTATCAACCACTTCTAGATCAACTCCAGCAACCTTATTAACCAAACCATTGAAACTTGGAAAGAAATTTACCACCGAACATTTGTTATGATTTATTCCAACTCAATTTTGTACACTATTGCGAAGTACTATCGAGAGAATTTGACTGTACACATCGATCTTCATCCCAAGATATTCCCGCGAATCGGATCACGGCAGACAAGTTAAATCATCGTGTCATCCGCGATCATCCAAATCTTACTTCTTCTGAACTTATTGTACTTGGGGGTTCAAATGGTTTATTGACTCTGTCTGATCGTGTGCTGTGCATGCCTGGTTGTGTGGATGCAAACCCTGACACACACCTTCCCCGTGGCTTGAGGGTATTGTGTAAATGTTTACAAAATTGAAGAAGAACAAGGGCCCGATTACACTGCCCTGAGGCACATTAGTGATCACTCGTACGCTATTAGAACTAGCCCTGTCAAGGACTACTTTCTGTTCACGGTCTAACAGAAAGTCTCCCACCCAATGTATTACGCTCTTATTTATGCCGGTCAGATGTAAGCTTCCAATTGCCAAGCTTTTCAGTTTGCCAAGGGGATCCATATCAAACACCTTTTGAAAATTCAAAAATAACCCATCGACTTGTTTACCACTCTTTCCAGTTAAAAGTAAGTCATCTTCAGCAATACAAATTCCCTGCGATCCACCCTATAAGTGTGTGGCAGGGGGTGCAAGCTCAAGGTCAAAGGACAAGGGATTAGGGATAGGGAGGAAAGGAAAAAAGTAAAAAAAAACTCCGATTTAAAATCAGAAAAAGTCGCGCGAGTACCAAACGTAATTGATTCTCCCCTAATATTCACTTACACGACGTCCTTCCGACGACTAGTGGATTAGTGTATGGTTGCAGATAAATGGGGCTTCATTTACATTTATTTTTGCAAAAATATCCCACAATCCAACAAAAAATTGTTTAGTAGGTGATGCAAGCACCAGGTGGAAGGAGAAAGTGACGAGGAAGAGGAAGGCCGTTTAAAAGTTGAGGAAAATGACAAAAAATATCTATTTAATATCCCTGAAAAAGAGGTTAACTTCCCGCAATTTCTTTGAACATGTTGGGGGACAACCCACTGATGTGTTTTAATTCCGGGTTTAACCTAGTAGTCTGTGGAACAAGACACACGACTGCGAATATTTTGTGACATTTTGTATGTATGGCAGTTGCTTACAATATCTATTTCTTTGGAAGGACCAAGAAGTCCATTGGTGAGCAAAACGGATTGAAGTACTCTAGCAAATATCCAGCGATCAGGGTTAGATTCTTGGTCAAGGCAAATGATTTTTACACTGTGTAATTCTGATTTGGAGCTATTCTTTATCTCAAAATAGACCCGTATTACGAAATAGACCAATTAACCTTCCACGTTCTCTTAAACCTTAAGCAGTTACGCTTGAATGTTCTATACCCACTCGGTCTTATTTGATTTGAATTTGCTTAATGCCTTTTTTTATTTACTATCAAGTGTGCCAGGACCTAAGCTAACCTAAACATAGGAAGAGAATATGACATAGATCACTCCCTCATATTCTCTTCTTACGTCTAAGCTACACGATAATTATTTGAGTGATCGACTTGTCAAAAGTTTGCGAAATAGTTGAGAAAACAGGTATATTCCAAGCTAATACAAATTTTTCAAGTTTGCATGAGAAATTGGGTGTGAAAAAAATCTCGGAATATGGGTGCCGCGTTTGCATTTAGCGGAGAATAACCGCAATCGTGTGGTCGATTCGGGGGTTGGTTCGACGCTTTTCTGTTGCAATCAAGATGATTTTCTGCATCAATACATAATGGTGGACAAAGTATAAATACAACAAAACATTCCAGAGACAAGAAACAGTCGAAACGGGTTTTATAAAGACGATCCGGATCCGAAGAAAGAGAAGATGGTGAAATCTGCCAACTAGGTGATGGCCACTGTTTTTTTAGGATGCACGAGGAATTATCTATGTGGATTACTTGCTAAAATGGCTAACGATAAATGGAGTGTGTCCTACGTCGTTATTTCATACGTTGTGGGAAGAAATCAAGAAAAACCTTCCTCACTTGCAATAGAAAAAAATCCTCTTCCATCAAGACAACGCGCGGGTACCAACCTGCTCAGTTTCGTGGAAAATGTTTCAATTCAAGTTCGAATTATTACAACATCCACAATATTCACCAGATTTGGTTCACGGTAACTTTGTAAATTTCCAAACTTGAATAAATAGCGCGGCGAAAAATGATTCCCGTCGAACGAGAAGTTCGTCACTGAAACACAGATGCCTGTTCTGAGGACCTGCTAAAATTTTACTCGTACTTTTTGCACGGATTAGAAAAAATTGGAGAAACCCTGGGAAAAGTATGTCGAACCAAAAGGAATTTATATTGAAAAATAAAAAAATATCCTCCTGGAAAAATGTATTTTTACATGTTTTCCTGAGGGCTTATTGAACGACGCACTTACGCATGTATTACTTATCACGTATGCACATAGACTCCAAACCTTTAAACACTCCCCAAAATACATAATACTAACAATCCTGAACGCCCTATTGTTTCTAGCATCAACTCCCCTACCAAATGCAATTCTGCACTGATTGATTATTACATTCAACCCGTTGTCATATCCAACCCTTTCTTCATGCGCAAGACACAGTGAATTCTATAAACGAGGGAGGCGAACCTATGGCAGGCGTGCGTAAAGTTTTATGCGAATATTGATTATTTTTTCACGGAGTGCTGGCAGGGCGCTACGGGCCATTGCACGGTGAGTTTAGATTAGAGGATCTAGACTAACTAAACCTGATCTGACTACTTTGTAGGTGGCAGGCAAGGAAGAGCGCCTCTGGCCTGGCCTCTGCCATCGGAATTATCCCTTTGATTTGGACCGAGTGGTCCAACATCTACTGCGTCGTATTATTTTTTTCATACACATCAAAGGACACTAAACATTTTTCTCATATGGCACATTTGTGACAGAGACATCGTCAGCATCAATCAAAAATTGTCCATCTCTTCGATACCACCACTGAAGTGCTCTCTTTCTTTGCTAGAAGTTCGTTTTATTTACTCATAACGTGTCAGTTTCCTTCGGGATTAATTGATCTATTTTTCACTGGACTTGAGGAGAACCAACAATATTAATTACAGCCATTATTTTATTCCTCTAACACAAGACAATTTAATATTTCAAAAAGAAAAAGAAGTTCTAATAAATGACAGATAGAGATTTTATATGCATAATTCACCTTTTTTACAAGCTTTAAAAATTAAAGAAGCCCTAATTAAAAATTTAAACTTTTAAACATGTACAAGTACTTGTGATTGTGAATGTAATTTAAAATGTATTGTTTTTTTATTTTTAAAACATCCTACGCATTTTATAAACATAAAAATAATTGATACCTCATTTCACGCGATGGCACGCGAGTCATGAGTATACTCTTATTTCATAAGCTTTGGCACTCATTCGCCATCCCTACAGTTTAGGACGTTAATTTGAATTTCAAAAGCTGCGAAGACGGCACCAAGAGTGATCAATAAGGGATTGCATGATAGCACAAGAACACTTCGCGGCAAAGACCAGTTTAGACTTGGAAAGGGAAATGAAACACGTGGCTCCAATCTGAGGACACGAGTGGGTTGGGTATTGTGAACATCAGCAGAAAACAGCATCGAAGATATTCGGTTTGTGTTGTTAGATAAGTTCCGAGAAGGCGTCCGATACTTCAAATAGGATGGACACTGTTGATTGAATTAAGGGAAGGATGGGTGTTGACTGACGGGACATGCGACTAATTAGGAAAATACGAACGAATCAGGAGGCACAAGTAAGAGAAGAGGTATCCGAGTGAAAGACATCATATTTCGTTAATAAACCAAATTAAAAGTGACTCTTCAAGGAAAATAACTAAATTCTGACAGAAAACTAGACAACTAAGTGCATGCAATGCTTCAAATGATCTGCGTAAACGCAAATCCCCCGCGATACACCAAAGAGGTGTATGACAGAGGGTGCAGACACCAGGTGGAAAGGATAAGGAATGACGGGGAGAAAGGGTGTTCAAGGGACAAGGGAAGAGAAGAAAATGAATCAACCGACAATGCATTAAAAAAAATAGCGAGCAAGAGACTCAACGATCAATTAAATAAATTCCTCGCCATTGATATTGCAATTACGAATGCGCAAAATTTAAGAACAACACCAAATTAAACCTAAGAACCTAAGATCCCGAATAATCAAGGTGGAAGTCATCGTAGGAGAATGTTTTTATGGGAAGATGAGGACAGTGCAAGCCGAGCATGAAGAAATCGTGTAAGATTGAAAAAGAAGGGAGGTATAGCCGAGAATTACTTGAACACGGTGTGAAAACTTTAAGAAAATGGAGATTAATTTAGGCAAATGTCCGTGAATTAGCGTTTTCCCGAAGAATGTACTTCAAATTGCCATTTGCTTGAGCGATGCAACTGCTGGAAAGATAATGATTGAAGCAGAAGCATCGGCAGAGAGGAATCGGCCGCCTCGGAAACATTCCGAGAGGGTGGTGTGGGGAAGGAAGGAAGGGGGAGAGGGGGAGGTGGTTTCTCCGCTCCTCGGGGTTGGGGTAGGGGGGGAAGAAAGGGAGGAAAGAGCGAAATGATGCAGAGCGGGGGGAGGAGGCGGAAGGAATGGGTATGGAGGTAGAGGAGGGGGGTAGAGCGGAGGGGGGAACAGTGGGCATAACCGGTTCAACGACCACGCGGCTCCCCCTCGCCATTCCACCACGTTCACCTGATCAACAGTCGGCCACTGAACCCTCCCCATCCCTCTCCCCGCTCCCCCCCTTTATCCCCTCCCCTGCCAACCATCCGCCCCACCTCCGAAATCCCGCCACCCTTCCCCGACGGTGGTCCACTCTCCCTCCGACCATCGCTGCTTCCTCCGCGACCGCCCACCCGGCCGCCAAAAGACACGACCACGGCGTCGACAGCGGTTGCACGGATTTCTTCGAGGACGGCTCTCGCGGGAGGCCCCTCGCGCACCACGCCGCCCGCCGATGATCTCAATCCAAAATCCGGATAAACAGACTTTCAGTCTCATTTCATCCCTCTAAGCATCGCTTGCGAAATATCCTTTACATATAATGTCGGTAGATGTTACTGGTATTTTGGGTATCATTTTTAGCAGCTATACTAATACATTTTCTGTAAAATCAAATTTGATTGCATTCTTCCCAAGCCGAAATGTGTCCTTAAATTTTGTTTTCTTAAGTTGGATGTCAAATACGTATCAGCTAACTTTTGTTGTTAGCTTGTTTTTTTAAATCATACAGAATATTAGTTTGTATGTGTTCAGGTTTTTGTGTTTTACCTAATACATATTCAAAGGCAAATATAACCCACAAAAGCGTGTCCGTGCTCAAGTGTTTTAGTGTAATAACTAATACAGGGTTCGGCATCAAACTTCCTTTTTTCAAACGCAAAACGCTTTCAAAAAAGGAAACTACTGTATGTTGCCGCACCCTGTATATACTCAAAGGTAAATATCAAATAATCCTGCATGTATGAGTAGTGGTCTAAAAACCCCTGCCTCACGCCCTTACGGGATTGTCAGTGATTGTATACAGTGTTGCCTGCTGGTTTTTGCTGACGTTAGCCGCCAAGGTATTACTATAAAGGAGGATGTCAATATCTAGGAAGACTCAAATCAGTCTGAGATGGAAGGCGTGAAAGGTATCGAGCAAGAAGAATTGACATCTGCATTAACACTTTGCAGTGGTTTTGATGTTCGTTGGCAGCAAGAAGTACGATATCGCCAATGTGGTAGGCCCAGAAAAGGGATTTGTGATTTTGTTTTGCTTGCGGTTATTCCAGAGCTTTCTGCACCCCCAAACACGTTTTATGTTTCGGAAAACTGGTCATGTGGTAAAAGGTTTTTAGCTGCAATTTCAGAAATGAAATGGTAGTATCATCGTGATACCGGGCGGGTACCATAGGATACTCTCGGAGGTGAAATTAAATACGTGAACAAAATCGAGCAAGCACGTCAGGATTTCCAGGAAAATTTCATGAAACTTTTATAACTTAGGAAGAACTCAAAAGGTCTCCAGGACCAAAACACAAACAGACCAGAATAAACTATTATTAATACTATCGGTAATATACCGTATAAGTTAATTAATGGACAAGCTACTAATCGGTACAGTGATAATTCCCTTTGCTTCTCCCAACAAAACACAATCTAGCATTCTGCACAAAATATATCCCTATTCAACTCCGCATACTATATTTCATTCCCCCATTCATTCCGTCCAACATCCGTATCCTATTCCTGCCACTGAATCCCTTACCTTTCTTCCCTTTATCAGTCTTCAACATTCCATCCAAAGGGAGATACCGAAAAATACCCCAGACATCAACCGCCCATAGGCGAGGCGGTTTTTGTATTTTCTATGGAGCAATAATCACCACCCCAAATTCAGAAGTGCAAAAGACAGACTGAAGTGAAGGGAGGTTTAATCTGAAAAAATTGTCAGGCCCTGATGTAATCCCTGATTGCGTATAGAAAATGATGGCCTCAGATATAGATCCTTACTTGTAAATAATATTTTACAAATCCCTAAATGATCGCGCAGTACCCTGAAAAATGACCCTGACTGAAAAATAGCTAATGTCACTCCCATATTTAAAAAAGATGACAGCCGAGTAATTACCGACCCATCTCTCGCACATCCATCTCATGCAAAATCTCAGAGCACTTAATTTTTAGTTCCATCATGAAATATCTTGATTCTGAGAATTTACGTACAAAAAACCAACCGGTTTCCGAAACGGTTGATCTTGCGAGACTCAACTGGCACTTTTCGTTCATGGTATTTTGGTCTCGGGTGAAAATAACGTTCCGGTCGATGCTATATTTCTAGATTTTAAAAAGAAACACGAAGTTACGGGATTGATAAATATGTAATAGACTGGATTAATCACTTTTTAACAGGCTGCAAGCAAAGGGTCGTAATAGACGGAGTACCACCCTACCAAGGAACAGTAAGCGTCACATCAGGTGCCCCACAAGGAAGTGTTATCCGTCCGCCATTAATTCTTTTATACATTAACGACATCAGGTCTTAGGTTTCCAGTAAACTTCATCTATTTTCTGACGATGCAGTGATATATAGGGAAATATTAGTCAAAAGATAGTATTAGCAGAGTAATATTAACTAACGATCTAAATTAAATCCAAAAGTGGTCTTAGACATTGGAGCTAGAATTAAATTTGAATAAATGTATGTCGATAATTTTTTGTAGGAAGAGTATTTCACCCGAGAAAACTTACACTATACACGAAATCAGCATAACAAACGTAGAATTGGCCAAATAATTGACTATTACGATAACTATGGATATCCTTGCGAAAACATATTCGTGAAATTTGCGGAATAGCAAATAAAAAGTTAAGATTTATGAAAAGGATACTTGGGAATTGTAATAAGAGGGTCCAGGAGCTTTGTTGTTTCACGTTAGTTAGACCCAACATTTAGTATGCTGGGATCCTCAATAGGTAGGCTTAGTTTTGGAACTAGATCGAGCGGAACGTAGACCAGATAGGTTTAAGAAAAGTGATTATGAAGAAGGCAGGAGTGCCACCAAACTATGGGAATAATTAGGATGGGAGCAACTAGTTGATCATAAGTTTAAATACAGGTTAAATTTAGTGCGTTAATCTGAGGCAGGTTACTTGTCTGAGGATATTAAAGATATATTGCAGCCCCAACTTACTATGGTATGTCAGATCACCAACGTAAAATCGAGGAGTAGAACGGATACATTTACAATTTCGTTTTTTCCTCGTACCATAAGAGATCAAAATAGATATAAAAGCAACTGTGAAGGAGAGAATTACAATTGGTAGAGTATATTCTTTTTTAAGAGTTCTACAGCATAATTTGTATATACATATCCTGTCATTGCATATTGTTGCACGTAATTGTTGCAAGTTTTTTCGTGCGATTACCTTTTTTCGAGTGCATGATCAAACTAATATTTGTGTAGATATGACATGATTGAGATTGTGCATTCGTGGCTGGTGACATAACAGCCCCGCCCCCACGCGATCCTTGCGGTAGCTTTAGGGGTATTATGGAGATGTTGATGAATTACAAAGACTGATTGTTGAGTGAGACTGAATGTTGAGTGAGACTGAATGTAAGAGGAACCGTTCGAGTCAATTGTTTGTTTGTGGCATGGGGAGGACGTCGATTCCACTCTCAGACAACATTCCGATTGAATGAAAGTGCGACAGCAGAGGCTCACGGCCGGATAAACGTACGACAAATGGTTGCAAATCTTAAAACCTCTCGGAAAATCAAGAATCTGGAGGCGATTACACGATCGTTTTCTTCTTATCCTTGAAGAATGCAAAGAAACGTAAAAATTGTAGCTTGCAAAATTTTTGCAGTTTTCCATGAACTCCAATGTGATTTGTTGAAGTGTCAGGAAAAAATATTTAATTTTTATAACTTGTCAGGAATTTTCATGAACGAGAGACGACCGTATTTACGGCCAGAATATACAATTTCATTTTTCTAGGATTTTCACGACTTTATTAGCTCTCCCTCGTCTTTTAAAAAGACTGAATCAATGTATAAACAAACATCTGCCACCGTCACCTGGCCTCCTCTTTTCAAAAAATGCATTGCATCTCAAATTTAAAAGTGAATACTATGATATATTTAACCTGAATTTTAGTTGTAGTGCAGGACATATTTCAAACGAATGAGTTGTTTTGGAGAGGGAGCGAAGGGACCTCCACCTAAACACTCAGCCAGAAAGAATGGATCGAAGCTTAATAATAACAAAAAAAAGAAAGGAGAGAAAGTAAATACGAAGATATATCTGTAACGCTAGTAATGGCCCTGTAATGAATTTCATAGTCCCATGAAGTCTACTTCTCCCTCTATTTCAATGTTATTATGCAAACTCTTGAACGACAAAATATCGGAAAGTCGGCAGTGCATAATTTGTGTATTCCCAATTGAGCTACCAAAAACTTAATTCACCATGATTCTACACGGATTTTGTCCACATCTTATCAAAATTTAGAGTTTCAACTAATGAGCCTCGTGCATTTCCTTCTAAAAATGCGCTCGTGTGCATACTATTACTCTCTGTCGACAATATCACATAATAAAGTGCAAAAGTCCACAAAAAATCGGTTGACTTATCTCCAATTGATGGAATTATGGTATTTTGTAGTTATAATGTCTATGAAAGCGATGTGATCTTCATCATAAAAGGATACTTGTAAAATACTTACAGAAAAATAAATAAATAGAATGTAATAAACATGTTTTTGTTTCAATTAATAATCACAATGTTTCATTTAGCATTTTACAGTGGACGTATATATTAGTAGATTTTGAGTGATTTCCACAATAAGCATAAATTTCGTCTTGGTTTTTTCCCGTTTGATCTTATGAGCAATCTTTTTCAGGGATAAAAACATGCAAAGGAGCATATCAGGAAACAGACCGTAAGCTTAGGGGACATACCATCTCTGATACAAATTCCCTCGCTGCAGAAAAGCGAGATTTTCTGATAGCACTCTCAAAAGAATGAATACATCATTAATTACAAGAGCCACTCAGAAGGAAAAAGCTAGATAGTAGAGGCTGAGGCACTGCAGACGGCACCCTCTTGTGCCATGCATTATTGCTTAGTAGCTGCTTCAAAATCTGGGAAGTTACGGAATAGATAAGTGCTTAAAATACGAGATTAATCAATTTGCCACAGACTGCGAAAAAGAGGCATAATAGTTGGAATGCCATCCGACACAGTGAGCGTCTCATTGGTTCCCAAAAGGAAGTGTTAACGTTCCGCTATTGTTCCTTTTATTAATTAATTACATTCATTACATCGGTTCGCGAGTTTCCAATAACATTCGTCTGTTTGCTTACGTTGCGTTGATATCCAGTCATGAAGATAGGGAATCATTATCTAATGACTTGAATGCGATCCAAAATTGGTGCGAAATGTGAGAGCTAGAAACAAATTTCAATAAATGTGTTTCGACGAATAATTGGAGGTAAGTTTTTCACCTTAAAACACTTATACCATACAGAGAACCAACATAACGAACGTAGAATCGGTCAATATTTTGGTGTACAGATAACGAGTAATATGTCTGGGGAAAACCAAATTGTGACATTTTCGGAATAGCAAAAAAAAATAGGAATTATAAAAGAATATTAGGGAAATGTAATGAGAGCGGGTTAAGGAGCTTTGCTATTTTATGTTAAATGTGTCACACAAAAAGTACGCTGCCGGTGTATGGGATCCTCACGAGGTAGTTTAGTTTTGGGACTAGACCGAGTGCCACGCAGAGCGGCTGATTTAAGAAAAGTTTCTATTAACAGGGCAGCAGTGTCACCACAATCCTGGAAGAATTAGAATAGGAGCCACTAGTTGGCCGTACGTTGAAATGCAGGTTAAATTTACTGCTTAAATTGCAGGCAGGTTACTTATCATAGGATGTTAAAGACATATTTCAGGCCCCGCAGACCCTGACGGTAGATCAGATCACCAACGTAAAATCAAGGAGATAGATATTAGAATGGATAGATTTAAAATGTCGTTTTTACCTCGTACCATTAGAGATCAAAATAAAATTGACAGCAATCGCGAAAGGGATCATTAATATTGGTAGTGTATATATTTTGGTAATATCCTGCAAGTTATTTTAATAGACCTTTATTTTTAACACTCCTCCAGAGAGAGTTGAATATACTTGCCCTGTTGTTGAATATGTTTTCATGTAAGGACCTCCGTTCATGTGATTAACTTTGTTCGAGTATATGATCGAACTGATGTTTGTGTAGATGTGTCATGATTGTGATTATGCACGCATGGCTGGTTACTTGACATCCCCCGCCACACGCCATTGCGGCATCTTACAGGACGTTGTGTTTATGTAAATGCATTGCCGGCACTTCTTAGCATATGCGTGGAGTCCTTGCCGATCACTACCTCATGTCGAGATTCAAAGTACCACGAAGGCAAAACTTAACTTCCTTTTAGCGTAAAAATTCATTCACGAAAAGGCCCAAAAGTCATTCACGAAGTGATGGGTAACTGCGGAAAATCATGCATTAGCCAAACTTCTAGATACATGTACCTCAAATATAGAATCGATGAATATTAAAGGGTCATTACACTGTTTCCCATCGGATATTTCCATTCGATTCCGATGAAGAGGTGGACAACCAAAGCAGTGCTTTACCATCTGGGTCCTCGGACCCAACCGTTGAAGACTGAATGGCTTATTGCATAATTGTTTTGGACCCAAAGATGGCGACTGTAATGTCAGAGACGCTGCTGCTCACCGGCTTGAACGAGCTCGGAAAGTGTCACTTCTGATCCCCACGGAAACCTTCATAAACTTCGCAAGCCGTACGCTGTTGAATGGCATTTGATTTTAAAATTGTACATTCTGGACTTGGGTTGCAAGAGTTGAGATTACTGTTTATATGAACAATTTATTTGACTTATATGATTATCAGCATCCATATTTTTAGTAATTTCAAAATCAAATTAATGATTACTGTTGCAAGCGTTTCAGTTTAAAGAAAAATGGTATTTGGCTTTTTTATATTCGATTTGCGTTAATTAACACGACTTCCGACAAAATGTATGCAGTGAAAATGGCAACCGTGGCATATAATGGAGTATTGTAAAGTGAAATTGTTAAAAGAATCGACTTTTTATTTAGGGGTAGAATATGTTCCGAAGATTATTTTTATTAGCGTGTACCAAATAGCATTTCCATTTAGGGTCTAACTTGGCTGTTCTGCCAGGACTTTCACAAATATTTATACGATGGCATTTAGTTTGTGAATTGAAAATGGCGCCTGTTGGTTTAGTTCATCAAGGTTGTGGGGTCACCTTGCTATTTTATTGTGGTAAAAGCATTGGGCGAGCGGCCGCCGCCCCCCAATTGAGTCACTACATTTCAATGAGTGCGAGTATGAGTGACACGTAGTTCATTACTGTGGAAGGCTGAAGTTCTAAGATTGTCATTCTATTTACAAGTGTTTCGGGGAAGTATTTTTCTGATGAATATGCTTTACTATAATCAAATTTTTGTCATGAAAGATGGAGTCACTGAGATTCAAAGCTCGCGGTTTTTGGGACCAATGCAGAATTAAATTGAAACGGGTCAATGGGATACGTATACTCTCGTATACTCTATAACTTGAGACTTCACCTCGTAAAAGTATTTAGTATCCATAATGTAAGATTTTGTACTTTTCCACATACTTTATTAAATTTACTTTCTCTTAAATCATGGCTAATGGCAAAGACAAACAGGAAATAATTCATGAGAAAAACAAATTTGCACTTTTCCACAAGTTTATTGGTAACCCACTGCTCGTTTCGGTTCACAGAACCATCATCAGGTACAAGACATGTCAAATAGTGACTACATCGTGTTTATGTATGTTTGAGGAAGGTGAAGAAAGAAGTAAGGTAGATAGGGACACAGAGAGGAAAGAGGAAAAACCCAAAGACAACAGAGAAACAAAAGAATTGGAGAGGTTAAAAGAACGTGTGGTCATTATAGAGAGGACGGCGGCAGGTAGCTGGTACACTGGAAGTAGGAAGGAGGGAAGCATACAGAATGGTTAGGTGGAAAGGGGATGCATTTTTCTTTCTCAAAAACCGCATAACCTTATCATACGTCCCTTACGTCATGGTTATTCTACTTAATCCCTAGATGAATTGAGTAGCAGCTGTCACTGTCTCTAATTAAACTTTTCTCTGAAACTATTAACGGTTCCTATATGTAGTTTCTTTTGTGACTTTCGATATCCGATCACCCAACTCCGTTTCCTCACTCATGATGTTCTCTACACTCTTCTGATACTCCTTTTTCAAACCTGTTAATACTTCTACATTCCAGTTACTAGCCCTCCGCATCCGTTCCTGGGAAACTATCGAATTGATCAAGCTGTTCCTAAACCTGTGCCTAACCACAATATAGTCTGATATTTTCTGACTCCCCCGGAATTTTTCATGTCTCTTACGCCTTCTGTGTTGTCTAAAACAGGTGTCGTTGACGATTAACCCCTGTCTCTTGCGGGACTCCACTACTTTCTTCCCCCGGTCATTCATTGTTTTTTAACTCTAATCTCCCATGTCATATCTATCTCATATCTATCTGTCATAAGAAAGCTTCGCCTACTTCGTGTTACGACCTCCAACAATATCAAATGTTTCCCTCCAGGAAAATCTGCGATTATGACTCCTAAATGATTCCTTTTCTTACGTTCAATATCTTTTGTTAATTCCGTATAAATATATCTTTCCAGAACTGCAGTGACAACGATATTACCGTGTACAGAGATCTTAATGCTCTAGATAATGCACTATGTTTTGAAGACCTCGCAGAAAAAGACGATAGAGAAGGGTTTTTAAACCCAAATCTGTTGACGAAAAATTAAATATAAGCATATAATTTTCTTCCTTGCATTGATATACATGCATCTCAACGTACGAGATGTGCCCCAAAAGTATTCTACCTACGTTCATAATTATGCACTGGCATTATTCTTGATGATCTGGCTCGTAACATCCTCCGAGGTAATCCCCATTCGACTGAATAACACGCTTCCATCGGTGCTTCCACATTCTGAAGAAGCAGTTTTTGAAATCAGTTTCGGAAAGGCCTGAAGTGTACTCATCGCATTCGTTTGAATCGTCTCTATATCGTCTAACCGGTGCCCGTTGAGCGGAATTTTCAAACTTGGGAACAGGCAAAAGTCGCAAGGGCTGTCAGGACTGCGCGGAGGCAGGCAAAGTTGTGCACTCTTGTATTTTGCTAAAAACTGTGGCACAAGGTTCAATGTATACACTTGCATATGATCGTGGATATGTAGAAACCAGTCGCTGCTCACCCGTAACTCATTCCCGAATTCTCGAAACACAAGTTTTCGGAATTCCAATATCACTTTCATGTTCGAGCATAGTCAAATGACGATCTCCTGCAAGTCACACACGTTTGACGTTTTCCGGTGTTCGATTGTGCTCGAAGGTCGGCCAGAACGCGCGCCACTGTCAACAGTCGTGCGGCCATTGTTAAATCGCTTGAATACCACTCTTTTATATGTGCCTTGCTCATAAATTCGTCCCCAAAAATTTTTCTATCATGTCTCAATAGTCTCCGCACAATCCTGTTACGAGTCGGAAGGAAAAATTTATGCAAATACTTTGGTCACATCTCTTCCGTCATTTTCATGATACCAAATCCGACGATTGCAAAAATGGTACTGTCGACAAATACACGCCGCCGGCGAATTAACTCGTCCCGTCGGTAATTAGGGCAACCGGAGAGTGCGTGAGGAGTCTCTGGTTACGCTCGTACCCCACTGAGGTTGCTCGAACGTTCTGGCGCGGAGTTATGAACGCAGGTTGGATACTTTCGGGACATAACTAGTACACCCTGCCGCCCCTTGGTTCATTGAAAGCACTGATCAGGACAATGTATCTATAAACCATTGACACATTAATCAACCCGAAGGTCGGTATGATAGGTGATGGTATAGTTCACCCCGTACAAAGTGTAAGTCACACATCAGGGTAATTTGGGGGGCAGCCCCTTCCCTGTCCCGGTTATGATTTCCCAGGAATATCTGGTACCCGAAAAATCACAAAGCTTGGGAAGAACTGATGATACCCCGAAATGGTGGGCTGGTCCGGGAATCGAACCCGGACCCTCCGGTAAGTAGTCCAACGCTCGACTACCGCAACACTCCGTTATCTATAACAAATTCACAACTACAAGAAACTTTCATCATTCTGTCAACGAAATCGGCAAATATTTCATACTAATTTGAAGCAATTTTTCACTCTTCAAACTGAATCTCATCTGACTGGAACTAAAGAACCGTGGTCTTGTAAAAAAAGCAAGATAACTCAGTTGCCCAAGCGTTATGACGAGTTTAATAAGCACTTCCTGTTTTCATCAACCTTGAGCAATTTCTGATTCCCAGAACTCGAGTAAATTTATTTCCTAATACGTACCTTTTAAAAAACAGTCATTTTTGACTTCTACCACATCTGACCTGCAAAATAAGCATCTTCGTAGCACCAAATCAGGGGGCATTGATACAATATCCCACAACTAGGAAACACACAGCTCGTACGCAAAGAACTTTTTACCCAAGATTGAACCGGCAATACTTAAAATATTTCACTCCACTCTCATACGCCCTTTTTTTCATTTTCCCGAGAATTTAGTTTAGCACGTCCAATAAAAAAAGATTAAAACTCCACCGCTCCGACTATCTCACTAGCTGCCAACAACAGTTGTATTTTTCAAAATGTTTTGAAAAAATTATTTAATATCAGATTTTTGAAAACATTCACTCTCACATGTTCTCTGAATATTCCTTATGAAACAGGATTTATTTATTTGTGTTTACAATATACTCTTGATTATTCGTTTGCTAATGGATGAACAATGAAGGACGGATACCCGAAATGTGCGGAAAAAATGGTTGAGACATTAACGGATACATATACGGAGACTCACCTTTTTCATTGCTTGTGATTGATACCCAGTATTTTAGTCCTGGAAAATATACTTTCCGTTTTATAAAGATGGGATTTGATTTTCAAGTACACTATGAGGACACAACTACTCGGATTCTTAAGGGAATAGCAGAATGTATTTTCTTTATGCGAACTTAACCAAACACGTAGCCGAGATAGAAAACGAATGCCGGGCGAAAGATTCATCATATGATACCGATTAAAATAAAGCAGGGTAGACAGTTAATGACTTTTTTGTGGCTTAGTAAAACTATATATTTTCTCGCTTTAAAGTAGAATATGTAATTCACAGGGCTAATGAATTCAAGGAAAATAATAATGGGCAAGTAAGGAAAGTGCAAAAATGTTAAAATTAAAACATTAAATACCATTTACAACTTTTGATAATGTGAAACTAAGAAGTTTTAGGAAAGCCTAGTCATTTAACATTTAATTTTTAATATAGGTATGTCGAATTTTCAAAGCATTTGATTATCTTTACGATTGTTACCTTATTAAAATGTTGAGGTGCTAGGAGGAGAACAGCACGGATGATCCGCAGAACGAATAATCGGTTTTACCGTATTTATTTTGTTCTAAACAGCCTTGTTTCAGTCTTTTATATCGGACTACAAAAATAAAATAACAACTAGGACGACCGAAAACACCCAAACCCCCAGGGGGAGAGAAGTTACCTGTGTAGGAATCGAACCAATGGTTTGTCAGGCGAGGACATCACCCCGCAGCTCCCAGGGCCGACAAAAAAGAGGACATTTAAAAGGGTTGTAGCACCTAGGCTTTTCCAGGTTACAGATGACGTAAGGTTTCTAATTGTCAAAGGAATGTTCACAATTCTAATCCATCTTGATTTTGGCCATGCAAATGTTCGTGTAAATTAGATTGCTTTTGCAAAAACTGAAATCTCCTCGAGTTTTCCTTTGGTGCTCTTAATTGGTTTCATTTCTATCTTAGCGTAAACAACCCGTAAGGAAGCTGGTGTTAAACTATTCTCATGGTCTTTCATAATTATTGGTGTCATGCAAGGCTCAGTTATTATCATAATATGTTAGGGATTACCAAGAAATTGTCAAATACTACTATGAGTGGATGTTTTTTTATAATATATAAAATTTATTTGCACTCTATGGAACCGAAATTAATGAGAATATACATTAAATAAATCTCAACTTTAAACATGCATCACCGAAAGGATATTTTGAAATAGTTTTCCCGGGAGTTTAATTGCCAAAATAACTGTAATGGTTATCTGTCGTATGACAAACTGCCTTGAATCGATTCCACGACCTTATATTTTAATTGTATTTAAGAAGGGGAGAGTCCCGGGTGATGTCTTAGCGGTAATGAGGTCACTAATAGAGAGGAACATTAAATACAATAAGAAAATATTTGTTTATTTCGTAGTTTCAAAAAAACGCTTGATAGAGTGAATTGGGTAGAATTAATATATTGCGGAAAATAGGAATGGATTGGAGGAACAGGAGACTTATCCGCAACCTGTACATGTCTCAGACTGCTCAGGTGCAAGTGGGGGACGGAGAGTAAGGCAGGGGGTCCAATATCATCGGTGCTGTTCAACGTATATTTGGAGAAAACGGTTAACAAGGCATGGGAAGAACTGCAAATGGGAATGAAAGTCGGTGGACAATTCATAAATCATATTTTCGGATGGTCAAGCTTCAGTTTTTGAGTTAGCCAAAGAGCTAAAAATTCTGCTGAGCGCATTAAAAAGTCAGTGCGATAGTTATAGATTGAATAATTGTAAATAAAACAAAGGTTATGCGGTTTTACAGAAGGAGATAGGCTAATTTAAACGTTAAAATAGAGGGACAAAAACTAGAGCAAGCGAAAAAGTTGACGTATCTCGGAAGTTTTTGGGTCCAAAATTGTCAAATTAGTTGGGACGTAAGGAGAAGAAATGCACTAGGCAAAGAGACTTTCACAAGGAGGCGAGAGTTGAAGATAGGGATGTTGAGCAAGAATGTTAATAAAAGACTCATAAAAATTTTTATATGTATCGTAGTGATGTACACCGCGGAAACATGTTCATTGAAGGTAGACGTAGATTTGAGGTTTATGAAATGTGGGCGTTGATAAGGATGGAAAATTAGAGTGACTGAGAAGAAAGCAAACGAGGAAGGTCTAGGTATGGCGGGGGGGGGGAGAGGGGATTGTTGGGAGAAGTCAAAAAGAGGCAAGGAAGAGGTACAGAGCATTTTGATGGGCAGTGGGATGTTGAAGGCTTTGATAGGAGGGGAGATTGTCGGGCATGCGAATATAGGGTGGAACGAAGTACGCTGAATTGAAGCGGGTCATATTTTGGTGCTGCATGTTAGGTTGTTTTGCTAGGAGAAGCATTTGAGTGGTCGCTGTACCATTGTGCAGCCTGTGTTCAGCCAAAACCTGCCTTAACCGTTCCATTATCCATTATAAAAATGAATATTTTTGTCCATCGATGGCTCTTCCACAAAACTGTAATTTAATATTATTATTGTTATTATTTTTACTCATAAAAGAACGTCTATGTTACCGAAATGAAAGAATACCCGAATTTTTAATGTAACTCCAAAACTAAAAGCAAAGAACACAGTGCATGAATATTATTCAATAGGAAAGAAAAATAATGCAACTTGTTTGTCCTGAAAATAAATATCCTAACGTACACATACAATGGGAGATATAGAAAAAATAGGACAATGTGAGATGTAAATACCGAAATAAGTTTAAATTGAACTCAAATATATTCGAAAAACTGAGCTCTGAAGGAGGTAAGGTCCAACTTGGCATTTTTTTCAAGTTACATTCGTTCATGTTCACTTTTTGTTTCAGCGACAGCAGTACTACTAATAATGATGTCCGAATACAAGCCATTGTCTCAATGAGAGCACTAAAATTATGCATGTATTATTGCACATTATTGCATGGTGTTGATGGAGTCCGTGTTTTAGGAGCATGCACCATGAACATCGACTTGCACGATGGTTTATTTCAGGAGTGAAATCAACAGGGATTTTTAGAATCTTAAAATCGTATTGTTTGAAAAGGTGACTCTTATTCAACAAATGTGTTGGATTCAATTTTCAACGCTGAAAAGTAAAATAAGCAAGACTCTTATTTTCCATCAAAATCCTTAGATCCGACTACCAATCACCGATGCAAAAGAGTGTTGCAAGAGACTACTGATTGTGGCGTCGGAATCTACATTAGTTTTGCAGGAAGACAGTTTTTTAAATATCTGTTGGGACTAAAGTATTCTTGAACAAAGAATACGCCCAAAAATTGAAGTATCTCAAGATTTACCATTTGGGGACAAAGGCAAATAAATTCTATCACTGCCAATGTCTTATTTCAGCAGTTCATCGCACAGCGTTGCTAAAACATCAGTACCGTCCCTTAACCGATACCGTCCTGCGAATCCGATTTCTTCTCCAAAATTCCTTTTTCTGATGTCGGTAATGCAACACTTTGGCATCAACGCTCCCCCCAATACCACAGTCGTTTCTTCGTCAGAACTACGGATGGAATTTGACTTAACGGCCACTAAATGTTGTAACAAAAGCGTTAAATACTTGCGTCCACCGAACGCAAAACGAAAGTGTGTGCGTACGCCAGCAATGGAAAGGTGTAGGGAGAGCTGGATCGTGTAAAATGGTTCATCTGAGACAAAGCACCAAGTTTGGACCCAATATTGAATAACTTGATTGCAGCTCTGACATCAGTAACTGTAGTAAGCAACGTTTAAATCAGCCATTACTCCTAAACCAGTTCGGATGCGGCTTAGGGCTCGAGGGAAGGGCACTCAACTGACTAGAAAGAGACAAACTTTCACGTACTTCTCGTATTTCTCAGAGACATCATGTGAGGGAGAAAAATGAGAACGCGTTGAGAATGGATAATACGTATTTAAGGGCCGTAGCTAGGTACGATTTCTTCGCTTCTAAGGACTCAAATAGCCACCAAGGAAATAATTTCCACCAGGTCCCTCTACCCATACGGAGGCCTTGAATATCCACGCACCCCTGAGTTGAGCGGAAGGAGAGGAAGTACTGGTCCACTGGAGCGGGGACTTGAAGTACAGGGGTCGGGCCAAAGAGGCAGCCCCGCCATCCTGGACACGGAACTAAGGAATCATGAGGGATTCCAGAAAATCCCTTCCTAAGCAACGGGAGACTCTCTCTGAATACCTAAGAGTTGCACTAAAAGCCGGAGATAAAGATCTGCTAGTATCTGCCATTTGAAATCATCTTAAAGAGAGAAATTGTTATTTCAATGGCCAATAGGCATTTGTTTGCATCTTGCACATTATTCACAGCCAGACTCGTTTCCCGTTCACAAGCTCCTTCTTCAACAACAAATCATTCTGTGCAATTCTTATTTGTCGCTATAAATATGGTTGCGCAATGAGAAATTAATGTCTGGTTTTCCTATCATGAAAAACTAGACTGTTGCATTGAAATAAGCAAAAATGCACGCCTTTCAGGAAGTGGTACAATATGCAATGTAGTCGGAAATCATACCATGTAGAAGTTACTGCCTATGCAAATGCATAGGCAGTAACTTCTACATGGTATGATTTACATGATATGATAACAGGTATGATTTACAGGCTAAGATTGAGTCTAAATAATTATAGAGAGTAGAAACCCAACAAATGGAAGGTAAGATGTCACCAATTATTGTAAGCGTCTCGAAGGTATCCATAAACCTCGAAATGTTTTCACTTCACGTGTAGTCTAAACGGAGGAAATTAATTTCAAAATAATATTTTTATGGGAGCCATTCTATGATTCCCGACACGAGTGCCTTCATTTCAATCCCGATAACGAAAAAGTGATAAATCTCTAAAAAAAAACTACCGGTCATTTTTTTAACAACTGATAACCACAAAATAATTGAGCATAATACAACCATCGAGTGTTAGGAATAAGTGACTTGTCAATAATGCGTGTTAACAAAAGTTTCATGTTTCCAAGTTTCATCAAGGAGACTAGAAATCCAAAAAGGTCAGGCGATTTTGGGCAATTCAGGGATTATTTTTATCTTCACTCATCATAAGTTTTTTCCTAAACAGGGAATTATTTCTTCTTAATGCGCAAAATGCATCGCGGCGATTTGGGAATCGCAAAGAAAACACACTCTAGCCCCGCGAATGACACCTGTGAAACAGATGGGTCCCATCCCTGCATTGATAAGAGTTCCACGCTCGCCTCCTCCTACCTGACCCGGACGCGCACGTTTCATCAAATAAGACCGCACATTCTGCTTATCACATGAGAGTCTTCTGCCGTGCTGTGAGAGAAAGGAAGGTATAAGTCCCAATGGAGAGGCTTACTCCACACTTCGATAGAAGCTAGGACCCGGTGAACGGAGAATTCTTTCGAAGACCACACGAATCCGAATTCACTAGCTAAGAGGATCCACGAAGACTTAACGTAGAATGAAATATAAGGACTATTAATAAAAATAACCGCTAGAGCATGCATAGGCTCATGGAGCACATAACACGGAAACACGATGGTCTGATTGAGGTTGGGGAGGGGTGGGGGGACGTGGGGGGGGAGGGGGAGGAGTTGGAGACAGCTGGATGGATGGACACCCAAAGGGGGAGACGTCTCTTCACAGGGAGAGGGGACTGAGCTGCGTCGGAATTCATTCTTGGAGATCGACGACCAGTGATGAAGACCATAATTCATCACCAATTAGTAATTCGATCCAAACGTTGGACCAGTCCATTCTACTCTATTCCGTGTGATCGTGCGATTGTTATGAGGATTGTAAATGCACGCTTCAATATTCTCCCCGGCCAGGGTTTCACTTAAACCTGAGAAAGGTAAGGAGGCAGCAGCAGCCGACATGACGAGTGGTGCGGGAGGGTGGGCGAGTGTAGAGCGCTCGGGAGCCCCCCCCCCGCGAGACGCCGCGCGATTGGAAGGAGCGGTGCTGGAGGACTCCACCGCCTTCCTTTCCTACCACCCCTCTTCTTCCACGGGAACGCCGGCGGGGTCTTTGACCTCCAGCAGCCAATTACATCGGAAACCGCAAGCAACCAAACCGGCAACATTTTTACGGCCCTTTCTGATTTCCTCCCTCCTCCGGCACCACGGTGCTTTGAACTCGGTTCGCGGGGAGTGAGTGTGTGGGGGGGAGGCACCCTCCCTCTTCCCTCCACCCCTTCCCCTCCTCCCTCCCTCGGTCGTTGGTGCCGCGGCGAACTCCATCTGAGCGGTCTCCTAGCGCAACGCTTCCGGTGCTTCCATTCCATTTTTCCGGTCTCTTTTCGCCCTTTCTTTGTCTTCCAGAGGCCTCTTCGTGTTTCCCTTCGGACCTCGGTCGCGCCTTCGAGGAGAGGCCTGGGTCCGAAGGGCGGGCGGGCGGGAGGCGAGGGAGGAAGTCGCCTCTCTTTCTCTCGAGGAGGCGACGACGCCGAAAAACAACTCAAAGGTAGTGATTGCTCTCCGACGCGTTCGGTGATCGACGTTTGATCGCTTCCACGAAATTTGCCCTTCATTCTAAAAACTCCGGTTTGGACCCAATCAACTTTTTTCCTGAAATTGAATGCATTGGATTTAAATAAGATCGAAAAGACCACCGCGACAACTTGTTTAATTTAATATCACGATCCAAGGCTATCACCATTCATCAATTATGCCAAGCGGTAGCTCAAGAGGTTGAAGCGCGAGCTTCAAGCTCGCTATGAATCTCATCAATTTTTCCTAGTATCTCAAGGTTCGAAATTTAGCACGTGGCGGGTGCATGGTGATGGCGCCACCGCTTTGGCTAATCACCACCCCTTCCATCGCCACCGCACAAGGTGGTCAAGGAAGCAATGAATTGCAAGTCAAGCCTTTATCAAAGGCTCGCCCGTGTGTCACTTGTATGCGTTCCGTTCACCAAAATAAACATTCCATGCGACAAGGTCCCGACGAATCCCTCGCAGAGGCAACACGAGGTTCTCACGTTGCGGACGATGCCATACTCGGAGACGCTGAACTCCAAAGTTAATTCATAGAAACGGATGAAGGGGAATGTGATATAAAAGCATTGAAAGAAGCGAAAAGATAGGGGTATCCGTAGGCTGTAGAGAATATTATGAATGAGGAAAATGAGACGGGTATAGTGGAAGAAAAATAGGAAAATAATAAAGTAAAAGTCTAATCTAAAGCTGCAAGAATAACTTTAGAAACAGCAAATAAGGAAAAGGGACTAGAGAAACATGGATTTACAGACAAGATGATTAAAAAGTTCGACGAAAGAAGGAAATGGAAGAATGTAAATATAGCTAGGTGGAAGAGAATACAGAGAGTTGAATGGTAAATAGAGGCGGGAAACAAATGTGGCCAAAAGATGTCGTTGAAGACGCAATGCGAAAGGATGAAATGAGTGCAGTACATAGAAAGATAGATGCAGAGTCAAAATATGTGGAAGGAAAATAGGTGTACATTATCAACCATGTGTCAGGAAAGCTATTAACAATGCTATTGAACTATAAAAATTTCAAGACAAATGGAAAAATATATGAGCAACATATAGGGTGAAAAAGAAAAGCAAGCTTAAATATAGAAAATAATATGTGTTTGACGGGGATATTTTAGATACAAGGTTACTTGAACGCGAGATAGAAAGGACAGTAATAAAATTGAAATTATAAATGATCATGGGGGTGGGTTACTTATCCGCGGAACTAATAATTAAACGGAGAAGGAAATATTTTTATGCGCTAAGTCGTAGCATATATGTGGGAGAAATTCGACCGGAATATTTCGTTTAATCAGGATTAGTTCCCATCCCATAAAAGCGAAAGTGTGTGAGGACCAGATAAAATACGCTCGATTTGAGACACAGCTTAAGTGGTACTCGGGGTCAATGAGAGAACGGAGAGGAGGACTAATGAAGTATTTCGAAGACGAACTGTTTGGATACAGAAAGAGGAGAGGCTTTCATCACGCTATAGCACGAGAATGAGGTCATTAAGAGAGAGAGATGAGTATAGAAAACATTCTTTCTTGGCTATGTCTTTGGATGCCTCTGCAAGATAATAGATTTCAAGAAGGCATTTGATAGCATGAATGGGGAGGAATTAATGAATACATTGAAAAAAAATGGGAGTATATTGGAGGGATTGGAGACTTAACTGCACACTGTACATGTCCCAGGCTGCTCAGGTGCAAGAGGTGGATTGAGAGCCGGGATTGGGCAGAGAAGTTATACAGGGGTGACCACTACCAACCGTGCCCGTTATTGGAACAGCGCTCGGCCATCAAATTTTGCGTGAACTGCGCAAAACCGGGAAATAGACGCATAACACGCTTAAGACAGCTTATGGGGATAACGCCATGGGTAAATCAGTGTCTTTGAGTGACACAAGTTTTTTCGGGAGGGTGGAGAGAATGTTGAAGATGCCGAACGTTCAGGACGTCCTTCGACTTAAATCGGTGACGAAAATCTAACAAGAGTGAAGACTTTGATGGATATAGATCGCAGATTAAGTATTTACATGATTTTTGATGAACTTGGCATCCCTGAAAGCCATGTGCATCAACTTGTGACCGAAAACATGGGCATGAGGAAGGTGTGTTGCGAAGTTGGTGCCGCGAGTGCTTCAGAACGAACAAAAGGAAACTCGCACGTGGATCTATCAAGAGCTTCTCGACCATGCCTCAGTAACCCTAAGGCCCTGACGTTTTCACACCAGACCTCTTTCCCCGCTTCAAATTCGTGCTGAAAGGACGTCACCGTGGCTCGGTGGAAGCGTTACAATAGGCCGTGACGAGAGTGCTTAGCAGGTTTCCGGGCGTCGCCTTCCAGAAGGCGTACGAGGCGTGTAAAACCCGCTGACAGCGGTATGTGGACGCACAAGGGTGCTATTTTGAAGACTTGAGTAATGTATCAGTTCTAGAAACAAAGTTTTTATTTGAAACGACTCAGTCCTACTAATTTTGGGATTACCTTGTACATATTTTGAATGAGAAGTGGAACCAAGCCCGACCATAAGGCTCTTACCAACGTTTCGCATGAGCAAAACTGTGTCACTCACCTTCTTTCAAGCTCAATATACGATATAGCAATTCGGTTGTCGTCCTTACCTGAAATGGAGAAGAACTAATTTTAGAAGTTTGAACAGAACATATAACCACTGCGGTTAAACTTAGTGGGAGCCATAGAAGAAAAAGGCATAAGGGTATGAAACAATACACGCAAGCATCTATGGATAAACTTTTTAATCTTAAAGATTTCTAGATGTAGGATAGAGAGGGAATTGAATAGATTTAAAAGTTAAAATTCACATAGTGACCTCTTCCAACATCTTAGTTAGTTAAAATTTAATATTATTACTTAAACATAATCATATGTTAAATCGTCATTTTCCATAAAACCATAAACGACAATAATCTAATGGTAGGTGATAATAGATTTCACCCAGTAAGAAGCCCGCGAATTCCCACGAAGTTCTTGTATCGGAAAAATCACACAGCTTGTGTGGAGCTGAGGGTGCCCGAGAGAACCGAATATCGAGAGGAATCGAACCCGGGTTCTATGGTCAGTAGTCCAAATCTCTACCTATGGATTACTATGTACCCCGGATTCGAAGATGAAGCTCCAATTCGGCAAGAGTTTAAATAGACACTTCGGGAATATAAGTGATGAGTAGTGATTGTTCGGTTTGCACATTATGTACTTGATTTAGTTGGTTCCGGGGAAGAATGTGGTGGTTGGGTTAGGGCATTTTAGGCGATGTCTTTGGACGAGGAGTTTGTTGATCAGAAAGTTCGAGAATTTTGTTATTCAGTAGATTTTCCAAATACACACACATATGCACGGGTGTGCATGTGTGTATATATACTAGTAGTATAGTATATAGTATGTAGTATATATATATCTTCGAAATGGAACGCTCTTCGGCGACGCCCAAATATGTTTAAAAAAACACAGATGTAGATTTTTAAAACATAGAAACACAAAGAAAGGGCACTCACATTTGTAGTTTTGACGTTTCGATGGCACAACCGTCGTCATAAATAAATAAATATATATACACGTGGGTGGTCTGGAAAGTTTTCGAGCTAACAAAGATAAAAGACATTTTTTTCTGAAATTTTCTGAAATTGAAACTTTTCAGGCCAACCTTGAAAATATGTGTTTTTAAAGAAACCATAAACACAGTAATCAACCCGAAGTTCGGTTTGGTAGGTGATGTTAGAGTTCACCCAGTACTAAGCCCGACGGCGTGTGAAATTCACACACCAGGGTGGGGGGGCATCCATCCATAGAACGTGTGTATATATATGTATATATAAATATATATATATTATATATACACATATACATGTATATCCATACATTATATCAGAAATAAATATGTATATATTATTTATTCAAATAAAAATAAATATATGGAAAAGGAATAAGAACGCATATAAAAGACGGACATTGGAATGATGGGGAAGGTGGTATCGACCAGATCTTAATCAAATTGTTATCTGCGTAGCGTTTGTGCAGAGAAAACCTACCTTAACCGGTAGAGTACCTCATAAATAAATATATATAGTTAGTATATACATATATATATTCATTCACACGGAAACAGATCTAAGGGAAAGGGATGAGAACACATATAAAGGACGAACACGGGAGAGGTGGGGAAGGCGGAATCGAGCAGATCACAAGCTCAAAAATAATTCCTTGACTGGGACTTGAACACAGGATCTTTCGACTTGCCGGTTAGAGCATCTGGAAAGTTTGCGAAGGGGTGGGAAGGTTTGCGAAGGGAAGAGTTGGGCGGGGGATTTTTAAAAGTGTGGGAATAATATGGAAGGTGTTGGGAGTGAGTGGGGAATAAAAATATGTGAAGATCGGGGTAATTAATATCTAATATTAATAACTGGGTAATACCAGGAATCCAAGAGCCAGATAAACGCCTGCTCTATTGTTTTGAGTTCGAGTGGGGGGTCAGAGGGTGGGAGGGATGCTAAAATTGATTTTTGATTTTTGATAGCATTTATCAAATGGAGTGTTGTGTTCGGAGGTGTGTTTTGGGATTGGGAGCATCTCAATCAGGGAAGAATTTTTGCATGACGCCCGGTGGTTATTTAATCTAATATTGAAGGGTGCGTTATACTATCCAATATAAAAGGCAGGGCATAGTTGACACTTCAGAAGGAAAATTACATTGCTGGAAGTACATGGGGAGTAGGGGATTGGTGGGAGAGAGTTAAAGAGCAGGTGAGAGAGGGATGGAATTTTGGTTTTAAAAATAGGACATGTTTTGGATCTAGGTTTATTGTAGGGAATGGGAATGGCTTTGTGGCGTGGCGGGGATATAAGGAGTGGATTGGTTGATTAGAAGAGATCTGATAAGTTGGTGGGCGTTTGAAAGTAACGGAGGGGCATTTGAAAAACCATCAGCCAGTCAGTTTCGAATCCATGTGCATGCACTAGAGTGAGAACAAGATTGGCCTATTTACTTATTTCTGAAAAAAACCTTTAGCAAGTTTGAACTGCTAAGGAATTTGAATCATCTCAACCTTAGGAATGTATTTATGTACCTTTTAATCTACTTGAAAAGGTGTATCATAGAATATTCTCGTTAATACAGGCAATTCATAGAAACGCCTTAAATGTACCTACATTTCACTTACCTATGTATTGTTTCTTTCCATGTAAATCATTGAATCAAAAATTATAAAAAGTGGTGTTATGAAAGCTTTAGGTTACCTATCGATTAAATTAAACTCCGCCAGATCATAATCGTGCAACTACACGTGTTAGGGAGACAAAGATGGAATGTGAATCTAGTGCTGCACAGATTTCGTCGATCCCTGACAAAATATTTAAAAATTCAACAATTTCAAAAAAATTAAAATCATTTGATTAGATCGGTATCGGATCCCTTTATGTCCGACTGAGTTCAAATTCCGGTCAAGTTGAATGATTTTAACACTTTGATATTTCTGCATTGTAATGCGCATTGGCGGATGTCTCTGCAAAAAGTTACTGTCGCGGCATATCTCGCTGTTTCTTTGAAAATATTTAAAAATACTAAAATGTTATTTGTGTGTTAGCTCAAAGGAAATAACATATGCAATTCATGTTTCACACTTAAAATCTTAATCTCTCGTCTTAAAATCGGGAATTCATTGGCGATTTGTCTGTAATTCCTTTCCAGTGTTATGATTATTTTTTTTGTGTACTGGTGGAATTATCACTGATGACAGAAAGAAGATACCCTCTCTTTTAAAGGCAAGCAAATGGAAAGAAGCAAAACTCCTTTCAAATCAGAATAGACATCCAGCCATTGATCACAATGTTGCACTTTGATAAAATATTATATCCTTTGGCTCCCTACCGGAACGCGAGCCCAAGGAGGAGGCATGTATAATCTACCGTGGGGCATGTGTATCCTTCCAAATTGGTTACGCAAGCTGGAACAAGCATATTTGAGAATGAGGAAAAAATTTAGTGCCCTCATTTCATTAACCTAACCTCCAATTCGTAGAGTATTACAACTCGGGAAACGAATGAATAAAAGGGTAAACACTTCCGCACTATCTTCTAATGAAAATTTCAAGTAAGATTTACAGGTGAATGAAAAATTTCCCTCTTTCTAAAATGTTCAGCTGACCATTGCTGTGGCCACATTAAGAGAGAATCATTTGTTAATTGAAATACTGTAGAATGTTCCCCCGTCGTAATCAATACTCTCCCCCTTTATCAAGGTGCACACACACACCACCTGTTGGCCCTTTTCAAAATCACTCCTGTTCGGGGTGGGAGAGAGCGATGAGGGGGGCCAACAAGGGGTGCGGGGGGGTTGCGCGCCCCCCCCTCCCACGCTCCGGTGGGAGTATCACGCCCCCTCATCGCCAGCTGCTGATCGATCGAACGTCCGGCACGCGCGGCGAGGGAATCAAGGTGCGCAAGCGCCCCTCGTCCACGTGATGCCTCTCAAGCCACCGCGGGGGGTGTGGCGGGGGGTGTTTCACAACCTTGTGTGTGCAGCACATTCTTTTTGCACGCTGGAAAATAGTAACAACGCGACAGGTAGAATGGACTGCTGGGTAATACGATAAACTCCGACAGCAAAAGACCCGAGCAGGGGGTCTGACCGGCTGAGGAAAAACTGTTTCAGAGGCCAACAGAAATATGAAGGTAATCTTTTTTTTTAAGAGAGCAGCAACAATAATTTACATCGCCCATCTTCTCCCATCTTATGCACAACTAGCTAGATCACCTGGTGGCCCTATTTTTGAGAAAAACGGTTTTAATCTTATACGCAAGGGCTTTTAAGCCAGGTCAGTCCTTCGTCTTGGCTTCAAAATGACTCCTGGGAAAAGGTTTAGCGAGTTGGTTTCATTCCTAGGAGCCCGTGTGATTTTTGTAAAAATTATGAAATAATATTTTGCTGGAAAAGGAAAATTTTCAGAATGTAATTATCAGGTAAATTAATTAAATGTATATATCATTGCAGAGTACATGAACCACAGTTTTTACGGATAAGCCCTTATGCCGTGAAATTTCCCTCGCCAAGTCCTACGAGAAAATTGATATTAATAATTTGGCCCGCAGCCCAAAAGGGGTGGGGCCCTTCTGATGGCTTGCGACGAGTCAAAAGGGAAGGGCTGGGAAGGGAGCGAGGAGATGTCCACAACCTGAGGGATTCCTCCAGGGCACGCTGCTCATCGTGCAGCCGACAGGGTCAGACAGCATCTCGTCTAGTGCCAGTCTTATTGCCACAGCAAGTCTAATTTTGCAATGTTGCATCGTTTCAGATGCTAAAGAAGGAATTCAATTGTGAGGAGTCGTTTGGAAATGTTTCCGAACGGTGGAAGATCTGATGATGTCGTCGAAAGTCGACACCCGGGTCGTGTCTACGGAAATTTCTGCAGGAATTACAAAGTTACAGCATTTCACTATTAAATTAATTGGTTCTATAAGGTCACGCCCCAAACAACCACTTCGTACGAAGACAATTTAGCGGAATAATTTGAAACGCTCAGATTTCCAACAGCAAATTGACATACTACGGAGCCAATTAAGGGTATCAAGCCACGTTATTCGGTGCCGTGTCTACTAAATAGTAAAAGGTAGAACTTTAATGTTTGTCTGTGTGTATATACATGTATACTTCAAGATGTATGTATATATATATATATATACATCTTGAAGGAAAGTCTCACAGATGTGAATAATAATTTAAACGAAGAAGTGAGACAGCTCTAGCGAGCAGAAAAACACATAAATGGAACTCGCACGTATTCCGAATTTCCGGTGGCCAACCCACTTTTCTCAAGGGAGAGAAGGAACTCAGTGCTGAACTGAGAACCTTCTCTCCCTTAAGAAAGGTGGTTTGGCCATCGAAAATTCGGAATACGTGTGAGTTTCATTTGTGTGTGTTTCTCTGTGTTTTTGCTCGCTAGCGCCCCTATTCGTACATTGTAAATGCTGCCATCTTTTCCCACCCTCCACCCTCCAGACTGCCAAATCACAACCCAAGATTCATTTCTTCGCCACCTGCACTTCAAAAAATATTATATATATAGTCTCTCCTGTAACTCCTGTCTTGCCACCTACCGGGGTTACTGCACCCCCATCCTTTCCCTCCTCATGAATAGCCATCGCTATACTCCACTAACAACCCCGCCTTCCTTAACTATTCATTTCTGTTCAAGCTATTTCCCACGAACAATCATTTGGCAACTTCATGTTTGTTTCGGTGATTGAAACCCTCCTTTAATCCTATTTTCTGATATCATTCTAACATCTAACGAAACAGGGCATAAACATTCGGGAAATCAGACGGGATTTGCAAAGAAGAAAAACCGTTTTCATCCAGGGTAATTTTACTTGCCCATAGACGTGTGTTTGCGATGGGAAAATTGAAGCATTAGGGTGCCGATGTTCCGAGGAACTGGGATGGAGTGCAAACGGCGGAGGGCGTGGTGTGAATAATTGGTATAATAAGGGAGAGAAATGACTATAGAGTGAAGGTGACGGGGATTCGTTCGGTGGGTGAGCTGATGCTGGACATTATGAAGTTGTTTCATGTGTCTTTGGTAGCACATAGAAGCTGGAGTTCATAGAATTTTGGTGGGTAAGGGGGGACTGAACAAATTTGTGGGTGAGAGGCCTTGTTTGGGGACCCTAATCTGGCCAGGGAGGAGAGAATTTCCTTCTGTTAAGAGGGTTATGATCATGAAGAAGAGGAGGAGTCGTTTGATGGGCGCATTACCGCATGGACGTAGTCTTTTTGCTTATCACCACGTCGGATGGCCCTTTGTCCGCCATCATGATTATTATGTCTTCGTTTGACGCTAAACATTCGGGGGCTTATGCCCCGGAGAGGGAAAGGTTTTTTTTTTGTTCAAGGGGCAAACATTTGGTGTCGGATCGCTTAGTCAGAAGATGGTTGACGATGATTTCCATCGTATGTTTGGATGGGAGTGGCTTGGGTTTATACTGTTAAAGTGGGTGAAATTAGGAGAGCTTATCCTTCCGAGCACACCTAGATATAGGAAAATAATGAATTGATTTCGCCACATTACACATCGTATTCTTAAACCTACATAGCCCTCATTACTCCCTACTCTATCTTTCGCTCTTCAACTTGCAAACAGCTCGAGATGAAAATTCCACCTTATTCTTCATCCAATGACCTATTTTTCTACATTCCAACGTTAGCTCCACCAGATTGAAAAACGGAATTAATCGCCTTCTCTGCATCTTCTGTCGGGCTTCTGCGTGGACGAATGCGGCACCTCTCTCCCTCCAACTGCATTTACAACCATCGCCTTCACGCTAACCCATTCTCTCCCAAACTACCTCACACTGTCAAATTTGACACCTCTCCCATTCATATAGCCCTGTTAATCTGTGAAATCCGCATACCGTTACATACTATAAATCTAAGTACAAGGTGAGTCCACCATCATGTTCCAAACCAACTCTCGAGTGGAATACTGTGGTCAGTTGGTTATTCTCCTTAATCATTGGCTTTCGACAACGCAAACTTGAAATGTTATCATTCGTCATTTTCTTTCTATAAATACCTCGAGTGAAGCAATTGATCTTTTTACGGTCATTATTTAATTTAACATCTTTAGAACAAATTCATCCTTTTTATCAAATGGATTTTATTACAATATTTTGAGAATTCCGAGGCTTTATATTGATTGAAATTTCTTGGACAAAACACAAGTTTTTCATTTAACAAATGCAAAACGTACTTTCCTTGAAAACTAGAATATATTAAGCTTCCTTCCCGATGATAATATTTTAATGCTCTGACGTCAGTGGTACATTCAAAATGCCCTTTCACGCCTTGTCATCTCAAATGATTAAACCATTAAACCTTGTCATCTCACTCACGGGGCGAAGGTTAAACAACAGATTAAATCCCTTGCATAAATTGGAAGGATATCTCTTTAGCGATGAAGTTGAAATTTATTATTAGCCCCATCGTATTACGGCATGGGAGATCATGTATATGAAACTGGAGGGAGTAAGTGAAGAACAGATGAATCTAAGGTTTGTTATTTTTCCCACGAAAGATAAAGAATCAGAATAACGTTATCCGACCGCGCTAGGAAGGAAACGTATTCTGGGTCAAAAGTGGTCTGGTGTGTAATCACCCCCTGCCAAACACCCTAGCGGTGGCTTCCAGGGTACTATGCAATGATAATAAAATAATGAGAAAATCCGGGAGGGCATCACCCCGTAGACTTGTGGCATCCCTCGCCCTCGGCGCATGCGCAGTCCTCGTCTCCGCAAGCACTCCTTTCGTGCACCGCAACCACTCTCGCGAGCCACGTGGACGCCATCCAACAATGCCATCCAACCGACCGACTCTCTCTCTCTCTTTGCCCCTCCAACCAGAAGAGCAGTCATTTCTTCCGCTGCCTTCACCCGCCGTCCCCTCCACCCCGTAATCAACCATTTTATGACTGCTCAATTGCAAAAGCGCCCCTAGTTTGATCCACACATTACATTGTACGTACTTATCACACCCGATGATGCCGATTTTCTACGCAACATAGATCAATTTGTTCCAAATAAAAAGTGACATGGAAAAACTAAGTGACGATATGTGATTTAAAAAGTGAACTGTCCCCAAAGTTTACACTGGAGATAGCCTTCAACATATTTTTGATGAACGCGACGACCGTTGAAATCCTCGGCGACGAAGGGGATCTTCCCTGAGAGAACGACTCGCCCTCGCAGCCCCTAGAAAAGCATATTTAACCCCCTGGTTCGAATCATCTCCGGCCACGAAATATCCCCCCCCTCCACCCCCCGCCGGGGAGGACACTCTCTCCGAGCCACTGCGACTGCACTCTGCACACGCAGAGAGACGCGGGGCAAAATCCCTTCAGGGTCATTTCACGTATTTGCGTGCTTATGTCGCGTGCCAAACATCTGAGCCCATAGAAATTCACTAAAACTGTGCGAATCATCTCCTGAGATTCACTTAACTTCCCCCGCAAAACCATAGACGTCAAGTTGTAAGCCACTGGTCACCACAACCGGGAACTGATAGGTTTAAAATTTCACGCACCGTATGGATACGAGGAGGGTCCCATTTCTCAGTTATCACACGCCGTGATAACTGTGAATATCAATGTGAATCGTGAGCGACGATGTTTCAGATTAATTTTGTTCAAATCCAATAAAGGGCATGTAGTTATGAATGATGATGGCAATTAAATGAAAATATCAAAGAGACTTCGTTCCGTAAATATACCTTAATTGAACGATTGAAATGATTTGAGTATTAAATTGAAAAACAACTATTTAATAAGGGGACGCACATTCGGCGGTCTGGTCTCCGTTCGTCGAAGAAGGGAAGGGCCCGAGCAGTTTCCATTCATGACCCGGGCCAACCTTTCCCACTGTCCCGATGGCAGCTGCAGAGAGAGAGAGAGATGACCATGAAAAAGTTGAACTAGCCATCGAGTGACCAGAAAGAGGAGAGTGGGGGGGCGGGGGAGTGTCGAAACGGGGGAGGAGGAGGGGTTATCACGCGATCGATATCACTACGCACGCCACGCTTCCTCCGAGACGCGGAGGGGGAGGGACACTCCCTGCCCCAAGGCACGCACACGGCGGCACCACCCCCACCCACCCCTCACCGACAATCAATTCATCCGTTGAACCGCGCGGACTACGCCCCCTCCCACCCCCTGTGACCCACATTCGCGCGCACCCCCCACCCACGGGGTGGCGGGGGGTGGGTGGGAATGGAGCACCTGTGTCGCCGAGTGGGGCCGCCAGCCGTTTATCGGGGGCGGCGGGGAGGGTATTTAGGGGCGCTGGGGGCTGTGTCGTCCTAAGGAGTTACTCCTTCCTTATCCTGGTGCACTTGAGCGCGGCCTTCACTGCGCCTTCGACCTTCCTAGTCTGCGCTGCGTGCAGTTTCAGGAAGACATAAGTAATTCAATAAAGCATACAAAATTGATTTCAAGAATTCAATTTCTTCCCGAGTCTCATCGGGAATCACCGCTTGCCCTGTCGCGGAGAGGGATTGAGAGAAGGAAGCGATGCGATTCACGACGAGGATAGGTGAGATATCCGAAGGCTCTGGTGCGCGGGGCGTCATAGCCAGGGAGAGGCGGCCGAGGGGAGAAGCTTCCAGTGCACCCCTTCCTCAGACGGGGGATCGATGGAGGGGAGGGTGCGTTGAGGAGGCCTCGCGGGATACACTTATATCCCTTTATCACTTGCATTTGTTTTTATGAATATATATATTTATACATAAATATATTATATATATTTATATGAATATAGAAAAAATATATATATAAAAATATTCATTCACATATACGAGGGTCATCCGGAAAGTAGTACCCGTTCGTGAAATGAAGACACAAAAGTAAATATTAACAAACATAAAAAATTTTATTTGAAAGAGGATACTTTAAACTACTTCTCAACATAATCTCCAAGCAAATTAAGGCATTTGTCATAACGTGTGACAAGTTTCTGTATTCCTGCTGCATAGTCCTTCGCCGCCAGCTCATTGAGATACAGGGTCACTCCTTCTTTAAGTTCTTCATCGCTGTCAAATCTTTTTCCTGCCAAAAAGTCTTTAAGCTTTGTAAAGAGATGAAAATCTGAAGGGGCCAAGTCCGGGCTATACGGTGGATGGTCGAAAATTTCCCATTTGAATTGCTGCAAAAGTTTTTGTGTTATCCCAGCTGCATGAGGCCTGGCATTGTCATGAACGAGAATGACACCAGTAGACAATAGACCTCGCCGCCGATTTTGTATTGCCCGCCGTAATTTCTTTAATGTTTCACAATACGCATTGGCATTAATAGTGTCTCCACGGGCCATAAAATCAATAAGCAATACACCTCGTCGATCCCAGAAAATGGTTGCCATGAGTTTCCTGGTGGACAGAACTGTCTTGAATTTTTTTGGTTTGTTTGGTGAATGAGCATGATGCCACTCCATTGACTGTCGTTTACTCTCAGGTGATGCATAACAAACCCATGTTTCGTCACCAGTAATTATGCGAGTCAAGAAAGTCTCCTTCATCAGAATAACGTCCCAAAAACGTCAGTGCTGCAGCCATACGCTTGGTTTTGTGCTCATCTGTAAGCATGCGAGGGACCCATCTTGCACAAATTTTTGCATAATGCAGATGGGGTTTAACAATTTCATGAACAATTGTTCGAGAAACATTGGGAAAATGCTCACAGATGTCATCAATTGTGACGCGCCGATCGTTCCTCACGAATTCGTCAACTGAGCTCACCAGTTGGTCTGTAATGACAGACGGTCTCCCCGAACGCTCATCGTCGTGTGTGTTCCCCCTCCCCATGTTGAAGTTGCGACACCACCGCCGAACAGACGACTCGTCCATTACATTGTCTCCATACACCTCCTTTAATTGGCGATGAATATCACATGGGCGAACGTTTCTTGCATTGAGGAATTTAATCACTGCCCTCACTTCACAACTGGCGGCGTTCTCAATTTTTTTAAACATTGTAAACAATCACAGAAACAACACAGGCAATGCTAGCGTCACGCAACTTGGCTCAGAGAAGGCAGACAAGCCACTGAAGCTATCTGACCTCGTCCAGCGGCTACTCGCGTCGTCAGCACTTCATGCGGCACGAACGGGTACTACTTTCCGGATGACCCTCGTAAATAGATAAAAGTAAAAGGATATAGGAGCACATAAAGGACAAACACAGGAGAGGTGTGGAAGGGCGGAAAAGGCGGAATCGAACAGATCACTAGTGTAAAAATATTTCCTTGGCCGGGGCTTGAACACCGGATCTTTTCACTTGCCTGGCGAATGCTCTAACCAATTGAGCTATCGAGGAAACTTGCTTTACACTGAAATCTGCGGCCTTAAATGTAGCCAAATGCCCCGATTCTTTGGCCAAGAGATGGCGTCAGGGAGCTGTTTCACCCACCAAAGGAGAAATACACAACACAAAAGAGAAAAGACAGTAGGTAAACAATCATGCGACGCAATAAAGGATAGGAACAGTGAGTTTCGTGCTACGCATAGCCAGAAGAAAGAGATGAGCCATATTGGCCAAATACACATTCAAACACGAAATCCCGCCATGCATATACACAAGTGACAAAGGGATATACTATTTATAAAAAGTATCGGTAATAATTTTTCCTTACGTGTGTGAAGTGCTGAATTCATACCGTTGGTCTAGTGAGCGCATGGTCGCAGATCCTATTGATGTTCAAGAGTTCGATGTCCTATGAGTGCACGCTTTTATCACTAGAAATTTGGTGAGGCGAAAAAAGGCGAGCAGAGCTCGTCCCGAAGATCTTGACCAAGGACGACTAAGAGCAGAGTCGAGTATCTGCTCGCGAAGACCTTCTGCAACGACATCTCTTCGATTCCCCGACCCCTTTATAGTCCCAACTTGGGATCAGCAAACTATTTCCTATTGCCAAAAGTGAAATCCTCCCTCCCTCATAGGACACTACTATGGGCTCTTAAATGTCGTCAAAGAAGCTTGCACGCGTACCCTAACGGACCTTCCATAATCAACCTACCAGGGAGCATTCGAATCGTGAAAAAATCGCTGGAAAGTGTATCGACGCTCAAGGAATGTACTTTGAAGAATTTTGCGGCATTTTAGTAATATCTGAAATACATGTAGATCTAATTTTCCGAAACCTTTCCCGATACATTTTATACTAACCGTTTTTTATACAAGCGGTTTTTTTTCCTTGACGGTAGGAAGAAAACTGAGGATTAGGGTGGTGGACAGAGGGAGGATAGGTGAAGGACAGTGAAAAGCGAGGGGAAGGGGTTGGGGGTGATCGGAAGGGGTGCAGGTCGAAGGGTGCACCCCTAGTAAGTCAGGTTCAGAATTAGATCCGTCCCGGCGCCAAGGAGAAAGATGAATGCCGACTCGAGGGTTTTGAGTTTCTGTGGTGTGTCTGAAGGGACATGTGTAGGCACTGGTAGAAAGACTAAAGCGGCAGAGGGTTTGCTTGGGGCACTGTGATTGTTGATACAGATGTTATGGAGTGAGGTGCACTGCCCAATGCAGAAGGAGGGACAGAGTTAGAAGTTAATTTGTCAGATTATATTACGTTTTTCCCTCCCCCTTTCCGCGATTGACTTCCTCCCGATCGTCACGTCATCCGCAAATAATCCAATGCTATTATTTCCGCATTATGTTATATCTCGGATATACACGTACCATAAACACAGTAATCAACCCGAAGGTCGGTTTAGTAGGTGATGGTACAGCTCACCCATATACCAAGCCCGACGGCGTGTGAATATTCACACATCAGGGTAGGGGGGCCAGTTCCTTTCCCTGTGCCGGTTATGGTTTCCCAGGAAGATCTGGTACCCGAAAAATCAACTAGCTTGGGTGGAGCTGCAGGCGCCCAAAGTGCCTTGCCCGGGAATCGAAACCGGGACCCTCCGGTCAGCAGTCCAACGCTCTACCCGCTAGAACACCGCGACCCGCTATACACGTACACGGAGAATAATATTGGGCCTATAACACTGCCCTGTGATACGCCGAATGTTAACTACCTCTCCCGAGCTTAAGCCATCTACCATTACCGATTATTTACGATGAGATAGGAAATCTCTAATACAATTGACCATATTCTAATGTATATTGGCATGTATCAGTTTACCAAAGTGTATCAGTTGTCGGAGGCTTCCTATAAATCTAAGAATATTACAGCCAGTATTCGGCTCTCCTTATTTGAGGACGTCGTGAATAAAAAGGCCCAATTGTGTCTTTCATGATCTACTCTTCCTAGACCAGCGCTGGCTTCGTCATAGTGTGTATGTCCCTACTGCCGAAAAAGGTTAAGTTACTAACTAATCTTGTATGACCTCGTAAGTTTTTGCAGCATACCGACGTTAGGGGTATCGTTCTGTAACTACTCAGATCCTCGCGATCGTCGCCATTGTAGATTGGGTTCCTGGTGAGAGTCATCTTCCACTCACGGGAAACTGGAGAGGTGCAACATTAAGTTCAGTTTTGCTCAAATGCTAGTTACCAATAAGTGCAAAGAATTCAAGAACTGCACTTAATGCTAACTTTATTTACATGCAGTAAGGAACTAAGTGAAAAATATTTCACATCGCATGCGAAACGAGTTGCTAGTAAGAACGAGTGCAATAAATTAGAAGTTACATTAATTAATGTAAAGATTGTAGTCTGGTTAGAATGAAAAAATACTCCCTCCCAGCACGGCTATATGCAGTTAGTCTGATCCCATTTTGCTCAAGGAAAAATGACACCTTAAATCTACTTAATCCCTCTAACATTTACATGATCTCTCCTAGGTTAGTGGGATGGGGCTATTAATGAATTTTCAACATCATTAATCTAAAGAGACATCCTACTAGTTTATGCAATACATTTAATCTGTAATTTAACCTTCGCTCCGTGAGTGATTCTCAAACTGGCTCCTCTTTTAACTTTGATACGCTAGTCAGTTTGTCATACCATAAAGTTTTACAAATCTAGTTACTCTACGGTGTACGCTCTGATCTAATTCGGCAATCAATTCAACTTCGTGAGAACCCCATATGCTTGTATTTGCAGCAATCTTTGGGGTGAAGATCATAGAAATACAAGGGCTTTCGTGCAGGACTGAAATTTTCCAATACATACCTAAAGTAAATCAAATCGGCCAGCACCATCAACACTTAATCAGCCACATTTTGCCAAACGGGCGACAACCGACGAAGCGACGGGTCCACTAAGGAAGGCACACTATTTAAGCTGGAGCATGAAACCAAAGACGGATGAGAGGGACCACGACGTTAGGTCGCCGCCCTCATCGTGGCAGATCGGAGCCTTCGGGGTTGGCATAATGTATGATTGGCTTCTGGATTTTGGAGGAAAGTAATATTAAAGGAATCGTCCTGTCTTTACTCGGGTCTTCACTATTGCCACCTTTGCAGAGGGGGGTATGTTAGCTAGCTTCCAGTCGCGAGGTACGGAAAACTTTCTTCTATCGAAATGGTACAAAAAACTGCTTTTAAAATACGTGCCATTCCTTCCACATATTGCTTCAGTATTCTAGCGCCGATTGTTCTCGGGTATGGTACCTCATTTATTTCCTATTTCTGATTTGTTTTTCGAATTCTTCCTGGAAGAATGGCACGTCATTCAACAATTCTTCAGTAGTGTGAGACTTTGTTTCGTGATCGAACATTGTCGCTGTCGTTCTGAAAGAACCTATTTTAGTTGTTTGACTTATTTAGTCTTTTGGTAATAATTTCGCAAATTCGACCTTTGACATTTTGCTTTAAAAGGCATTGCAATTTTTTGTTTTTTTTTTACTGAAACTTTACGAGTTTTCCATCTCGAATCGACTGAATATATCTTTGCCTCCTGAACATCACTCTGACCTCTCCATATTGGTTCCTGGCCATCGCGTTGACATTATTACGGAATAAGCTTCTCTATCCCGTTACGTATAATACATAGACATATTTTTCAATTGCATTTCATGTCACCGCTGTTCGTTTCCAACCAGAATGCTTGTATTTAATGTTTTAATACCTTCTTTTCTTTTCTTTAATACATTATTTAATACCCTTTGACTTTCCTTTGTTGAACGAATAAATTTTAGGTTTATCCTGAATCACTTTCACAATTTGATTTTCGTTTTATTTAATAAAACTTGTTGGTAATTCATGGACTCAGTAATTTTCGCGTTTATAATAGCCTCAAGAGTATTAGTCACACATTGTCGAGTACGCTGTTACTTCGTGTCAAAAATTCAACTATTTCTTCTGAATAGAATTATAGAATAGATTCAGAATTTTGTTAAGGTTAATTTCGACTTTTTGCACGTTCCCCTTAACCCACACGCTTCCCATAGCGTCGTCGTCACATTTAGAATGACAGCTACTTAGCTGTTAGTTGGGGGCGATGTACTAGGTTTGTATTAAATGCATCGGTAACAATGTTTTCCAGGGGTGTGTGTAAAATTCTTGATTCAGACCGTCAGTTTAAGTGTGCGCATTATCGCGGATATCTTATTGGCATTGATAAGATGACAGTGCACACACCATTATCACTGAAAAATTAGCGATGCGAAAGATCTGCGCTAAACTCGTCCCGAAGGTCTTGACGGAATACGAAAAGCAGGATCGAAGGTCTTATTGCGAAGACCTGCAACAGCATTGCGGCGATTTCCCAACACCCTTAAAGCCCCGACTTGACACCGGAAGATTTTCCTTTTCCCAAACGTAAAATCCTCCCTCAAAGGACATCAACATGATACCTTAAGTTCCGTTTAAAGAAGCTGGCACGCGTACCCTTAAGGAACTTTCGCCCACCAGGGAGCCCTCGATTCGTGGAAAAACCTCTGGAAAAAGTATGTCCACATCTAAGGGATGGCTCACTTTGAAGAGGTTTGAGGCATTGTAGCAATATCAGAAATAAATATATTTTTCCGAAATGTTTTCCGATACTTTTTATACATTATTCAATATTCTATTACGTTTTTCTGACGAAGACGCCTCCGGAACTATCTCGCTCTTTACGTTCTATGCCACCTATGAGGCAACTTTCTATTCTCATGACGGTGTCTACCACAGTGTTCTATATCCGGTATTTCATTTTTTATTCTTATGGAATTTTATTCTATAAACGCGTAATGAGATACCGAACAGCCGTGGTGGCATTAGGAAGTCTTACATTGTTCTTTCTTTCAAAGCTTTCTCCCATGGTACTCGTCGTTCGTCATTGGCGTGTATTTGTTTATTAACCTCTCTATTAACAGTAATTAGGTAATTGAATGAAGAGCACAATGTATTTTTCCCCTCTTCTATATTTGGGTACTACTAGTTTCAATGCTTAAGCGTCATCATTAGAATATGATGATGACGTCTAAGCATTGAAACTAGTAGTATCTAAATAAAGAAGAGTGGAAAAACACATCTTGTTATTCATTTAATGAACATTAACTTTCACAAAGTTGAGTCAGGAGCAATCGAATCCATTACCTGCCCATTCACTACATTCTACATCAAAAATTTTCAAGAATTTCCTCTTTTTAGTCTTTGGTATGCTCTTTCCCAAAATGAAAACATTCAGAGCATACTCTCTTCTTCACGTCCGAGAATATTTCAGGAAGTTGCTGGAGTGCAACTAATAAAGCCTCAACTAGTCAGAAAACAACATGGTACACAGGTCTCATTCAATACTGACGTATGCACTCTTGCATACAAATATTTATTGAACACGTCATTTTAGTAGACCACAAAGATTAATTACTCTATAAATCTAACAATTAATATTATCATCTTCACCTTCATCATAACCAATTGCTTTCAGCCCACTCGGAAAGCGTACTCCTACTGCGTCCGTTCCTCCATTGAATCCGATTTTCAGACAATCCCTTCATATTCCGGTGAAATAATTCACGAAGAAAATAATGGAAAATAGAACAATAGTAATAAATGCTACTTTATGAACTCGATTATTTTCCCACTCTCATTCAAACTAAATCCCATTGATTCAAATTGCTGGAGAGCCAATCCTCCTCCTCTCGCCTTATCCAATCCAATTCATCTCCCATGCTTTTTCCATTTCTATCAATTCCGTCCCAGTCTCTTAAATTCTCCCTCCTCCCTCTCTCACAGTCCTCTTTCCATTCTCCGCCATATTCACACTTCCAAGGCTTCTGATCTTGTTTCGTCTGAATGGTATCTCGCTTCATTTTGTGGGAGTTATATTAATAGCACAGAAAGGAACGACGTATTTGACACAGAATTTCCATCTCTTTTCCTTATATCTATTTCCACACGAATGAATATTTGTTCGCCATTTGGCGGATTTTCGTGTTTGAATGTGTATTTGAGTATATATAAAAATATATAGATGTGTGTGTGTGTGTATGTAGGACCAAGGACGAGGATTAGGATCGGGGTTAGTCCAACTGCAATTGGTCACGATACTCCTTGAGGTATCTCATATGGCAACACGTGGGGAATACCTATACGCTCAGACCTTTCCGCTCCGCTTGATGGGTGAAAGGGAGATATAAATTTTGGGAAAACTAAGACAAGGTCCAGAATTGTTCAAACTCACAATTAAGATTCATTATTCCCATACCAAAGTCAATAAGGAATACGTAATTTGACGACAAGATGGCCAAATGCAAACAAAACAAAAAAAGGTCGACAGAGAGTGATCAGGAGATGATTTAAGAACACTTGGTAATTTAACACACTTATTATTTGAAACAATTGACCGACAATCGACATTTATACCAATAATAAATTTGACAAAGATGTGAAAACGCCGAAGCCAGTCAAGTATTTCAGGAAGTAAGAGAGGAAAATTTCCAAGTGCCGGATTCAATTATCGCAAGCAAATACCATCAAGACCATAGCGCCACAACATTGATTTTCATGACTGCCTTACTTAAATTTTTTTAAGTAAGGCAGTTTTTAAATTTAAAAAATTTTTGCTTCATTCCAGCGAATCATTCAGATTTTGTATTGATTATCATTTGAGTCAACGTGGGGTAGTTATCGAGGTAGGTCGCGGACTGTGAAATATTAACAAAATTCCTTTCAATTAATAGAAATGACAGGCTCAATACAGCGGGAAAGTTCATTTGCCGTTGCCGTTGGATTGCCGTTGGATTCTCGTTACATTTTAAGCCATTTCTTACCTTTTGAATACGCATAAAATTTTTCGAGAGGCTTCCTCGGCATCTCCGCATTAATGAACCACCACTTCCAATCCATAGTCACCTCCCTCCCCTCTCATACCAATGATTCACAGCACTCCCTGCGACGTCTCCAATTCATCGCAGTTCCTCGGAACATCGACGTCCCAATGCCCACACAATATGCCATCTCCCTCAGCACCTCCACCCCACACAAACAAGGCGTAGAATCCGTAGTGAGATAGTGCCTCTTTCTCCCCGATACACAACACCTTACCGATACCTTCACTGATTTTCTCATCCAACTTACTCGACTCGTCCTTACCAAAAATTCATTCGGCTTTGGCAACAAACTCTATTTACAAACAAAAGGCACTGGTACAATCATACAGTTTCAGAATTATGTTTTATTTTTAAGTTTAATGCGAAGCACTTAAATTTGGACTATATTTGCTGCCAGGCCAACTCTGCGATGCGTGATTTCTATTGCTTAACGATTTCGTGAGGCAAAACGTAAATGGCAGCATGGAGAAAAGCTGCTGAAGACGCGAGACCGTCAGTGTTTTGCCCGTTTCAGATGGACAGTAAAAACAGCAAAAAAACAGAGATTGTGCTGGCCTGATTATGAGACCACACCAGCCCTTTCAACAAAATGCCTATATTAGCTTTTATAAAGTACTGAGAATTTCATTCAACCGATACAAATAAGTATTTGCCATCTAGGCCTCTTTAATTAGTTTATTTCAACAGACATCATAAGAATTAGAAGAAATATTTTCTTGAGATTCATTGAAGGCGGATTTTTTGGTGTAAGAGGCGGCCTATTCATCAGAAGCCGACGAAGGGTCACCTCCTACGCCATAAAAGTTTTATTCAGTGAGTTTCACGACAATCTCCATACAATACAACTACTATACATACATACATATATATATATATAATATATATATACGCATACACATATTTATATGCATACATTTAGAACACTAGGACGGCCCAATAGAATACACCTGAAAAAACCCTAACGGGAGGCCGAAAGCTTAAACTTTCTCAAATGTGAGTGTCCTTTTACGTGTTTTCTATTTATATTTTTGTGTTCAATTGTTCTGTCCAAATGCAACATTGTTCTAATGAGTGCTTCTACATCAATATATAAATGGATATATATATACTTGGTATCCTAACGGTTATGGTAGTTTTTGAAAGGACACAGCCTATAAAAGCGTTCAATGTTAAATTTACTAGTGTCTCATAGAAAAACAGCACTAAATCCGATACAACAGTAAGTCCCTCACATCAATTCCCAATAATTCCGTCCTCCCTTCATTCCGTGACCAGCATGTCTATCCTATTCTCACCCCTTGGTCTTTTGCCTGATGTTCTACCCTCTGTCCTAATCTTTCACATCCCCTTGCCAATCAGAATACTCATCTTTCCTATCTGATTTCATTTTTTCCCAACAATTATTTCTCGTTTGTTTTCTTTTACTAGTATATCCTTTTGACATTTTTCATCGTTCTCCGAACCCACATTCCAAAAGCCTCCTATCTATTCCTATCCTCTTCATCAATGACCATATTTTCCCGTCGTACAAAACCACGCTTCATATCAAAGCTTTGGCGAGCCGTTTCTAAAACTCCTTCCCTATCATCTATTTTCTCCTTGTAAAAGCTAATTTTCCTAATAAAAATCTTCTCCTTATGTCTCTACTACTTAGATCATTTTGGTTCAGAACACTATCGAGATATATGAACTGTTGCACCTCCTCTATGTTTTGATCTTCTTTTTCAAAAATAACTTAGCTTTTCTCTTACTAGAAAACGCACAACCTTTATTTTATTGATACTTTTATTCTCATCCCATACCTATCGCATTAACTTCCAATGCTTTCAGCGACGTCGACAAACCCTTGGCTTATTTGAAAACTAACGCTTGATCATCCACAAACTTAATTTTTTGCATGAATTCACCATCGACTTTCATTCCTATGTCCGGTTCATCTAATGCCTCTTTGCCCAAATCTTCTACATATTCGTTGACCAGCGCAATTGAAAATGGACACCCCTATCTTTCCTCTCCTGCTAACACTTACAATCCCGGCTCTCCATCCGCTACTCGCACTTGGACAGTCTAAGATAAGTACATGTTGCGGATTCGCCTTCTCCAATCTATTCCTAATTTCTGCAATATATTCATTGAGTCCACCCAATGTCCTACATCCAAAACATTTTAAATATAAGAAACATGTATTCTATACTCCTCTCTATTAGTGACCTCATTACTACAATGGCACCATGTACAGGGTTCATCCGGAAGATAAGTGTACTGAGCTCAGGAAAAAAAATTATTACACTTTTACATATCTTAAGCTAATATTCCTCAAAATAGGACCCTTGTGAGTCGATACACTTGTTCCAGCGGTGTTCCCATTCCTGGAACGCTCCCGCGAAGGCATCATCGGGAACCTCTCGAAGACACGTCGTCACAGCCTCTTTGACGGCGTCCAAAGTCCCATATCACGTTCCTTTCAAACTCCTCTTTATCTTCGGGAACAGAAACGTTCTCTAAAAAATGTGGATCATTTTTGCAGTGATCCGCAAGTTGTGTCGCGATTTCCAAACGATTGAGTCTTTGATCATCACTGAGCACTTTCGGTACCAACTTTGCACAAATTTTTCGCATCTGTAATTGGTCCCTAATAATCTCGTGCACTATTGTTTTTGGCACATTACACTGCTCTGCTATCATCCGAACACTAAGACGACGATCAGAGTTCAGTACATTGCGAAATTTTCGCACATTTTCGTCGGTGAGTGTCGTTGATGGGCGTCCAGGCCGTGGTTCATCGTCGACCTCTTCTCTGCCCTCCACGAACATCTTGTGCCACCGAAAGATCATGTTTCTGGACATGGCTGACTCTTCGTAAGCCTGGTTAATCATACCGACAGTTTCGGTAGACGATTTCCCAAGCTTTACCGCAAATTTGATGGAATAACGCTGCTCCAAAAACTTCGGCATCGCGTTCCGTGACGTGGGTCGAGCGTGGAGGTTCGCGTTAACAGAGCTCCTCACTACACCACAGCTCAGAGCCGACTGCCTTTTTCAGCGTCGCTTGCCAACATACCCCCCTCCAATCGCAGCCCGTCAGAGCGGTGCTGGGCGCGCCTGGAGCGGCGGGAAAAAATCAGTACACTTATTTTCCGGACGAACCCTGTACGTGTATGTCTCTTCCCTACCTAAACCCTAACTGGTCATCCCCTAAGTAATCATTTGTCCTATTCTCCATTCTCGTACAAATGATTCCTGAAACTTTAGCTGAAGAGTGATTTTTTGTACCTAATATGATCAAGGTAATCGGTGGTGATGTTTGTCGCATTTGAAATAAAACGCTGCGTAAAATTAAACATTCCTTGCATTTGCTTGAATTAATTCCTTGATTAAGTTCTTAAAGTGATCATGGGTGAGGAGTAGAATCCATTAAAACATCATTCCTGTCATTCATTGTTGTTTACGTTAAAAACATTACCAATTCATCAACACAAGAATCAACAATATGACATACTTCATGCATCATCAAGGTGACTTCCGTTGAGAAACTCTCTGTCGCGCGGAATTGAAAGCACTACCATTACCAAAATAATTTGTTCTTATGGGTTCAAATCAGCGTATGTGCTTTTCTACTCTCAAAAGTTGTAAACAAACGCTAGTTGATCCAGGGGGATCCGACCGACCGTTTACTTAAAAAAAGTGATTCATCCGTTGGTAGAATCAGGGATAAGCCATTCGCAATGCCGTGGACCAGTTTGAAACTAATGAACGCTAAGCAACGCTATTTGCCAAACATCCAAAGGGTCGTGGATACATGGGAGCAGCCGTCCCGTGATATCCGTAGAGACACGCAGGCTCTTGGATTACTTTAACTATCGTTAGGCGTAGTTTAGATTGTGTCGGAAGGGGATGTAAGTCGAATTTACACTATCCGCCAACTTTCTTCGTTCGCTTACTCTCCCAAAATCTGATTCTTCCTTAATAGACTAGCAATTTTGTATCAAGCCACCACACCAAATATGTTGTGGTGGGTTGATACGAAAAGCAGTCGGTGAATTGTTTCCTCCTATGTTATGATTGATGGATGTCCTACCATATATGTATGCAAGTACAGGTCTGTCCCAAAAATAAGTAGAATGGTTTTTTTGACCAATGCTGAATGCTGGAGTGGGGTGATTTTTAGTGGGAAAGGTAATGCGAGATCTTGAAAAAGCAACGCGACCCACGTTAGTTAGCTGTGGGCATTTACAGTGAGCGTATTGCTGTTAGACTGGAACTCTGTTCGATGGTCATGTCACGAAAACACGATGTCACTTTCCATGGATCAATTATACGCTACAAAATGTTGCATTAAGCTTGGAAAATTGGGTTCTGAGACATGACCATGGTTAAGGATACTTAAGGAGATAAGGAGATGTCCCAGGTGATGGTTTTCTGATTGCACAGGATGCTCTTGAAGGGTAACGAGGAGGTTGACGTTGAGGAATGCCCTGGACATCCGTCAACAACACAGTGTGATGAAATCATGCAAGAAGTGAGACACGTGCTCAATTCTGATTGACCCCCAAGTGTCAGGATGTTAGCAGAAAATTGGAATATTCAAAAAACCACATTGAATTGCATTCTTACAGAAGATTTAGCCATGAGAAAGGTGTGTCAAGATCATCCCCAAGGCGCCGTCGGAAGACCGCTTGTGTGAGTCTTGCCATGAACCACTTGGACCACGGCGAAAGTGATCCGAATTTTTTTGAATATGTGGTTACTGGTGACGAGACATGGATCTTTGAGTACGACCCAAGTATAATCCCTTTGAGTACCATTTTGGACAACTGGATTATGTCAAAGAGACCATTACGAGGTGCCTGAACGAGGGTCCTGTTCATGCCTTACAGGAAGCATGCCACAACTGCCAGAGACACTGGCTGATATGTCGATACATAAGGGCGGTCTGATAAAGAATTTTAGCAATTTGTACACTGATCTGCAATAAAATTTTCCCCAGATTCGTTCTACTTATTTTAAGAGAGCTTTGCATGATGCAAGAAATAATAACACTTCGACGTCGTGGGGTCAGAGTAGTCATTTGCGCAGAGGTGAATTTCCGGAAGCGGCCGTCATCAGTAAAAATAGGTCCATCCGCACTCATTCTAGCTCTAGCTGAGGACCAGCGGAGCACTGACTCTCGAGTCGAGCACTCGACGGTTCCTCACCTCCAGTATCTGTCCTCGGACAATCCATAGTAATTCAGAAGAAATAACACACTTGTAGTGACAGCAGTAGTCCTTGGGGAAGTCGAACCAGAGCTGAGGCCATTTCCACTATTCGGTGTCAGGTGGGTAATTTGGTAGAGGTACGATGTCCAGACAAGTACGCGATTCGTTCGAAGCTATACATGGAGTCTCCTTCGCTATGAATGTGAGACGCAAATGATTGGAATAGCAGAGAAAATAGGTTTGGAAGAGATGATAATTTGGTGCTACAGAAGAATGCTACAAATGAAATGGATAGACAAAAGTAACAAGTGAGGATGTAATTAGAAGGGAGTGTGTGCAGAGAAAAGCCAATGGAGGGCACGGACAAGGAGAAGAGGGACACCGATAGTACTCGTCCTGAGTGGGGACAGTTCACTGAAGAGCATACTAATTGAAGGAAACATGGAGAGGGGAGGAACTGCAGAGGAAGACCTAGGATGAAATATTATGAGAAGCAGGTGATGGGAAATGTCAGCGCAAGGAGCTCTGGGAGAGAATGAGTAGTAATTGAGAGATTGGAAGAGGTCGAATATATATATATATATAGATTGTATATGTTTGATTGAATAAATATATATTATATTAAACCCAGTGGGTCACGGTAGTCCAAGGGGTAGAGCGTTGGACTACTGACCGGAGGGTCCCGGGTTCGATTTCCGGGCAAGGCAGCTCCACTCAAGCTATGTGATTTTTTGGGTCTTCCTGGGAATCCATAACCGGCACAGGGGAAAGGAACTGGCCCCCCTACCTCGATGTGTGAATATTCGCACGCCGTCGGGCTTAGTACTGGGTGAGCTCTGCCATCACCTACTAAACCAACCTTCGAGTTGATTACTGTGATTATGGTTTAATATCAAACCCATTGTGATGATGAGGATGTGCAAGAAATGTAGGGGAAGATATCCGATACGGCTTTAATTTGATCTCTAGAAAAAGTACCGAAGGATCAACAGTTTAACGTCCTATCCGATGGACAGCAATCGGCATCCAGATAACTTCGAAAGGAGAGTCTGGAATTCAAACCCGGACCCTCGGGGTTGGAAACCAGTACACTAGTCACAACATCTACCCAATCCCCACATGGTAACATTTTTTATGCCAAAACTTTAAGGATCCCAATCACTGCTTGATTGTTTTCTCTTTGTAAATAATAGATACTTCACTCCAAATATAAGATTCCATTTTCCGGTCATGACTACACCTTTGGAGATGGGAGGCGTCAAAGGGCACGGAGAGTGTGCTATTCGGATTCAGATCGGAAATGTAAATGGAAGGGGTAAAGTGACCGCATTCGGAGTCGTAGCAGGAGGGGTGAGCGCACCTCCACGGCCCACCGGCGTCTCCTAGGAGATCGCGGATCCAGTAACAGCTCTCGACGCTGATAGAGGGAGGGAGTTTACTCCCCATTGCTGTTACAGCGCTCCCAAGGGAGACGAGGTGCAACTACATGGGCACCGCTTCTAACAGCCCCGAACCCAGAAACTAACTGATCAGAAGAAACGAAGGTATCCTCCTCGCGTGGGAACACAATAGGCCAGAGGGTTGAGGGGCGCTGAAGGGAGGGAGGGGGGAGGTGGTTTGCATTTCTTACACGCGAAGAGTTAGTTCGCTTCGCATCGATCCGCCCCCGCTGACGTCCTCTCCCCTCCCGGCCACACCTCCCCTCCACGATCAACAGCGACGCATAAATCCGTCCACGGAAGGTGAGGTTGCTACTCTCGTTGGAGAAAGGAGGATGAAAATATTCAGATACACCCGACGACCCCCCCCCCCAGTGAATTCTTGCCAAAGAATCCAAAAAATCTAATGAAACGCTCGAGGTTCTATTGGCCAACGACGCGAGGAATCCCAAACTCGTATTAATAAATATTAACCTAGAGTTACTTCGTCCGCAGAGAGGATTCGGCCTGTCACTAGAAACAAACACATTTGGAATTAAAATGTAGTCACGCCGTCACTTTTTCCGAGCCACACTTGGTCATCGTTTCGACTCTTTGTTTCTCGCGCTATGTCCCGATCATTTTTCAGGTACGGTTAAACACAAAAGTGAGTACGTGACGCTCATAACTACCAATTATTGGAGACGAACCTTGCACTATGGTAAACTCGTAGGAAAACATTTCTAACTTCGGCAGTATGTGAGATCCAGGACGCGATAATTGTGGAGAGGATCGAGATGGTAACGTGGGTGGCTTACCATCAAGAGGGTCCAGGTTCGAATCCTGGAGGTGGCAGATATCTTTCAGTGGCATCCCGATTCCTACTTGAGGTGCTTTGTGGAAAGCACTTGAGAGGGAGTACACTGTCCCTCGGGTGGGACTTTAAACTACCGCCTCCAGACGCCTTTCCTATTAAGAGTAGGCTAATGTCGACGCCGGATTTCTCTGAGCCCTTCCTCCTTTCCCATCCATCCCTGATAGCATAAATCACCTCAGCTGTCGGTCGCCTCCCCTAAAACCACTGCTACTACGATAACTGTGGATGGAGAGGTGGAAAAAGGAGACGAATATATGTAATACCGAAGTTGCTTAGTCGAAACGCAAGCTAAATGGCAACCTCACGGACTCTTTAAGGAAGTGCCCCTCGGTGAAGATTCTTATTGGAGCAGCGAGTGAGGAAGACGGAATCTTGATCGTTGGGGTTTAGGCTACGTGTGGCATCGTTGCGCCACGGTACGGAATACAGAAGACACATTTTGTTGCTTAGCTATGTAAATGATAAGCAAAAGCTGTTATTGAATTTACAAGTTTTTAAGAGTCACTGCATGTAGAGAATTCAATAGAATTTTCAGATAATTTATCTTCGCGAAATCAGAACTACTGTAGGAACAGGGACAAGGAATCCTATATTTGACAATTTTTATTTGACGCAAAAAATGTAATGGGTGTCGAGAAGACACAAAAAATTAATACCGACGTGGTTTTCTAACATCCAACGTAATCGGCTATCACCTCGCCAGCAACATCTCCGGCGAAGCAAATGGGAACAATTTTAGCCAGAGCAAAATCATTGTTAAACGGAGGCGTTTCAATTTAGCACGGAACCTATACTATATTCCCGATGTATCTCTAGTATCACTATGTATTCTCTAGTATATTCCCGATGTATGCGCGTGATCACTTTTAAATTTCCAAGAACATGGAATAGGCAACGAGAAATATTATGGAATTTTTGTGATTTTCATATATTTTTTGCTTGCAGTATGATAGCGAATAATACAAATATTCAATCAATTAAATGTTACGCGGTTACATTACACTACTCACGACAGTACACGGTCTGTGTGGGTGAGAGATATTAAATCGTCAACGGAATACTAGTAATAATCTCATCGAAAATTATTGAAATAAGCAGATCGGACCAATACTTCAAACACGCAACCACAGTCACAATAATTCAAAGGCTGCTTTCAGGGAGATTTTCCGCCATATTTTTTATGTCCATTGTTGCTTATCAACCCTATCAGGAACGCGAGTTAACTTCTCCAAAGTGTACAAGAAACTATGTTCCCGTAAATTTTCCCATCGTCCACAGCGGCGAATCTATTGGTGTAAACTTCTCCGTCCTCCTTCCTTATTCCCTCTTGGAAGTTTTCTGATGTATGGATATATTGTATGGATATTATTTTACTGTAGTTAACATACAATCGATATCTACTTTGTCTAAATTGAAAAATAAATAAAACTAAAATGAAACTTTATTCGAGAATTTTACATGCATATAATGTAGAACGAAACCTTCTGCCCTTCATTGGTCCATCTAGCGAGTATGAAAAGGGCTGTCCAAAGATAAACTTGGGCCTCTCTTTAAGGGGACAAATGACAGAGATGTTGGCGGCGACTGATCAGTCCATTGCAGAAGTAATTAGAATTTTGACGTTGCTCGTGAACACGGTGTTGAATTAGATATCGGGCCATGCTGATTTTAATGATTTGTTAATAGTCATAGTTTCATCATTTGTTGAGACTAGAGCGCAACAGACTTCCAGGTGTATTGTAAACTGGAGGGGACGTCACAAAATTTTTAATTAAAAGATCAAAATGGAATCTAATATCATTTTTATCAAGTCCCTTAAGCTACAACTCAGTTGGGGATCAAGATGTTGCGGCGGCTATCGTACTGGCTTCCTACCTAGAGGTCCCAGATTCGATCCGGGCACCTCGATCCCTACTTGAGGTGCTTTGTGAAGGGCACTTTGAGTGAGTACGCCGTCCGTCGGATGGGACGTTAAGCTGCGGAGCCCCTAGCGGCTTTCATTAATAGTAGGCTAATGCCGATGCCGGGTTTCTCTTCACCCTTCATATTTTCCTGTCCATCCCTAATGGCGCAAATGACTTAGCTGTCGGTCGACTCCCCTAAATACGACTACTACAACTCAATTTGCAAGTCCTCTAAAAATAGTGTTCAATGTAATATAAAACTTCCAAAATCATATCCTGCATCGTAAAATGTAGAAAATTTGTGTCATAACATATTTATCTCCATTACAAGGCTCAGTCAGGGTAATCTCCAAGGACTTGTAAATTAACTTATAACTTTGATAAATAATTGGCACCGATGTATTCAAAGTGGCGATTTCGGGTGCAAAAAGCCATTTTGAAGGAGAATTGAGGATAATAGTTAGTAAGACTGAATGGAATTCTGCAAAGGTCACTGGATATTTATAACACAACACTTGAAATTCCACATTGAGGTTTTGCTTAGGTTTTCAAGAGCACAGTAGTGTATTAAATTCAAACTGGGATATATTATTCACTGAGTAATAAATGAAAATAACATGCTCTCTGAAAGGCATTACTATAATACACATCATAAACCAATGTGCGGCATTAAGATCGGGGAGAACGATGGTATATAGCATAGGTTACAACCGAATTCATCAGGTGAAGCAAATTCGTGGTAATCATCACACCTCTAAGGATTTCATTGGCACACTGCGCAATGGTGCTTTGTATGCACTCATTGATGAGAATAATGGTCAGTTTCCAAGCACATCTGGTGAATTTGACTAGCCACACTCGATGGAGGAGTCACCAGGTGCAAAGGGATTTTCGCAGTTTATGGATTCATCCTGAAAGTTGTATGAAAATTACAAATTCGTGTAAATTACTGACTCTATAGCGGGATGAATAATTTTACTGAACCATCTCTATTCGAAATAGAATTCATGTGATAATAGGGAGATAGCTCTATATTCCCAAACTATGATTAGGATCTGGAAATAAAAACTCAGCATTCGTCACTAGAATAGTATAGCCCTTCGTTCTATTGGCCAAATGTATGTACAGAAGCATATAGAAAGCATAATGCTGACACATTTGTTACACCCAATTATAATTTCACTTTCGAAATTGCAGAAACTAACTCAATGGAAATTCGCCAAACCACAAGGGCGTTTGGAAAAACTTATTATTTTTTGTCCTTCTCCTGAATTTCGCGACTGACACGAAACACAGTTTTACGCTTATTTTGTGCTATGCAGATCTTGTTTTGTTGTTTTTTCTCACCGGCAAAACACCATGCCTTTTCCTCCGCATTAATATTGAAGAGAACGGGTGATGATGAACCACCTTGCCTCACTTCCACTCACTGCCCCAGCATTGCTCACCCCGACTCTCCGTTTGCTATTCACACCTCTACAGTCTGAGACATGCACAGGTTCCGTAGAAGTCGTCCCGTCTACTTCACCTAGATGCAAAATGTTCACTAATTATGCCAGGTTAAATCATTCCAGTGCCTTTTCTACCTAGCATTCAAATTCATCCTGGTTGCACTCTTATGTAACTTCCTAAGAGCGATCTCATTATTCCTATGGCTTCATAGGTACCCATATATAGTTTGGCTTTAATACCAATATATATTTAGGATTTAGTTTGCCAGTCATCCAAGGGTTGACAAACATTGTTGGGGGCAAAACAAATGTTACCCAGTTTTTGAGAAAGAGGAAGGTAATTAAAATATTTAAATAAGAATTCACAAACTAGAGCAGGTGAAACAGTTTACGTATCTCGGAAGTGTTTTGGACCCAAATATTCAGAGCAGAAAAATCAGAATTTCGAAACGCAATTAAACTTTCACCAGGAGGAAGGAATAGATGACAGGGACTTTAGGTTATGTTGTGAAGAAACAACTCGTAAAAACTAACATATGGAGTGTAATTTGGTAAGGCGCGGAAACATGGTCACTGAAGCAGAAGGATACACGTAGATTGGAGGCTTTTGAAATGTGGGTGTGGAAAAGGATGGAGAAGATGAAATGGACTGAAAGGAAAACAAATGAGGGAGTGCTATGGATGGTGGGCGAGAAGAGGGGATTGTTGGGAGAGGTTCAAAGGAAGTAGAAGAGATGAATTCAGAGCATTTAGGCTTGCGAGATGAAGATACAAAATGGAAAACTAACAAGGGAGTACAAATCATGGTGAAAGAGGAAGGGGAGAGAATTGTTGGTAGAAATACGAACGAAGCAGAATAAATGGATGCAGATTATTTGGATTTCGCGATTGAATGTGAAAAACCGCATTAGAGGGAAGGATTTTTGGCGACCGAGTTAGGGGGAGGATTGAGATAGATTCACTGAACTGAATGAAGGGAGGAAGAAAGCATGCGGCATTGGAGAGAGGCTTACGTACGAATTTCAGGTTATGTTGGGGAAGGAGAGGCAAAGAAATGAATCACTATTCAATCTTTGTCTCTCCAAAAGCAACTTTAAACAATAGAATACCAATTCAAAAAATAATTGATCAGGAAATTAGCTACATGTTTAAATTAATCCCCGAGGGTTATAGATTTCATCCTCTGGCGACAGGAGGAGGAGCCTCGTTCGGGCGACTGAATGGTGTCAGGGTGAGGTGAGTGCCGCCCAGTAGCAGGGGTCCGCAGCGAGATGCTGCGTTCAAATGTCCTAAACTTGAACGTCACCGCCCGATCTCTAATTACTTTTCAATGAGACAAAATTGCAGTTTCGATGTACTCCTTCAAAGAGAAACAAAGTAAAGGAGAGAACGTTTAAAATTCAAAATTGGCAATCGCAGCAGTCCACCGTACGATGGCATTGCTCCCTTCGAGAGTCGTGTCATGGAAGAGCGGAAAAGGCACGCTCGCCTGCCCAGTGGGCCACGCCCCCTACACGTGGACGGGTGGGGGGGAGGGGGCGAGGGCCCGATAGGCCGACGGGAGGGCTCCAACGATGACCCACGGCTCCCGAATAACGAGGACGGCGGGAGAAGGGCCCCTCTACTTAGAGATTCCCTTTCGAACCGATCGCATCGATTACCAAGTAAAATCCCTACTCGGGCAGCATCCGACACAACCCTCAAAAGTCCTGGGCAGTGCGCCGTCATTGCGTCCATCTTTCTGAGTGCCGGCAAGCCACGTGGACGGATGATGGCAACGAGGGAGAGGCCAGGGGAAGCCCGGGGAGGCCCACGCGCCCGATTCACTCACCGAAACACGCCGTCTACCACCCCAACGCAAAATGCTACGGAGCAAGAAAACTGCTGGTCGATGTCAGCCTCTGTATTGACCAAACCGATTCATATAATTATCGCCTTGGTTCCGCAATGTGTTATGCAATATGTGTTCCGCAGTGGTACTCACACCCGCAAGCATATATATATATATATATATGTATGTATGTATGTATGTATGTATATGTATGTATATATATGTGTGTGTGTGTGTGTGTGCATTCAAATACGAAAGCCCGCCATACGGCGCACAAATATTCATTCAAACATACAGGTCCCCCGGTTAAGGAAATATTTTTACATTGGTGATCTGCTCAAAAACCGCCTTCCCCACATGTCCTGTATTCGCCTTTTATGTGTTTTCCTATCCCCTTTCCTTATACCTATTTCTATGTTTGATTGAATGTATATATATATTTATATACCATGAATAAAGTAATCAACCCGAATATCGGTTTGATAGGCGATGGTAGTTCACCAAATACTAAGCATAACGGCGTGTAAAATACACACTTAAGGGTAGAGGGGGTCGGTTCCTTTCCCTATGGTTTCCCAGGAAGTTCTTGTATTAAAAAATCATACAGGGTGTGGAGAAGAATGGGGAAGGTGAAATAGACCAAAAGGAAAACAAATGAGGATGTACCAGAGATCGTGGGTGAGGAGAGAGGTTTGTTGGGAGAAATCCTAGGGAGAGAGGAAAATGGATGAATGGTGTATTAATCGGCAATGTGATGTTGAAGACTTTGATAGAGGGGAGAATGTTAGGCAAACGAGGAAAGGGCAGGAACAGGATAGGGATGTTGGACGTGATGAAGAGAGGAAGGAAGTACACAGAGATGAAGAGGGACTTGTAGAGTAGGATACTGGATTGTGTTTTGTTAGGAGTGACATAATATTTATTTGGCAGTTGTGTCCATCCAAAACCTACCTTAACCGGTAGATTAACTTATAAATTGTAAAAAAATATATATACACACACGTATATGTGCATAGATATTAATCATACGAAGGAGCGAGGTGGCGTTGGCAACACAAATACAGATAGAAACATAAAAAAAGGATACTTGGCACGTATTCCGAAATTTTCGCAGTACCACCCTCTTCTGCGGACAGTTGTATGAGAGTAACATCCTCCCCTCTTCACAGTCTTCCGCATTCCATCGCCGATCAAACTGCTTTTCATTCATCACTCCTACGTTTTTTAATTTCTTATTTCGATTTGATTTCCTATACGGTCATCTTAGCTTTTCCATTCTTCTCCACACCAGTATCGCTAAAGACTCCAAATCCACGCCTATTTTTTTGCTTTATCGGCCAAAATTCCGAGCTGTGAAAAACCACCCTCCGTGAAACTTAAAGTGGATTATAAGCATATGAAAATACGTTCATTGAATGACAGGGAATGTCAGCTTTTTGGACAGTCATGTGTGCAAAATGCTGCTTAAAGATAGTGCTAGGGCCACTAATGGTAAAATGATGGGCCAGAAAATGGTTAAAAAAATTGTGAATTGGAAGTGCTCACATCTACTGCGGAGAAACTAACACGCAAGCAATGGAAACAAATTAAATGTATGACATTCATCATTGTGCTTCGAAATTATTTCAGAATTGATCTCGCACTGTTTACTTTAATGGACGTTCCTGCCAACGGGGACTCACGTGTGTCGGACTGGTGCCGGGGAGTAAATCACGCCCAGGGCGAGGTGGTGGTGGTGGCAGTAATTCTGGGGTCTCTTGCCCCGCTTGAATCGAGTCTACGGCAGCGAGAGGGATGGCGATGGAGATTTCTGGGGCGACGGAAAGCGACAAGGCGGCCGGCCTTATTTCAGGGCGGCTCTCGATCGGGCGCCGACTGTCTCTCCCCGGCCCTGCCGAGGGGCGAGGTGGGAACGGGAGGTGGTGGGGGGTCACTGCCGCCACTCGCGGAGGAGGACCACTCATCCGGGGCGACCTTGGGCGAGGTCAACGCGACCGACACACGGCAGGGTCAGCCGAGGAAAACAAGAGAGTCAACGACGTCGGACTCCCTCCCTCGATCTCTCTTTCCTAGAAGACATGCCCATGCCAACGCCGGCGCTACCACGTCTACCTCGTTGGCGTCACCTTGCCCCGTAAGGATTTCTCTGCAAGATTCAACCAACACTTCATGTAAAATCCACCGTTTGATGCATATCGCTGCTTCGATCACAGCCGTTAAAATCGCCCAATGTAGTTAGTCGTGTTTCTTTACTGAAATAATCCATTGGCAATTTAAACTGCATTTCAGTGTAAGAAGCAAACATTCACTAACGCACGAATAATGAAAAACAATTGCCAGTTAAACAAGTTTATGGTGGGTAATTGTTTGTCCAATCTCAAAGTGAGGGTTGTCCCTACGTCGCGCCGTTCCATTTCACTTCAGCAAGCAGCTAATTCTTCATCATGTGTTACTAATATGTGTATTTTGTTCGTTAACCTTAGACGTGCATCCCATTTAGTAAGCATTAATAGAATATTTAATGAAAACCTTGGGAAAAGGTATCATTAATCGCTATCATTAAAAACAATTGGAACATTGGAATTCGTGAGTGAAGCTGATTAAGAAATACATCGTGTTTATTTATCTTCGATCACGGCCTCATTCGGAATAACAAGAAATTAGCAATCGAAGAATTCAAAATTTGAATTAGACTAACGGTAAACTGGGGTTGAACTTGGTGTGTATATATATATATATATATATATATATATATATATATATATATATATATATATATATATATATATATATATATATATATGGAGCTTGGGTGGAGCTGCAGGTGCCCAAAGTGCCTTGCCCGGGAATCGAACCCGGGACCCTCCGGTCAGTAGTCCAACGCTCTACCCACTAGACCACCGCGACCCGCCTATATATATATATATATATATACTATGTGAATGAATATATATATGTGTACACACACACACACTATTAGACACACACACGTACATTTACCTATCAGGCAGTACTATCGTTTCTTCTGAGGAAGACGGAGCTAACTCCCGTTATGTCTTATTTTTATGTGTACTTATATTGTTTGTTGCTGTCCAAGTTTTTTATTCCAATAAATAATATTGTTTATTATTTTATACACACATACACACTCATAGAGGCGAGGTGGAAGAAGAAGAGAGGCTACCGACCGGTGGACCGGGTACGATTCCTGGGGATGACTCTCGAATTTCCAATTCTTAGGAATTTCGAATTCTGCGTTGGATTTTTTAATATTATTTTAACACGCGATGCATTTCAGGAGTTAATTATTTGTTTTTACACCCTATTCGTTATGTATTCGGGACCCTATGATTTGTTGGCTATAATCACCTTAGGAATTTGATATTTCTTTATTCGTCCACCGTTCGTAATAAGCCATTTGTTTGGACTGGGGAATATCTTGGATATACTCGGTGGCAACGTCATTCGTGGAAAGCTCTGGAGAGAAATCGGAAGGAATTGTCGTATTAGCTTTCCCCTCGCCATCAGCCTGAATGACATCGTTAAAATCCCTTGAGCACGAAACAAGGGTTGCTTCCCAAAGTAATCACATAACAGTTCAGCTACATCAACAAAAATACCCCACAATTTACCAGAAAAGTGAGTGGGAGGGTGTGCAAGCATCAAGGGGAATGGATAAGGGATGACGGAAGGGAAGGGTGTTTAAGGGGTGACGGAAGGAGAAAGAACATCCACTTTAAATCCATGAAAATATGTACACAGTGCAAACAAACGATGTACACACATACACACGTAGCGGAAATCTTGAAACAAGAATCGAAAAAGTTTTAAATAAATGTTTTACTTTACGTTTCATGTCACATATTCTGTAATTCCGTGACACATAACGTCATGTCGCGTGCTGGTTTTAACCAACCCATCCACCAGGCGTTGAGCCTTCTCAATTCTCCAAAAGTGAAGCTCTTTTCGTCGGATCTCATGCGATAAATGCAAATCCCAAATGGTATCTAACGAGATATTGGTAGCACCATTCCTTGACCTTAGGTCCATCGTTGCCAAATACGTGTCTGATTAATCTGAATTTTCCATTAGATTTCCTGCAGATTTGACGCACATCTACATGTATACTTTACCCCGCAAATCGTCGTAAGGACGTGAGGCACGGAGTATTACGTTACCAGACATTCTACTTTTGTAATTATTCGTTTAAAATCTCGTATGACGTTGCGTAACTATCTATTAGTTTCAATTTTAAAAAGCTTATACTTCCTCAATAAGTGCCTATGATCCAAGGAAGACATGATACCACCCGCCCTCCTTGCTCTTCAATTCAGAATTCATTGCAACTTTGCCTCTCCATCTGCCGGGCCGGGCTTTGCAGTAATCGGGGCTAATAGTCGTAATGTTATCCAACAAAAGGTGTTGAATAAATTAGAGAGATACCTTCCTCAATGGCTCTTCTATGTATAACTGGAGGAAGTTTCATTGCTTGAGGATAGAGCTCACGTAGTACTAAGTCCAACGGCGTGCGAAATTCACACATCCGAGTAATAAGGGGTCCAGTTCCTTTCCCTGTGCCGCCTGTGGTTTCCCAGTAAGATCTGGTCCCCGAAGATATATCACATATCGGGTGAAGCTGAGAGTCCCCAAAGGTATTCCCGGGTATTGAACCCGGGCCCACCTGTTAGTAAACCAGCGCTCTAGAACTGCATCACCACGTCCCCATCATTATGCAAAGCTAAACGACATCGCTATTTATGCCATCCTTTCACGATCATATAAAGAGCATGCCTCTGATGTTTAAACATTATGTATATATTTTTCCTCGGAATCGCCTCTGGTGACGACTCCTCTCAAAAGACCTCTGAAATGAAATGCCTGTGTCCCTGCCAGGTTTACATTTAGGCAACTTAGAGGTATATCGCGTAATCCCCTCCTCTTGAACTTCTTGATCAATCCACCCCTCGACACACCACACGTATGTACTTGATCATGTTTTGCGAGACCTAGCGAATTACACCCCGTGACTTGTACTCCTTTGACTCCATTCTAATCCACGATAATACGCTAGGAATAAGGATGAGAGCAGGCAATAATAATATGTTTACTTGGCTATTTATGGCCACATTATTAGCTGAATATTGACTAATATTACCGAGCAATTTTCTAATGTGTGATGAATGTATATTTTTCAGAATGAATGGTAATAGCTATTGACATTATGAATCTAAAATTTTATTATTTATTTGGTCTAACTTCAGTCTAGTTTTAAAATAATTGCCTGTCAAACTTGCGAGATGAGGACACTGCTTCTCAACTATGAGAAGTAGCATTATCCATACCTAAGTGCATACACGCTTCCCATAAATCAGTAGGGTGAGGTGGGAGGGTGGCCGGGGCAATGAAACCCTAACCATCGCTATCCCATCGGTTGTTCCAATTACGAAGCAAACCAGATGGCTGCGTAAAGCAAATACAAACGAACCTGAAGGTTAATCCTCGACAGTAAATTCAATGGCACATCTCTCCTTCGCCCTGAATGGGACTCCTTTTGCGACGCTGAATCCGGGGCACTCAAGTTTGTAGCACATTCTCGTCACGTAGTGCCCATTGAAAACTGTAAATGAACTCAAGCGTACTTATCGATTCCCATTGACTAAATCAAAGAAATGTTGGGTTTATGGAAGAAAGAAGTATCATCAGCCAATCAATAGAAAACTGTGTTTCTATTGCTGAGTAGATCATTTGAACTTCAATCACCATACTCCTGTGCCTTAAAGCTGAGCATCGCTGCGCATCGCAGGGCTCATTACGAGCTATTGTGTACGCCAAGTACACCAGTGTCCGCCATCATTCGTGGAAAGCTAAGTTTCTGTGAGGAAAATAGAGTGAACTTGGCTGAACTTAGAACTGACATTTGTCGGAGGAATGTATGACCGTCAGCTGAACTGATTGACTGCAGAAAGAATAGATTTGTCTTCGTTTTTTCTGCGCAACATTCGCGACGACAGCCCAAGAGGGAAACACTGAGGCTGAAATTGGCAGGCACTGACGAAAATAGTTAGGAACATACACGTTAAAATAAAACTCACTTTCATGGCTGGCGTCCCAACGCCCCCCCCCCCCGCCCCACGTTCCCTCGGGCCGAATTGGGCGGAGCGTCACATTTAGAAATTTGTGGATCTGATTCATTTGTGGATTGTCCATCCTGCATTGATGGAATGCCACTTGATATTCGGTGGCTGCGCTGAATGCTAGACTGCCCTTTTTAATTGAATTCCTTACTTGGGTTTTTAATAGAGTGAGTGGAGTGGTTAGTAACAGTTCCGGTCGCCCCCTTCCACGTACCTTTTAAGTTGATCACGGATTGTCATGTATTTGGAAGCGTTGGAGTCGATGTATTATTGTCATTTAACACCCCCTGCCACACGTCTTTGCGACAGTTTGGTGTGGGTGGTGCTTTGATGTAGATAGACGTAGATGAACCGATTATTTTATTTCATTTTGTTTCAACCCGTTATAAACACCATTTTTAAATGTTCTTGAACTCATAGTTTAGTAATTGACTATCTGTGACTCGCTATTTCCCAGTATATTGAGGTGAGAGTAGTGGATAGGACGTTGAACAACGGGTCCCCAACCCTGATTTGTGAATTTTACAAGCCGTTGGGCTTAGTATTGGGTCAATGTACCATTACCTAGCTACCTAATCAACCTTCGGGTTGATTACTGAGCTTATGGTTTATGTATTAAATATGTATTCGCCTCCCCTTAAACCCACCGCTCTCCTCTAGTTTTATCCTTCTCCTCCGTTCCTTCTGTCGGAAAAAGAGTGTGGTCGTGGCACCGAAAATTTCGGAAAACATGCGAGTGTCCTTTTTTGTTTCTTTTTATATGTGTTCGCTAACGCCATCTTGCTCCTTTGTTTGATTCATTATTCCCATTCGTGAGACTTCCACAGAATTTAATTTATATAATGTATTTATAAATAATATAAATCTGTGTGGGTTTTTGGGCACGTTTAAACATTACTACAGCTAAAAGAAGCGGTATGCTATTGAAACACTGTTGTAGCGATGAAATCCAGTAATATATTTTAAAAGACTTCAGAAACAAGTAATCCTTCCCTATTAGACGTCACTTCTGTCAAAGAAATATGCAGAGGAAAACCAGACGTGGTATTTTCTACGGCAATATGTGTACTTGAATAGAGGTATTTGTATATCTCATAATTAGCAAAGGTTTTAGTTGTTTTCTAAGTTTTCGAGATAAACAGCATCAGTTTCATAAAAAAACAATAAATACACTCATACAACTGGAAGAGTATTGGCCCATTGGCAGGTTGAAATATCCGTGGTTCAAGTCCCGATCAAGGAAAGTTTTTGCATTTATGTTCTGCATATATGCACACAAACGTACGTATACATATATATGCATACATAAATATCGTTTAAGTTTTAATTAAAATATTATTTCGTGTGCGTACTGATGACAAGAAAGGAAGAAAACACCAGGGTGTATGAAGTAAAAACTCTGGTGGCGGACGGTGGCGAGCACCTTGAGAAAACAATGCGCCTTCGGCGTGATAACAGTGATCAAGGCGAGTAAACATAAATACAGAACCATACTCTAAGCCGCTGGAAAGAGCCCTTTCGGTTGATTTAGAACATCTCTGGGGACTTCCAATATTTTATTAATAAAACGTCTGAGCTCTCTCAGAGACTCCTGATTCCTTCATCCACGTCCCCCAACAAAAGCACTCCATTAACCGCTCGTTCGCTTCCACCTTCTGCTGCTTTTCCCCGCGCATGCCTACCGGTGGTGCGCACTCATAAGCGCATCCACACGCGTTCCTCATTTCTCGAGTGCACCCCAAACCCGTGGTGGCATGTGTGCACGCGGCTATCGAGGGACATAGAGGGCGGAGCGGAGAGATGGATTCTCACCTTGCTTGAGAGCCGCCAGAGTCCCCGGGGTGGCCGCGGGGGGCACGACTGTCGGAGGTGGTGTGAGCGGCCCGCCCCCCGGGGTCCCCGCCGCACAGGCAACCCCCAGCTTGTCGAGCATGTGGGCGTCGAAAAGGATGTGGTGGGCCGTGGCCGACGGGAGGGGCGAGGGCCCTGGCGGCGGGGCCACTGTTGGGGCCCCCGGCCCCCGGGGCGGCGGGCCATCGGGTTCGAAGTCCGTTCCGTCCCCGAAAACCAGCAGCTCCGGGTGCAGGGCGCCGCCGAAGGCGCCTCCGGCGCGGGGGTGCGCGTGGAAGGCGCCCCCGTCGTCCAGTGTCGCCCCTCCTCCTCCCTCCTCATCTCCCTCCTCGCCCTCCTCCTCCCCATCCTCCCCATCCTCCTCGCCATCCTCCTCCTCCCCATCCTCCTCTTCGTCCTCCTCCTCCGGCCGCGCCGCTCCGCCGCGCCTCCGCTTGCCCCGGCGCCTCCTTGCCGGCGCGGGCACCGGCGAAGGGTCAAAGAAGCTAAGGTTGAACTCGGAGCCGCCGGCGTCGAAGGTGACCACGTCGCCGTGGTGTGCGGCGTCGCCCGCCGCCTTCTCCACGGGGTTCGACGAAAGCACCCCCAGCCCCGAGGGGTCCACGAGCTTGAAGACGTCCATGGCGCAGACGAGCGCCTCCCCGATCTAGACGCGCGAGGTCCCGATAGGGCAGGGTTGGCGGAGAGGCGGAGGGCTGGCACACGGCTGGCCCACAGTCATTCATTCATTCGGTCGAGGCCCCAAATTCGATCGACCTGCCGCCGGCGCCGTCGGAACGTGGGCCGGAATACGGAGGCTCCTCCGGCAGGAGGTTCGGGGGATGGCCCTCGATGGGCATCCGAGTGGATGGACGGCGACCGCTTTCGAGACGGGCGGAACTCCCGTGCACCACAAGCACGCACACGCAAACACACGAGAGAACACACGAGGCACACGCTGGCGAGCGAGGTGGGGGAAAGAGAGAGAGAGGTGACGGTGGCGCCCGCATCCAGCGCCGCTGCACGACGATCGCCACTCGCGCTCCCGGCCGACGAAGACTCGCTCAACTCGCGCGCACTTCCCGGCGAGCACACGCACCACCGTGGCACACAGCAGACCGAGAGACGGCGGCGGAGACTCCAACGAGCGAGCAGGCGAGCAGCGCCAGCCCCCCTCCCATCGGCCCCCTATCATCCCCCTACCCTCGCCGCCCCCTCCGACCGCCAACGCGGAAGAAGAGCCTCCCCCTCCCCCTCCCTGGCAGCAAGAGAGGGAGGGCGGAGGGAGAAGGGGAGGGAAGGTGGAGGGGCGGGCGAGAGAAAGGTCGGCGGCCCCTAGGGACGGGAGTGCGAGGGGGAGGCGGGCGGCGAGAGGATGCGGAGGAAGGTAGGGGGGTGGGGGGAGGGCCACGTCGACGCCGTGCAGAGGACGGGTGCGAGGCGAACCGCGGAATCGTCTGCTCCCCACATGCGCCCGCCCTCCTACTCCCCGAGCATCGCACCCGCACCACGCCTCTCCCCCCCCCTCGCGCCCACCTTCCGACGCCACGCACGCACGCGCCGTTGCTGTGCCTTCGCTGCGGGGGTCCATGCGGCGCGGGGCTGAGACGCCCCTCAACGCCGGAGGATACTCTCGGAAGCGTCGCTCGTGAGGACGACGGAAAAGTCCCCCTCCCCTATCTCCCATGCCAACGGTTTATTAACTCCGAATTCCCCCCCCCCCGCAACGACTCCATTTTCCTCCTCTGTACCACGCACGACGAGGACCCCACACCCCAGGGGGAGGTCCCCTTCCCTCCCTGATGGAATGGATTGGGTCGGGGGTGACGCGCCCACTCCTTTGCTGCCGTACTTCGGGGACTGGGATGGGGAACGACCGGGTGAACGGGGGGGGGATAATGTTCGGAGGGAGGGGAGCTGTCGGGGAGACTTCGACGCGCGCGAGTTGGTGACGGGGGAGGAAAGCGTGATTTAGTGATGGGAGCGTGACGGGAAGGGTAGCGTGACGAGGGATGAGCGTGCGAAGGAAGATACATGCGTGATTGGTGCGTGTGTGTGGGAGATGCATACATAACTGGGCTGTTTGACGATGGTTGGGAAGAAAGACTAGAAAGGGGTGTGTGACGGGAGAGGGACGCGTGATGTAGGGAGGGATGGAAGACTTCCCGCGTGACATCCCGCGTTACGAAATAAGTTTCCGAGCACAAGACCCCTAATACTATTCCGGGTACGTTTAATGTGGAGATATGACGAACGCGGAAATCTTTCCATCGCTACATAATTCGCGTTTTTTAACCCTGTCTAAAAGTATCTCACTTGTCCTTAAGGCAGCTCCTCAGATGCTCCCCCGATGTGCCTACCTCAAATGAGGCTCAGTGATAGTGCCACTAATCGGTGCATCACCCGCATCATTATGTCCATGTCTGTCTCTCCATGTTCATTGGTGCATTAAGCCTTTCGATGTTTATCCTTTCTCATATCTCAGGTTCTCATGAATTTACAAACTGGTTATATCTGGCCAAACTGGCACACAGACCATTCAAGAAGTGGAAGACCATTACCATCACTCACAGACGATGCTGACGATCACAGTGAAGTAAGGACAGGAAGACTTGATCCTATTAGACCGATGAGCAACCATCCAGCAAGTAGTTAGCACGCTGGGTTCCTCAGCTACCGACTCCTTATCAGAAGCAAACAGGGCGCGGCCTGCAATCGCGACCACAGCGCGACTGGCAGTTAAAGCGATGTGGCATTGAAATGTTGTCACAACCCCCCTATTCTCCCAATCTCACCCCAAGCGAATTTTTTAAATTTCTATGACTACAAAAACCACTGGGGGTGTTGGAGAGTAGAAAACATAAGTAACGTCATTCGAGAGGTGGGACAACGGTTTCCCGGGTTCGATTCCCGGTCAAGGTACTCCGGGCACCTGCAGCTCCACACAAGCTAGTTGATTTTTCGGGTACCAGGTCTTCCTGGGAAACCATAACCGGCACAAGGAAAGGAACTGGCCCCCCTACCCTGATGTGTGAATATTCACACGCCGGGTGAGCTCTACCATCACCTACTAAACCGACCTTCGGGTTGATTACTGTGTTTACGGTTATGTATATATATATATATATATATATATATATATATATATATATATAAAATATATTATAATATATAATAAATATATATATGTATATATAATATATTATAATATATAATAAATATATATATGTCCCTCCCATGGACTACAACCTTGTCGTGGTGGAAGGGCTTGTGTGTTCCGATGACCCCTAGAGCTGCGCTGGCGGGAGTAATAATAATTACTCCTGGAAGGGTCACCCATGCCAGATAGGTCGAAGGTTAGGAGCCAGACGAAAGGTAGTCCACGCAGCGTCTGTTCCTCAGTGAGGCGGCTGCAATGGCGTCTGACCCCAGTGGGGCGGCCATTAAGTGATGGTGTCACGTTAAAAACACTATTGAGGAAGGCAACGGGAAACCACCTCAATTATGATTCCCAAGAATATTATGATGAGCACTATAGATAATATGAGTCCTGGCAACTACGGGACTCGGCCCAAGAGGCCGTGTGTCGTGCCCGGCAGCGGGAGAGGCAAGGCTTCCGCGGTCGTCATCCCACGAAACCCTTGCAGGGAATAAATAACAGCAGCAGGACAGAAGACGCAGAAGAAGACGAAAGTAGGTAGAATAGGAACATGGAACGTCAGGACAATGTTGAGGAGAGGCAAATTAGAAAATATTAAGCGAGAGATGGAAAGAGGTAACATAGATGTTTTAGGCCTCTGCGAGGTGAGATGGAAGGATAGCGGGGATTACTGGAGTGACAATTATAGAGTAATATACAGCGGTGGGGACGAGAGCCAACGAGGGGTTGCCGTAATTTTAAATAAAGGGGTAGGAAGAAGCGTAGTCAACATAGAGCAAGCGACAGATAGAATTTTACTCGTAGAGATTAAAGCAGAGCCGACGAACTTGATCATTATTCAGGTATACATGCCACCGAGCAACCACAAGGAGGAAGAAGTCGATAGGATGTATGATGAGTTAGAGGATATCATCGCGAGTGTTCCTGCAGGGAAACATTTAATAGTGATGGGGGATTGGAATGCGACGGTAGGCGAAGGAAGAGATGGTGGTGAGGTGGGGGACTATGGGTTAGGCACGAGGAATGAACGCGGAGAGAAAGCAATTGAATTCTGCAGGAGACAGGGGTTAGTCATCACTAACACATGGTTTAGACACCACAAAAGGCGTAGGTATACATGGAAAATGCCAGGTGACTCAGAAAGGTATCAGTTAGATTATATTATGGTTAGGCACAGGTTTAGGAACAGTGTGATAAATTCGCACAGTTTCCCAGGAGCGGACGCGGGCTCTGACCACAATTTAGTTGTTATGAAATGTAATGTTCGTTTCAAGAAGATAAGGCAAGGGCGGCGGGTTAAAAAATGGAATTTAGAAGCAGTAAATGAATTAACGAAGAAGGAGTATCAGGAGGCTGTAGAGAAAATGATGGATGACGGTAAAGAACTGAGTGCTATCGAAGAAAAATGGGAATGTATCAAGAAAGGGATATTGGAAGCCGCTAAAGACACTATAGGAACCGTTAACGGGAAAAGGATAAGGAAACCATGGGTAACGGATGAGCTGATTGCAAAGATGGACGAGAGAAGAAGATGGAAAAATGTAAACACAGAGTTAGGCAAAATGAAGTACAAAGAGTTAAACAATAAATTGAGAAGGGCCACAAATAAAGCAAAAGAAGAATGGTGGAAAACGCAATGCGAGGATATGGAAAGTCTACAGAAGAAGGGTGAAATTGGTGCTCTATACAGCAAGGTTAAGTTATTATCGGGAAGTAAGAAGGCAAGATCTGTGCTAACAGTTAAAGATAAATGGGGTAAGATAATAGTTGAACCAGGAAAAATCCAAGAGAGATGGAAGGAATATATAGAAACACTGTATGGTAAAGAACTTAGGCCGACAAGGTTAGACATAGAAAAGGAACATGACGTAGAAGAAGATAGCTTAGGTCCAGGCATACTCGACGATGAAATAGAAAGGGCATTAAAGGAGATGAAAGCAAACAAGGCTGTGGGGGTGGACAATATTCCTGTAGAAATGTTGAAATGGTTAGGGAAAGGTGGGAAGAAGGCCATATATGGACTGATTCGTAGTATCTATGAGGAAGGAATCTGGCCGGAAGATTTTGTGAGATCGGTGTTAGTTCCTATTCCAAAAAAGGCAAAGGCTTCGTCATGTGAGGATTACAGAACAATAAGTTTGATATCCCACGCAGCTAAAGTTATTCTCAGGATCATCAACAAAGGGATAGAGAGTAAGGCAAATGATTACTTAGGGGATGATCAGTTTGGGTTTAGGAAAGGAAGAGGTACGCGTGATGCCATTGCAGTAATGAGATCACTAATTGAGAGGAATATACGTGTAGAATACAACCAGGACGTATTTGCCTGTTTTGTAGATTTCGAAAAAGCGTTAGATAGAGTGAATTGGGAAAAATGAATGCGTGTATTGCAGAAAATAGGAATGGATTGGAGGGACAGGAGACTGATCCGCAACCTGTACATGTCTCAGACTGCTCAGGTGCGAGTGGGGAACGGAGAGTCCGGATGGGCAGTGTTAGGAAGAGGTGTAAGGCAGGGTTGCCCATTGTCACCGGTACTGTTCAACGTATATGTAGAGGAAATGATTAAAGAGGCATGGGAAGAACTGGAGGTAGGAATGAAAGTCGGAGGGGAATTCGTAAAATCGGTTAGGTTTGCTGATGACCAAGCATTAGTTGCTCAGTCAGCCAAGGGGTTGCAAGCATTGTTGAGTGAATTGGAGGTTCAGTGCGATAAATATGGGATGAGAATCAATATTAATAAAACAAAGGTTATGCGATTTTCTAGAAAGAAAAAGGCTAAGCTAAATATTAAAATAGGCAGGGAAAGAATAGAGCAGGTAGAGCAGTTTACATATCTCGGAAGTGTTTTGGACCAACACGGTCAAAGTGGTAGGGACGTAAGGAGAAGAATTGCGCTAGGCAAGGAGGCTTTCTCAAAGAGGAGGGAGTTGATGACGGGGACGTTGAGTAGGGATGTTAAGACAAGACTCGTAAAAACTCTGATATGGAGCGTAGCTATGTACGGCGCGGAAACGTGGTCGCTGAAGCAGGAGGATAGACGTAGATTGGAGGCTTTTGAAATGTGGGTATGGAGAAGAATGGAGAAGGTGAAATGGACCAAAAGGAAAACAAATGAGGAAGTACTAGAAATGGTGGGGGAGGAGAGGGGTTTGTTGAGAGAAATCCTATGGAGGCAGGAAAAATGGATGAAAGGCGTATTGAGCGGTAGTGGAATGTTGAAGAGGGTAATAGAGGGGAGAATGTTAGGCAAGCGTGGTAAGGGTAGGAACAGGATAGGGATGTTGGACGGGATGAAGGGAGGAAAGAAGTACACCGAGATGAAGAGGGACCTGATATAGATTAGTTTGCTAGGTGGGGAGTTACAAAATGTTTATTTGATAATTGTGTCCATCCAAAAACCTACCTTAACCGGTAGATTACCTAATAATAATATATATATGTATATATAGTATATGATAATATATAATAAATATATATATATATGTATATAACATTTGGACGGCACAATAGAACACAGAATAAAATAGATAACACGTAAAAGAAGCTATTGTGAGTACTTCCACATCATCGATAAATATATATATTTTAGCAAAAAATACCAGGAAGTAAGCATTAGCATCAAATAGGGTAGGATGGAGGGCTGCAATAATATATGTGTATATATATTATTTTAATGATATTATTAATATATTAATAATTAATTTTCCTCGCCTTTAACCATATATATATATATATATATATATATATATATATATATATATATATATATATATATATATATATATATGAGGAATAGGTTTCAGATCTCAATGAGAAGGTAAATTTAAATCATACATCTATCGACATACTCATAGAAGAAATAAAATGTGAAATTTAACTACGAGAAGATGATCTATCTTATATTAATATTGATGAAATGTGTTTAAAACGTGTTTTCGGAAATAAATGGATTGAATGTAATGCGGAAGAGTCTACTCTTGCGCCTGAAAATAGGAAGGTATTTATTAAAAAAAAGTGCCTTGAGCAGCATTGAATTATACACTGTATTTTATCAAGAGAATGAGGTAATGGTGGACTCATCGTGAATGTATTGTTTCTAAAAGTCCTATGTTGAAGAGTCATCTGTCATCTTCTGGGTTAGTTCTACCATTATGGAAATACGTAGATAGTGTGTCTGATATTAATTCATTATTTGAATATACGTGTACCCTAAAATTGTACGGGAAACAGGTGTTGGTTTAAACTGCATTCTGCAAATCTTGTGCGAAGACAAATGATTTTCAATTTTCTTGTTCGGTTCATCATGTTTACTGTTTTAATCTATTAATTATTATGAAGTTATAATATCAATCAGTATGAGCTATCAATGATGATATATTTAAGAATGGAATAAAGAAAAAAGGAATGCAAACAAACCTAAGATTTCTACAATTTAGTCTGATTTCACGTGTTAGAAAAGGGCCTTCCCCTTTGCGTGTAAAAAGGCCTTCTGGCGGAAGGTTTTCTTCTTTTATCCCCAGTGATTCGGATAGGATGGTTGTGGCTGTGATAATTAATTCATTGTGAATTTAAATAAATTGATTTACGTAGATTACTCTCAATTTCGTCGCACATATCCTATACCATCTCAGCTCTCTGGGTATCTAACAGATAAGTATTTCTTTTTGGCGCCTTACTCATTCCATAGTGAGTGGGAAAGAATTTTCTTTAAGGATTAAATGTGGTCGTTCTTAAAACTTCGTCCAGAGTCCGCACGTTTGAATTTTCAAGAGAATTAATTTGATTACATCTATATATTATCATTTATCATAATTCATGTCGTGTTTTTTTTTCGTTTAGTCCAAAATTTCTCTGCTGTTCATTTTATTAAATATTTAATGCTAAACTCTAATCCCTACATCACTCCGATATTTGGTTCAAATCCCAGGAGAGTAGTATGAAAATTACCGGCTTCCTTGATCTCTGTAAGTCAGTCTGTCTTCTGCAAAAAGTCCAAGTTTCTGTTAAAGATAAAATTTAGGTTATTAACGTGTGTAACAGTTGAACTCTTCCCCGTGGTACCGCTGAAGTAGCATCTGTCTCCATTGGATTCATTCCCACCCACGAATACCTTTTGTTGAGAGCATGATACAAATATGACGAGCGGTACAACATATCAATATTAAACTGTCGTGTTATCCAAAACGAAAGAACTGAAGCTGAATATATACATTCCAAAGTTTAGATGCTGGCCATTTTGGGATTAGAGAGCAGGTTAACTTAGAATATCAGAGAAGTATTTACGTTAAATAATTTACGGACGAGACAGGGGTAACCGGAACGGAGGAGTACAAGGTGGATATAAAAATTATCGGGAAAAATTTTTCCCTGAAGAGCCTTTACGTCGTAGCATGCTCACACCACGCAGGCTTGGTGATGGGGGATCTGACCTTCAATAAGCCTCAAGCGCCAATCGCCTGCGGGCTTTAGTTTAGGATAAATCGTGTTTTAGTGGACTCCTGACGAGTGACTCGGTGTAGGTACCAAATACAGCGAGTGATTGAACAGCGGTGCGCCATCAAATTTGGCGTTGGACTGAAGAAATCGGGTACGGAGACGTTGAGAATGATTCATCAAGTATTTAAGGATGATAGCATGTCACAAAATGCAGTTTTTAAGAGTCACAAGCTCTTAAAAATGCCCGAGAGTGTGTGGAGGACAACCCCTGCGCTGGACGGTTGTCGACGCCAAGAAACGACGGCAACGTGCGACGTGTGCGTGAAGTTACCGTCGGTTAAGTTGTGCATGATCGCAGATCATATTGGCATTGATAAGATGACAGTGCATACCATTATGACTGAATATCTGCCAATGAGAAAGATCTGCGCTAAACTCGCCCCGGATGTCTTGACGGACGACCAAAATCAGAGTTCGAGTGTCTGCTTGCGAAGACCTTCTGCAATTGCATCGCGATTATGCCCCAACCCCCTTACAGTCCCAACTTGCCACCAGCAGACTTTCTTATGCCCCAAAGTGAAATCCTCTCTCAAAGGACACCACCATGGGACCTTAAGTGCCGTTTAACGAAGCTTGCACGTGTACCCTTAAGGACCTTCCGAATACCAGGGGGCCTTCGAGTCGCGGAAAAGCCGCTCGCAAAAGTGTGTCGACGCTCAAGGGATGCACTTCGAAGAATTTTGAGGCATTGTAACAAAAATCTGAAATAAATCTATTTTTCCGAAAGTTTTCCCGATACTTTTTAAACAAACATTGGATTTATTGCCGTCATAAAAACACTGTCATAGTTATGCGCACATATTTGAAGACCAAATTGAGAGCGTTTGGCGTAAAAAAAATGAACAGAAAAACACACGTAAGTTCATTTTGCAGGTCACTCGATTCCACTTCAGACGCAACACACGCCTTAGATAACCAAATATCGCATGTCAACCGCAAGTACATGAAAATCCCTATGGTTATAGTTGGTGGTGATTTTAATCTTACTTCAATGGATTGGGATAACTGCTGTATTGATACTGCAGCGAGAAACCGCGATCCATACGTGGCAACACTTAATATGCTCACCACCCACGCAATGCATCGAACAGTAAGAGCACCAAACAGGCGAAACAGCATTCTAGATCTCTGTTTGATAATTTACCCGGAAATGACCGACCGCGCGTTTAGGTGTAACTGAAGGGATAAATGACCACAAAGCCATTGTTGCCGCATAACATGCGTCGATAAGTGAACTCGTAAAACTCTCTCCCTTCCTCTCACTAATCCCTTACCCTCTCTACCTGGCGCTTTCATCTCCTGCCACACACCTTTTTGGTGGATCGCGGGGTATTTGTGTAGATGTGGATGTCGAATGCTGTGAAAAGTCGCTCCCCTTCCACTTACCTTTTCGATGGATGGTGCCAAGTGTTAATCGAAGTATTGTAGTGAATGCATTATGGATGTGTGACCTAACACCCCTGACGCACGCCCTGACGACGGTTTTCAGGGTTATCTATGGACGCAGATGAAAATCAAGGAGAATATATAAATTTTTGAGAGGGTTTCAAGGATTTCGCCGACTGTCTTAAGGAAATCCGACAATTACTTATTACGAAAACCCACGATGCCGGAACTGAAACTGCATGGAAGCGTTTATTGGGTTTAATTAAATACAGCGTAAGGACAGTTAATCCTGTCAAAGCAGAACACAAAAGACGCGAACTAGGATAGGCAACGGTGGATTAGAAGAGCTTTATGGATGCAAAGAAAATTTCATTCGATATAAAAAAGCATTTAAGACCGGTGTGGAACGCCTTTTGAAAAGACGCAAGAAAAATACTCATCGTGTGGAAACAAAATAAGCCATGAAAAGCTCCCTAAAACTTTAACTTTTAAAGAAAAATCTAATGCCATTGCTTGGAGAATGGCTTTCTGAACAATCGTAAGGGAATTTCATAGAAAACATCCAAGAAAAGAGTCTATTAGAGATCACAATGGTAACATAATTGCAGAGAGCACCGAACACGAGATGAATTAATTATTTTTTTAAAGCATCTGTACTCACGACGAGAACATACCCAGAGAAAGTCCCGTAACACCTATCAGGAAGATGAATGATATTATAATTGGGTGCAAAGGGATAACGCAAACATTGCAAGTCATGACATTCTTCGACACTCAAAACCTTATATCTAGCGAATAACACCGATTCAGAAAGAAGAGGTCATGAGATATCTCATCAGTTGGTGCTTTTTATATGCAGTATCCTTCAATCGGGCGGAAGGAACAAAGAAAGAGAAGCGATTTGAGTGACTTTAAGAGAGGGTAATCTGAGAAGGTGGCTGGGCTCGAATTATGGAAGTGAGTTACGACACGCTTTTGTTATATACATGCAAATATTTCGTTTCAGGGCTTCCATGCTAAACAAAAAAAGTAGTAATAGATGTTCTAATTTACTACAAGTAACATCCAACTTTCATCAGGTTAGCGCCATGGGCCCTTTACCCTTTCATGTTCGCATAGATGATACCATCTAAAAATATAAAACAATGTAAGACAGATTTTTGACGACGACCGTGGAATCTGCAGGAAAATAGTGACAGACCCAGTTCGTCAGATACCAAATAATAACTTCAGCAACAATGAAAATGTTGTGTAGAACATGAGGTTTGGAAATAATTTATAAAAGTTGCAGGCTTATGTAAAACCAAACTAACCACACGACAGTTTTCAACCTGAAGATCGGTTTGATAAGGGAAGGTAGAGCTCACCCAGTACTAAGCCCGGCGGCTTGTGGAATTAACATATCAGGGTAATCAGTTCCTTTCCCTGGAGCGCCTATGGTTTCCCAAGTTCCTGACCTCCGAAAAATCACACGGTTCGGGTGAAGCTGAGGGTACCCAGAGTTGAGTGTGGAAATCGAACCCGGGCCCCCCGGTCAGTAGTTCACAACTCTAACACCTGGATCACTACGTCTTTATATAAACGTTATCAAATTAAAATTAATATAATACTTTTTGTGAACTACTCTGTAATCTAAAGCGAAATAGCGACAGCTGGAACACTAGGCAATGATTTAAACAACATTAAAAGTGATGTACAGAATGGAGTTTGTAGTGAATGCTAAACATTTTCGGTTACGCACGCCTTAAAAAATAATGGAATAAATAACGAAAAGATATCGAAATAGAAGGTATAGATTCGATTTAGCCCTAGGGATTTGCCCATACTCATGACCACTCCTGAGTGAAACAACAACAGGGAATATGTGCAGACTAGAGGACATGCATTTGTAAAAAATGTTTGAATGATTTAGGGTTTAAAGTTTAAAAGAACGCTTTTCCAAGAGCGGAGAGGGATCAAAGTAATCGCAAACGACAGTGCTAGGGAAATTATTTCCTTTCTTAAATTCAAATTAATATTGTAATTGACATGTTAAACTCTTAAATGGTTCTTCTCAAACTACAAGCTCAATGGCATGAGTAGATACGTATGTGTTTAACACATATATGCCGTAATGCACGTAGTGATTGCTAAAATTACTTCCACTATTTTAAAAATATTTCGTATTCCTTGGTAACTAAAATTTAAGCAAAACTTAACTTTGAGGGTGCACGCTTGGTCTTGAATCGCCTCCTATCACGCACACACAAGCGATGGCTTGCCATAGTGTGCCCCGTAGGAGTAGAAGTGAAAATCTTTGGCTGAGCAGAAAAATTTTTACAGGTAATCTAATGTTTACTCTTACCTGATTGAATAATGTTATTGCTTCAAGCAAGAAGTGGGCCGATTTATAGAAGATGAAGATACAAATTTGAGAAGTGCCTTCAGCTACTTAATAAGGATTACAAGAATTTCGAATTATAATATAATCGTATAATTAAATGATTTGTTTTAAGAAGTGCAAGATCACTAATCGAGAGGAATATAGAATAAAATTAGGGCATATTTTCCTGTTTCTTACATTTTGGAAAGGCGTTTGATAGAGTAAATTGGGAAAACTAATGAGTGTATTGCAGAAAATAGGAGTAGATTGGAGGGACAGGAGGCTAATGCGCAACCTGCACATGTCTCAGATTCCTCAGGTGTGAGTGGGGGACGGAGAGTCCGGATGGATAGTTTTCAGAAGAGGTGTAAGGCAAGGTTGTCCATTATCACCGGTGCTGGTCAACGTATATGTGGAGGAAATGATTAAAGAGGCATGGGAAGAACTGGGAGGGGAATTCATCAAATCGGTTAGGTTTGCTGATGACCAAGCTCTAGTTTGTCAGTCAGCTAAGGGGTTGCAAGCATTGATGACTGAATTGGAAATTCAGTGTAATAGATATGGTATCAATATAAATAAGACAAAGAAATCGCGGTTTTTTCAGAATGTGACAGGCTAAGCTTAACTTTGAAATAGGAGGGCAAAAACTATGGCTGATAGAAAAGTTTAAGTATCTCGGCGGTGTTTTGGACCGATGTGGTCAAACTAATAGGGATGTCAGGCAAATAAGTTTTCACAGGGAGGGAAATGGTGACAGGGAGGTCAAATAAGGAAAGTCTCGTGAAGATATGGGACAGAGGGGAGAAAACCTAAGAAAGTGAGGCTGGTGTAAAAATATGATAGAAATATTGGAATAAATGGTGGACGAAAGAATTCGGATTTAAGGAGGGACTTACTGTAGTCCCGGACATCAGGTTATGTTTTGTGGGGAGAGGCTAAGAAATGGATCCTTGTCCAGCCAAGAAATAAACTTAAAAGGTAGACTACCAATAATAATGATGACATTTGCCTCCAAATCACAGGTACTTATTAGCGGTAAAAGACGCATATTGGCACGTACTTTTGACAAGGGGACAAACAACTTAACTACAAGATGGAGCGTAATTATGTACGGCGCGGAAACATGGTTATTGAAACAGGCTGGTAGACGTAGAAGATATAGGATTTTGTTATGAGGGTGTGGAGAAGGATGGAGAAGGTAAAATGGACCGAAAGGAAAACAAACAAAGCAGTACCATGTCCGTTGGGGGAAGAGAGGAGATTGGTGATTGGAAAAATTCAAAGGAAGCAGGGAAGATGGATGCAGAGCATTTTGATTTCCGATTGAATGTTGAAGACTGCGATAGAGGAGAGGACGTTCGGAGATCGAGGAAGTTGGGATAGGAATAGGATAGAGTGAGATGTTTGGACGGGATGGAGGGAGGAAAGAAGTACACGGAGATGAAGAGCGCCTTATTGTAGAGTATGTTGTCAAGTTGTGTCTTCTTGGGCGATGCTAAGAAATGTATATGTAGGCGTGTAAGTCCTTGTCTATCCAAAACCTATCATGAACCGTAGACTAGCAAATAATAGATATATTTTAGTATGTATAACTATAGTATGTTAAATGAAAAAGGAAAATCCCTTGTTTTGTAGGAAATATATTTGTTTTAAATACATAATTCTAAACTGCAATTATAATGATTGATAAAAATTGTAGCAACCGTAAACTTCTGTTAATGTGCTTTGTTTCCAGTATTGATTTTAACCCGATGATAATAATTTAGCACAGACCTCTCCACCAATTAAAATCAGTGTTTAAAAATTGATTCAATCGGCGTTGATTATTCATGTTTTGCTCTCGAGGGAGATATTACCGTTAAATGGTCTGAAATACGTAATCGTATATCAGCGGTCCTACTGCAGTCCTTCTGAGCAAACAGAAATATTTGGGCGCACATGAAACGTTCGTCTCGCGGCCATCCCCCGAGCGATTCCCCGCTAAGCGAGCGACAGGAATCTGCGTCAACAGCCCCTCATCGCGTTGATTCCATCCCTCTTGCTTGGCCCCCCTCCCACTCCAACGGACCCCTGCCACACCCCCACCCCTGCCCTCCTTTGCCTCTCATCTTTCACCACCTGTGGCCGTCGATACGCGCGGTAATCAACCTGGAGCTTTGATGGCTGTTAGGGCAGAGCTATGAGGGGTAATTGGCATGCAGTTAAATGCTTGCATCAGGGTAATGAGAGGGTCAAAAAATCCTTTCCCACAGTTTTTCATTTATATCGCGTAAGAGTTGCTAGGAAGGCGAAATCATCAAGGAAGATTTGCTAAGATCGCATATTATGGGTGAAGCCGAGAGTAAAAGCCGAGGCATCGCCCGGAATCGAACCCGGACCCTCAGACCAGTAGGACAGTACTTCATCCACTGGAACACCACGCACAACATAGACAAAGACACTAATTAATTATCATTACTTTTGACTTAGACATTTACGCCCCATTCCGCTTGGTGCTCGAAGTAAAGATTTTCGAAATTACGCATTAAGACAGACCATGAGGAAGTTAGATAAGTTTTTCCTGAGATTCATCCTTTTCAACTGCTTAGCGTACTCATTAGTGCAATGGTTGGCATTGAAATTCGGCACTGTGGGATATTTTTCCACCGACATGATTCGCCTTCTTCCATTTCATTCATTTCCACCTTCCGAAAACTCCGCAGCCACACACACACACACATACACACGTCCGCCCTCCCGTTGGGTTCCAGCATCCACTCACTCCTCGGCTTTGTCGCGCTGAGCATCACCATCACACACCGGACCAGTCCGGGTGCGTCGTCGCCCACTCGCTGTTGCCCTTCTCTAAGAAGTCTGCAAGGGGACATGATTTGGTGCCTCTCCATTATAAGTACTTGGAGGGAGGCAGGGTAGATGGAGGGTAGGTCACTTTCCACCAGTCGACGTGCCTCACTCGTTTCATCGCATTTGTTTAAAGGAAATTCAGGTCACACCGAATGACCATTCCAGGTGAGTGTCCCCCGTCAATAGAATTGCACGCCGGAAGACTTGAATGAACGGTCGGAAAGTGGACGAAATCATTTCCGCGACGCGAGAATCCGTCGGAAGGGAGGGTTCACCAAAGCAGTGAGTCCCCTGGCATCGTCGCATTGACAAACCCATCTGAAAATAAGCGCAAGTGTTTAAGAAGTGTACAAGTCAGTGGGACGCCTCTCGAGCGCAACAGCGAGCGTCCACCCAACGGCTCGTCCCGTTGGCCGGGCGCTTCTCCGCGGCTGGTGCGGGGAGAGGAGAGAGGGACATGGCGGGGAGAGGGAGTGAGGGGAGGAGCGGGGATTGCCCGGGAGGAGGAGGCGGCGGAGGTCGATGCCCCCTCTCCGTTCCCTCACCCTCCCCCATTCCCCGCACGCCCGCTGAGGCCGTTGATGAGGGGGAGAGGGGGGGGGGGCTAGAGGGGAAGGAGGCGAGTTTTTCGGCGTGGACGTCATCCCTCCCCCCTCTCTTGTTTCCATCATCCCTCCATCGTCGCTGGAGCATCCAGGTACGGACGCGTATTACACAAGCAGCACCTCCGCGGGCCAGTAGCTTAGGCGCAATCCCACGAGTGCGGCAACACTCGGAGCGCCAGGAGGGTAGGGGCGGCCCCGGAATCGGGGTGGGTGAGGCCCCTCTTCCGGGCGGGAGCTGCTCCCCGCAAAAATGCCATGATTAAGCCTCCTACACGAATGCATGGAACGATTAAATTTTGCCGAAAATGATTGGAAGAACTAATGAGTCAATCGAATTGATTAGGCAAAAAAACATCCTTCGTGTCGAGATAGTATTAAACAACGGATTTAGTTTGATAGAACTGCAACCAACATAAATTTCCAACGTTTCGATCTTGAAGCGCTAACGAGCTACCTTTCTTGTGGTTTTTTTTCATTTTAAGAGATGGCCAGCGATGGTTAAAGAGATTTTTTTCTATTCTTAGTGGAGGAATTCAATACCTATAAACACTGAGGGCGAAGGAAACTTGATGGTATTTAAAATTAACCACCCTTTTAAATTTTAACCCCTAAATATGTAACTTCGTTTCACTCAGTGAATTTATTCAATGCACTCTACCTATTTGAATGTAGCTTTTAGGCGGTCCATATAAACGACTAATTTACTCCTAGGTACCGTGAGAACTTCCGATAATTTTGCGCTTTCTTCATTTCTTAGTCACTCCTGCCAGACTTTATGGTGTGCATAAAAGCCCTTCCCCGTCCTCTATACCGCTTGGCCAGAGTCCTCCCACTCCATCGCGGCCTTCAGCATACATAGCGCCGTCTTTCAACTTCTCCTTCACCCACCTTCTCTGCCTTATAATGATTCCTCCCACTGAAGTCCTCTCCGCTCCATCGAAAACCTCAGCGCTTGTCTTCCTCTCGGCCCAACGCAAACGCGAATATACCTCGTGGTATTCGGATCGTGCTTGAGCGGTTTTAATTCATTTTAAGTGAAGTAATAAAATATTAGAGCGATGGCCAGGAAATCATTCTGAAATCTGCATCCTCACCTAACCTCTTTCAACATAATATTGCCTGAATCTTTACGTGAAATCCAATTTGTAAGCATGGCGACGCCTCATGACTATTTTTTTAATTTGAGCACCTTTCAAAACGGTCCACGTGCGAAGGGGTGGTGAGACACAGCAGCGTTGGCGGTGTCATAATTGCTCGTCTCCCACTCATAAGAGGCGCCCAGTTTCTAAAAAGCCGTTCGGTATCTGGAGGGGTCAAGTCGTATATAGAGAAAATATCGTCCCTGTAACTCGACATCTTGTTTATTTGGTATTCTATAATTGTTGACGTACTTGGCATGAATATAGCCGGGAGCAATTGCATCTAAGTAAAAAATGTTTTATTAATGTAGAAACAGTTCTAACTCGATAAATTAAACAAAGAAAATGAATTTGTGGAAACATTTTTATAAGTTTAATTTAGGGCTACAACTATGGACCCCTTGGGGGTTCATAGTTGTACTCTCCCAGTTTCCTATGGCCACCAATCCTGCCCCTAGCCACCCTAAACCCCTCCCCTCACCCCTATCACCCAAATTCCATTCTTCTACCCTGCCCATTACCCGTCTAGTGTCATCGTGGACTTGAAGTGTTAAGTTTATTATACTGGAGGTTTATGTGGATATCAAGGAAAGTAGTAATTAAGTCATATATATATGAATGGAAAGAAATACTGAAGAGGAATTGAGAGAGGAGATGTAGGAGGACGAAGTTACGTATCAGTGGGACCAAAGGAGGAAGATGCCTTCAACGTAGCAGGCCCAGAAGGGTGGTTTGAGGGTTTGGTGTTGAAGAAGGGTGCACTCGAGTTTCCCCATGAAAATATTAGCATATGCAGCAGCCACGCACGTACTAATTGTAGTGCCTTTTGTTTCTTAATTGAATTTGTTGCCAACAGTGAATGGATATCTGGTGAGGACGAGTAGAGTAAGTTGCTGTGGGGGGTGGAGGTGAAGAGGGAGGTAGAATCTAGTGTGGGTATTAGGGGGCCGATGTTCCGCGGAGCTGAGATGCAGTGCAAACGGCGGAGGGAGTGGTGTGAATCTTTGGTAAAAGAGAGTAGGGAAGTGACTATGGCTTGGCGGTGGTGGTCCATTAATGTGGAGATTCGTTCGGTGGGTGAGCTGATGCTGGAAACAATGACTTCGTTTCACGTGTTTTGGGTAGCACATACGAGGGCTTCTTTGGAGATCCTAACCTGGTCATAGATGAGAGGATTTCCATCTGTTAAGAGGGTTAGGATTATGAAGAAGAGGAGGGGTATTTTGATTGGCGCATTACCGCATGGATTGCTTACCATCACGTCGGATGGCCCTTTGTCCGCCACCGTGATTATTATATCTTTGTTTGACGCTAAACATTCGGGGGCTTAGGCCCCGGAGAGGGAAAGGTTTTTTGTTGGTTTAAGGGGCAAATATTTAGGGTCGGATCGCTTAGTCAGAAGGTGGTTGACGATGATTGCCATCGAATGGTTGGATGGGAGTGGCTTGGGTTTATACTGGGAATGGGGGTGAAATTTGGTGAGCTCTTGGTTGATGGTGGAAGTGTCCGAGGGTTCAGGTTGGGAATTCCAATTAGCGTGCCGGTGTAGATTAGGGCAGACATTTAAAGAGCCGGTGACGATTGCTAAATTGGTTAATTATGGGAAGGTTTGGAGAGTAAGAGAGTTCTTTACCGAGTATCGAAAGCTCGCTCTCGTCGAGGGGTTCGGTCGAAAGGTTCACTATTTTCTTGTTAACCTGGGGTGCGGAAGAGGGGGAGGGGGACGCTGGCCCTTTTGGATGACGCCCCGGGAAAACCAGGGTGTCGACCGGAGAACGGGGCAGGTTTCCGCATTTTTTTATTTTTAAGCGTGATAAGAGGCATTTAAAGCTGGGCTACGAGTATATTTGCTGCCACGCCCACTCTGCGATGCTAAATCCGATTGGCTGACGCTTTCGTGATGTAAAGCGTACATGGCATCATGGAGAAGAGCTTCTGAAGACATGAGACCGTGAGTGTTTTGTCCGTTTCAGTTGGACGGTAAAATTCCAAAAAAAACAGAGATTATGTGTGACTGATTATGAGAAACCACCAATCCTTTAAACAGAATCCCTATATGAGCTTTTATAACGTAATGAGAGTTTCATTCACCCGATACGAATGAGCGATTTCCCCACTAGACCACTTTAATTAGTTTATCTAGACAGGTACTAAAACAATTAGAAGAAATATTTCCATGAGACTCATTGAAGGTGGATTTTCCGGTGGAAGAGGCGGCCTATTCATCAGGAGTAGACGAAGAGGTCACCTCGTGGCCTTAAAAAGGTCACCTACATTTACTTGCTACTCCTAATAATGCAGAATATAACATCCGCTACTAGAGTAAATCCCTATTTGACTCCGCATATCGCGTAACCTCATTCCATGTACAGCATCCCTATCCTATGCCTACTCCTTCCTCGGTTGCCTGATGTGTACCCTTCATCGCAGTCTTCAACATCCCGATGCCAATCAAAACGCTCAGAATGCATCTTTTCTGCCTCCTTACGTGTATGACTTCTCCCAAAAATCAGTTCTCCTACCTCACCACACCTTCCTCCTTTGTTTTCCTTTCTGTCTAATTTACCTTCTCCACCCTTTTCCATACTCACATTTCAAAAGCCTCCCATCTACGCCTGTCATCCTGCATCAATTACTATGTTTCCGCGCCGTACAAAACCATGTCCCATATAAATATTTAACAAATTTAAAGGTTTCAGACTTAACTTTGTAGAATTTCTTCATGATGAGGGTAAAAAATAAGAGAAAATGTACACTTTTAATGTTCTACGACCATGGTTTCGATGCTGGGCATCATCATCAGGTGAAGATGATGCGCAGCATCGAAACTTTGGTCGTAGAACATTAAAAGTGTGAGGAAGTGTAAAGTTTCTCTGATCAGGTGAAGATGATGATGCGCAGCATTGGAACCATGGTCGCAGAACATTAAAAGGGTAAATTTCACTTATTTTTTATACTCATCAAGATTTAACGAGTCTTTTGTTAAGATCCTTAATCAATGTCTGTCTCATCAATTCCATCCTCCTTGAAAAAGCTTCTTTGATAAATGCAATTCTTCTTATTTGCAGATTATTTTGAGCAGTGAAAGTGGCCAGTGGCTGCAGAAGATCACTTCTCAATTCCTTCATTTCAATCTCTCACCGGGACGGTATTTTTTTCCAGACAACCTGCTCTGCCTGTTGAAGTAATTTTAAACTGAAACACGAAAAATTTAGCTCGGACAGATAAAATTATTTGGTTCAAGATTTTTAAATGTTTTAATATTACCCAAGTAAACTTACACTGTGGTCGTAGGACTTGTTGGATAGTTAAAGGTAATTCATGGAAAACAACGGACATGCCATTCGACGTACGTATACCTGTATGTCGCAATTCCTGAGGTTCTCCTTGGCATGTACTTTGACATCTCGAGATGAGGACGAAATAAGAGCTCCTTTTAGCACAACTCACCTTTAGCGCAATTATGCATGTGTATAATTTACCATGGCGTCAAAAAGAACATTAGGTAATGTATTCCATAGGGCAAGTTTTCGTCTCGTACTTCCAATAATGTTTTTTTATGGTCCTGCAGTCAAGTAATGCACCAGCCCATTCAAGTGAGGTTGCACGTACAACGAGATCTACGAAAACCTTCGCTTCCTTTTCCTATTTATAACAATTCCATATAAGTACCCGCACATTCCTTTGGGAGGAGAAAAGGAAGAGAAAAGGAGGACATGCTCAGTTCAATATTCACGTGAAGCTCAGTCCAATTATTTGCATTTTCACGTGAACACACTGGGAAAATAACATAAAGCAACGTTTGTTATCATTCAAATTTATTAACCTTGCTTGTTTTTTTACTTCGATTTATTTTAGTTTAAGGTGCGGCAACTCTGATAACCAAATAAAGCAATGCCTATTCGCCAGTAAGGATTGAAGCGAAAGCCGAGGGAATATTGCACCTGTTTGAGCTGAAGGAAGTCTCAAAAGTTTCGGCATATGTGGGAGATGTTCGCAAATCGTCTCGGAAGATACGATGCAGGCGGGCAAGCGTGTATTGCAGATTGCGTGCGCATTTTCGGAGAGTGTATTTGCCACGTGTTGCATCCCTTCTGTCGCGGAAATATGGACAATGGCTTTCAGGGTTCACGGGAGGAAAGAGAAGAAGCTACTAGACTTCCAGCCGTGAAAGGTGAAGGCTGAGACCGCTCTGGATTGCAATACGAGCTCGTACGTGCGCTTGTTTGATCCTAAATATCAGGGAAATGATTCGAACTCGACGAAACACATGCTCAAATATTATTACTAAGCATGAACAAATGAAAAACTTTCACCAAAAAATGAACACCATTGATCATCTTCAGTGCATTTGGAAATAGAGATGATGATACTGATAAGTACGCTTTGAACAAAGGCGATGCATTGCCAGAAATGTTGGATACGGCGATATCATCCCTCTTGAGATATTATGAACTGGAAACTACCAAAAACACTCAAGTGTGATAGTACTCAAAATGTGGATTTGAAATAGTGAGACAACGGGGAAAATGTCCAGCTAGAATATTATAATATTCAGCACAGTATAAGTAACCGATTCACTATAGGTTATTTGCCATAAGCATCCATTACATCATGCGTTTGCCCAAAATGTGTACATTGAAATACCTAGGAAGAGCAGGGCATGTAAAATCGGTTACTAATGTTCATTTACTCTGCTCAACTTTAAGTACACGTCCCATCAGCATTGTTTTATGCGTTTGTGCCTTAGAATTCACCAGAGCTCCTCAACTCGCGTCGTTTCCTCCCCAAAAACACAGAACCTAATTCTTGGCGTGCTCCTAGCAACCATCATCGTCTTCTCATCGAGTACTATTCACTCCGAAACTCATTCTCGCTCAACATAAGAGTGCACACTTTATCGAGCGATCGCTCACTAAGAAGTGAAAACGTCCAAACTTAGCGGTCGACTACATTTGGGCCGGGGAGTTCGCTTGCTCTCCGCGTCGATCGAAGAGCGAGGGCCGGCCTCACACTCGAATCAACGGGCGCCCAGCTCAACGGGCCAAGGAAAAAAGAGCGAACTGATACCTTCTCCCCCTCCCCTAACACCCCGCGGCGGAGAAATAATTCGCCGATTTAATTCCCGGTCGCCAAGCAACCTGTTACGCGAGCAGGCGGAAGTGAAGGGCTGAGTGTCCGAGGGAGGGCGCGGCACCCGTCCCTGCACCACCGTGGATGCGGCACATCTACACACGGCGAGGATGCCGGCGGCCGTCATCCGCACATTTATCAACAGCCCTCCCGCCCCTCCAGTCCCCTCGTGTGAATGAACCTCACGACCGGTTTCCCCGCGTCCCCACCACATATCCCACCCACCCTCGCCCCTCCATGCCCTAAAAAAGGGATCCTCGCACGCCTCTCCCCCCTCGCCCCTCGTCCTAGTCCCTACCAGCCGCCACTCCCACTACCACCCTCTCCCCAGCGAAGAACAGGACATTCGACTCATCCCTCTCCCGGTCATCCCCCGTCCAACAAGTGTACACACATATATGTGTGTATATATATATATATATATATATATGTATATATATGTGTGTGTATAAATATGTATGTATGTATATGTACACAAATACACACGTTGGGGCATCGTTTATTAAATTATCGTTAAATTAATTGCACTAAGAAACAACCAAAATATTTGGATAACATTTATTCTGAATATTAATTAATCTATATGAACGTAATGTTGTCAGTTACATCTATAAATGTTGATATATTCTTTCAGGAAGTAGTAACCCGCAGTATGAAGAAGATAAGACGCTCGCAATGTGATTACGTTGTTTCATATGAAAGGTTAAAAGTGCCTGAAAAATCAACGATGAAATAATGGCTGTTTATGGGAGAGATAGCCCCGTCACAAGACACAGTTGTGAGGCGGAAGAGGAATTTTCCAACTGGCCACATGTATCTTACAGACGACCAAAGGTACGGAAGACTGATGGGATGATGATGCCACAGTGAAGAAAAAGGAGAACCTTGTCCTTGTATTCACCGAAGAGCAACCATCCGAATGATCATGAGTGACACTGGTCTTAGTTAAGTGGGGAAAAATGTTCGCGAAGAACTGCACGAGTCAAAGGTGTCAGCATGACTACCGACTCATTTTCAGAAGCAAACTCGGCGCGACCAAAAATCAAAGAGATGTGCCTTTGAAATGTTGCCACATCCAAATTGTTCTCCCGATCTCGCCCCAAACAACTTTTACTTATTCTCAGGACTCACAAAAACCTTTGCGGGGTTGGATACTTGACAGCACAAATGACATCATTCGAGAGGTGGAACAATGGTTTTCGACGCAATCTGCTGAGTTTTACAATGACGGCCTTTGAAAGGTCAAGAGATGCCGGGAGAAATGTATAACCCTGGATAATGACAATGTAGAGAAGTCTTAACGAAAACAAATCAAAGTTAAATTTCTATTTCAATTATTTTTATAAATAATCTTAAACATTTCGCAAATTCGTGGAATGTTGCAAGGCGGAGGGGCGTGTTAAGAGGAGGAGAAGGATGTGTTGCGAGTGCCTGGGATCCTGGAGATCAGGTTGTGGCCATCAGGGCACGGTGTGTGCTGTGGTCCTCCGATGAAGGAATCCCAAGTACCAAGAGCCGCTTTTTCCAAATCTGTCCAAACTAAATCGGATTCACACTTCTCCTTACCTTTGAATAACAATTTCCTAAAATATGCCTAATGAGATCTCTACCTTCTTTAAGGCTGACACGCATGCCCTTCTGATGTGAGTGTACTCCATGAAAGCCTTTGATGTTAATGTTATATCCAATTATTTGAACTGTCCTGAGATGCTTACTTGGATGTCGTCAATTGCATAACCTTACGTCTTGTACGTCTTTAGCACGCCAGTCAGCCTTGCAATCACTGCTGAGCGCATCAAAATTTCAGGGTGGAATGGGAGCCCATGTAAACAGAACTAATTTTATGAGGTTATTCAGAAAGAGGAAGATTAAGTTAATTTAAAATAGGGAAGCAAAAGCTAGAAACATGGGTAATATTACGCACATTGAACAAGCTTGTCTTTGAACAAGATTGTCACAGAAGTAGGGAAACAAGGAGAAGAATTGCGTTTGACAAAGAACCTTTGAAAAGCAGGAGGGAATTGATGACAGATACAAAATAAAGAGATTAACAATAGATCAGTGAAATATTTATAATGGAGTGTAGTTATATACGATGCGGAGACATGGTCGTTCATATAAGACGATAGACGCAGTTTGTGGAGGCTTCAGAGATGTTGGTGTGAAGAAGGTGAAGTAGACTGAAAGGAAAACGAATAAGGAAGTTCTGGGGATGGTGGGGGAGGAAAGGAGATTGTTGGGAGAAATCATAAGGAGGCAGGAAAGACGGATGCAAAGTATTTTGATTGGCACAGATTGTTGAAGACTGTGACAGAGGGGAGAATATTAGGCAGACAAGGAAGGGGTCGGAATAGGATAGGCATATTGGACGGAATGAAGGGAGGAAGAAAGTATGGGGGATCGAGTTAAAATGTATCGTAATTTGGGGTCAGGTGGTGCCTTGGGAGTGACTAAGAAATGCAGTGAGGGTCCATCGAATTATGTCCATCCAAAAGCTACGTTAAGTCGTAGACTACTAAAATAATAACAATAAAGTTATATTTTTGGGCCACACCAATATCAAAATATTTTTCTCAGTTCTCCTTTCTTTTTTTAGGTTTTTTGAAACCAATGGTTGAAATTCGTTCAAAAAAATTGAAATAGTCGCTTCTGCTCAATGTTTTTTTGCAAAACCTTATGAACATTGGTAATCAATTTATTTACTTATAACATGGATGTCTTTTAAGGGTCATCCTTCAATTACTCGTGAGTTCATTTTCGGCTCCTTTTTTAACCCCTGCTCCCCCTCTGTTAGAATCCGCAATCCACGAAATTCCCTTTTCTCCGAACACTTCACGTAATAATCAGCGGTATACTCAAATGCGTATAGTAGATTCATTTTTTTATAAATTAAGGATGAAGATTTATTTCTTCCGGAAGCAATACTTACTGCGATTATCTAGCGATCGTTTCGGCAATGTTTTTACTGGAAAGGTACTCCATCAAGAAATACTTGTTTTATTTATTTTCGTTATGTTTGTACGCATACGACAATGAAAAAAACAATTGAAGCATAAGATAAATCCTTTCGATGAGTCGGTTTATTTGGTGAGCATTTTTAAAATGTCTTACTTGGTGATCAAAGATAATTAATGTTCTTTCTTCATGAGTAGCGGTCGCATTGTGAAGTAAAAAAAAACCTTGCGTAACATTCCTCCGGAGCACAGTGTTTTCCTTATCAGGAAAACATAACATGTAGCATTTTTCCACGACCCCCCACCTTCCCTCCGAAAAAGCCTCCCATTATTTCTGGACAGCATTCCGATAAGTTATGATTTATCGCGTTGGAAAGGAACTTCCTCACATGCCCTCACTGGAGGCACAGACGGACATACTTTGGAAAATGGTCCAAACTTGTCCAACGGTCCTCAAAATTTGAATTTGTCAGTTTCTCCGCTTGGAATAATTTTATGACAGCAAACCTTTCATGTTAATGGAGAAATTAGAAACTGGAGACATATCATCCACTACTTTGAGACTCAAATAGATTAATACGGTTCGTAAGTACGGATGTAAGGCGGTAAGTCTCTGTTGCAAGTAAGAGTCTGTAACAGTCAGTAAGAGTCTGTTGCAGATTCCAAATTTCCGTCTCTCGGTCTCTCAACGTTCCTTATTCCATCGACTTCATTCTACATTTAATTCCCTGAGCATCCAGTATCCTTCCCTGGACCTCTCTTCCTCCCTCAACGCTTTCACCTCCTTAAACGCCAGATAGTAACTTAGCTCTCCTGGTTGCATATGTGCTCTCCTGCCATCTTTTATCTGTTCTTGACATTATTTGTTAACTTTTCATTATTGTTTATTGCTTTTACCCGTTCTTTTTCTTAGTGTATATTATATGTATCGTCTGTCAGCCAATTTAAAAGCTTTTGTACCGTTTTTGGCTGCTTTGTTCAATAAATTCTTTATCTCAGTCCGCACTTTTAACGTTTATTTTGATTTTCCTTTGGGGAAGAATGCAGGACTTATTTTCCGATGTTATAAAGTACGTGTGGTTACTTGGCAGGAGTGTTGAAAAGTCCCTCCACTCTCCATCGGTGTTGGAGGAGGGTCTGCGACTGTCAGTGCACGGTGGGATCACATTTTGGCGGAAAACACTCTCTTGACTGATAGAAAATCCGAGAAACAGTGCGAAATTTGCACAGACGGGAGTCATAGGATGTGAGTTGGCTATTAAGAGTGTACAGTACATAGATATTTAACAAATAATACCTTCACGCTTATTAACATCTATATTGTGTTCCAATCGGTGTTTGTTGTTGACCCCGGATTCAGACTAAAATCCAGACAATCGTCAGCCTCGCAATTTGCATAATAATATCCCAAAATTTATATTAAATGGGCGGCAGGACGGAATAACGGCGCGGGTAATGTGTACTTATTCGGCGACCTCTCTTGCATCGACAGCCCGTGTGCAGACGATAAGTATGCCTAGAGAGTATGCCATGACACAACTCCAGGTTGGCTGTTGGCCGTCGAGTACGTAAATGAAGACATTTGTTAGGTTCACTACGTATCAATACTCGTGACGTGATAAGCGGCCAATTCCGGTTAACGGTCTACTTCATTGCGATAAAAATGCATTTTTAATTCGAGCCATTACGTGCATGTTCACAGGTCATTCTTATCACTGCGTTGCTAGCTAGTCATTTAAAGTACGTGGCTCCCACCACTCTCTTGAAGCTTTCACCTTTGGTTATTAAACCAGAAGAGTTGAGGTTGTAAAAATCATAACTCACGCGTTACTGGTTGCAGAAAAGGTCATCACATCATTCAGCCATTCTTACCTGCAATAAAAAGTAAACACCTTTCATTAATAAATATTTTGAGAACGAGTGTCGGTACAAATTCATCCCTGAAACCACTTTCGAAGAGCGAGTAAACGTTCCATTTCGTCACCACCCAATCTCTGCACTCTTTCACTTATTTTACGGTGCTTTAATTAATGTGATTGGCAAATGTTTTGTGCGGATTTAACATAATTAGTAGTTGGATAACATTTTTAGGGAACATTTCATGCATATATATAAATACATATATATATATATATATATATATTATTATTAGGTAATCTACCGGTTAAGGTAGGTTTTTGGATGGACACAACTATCAAATATACATTTTGTAACTCCAAACAAAACCCAATCCAGCAACCTACTCTACATCAGGTCCCTCTTCATCTCTGTGTACTTCTTTCCTCCCTTCATCCCGTCCAACATCCCTATCCTGTTCCTGCCCTTTCCTCGCTTACCCAACATTATCCCCTATTACATTCTTCAACATTCCACTACCGCTCAATACGCCTTTCATCCATTTTTCCTGCCTCCATAGGATTTCTCTCAACAAACCCCTCTCCTCACCCGCCATCTCCAGTGCTTCCTCATTTGTTTTCCTTTCCGTCCATTTCACCTTCTCCATTCTTCTCCACACCCACATTTCAAAAGCCTCCAATCTACGTCTATCCTCTTGCTTCAGTGACCACGTTTCCGCGCCGTACGCTCCATATGCTCCATATAAGAGTTTTTACGAGCCTTGTCTTTACATCCCTACTAAACGTCCCCGTCATCAACTCCCTCCTCCTTGACAAAGCCTCCTTGCCTAGCGCAATTCTTCTCCTTACGTCCCTACCACTTTGACCGTATTGGTCCAAAACACTTCCGAGATATGTAAACTGTTCTACCTGCTCTATTTTTTCCCCGCCTATTTTAATATTTAGGTTAGCCTTTTTCTTTCTGGAAAATCGCATAACCATAGATGTATACATATACATGTTACATATAATTAAACATATAATTTTTCATGCATATTTAGGTTGATAATGGAAAAAATGCTGTATTCATAATGAAGAATGATTTGTCTGATCAGTTAGTACACCTTGCGTTGGTTGAGGAAGGGCGGGGAGGGGGGGTAGAGCCGAAAAAAGATGTCGAGTGACGTAAACCTAATGTTAAAGAACTACTATGGATCTTAAAACGTTGATCATTCCAACACAAAATTGTTCAAATCTGGATATGACTTTTGCTTTACGAATTAGCGATCGTTCAAGAACACACTCATTCACAGTCACCCGTTGGTGGCGTTCGTTCAATAAACATTCTTTCACTGAGCACGTGTTTGGACCTGGCGACCTGCCCAAACAGTGGACTCTCTCCATAAGCCACACGAGCCGCTCGAATCGATTCAGTCCGGTAATGAGCGAGATCCGGATTAAACAGCCTCCGCGACGCAGGACCAGGGAGCGCCGGAAGTGGCGCACGTCTCGAGGCACACGACGGAAGCCAGGAGGACCGGGGTCGGTCGCTAGAGGAGCCCACCCCGCCCACTCGAGCTTACGGTGGTGACACCACGCCTCTTGTCTTGTGGGTGGGGTGGCTCAAATCAGAGTCATCCCCATAACGCGGTATCCCCCCAGGTTACGGACAGGTGTGCCAGGAGAGGGCGGCACGAGGAGAAAAAGAACGACCGATCAAGAGGCAAATTGGAGCAACATCACAGTCAGCGTCAAAATTATCCAACCCGCATTTAAACTCGGGTACCATGGTGACGAAGGAGTCGTTTGCCATGACGACTCGCACCTCCTAGCCAACGATTCCTCTCGGGTGCAGCGGCGCCATCCCGAGGGTAAGTATCTCCAGGGGGACGCGGCAAGGAATGACCCCTTCTCTGGTGACATTCAGTAGCACCCCCGGTGGAGCACCCCGTCCGTTAGATGGTGCGTTCGAGTGTCGGCTCCTTGTCGCATTTCGCAGTCGAAAAGAAGGCGGCGGGTTACCATCCGCACCCATCGCCCCCTCAAAGTTCGGTCATTGGCGACCCGCCTGCACTCGAGCACCAGGACACTAAGCTTCTGACTCGATTGCTTTCAATCGACTGTTCTTCGTCCAACCATGGTCCGTGATGGATTAATAGCGATCGATTTCTGCCCTGTGCTTTACCGGAATTTATTTTTCGTGATTACCAAAGGTGGCGATTTTTTAAATCTTTGTCTTACGTTCAGTGTATAAGTAAATTGAAATTGCTCAAAGAGTAAAAAAAATCTTGCTACGAAATTGCTGCATTGCAATATAACCGAAAAGCCCATTAGGTATGAATAGCATAACCAAAAGTTTTCATTTGATGTCTCAGCATCAATTTATTTTTTAAATAGTTACGTTCTATCCCATTGGTAATATTTGTCTAGTCTACGTATATAGTTAGCATTTAGCCATTATGCCAAAGTACTGTTTTCAGATTAATGTGAAGTAAATAAATAACTTTAGGCAAATAGAATGGTTTGAGGCGTCACTTTGTGGAAGTAATTCATATCTGAAAAGAAAATATTTTGTTCTTCCACATATATATTTTATTATGCACGACATAGATTTCGACTTACTAAGTCATCGTCAGATGATGATGACTCTGTGAGGCGAAACTTAGGTCGTGCATAATAAAATGTGTGGAAGAACAAAGTATTTTCTGCTCCGAACCTTAGGTAATTGGAGGACTTCATTGGTATTAGTCGGAATGATTATACAATCAAGATGAGGGTACCTCCTTTGGCTTATTACGCTAGCTGCAAAAGTTTCAGTTATATCTTTCGTTGATATTACATTGAGCATTAAGTACGTGTTTTCTTTAGCGCTATGCGTTTTGAGTTGTACTTTTATAAACGTAAGCATGGGAATACATTTGTGAATTAGTGTGCATTTGGTTAAATGTATTACAATATTAATGAATAATAGTTAAAAATATAAATTTTTCATTTTAACAATTGCATGCCAGCGGTGAGCAGTTGAGCGGGCTTTGTGCCACACAGTGGTCTTCTTACGACTTCGACACTTAAGCCCTTTCTTCTTCAGATTTCTCTCACGGAGTCAGTCTTCGTCTTCCTCCCACTTCTACTAATCCTGCCCTTGAATCCGGGACAATTTTATCCAGTTTATAATGCATTTTTGTTCTAAAGAAGCAGTATATTGTTTGGCTGTGTGATTGTTTTCGTTGAACCGTTTCGTGCCACAGTTTTAATCTCCACACTTCAGATCTAATAAATGTGCTGATTCTGTGGGCAAATATAGTCGCGAATTTGCGATTCCTCGCAGTCATTACCTTTTTGTTCCTCTTATCTTCACGTGATAAGCTGGACAGTCGCCGTGTTCTGTTAAAAGGTGCAATATGTTGCTCGTGAACTGTGGTTCCACACGTGTCCTGGAATTTAATTTATGGAATATTGCAAAGGTATTTCTTCCTTTTTTCCGACTCTATCCACTACTACTCCCTTTTATTTTAGGTGATGGCTCTTATTGTCTCCCTGAGTTTGCTGATTCTCGGGTGTTCTTCACTCCTGAGTTACGTTCCTAAGTAGGTGGGAGCATTCTCCCTTTTCAATTCTTTCCGGACTACTCGTTATACTCAAGCGGAGGTTACAAAGCGATTGTGTTAAGTGCTGCAGAGATTACGTTGCTATAGCAGTGTGTCATCGGAATCGAGCAAACCGGTTGTGCTTCTTGTAGCTTCCTTTATTCTACTTGTGGAGAGCTTTTTGCCCCAAATTATGATCCCATATGCAATTATTAGTCTAATTACCCCGTTACATTTCTCAAGCACTGATTTTTTTCCATATATATACCGACAGTTCCTCTTTAAGACGCGGAAAACCTTTTTCATTTTCACTACGATGAAATTTACATTCGGTACGAGGGATAGTTTTCCGTCTATGTATATGCATATACGTACAAGGGTGGTCCAAAAATGTTTCCGACCTAACAAAGATACAAGACATTTTTTCTAAAAATTTCTGAGCGGAAACCTTTTCAGGCCACCAATATATAAACACATAAACACACAGATACAGAATTTTTTAGATATAAAAACACAAAGAACTCAAAAATTTGAGTGACCTTTCTTTGTGTTTCTAAGTTTTGAAAATTCAATGTCTGTGTGTTCATGTGTTTGTGCGTCGCCGGAGAGTGTTTCATTTCAAAGATATATATATATATATATATATATATATATATATATATATATATATATATATAGACCACGTTTCCGCGCCGTACATAGCTACGCTCCATATCAAAGTTTTTACAAGTCTTTTCTTAACCTCCCTACTCAACGTCCCCGTCATCAACTCCCTCCTCCTTGAGAAAGCCTCTTTGCCTAGCGCAATTCTTCTCCTTACGTCCCTACTACTTTGACCGAGTTGGTCCAAAACACTTCCGAGATACGTAAACTGTTCTACCTGCTCTAGTTTTTGCCCTCCTGTTTTAATGTTTAGCCTAGCCTTTTTCTTTCTGTAGAATCGCATAATATTTGTTATATATTTACATATATGTATATATACACACATAATATATTAATTCTCCCTTGAGAAAGGTTTGCTAGAGCTATCTTGAGATAGAGTATTATTCATGTCTGTGAGACTTTCACAAAAGTTATATATATATATATATATATATATATATATATATATATATATATATATATATATATATAACACTTCAGGTCAGACTCAGTCTGACCTGAAGAAGGCCTCGGAGTAGGCCGAAAGCTTAAATCATCTACAGTGTGAGTGTCCTTTTACGTGTTATCTGTTTTATTCTGTGTTCTATTGTGCCGTCCAAAAGTTATATTGCTCTCGTGAGTACTTCCGCATCATCGATATATATATATATATATATATATATATATATATATATAATTTAAACATTACTGAAAAAACCTATATAAAACTTTTAAAAAAAAGTTTAACATGATCATGCAGCCAAAAATGATGAGAATAGTTCTGGAAATCCATTGAAGGTGAATGCCTCCGAAATAATTGACAAAATGCACTACATGCTATTGAGTTATCGACGAATGAATGTTCACGAAACTGCTGAGAATACACGGGCACGTCACAAGGTGGTACATTGTTTTCAATTTTGAACGAAAAATTGGGTTTGAAACAAATCTCGGCGAAATGAGTGTCGCATTTGCTTCCAACAGAGAATTAACGCAGTCCTCTGATGGTTTGACGCTTTACTCATGTGATCCTGACGAGTTTCTATGTCGATACGTACATGATTGTGGACGAAACATGGATGCACTGCTACAATCCAGAAACAAAGGAAAAGTCGAAGCAGTGGGTTTCTAAAGGCGATCCGGTTCCGAAGAAGGTGAAGACGGTGAAATCGGTCGGCAAGGTGATAACCTGTTTTTTTATGCAAGAAAAATCACTTACATCGATTACCTGCAAAGGGTCAAACAATAAATGAAGAATATATGCCACGTTATTGCTCGGGTTGAGCGAATAATTCAAGAAAAAAAGTCCTCATTTGGCAATGAAAAAAATTCTCTTCCATCAAGACAATGCACGGGTGCACACCTGGACAGTTTCGATGAAGAAATTATATAATTAAAGTGCGAATTATGAAAACATCCACCGTATTATCAGATTTGGCCCCCAGTGACTTCTTTTTTATTTCCAAACTTGAAGAAATGGCTTGGTGAAAAATAATTCACGTCGGTGAGGGGATCATTGCCAACACAGATTCCTATTTCGAGGACCTTTCGATATCCTATACTATTTGGACGACTTAATGAAGTTGGAGAAACGCTGGGAAGAGTGTGTCGAGCTAAAATGATATTACGCTAAAAAATAAAAAAATCTACCAAAATAACTTGCTTTTCTATTTTTTCCTAAGGAATTACTGAACGGCCAATGGAAATTCGGTAAGACACAATTCACAATTGGCAAATGTGCATCCAGGTATATTAACCGTCCTAATGTTCATGTTGTACCACTACTCGTGGAACTACGTTCTAAGTGTGAGCTGGTGTCCCATCTCGCTCAGACAATCCCTGGTCTCTCACTTCTTTTACGGAACTCGTTTTATTTGCTCTTGTTAAAAGCAATACATTTTTCTGCAATTACAAAGGAAAAAGGGCCAGGACCCCCAGTTTCTGCTCATATAAAAGTGAACATCAACACTTCTGACGCCATCGTGATAGAAGGTCGTCGAATAACGTTAAAAGTACTGTCAGAAATAATTAAGTATTTCATCGGGTGCCATCCAAACATTTATAACGGAAAAATTGCACAGAAGACGTTTTTTGTCCGCTGTGGTCTCTAAGTATGCTCCTACTCAAACAAAGAAGAACGTTCGCGCGCAGGTGTTTTCGCTGTTGAAGTCGATGCTACAGGAAAATGATAGGAGTTCCTATCGAATTTCATCAATGCGGGCGAAACTCGACCACATCATTTGGATGCTGAGAGCAAACAGCAAAGCTCTGTGTGGAAATCTCCACATCACAACACCAAATAAAAGTCAAAGTCGGTGCATCTACTGGAAAAGTAATTGCAAAATCATTTTTTCGATATTCAAGGATTGTAATATGTATCGGAATATATCAGCACGCACAATTGTAAATAGAGGAGACTCTTTGGATGTCCTGAAACTTCTCCAAGTCCAAATGAGTGGCAGGAGGACACATATGTCAAAGCACTACAGGTTGAATGCAACAAACCCATAAGTTTATTTACTTAATTACATAGTGCCTCGCAAGCCACCGTTATGGTGTGTGGACACACCAGACTAATTTTGACCCGAATATTGTTACCCCTACCTCGGTCGGACGTTATTCTGATCCTTATTTTTTTAATCGATCCGTCGGAAGAAAATGATCTAAGATTGCTTCTAACGTAACAGCGTAGGTCATTAACGTATACGGAGAAAAATATAGGGCCTATGACAATTCCCTGTAGCACTCTTGAAGTTACCTCAGCCTCTAATGAACACACGTAACTTAAAGCCATCGACGACAACTTTTTGTTTATGATTGGATAATAATTCCCCAATCCAATTGGTCACTTTCCCATCAATAAAATAAAAACTTTGAATCAGCATCAATTCTTCGAGAAAGAGGGAATACAGTATATGTATTCCCTTACCCTAATTTCATGAACAAAAACATCCAAGACAACACTTCTAGGCACACCCCCAATGCTTAGCATGATGCGAAGGATTTCCGAAAGGGTTTCGTCCAGCGAAACAGGTGACTGAATTGACGATAGGAGGCAGAGGAAAGGCCCGAAACGTCCTTAGTTTATGTACTAATTTTCGGGCTACCAAAACCTTTTTTCTAGGTAATTCAAAAGTAAGCGCTCTGTGCCGGCTCTTTCAACCCTCTTACGCATTATTAAAACAAATAGTCATTCGCTGTTTCGGATATAGTTATAAGCCGTGCCATCTAGTGCGCAGGAAAGGCAAAGAAAGTGCCTCAGCCGGATGTTGCAGAATCGTTGGTTTGAAAAGCATGCATTCACAGGCACACACACAAACACCCACCCACCCACTCACCCACCCCCAGGTGGCTCGGGAGGGGCATTGGAGGCGCGGCAACAACGCTTTAATCAATCCGGGCGAGTGACGGGAGGCACGTGGCTCCTCTGAGACGGCGGCGGCGGAAAGGGGGACTACTTCCAGGTTGCCGAGGTTGCGCGCGCCGGGTCTCCCTCCCCCGCCCGCGCTAGCTGGTCAATATGCACGCACACACTTTGCGGAGAATGCGAGGCAACCTCGTCTCCTTCCATCAAGCTCGCACACCTGGGAAATTTTTAGAGGTGCCCCCCTGCAGAGGTGGACAATATGTTGTAACAGGCGTCTTCCTCCACACCGGAATGGAAAGTCGAAATGGTCCTATTTTTGCCAACCATTGAGTGATTACGTTTTTTTTCAAGATGAAACAACTTAGAAAGCGTTTCCCCTAATTTTCGTTAATATCTGCGCGTATTACGCTACATTAAAAAAATTTAATTTTGAGTTTTAAAATATTTGCAGGTAAATTTTATGGCTTTATTTTTTGTCTTAATCCTTTTATTATTTGAAAATCATATTTTATTCGGATTTATTTTCACCATTTGCGAGGGTTCTCCTATAAATATGCTTCGTAATTGTTTTTATGGCGTAAACATTTACTTGCGTGGAATGTTCTTAGCTTGATGCTCAATGTACATGTGGTACAAATTTCACTTATTTGAATCCGGTAATGCATCAGCGTCAGCCGTTGCAAGTTGAAACAAGTTCAGTTCGCCAAAGGTCGATTCTGTTGATGAGAAAACATTTCCACGATGGAAAATATTTCCTCAATTCGGGAAGCAGAAGAAGAGAGTCACATAGGGGCTCTTGGTTTGGATAACTGGGAGGATGAGGAACAACGCACTTCTCATTGATTTTCATGAGAAATTCAGCAAAATACACAATTTTCCCCCGTGCATCATCTTGGTGTGCAGCATACAGCTTTCGCCTATTCCTGTAGCTTTTATGATTCAGATGACCTTGGAGAATTTTCAGCTTATCCCTTGGGCATACGCCATTTGCAGTTGTGTGTGCTGTTTGACATGCTAATATAACCACTCCTTGAATATCGAAAAAATGATGCGGCCACATTTTTCCTAGAACAGATGTTTATTTAATTTAAACAAAAAAATGCAGAGACCGTAAACTTGATTTTCAGATCAAGTTTATGGTCTCGGAATTTTTTTACATTGATTCACGACTTTCGCTACGTTCCTTGTATATTGAAGATGTTTATTTGTTTGAGTAGAAGCAGACTCGGAATCCACAGCGCCCAAAACACGTCTCCAGTGCAATTTTTCTCCTGCGTGTGGGTGGCACCCAATGGAAACTTTTAAATGTTTCTAATTGTGCTCTTAGCTTTATTTGACCGCCTTTTATCATGATGCAATTCATTGACTCCCCACTTTAAACTTTTAAACTATCTGTTAGCTGCGCTACAGAGGAGAACATACTCCTGTCAAAGCACCACAAATTACGTAAATAAAATATGTACTATAATTCTTTATCGAACAGACGTCGTACATTCTAGAACTCACTCCCGAGCAATGGTGATGTTCAATATTTCAGTTTTTCCTGTCTAATTCATAGAATGACTATGTAATTCTCAATATAAATTCACCTTTTTCAATATAGTTCTGAGTCGGTAACCAACAACAGTATCTTTCTATATCTCACGTGAACTTTCTTGCATTATGCATTTCTCCTCCCCACACCGCATTTATTCCTTCTTTTGTTGTTTGCATACTAGTCTTTCTTCAGTCTTTCAGTCCTAAGATTGGTGTATTGTTGCAGCCTTCCATTCTTCTCTCTCTTGTTCAGTGTCGATTCCCTCACACCCTGAGAGCTTCTCTGGTTGACTTCACAGAATCTTCCTTTCAATGATTCCAACAATCCATTGGGCCTGAAGGTGTGTCCATTCCATCTAGCTCTTTTTTGCCGTTCAGTTCTCCACTTGGTCCTTTCCACTTCTGCTCCTCTGCACACTTCCTAGTTCCTCACTTTCCCTGTCCATTTAATCTCCAGCATCATCTTCCAGCACCATGTTTCAGAGGCTTCTGTTCCTCGCCGGCCCACTTTCCAAATGTTCCATGTCTCTGATCAATCGAATGCCATACGGACCTTTTGACGAACTGCCTCCTTAATTGCTACCTCAGGGTCTTTGAGCAGATTCGTTGCATCTTCTTCATGAACGACTTTTTAGCTTCAGCTATTCTTACTGCTTTGCTCATATTTATTATTTTTTCGGCCAGAAACCTATAGCTGAGTATTGCCTCCCTTGGTGCTCCATTTTTCTCAAATGGTAATTGGTTTTCCGAGAAGTTTTATTCTCTCTTTCCTTCGGCTAATTATCCGAGTAAAACTTTCCGATGCTTGAGAGGTAAGATTCTATGTTTTTCGCAATTATTTGTCGTTTGTTTCATCGAACCTTCTATTATTATCGAATATTGCTTCTCGGAGTCCTCTTTTAGTTTTTTTCACAGCCGTAGCTATTTTTTTATTATTCCACAGAAGGTATCCTTCGACATGACTCCCGAGTGCCTTCATTATTTCTCTGTTTATCCACTCATTTTGTCAACTCCTGGTGCCTTTTTGTTCTTTAGGTCTTTAACGGATCTGTTAAATCATTTCTCAGTATTTCTGGGCCTCAGTCGTCTTCCCCTTTCTTTGGTATTAAGAATGTTTGGTATTTTTAGTACCCTTAAAGCCACCAATAGGGTGTCATTACACACCTGACTAATTTTTGCCTGAATATTTTTACCCCTACCGCGGTCGGACAATATTATTCTGATCCCCTATCGTTAGTGGAAAAAATTACATCTTAAATCTACTACTAGTATCTGTTCGAAACCCAATCACACTAATTTGATTAAATGATTCTTCCTACTGTAGTACGATGGGAGTAACATTGCACTTTCAGCATCACTGCTAAAGAGGCATCCTTCCAATTTATACAAGAAATTTCATCTTTCACTTAACCTTCGCTCCGTGAGTGATTCCCAACATAGCTCCTCTAATAGTGTTGACACACTGCTCAGTTTATCATAACATTATTTTTAAAATCTAGCTCTACGCTAAACACGACCTGATTCGGCAATCAATCCAACACTACGTAGATGACATATACTAACAGTATATTCTAATAAGTTTAGAGTTCTAAAATAGTCTATCAAATTTTAATCTTAAATTGAGCTCCCTTTAATTGGTTTTTTGGCTTATTAGAGCACTTACATGTACCCCTTCCATCTCTAGTTATTGTCTTAATTTTCTTTTAGTACCTTTCCATTCTCATCCCGGCTCTTGTGGGATTTTGCATTTCTTTCTCAGAATTGTCTCTTTAGCAGATATAAACCGTTTGTTTCGCCTCTGTTTCCCTTCCTTTTGCAACATTGATTCCTCCACAGAAGGTTTCTATCTGTTCGTTGGCCTTCTTGCACTCTCGTATGGCTTTTCCTTAGCTTCCTTTTCCTGCAGCATGTTTGTGTACAACCGAAGGTTCCACCCAAGGAACTGCGGGAGATGCCGCGACAGTAACTTTTAATGGATTTATCCGCTAAATATGCATTGCAATGCAACTATTTCAGCGGGTAAAAATCATTTGACTTGGCTGTCACTTTATTCATGCTCTTGGATCGCAATCGGCTGTTCAAGACCACCATGGTTGTGGTCGCTAGTTGTATAGTATCTACGCCGGAGTGCCTCTTCATTCTTAAACTAGGTTCTTGTGCCTCATTCCGACTAGGATGTTGTCGATTTGGTATTTTTCCTGTCTTCCAGCATTTCCTATGTGTATTTCCTCATCTCCGCTGTTGTCTGAGAGGGAGATTGCCGATACCTTTTTTCTCTCGTTACAGAATTCTATCAGTCTCGTAGAGTTTGGTTTTCCCATCTGTCCCACACTGCTTCCCTCTCTGCCAACTGCATTCCTGTCTCCCATCACGATTAGTTTCTCCTTCCCTCCTACTGCCCCTAGAACCTCTTCCAGGTTTCCTTATACTTTTCCGTTTTCTACTTTTTTGAATTACTGGACTTAAAACACCTCCAGCATTAGCACTCCTCTAAGCACGTCCTCTAAATGTTCAGAATCCTTTTACATGCATTTTATTGCCAGCACGATAATCTTCTTGACCATTCTTCCTTTGGGATAGTGCCCACTCCCGTAAGATTGTGGTCGTCTCCTGAGCATGTCACTCAACTATATCCGTCACTCCAGAAGTCATCGGGCCCGGCCCACTTAGTCTCGCTCGCTCCCAGATTGTCTACAAGGTTTCAATAAAAAGTATCGGTAACAACTTTTTCCCTGCTTGTACGTGAAATGCTGAATTCAGACCGTCGCGTCGGTTGCCCATAATCATAGACCGTATATTGGCATTAGTAAGATGGCAGCGCACACCATTATCACTGACAGTTTACACCGATAGATCTGCGCTAAACTCGTCCCGAAGGTCTTGATCGCGACCAACCACTTACAGTCGCGACTTGGCACCAGCAAACTATTTCCTATTCCCGAAAGTGAAATCCTCCCACCCTCAAAGGACACCACCATGGGACCCTAAGTGCCATCGAAGATGCTTGCACGCGTACCCTTAAGGATCTTCCAGAATTCGCCTACAAGAGAGCCTTAAAATCGTGAAAAAACTGCTGTTAAAAGTGTATCGACGCTCAAAGGAAATACTTTGAAGAAGTTTGAAGCACTGTAGCAATATCGGAAATGAATCAATTTTTCCAAAACGTTTCCCGAAACTTTTTATACAAACCATTTTCATCCCCAGTCTATCTTTCCATCTCTAACTTAGCATATTCCGACTGTCTGCAATCCCCTAATGACCTCGCGTTCCATATCTCTCTTCTGCCTTTGTCCACCTGGACTAATATTCCTATCCTTCAGTATACTCTCCAGACCTGGAGTGAGGGACTATTTCACTTTTCGAATATTTTACCAGGAGGAATATCATCACATCATATTTGGATACAAGGAAGAATCTTCTAGAAAGACTTGTGCTGTGGTTTCCCGTTGCCCTCCACATCCAAACACTACGGCCGATTCAATGGCTTTCACTCTTGCACACAGCTTTGGCAGTCGATTCACGACAACTCATCTTAATCTGAGTCATCACATTCATCTCATAATGAAACCGCTGATTCTCACCATGAATGGATAGAGTTGTTTGTAGGAGCCACATTTTTCGTTTCGAAAAAATCAGAAAAACAAAGATCTTCCAAAATATGAATAATTCTGATGCCTTCGAGAATAGAAACAGCAAATTTCACAAGCGAAGTTGGACCCCTGGACTACCTCAGGACCTACATGGCCTACATCGTCTAAAATATCTCTCTCATTTTTCCCTTCTTCCCCTTCCACCATCACGTATCTCTCCTGTCACGCTCTCATAGACACATGTACGATTACCTGATCATCCCTCCCTTTAATATCCCCTCCGCCCTGTTTCTTCCTTCTTGGCCCATCAGAAACTTCCTCTCTTAGTCCACCATTCTTTAAACTTCATCCTCTTTCATTATTTCGACCCAACTTATATTTCCAATTCCTCTCCAAATCCATATCTGAAAGGACACTCATCTTCTTGCCTTGCCTTGTTTCGTTCCAGAGAGTAGTAATACCCTTATTAAGGACTTAAATAAGATGTTCCTTAGGCCCTTATAAAAACTTTCCTTTCACGCATTTCTTTCACTTCCGAATACCTGCACTTCTACGCTCATTCTCACTCCAAACACTGGTCAAATATCCAAACCTCTCCGCCAGCTTCACATGATCAAGTTTATTCTGCACCAGCTTAATGTTTAATTTTGTCTACCTTCATTTTGAGTATTTAATTAGTGCAGTTTGGTGCAATTATCGTCATTTCATATTTCTTACCACGGTTCTCTATAGAAATTGACAATATGTACTCTGCTGGGAAAAGTAATTTAAATTAATTGGTTAGATTACGTTGCTGGAGGTTAAACATCGCGAAAATGTTTACATTTGCACTCATGAGAAAGACTTGTCAACAGATCAAGTACATAAGGATGCCCACAAAGATATATTTTAACGTTTCCGCGGCTAGGTCGTATTCATCAGACAAAGAAGAATGATCCAGCCACAGATCGCAATACACATCGCAAGGTTGTCAAGGCGTTTTTCTTCCGGGTTCCTCCCCCTAGGAAGACATTCTTGACAAGAGTTTCGACATCAGTTCCGAAGGCGCCTTTAGGTCGAAGTGGACTCAAGTTCAGGAGACTTTGACCCAAAAACGCCTACAGGGTCGGCGACAAAACTCTTGTTAAGAATGCCAACTCCGGCGGAGGAAGCCGTAGGAAGAAGAAGGCCATTGCTAAAGGGATTGATGTCCTCGGGCTGAAAGCGCAATTTAGAACGGGTTAAAAGGGTAAGAGAGTATGAGAATGGTGACTCGAAGGTGGAGGGGAGGGTATGGCGGCTGTTGGTTCTTAGAGGATCTGGCCTGGCCTGGGCTGTTTGAAAGCCCTCTGCACCCAAATGTGAGCAAAGTCATGCAACTCAAATGTGAGCAACCTCAATATTACTCAATGAATCGGGGAGGGCTTTTATTAATCATTAGGCTACCATGACGCCAATCTGATGAAGGATCCATGCTGCTTCCGGGAATTACTGTCGCGTAGGTATGTCGATGGACAACTGTTTTGCCCCCTGCCCTGGAGGTCGAAGTGATCTTCATTGGAATGGCTCTTTGGAAGCCCTTGCGGGCACATAAGCACCATCCCGGTGGGTGAATCCCACTTTAACCGGTCGATTCACAGTATGAAATTCCATGGCATTTTAAGAGAAACCTAGCACAAGTCATTATGTTCCCATGGGAGCTTACTTATTTTTACAGCCGTTCCGACGACATACGGGATGGTAGCATATGTCGTCGATTTATCTTTTCCAGGCTTTCCTCGCTCTTTTATTGGCCAGAATCTCGTCTTCCGTCAACTCCTTTTATTTTTTGGAGGTCCTTTTTTAGACCATATATTCCGGGTAACCGTTTTTCCGCAGCGCTGAGATCAGGTGTCTCTTTTCTGAAGTGAGCGATTCGACGCCTGAGATGGTGCAGGCACGATTAATTGGTGTATTTACTAGCGAGTTCTTCTGGGGGGGGGGATGGTGGTGTGATCGCGAATCCAAATGGCGGTCGGTATTTGTTTTCTAGCTTGTCAGGATGTGGGGGCGTAAGGTTTCTCAGTGGATTAAATTTATCCTTCGTTTTCAAGGAGAGTTGGATGGGATGGCGTTCAGTGAGGGATGGGTGCGGAGAGGAAGGGAGCTGTCGCTCGTGATTTGATGGTGTTCTGTGGATGGATGGAATTTTAAATCTATTGCATTAGAGCGAATTAGGCAAAAGGAACCAAAGGGTCAACAATTTACCGACCCAGTCGAAAAATGAAATGCGGCAATTGAAGTAATCTTCACATAACAGCCAGGGGGGAAATGGATACGGGTGACGAAGTTTGCCGCCGCCGACATTGAAATACGGGTCCTCGAGTTCTTCTTCCAATGCACCATTTTCTCTCGCCGCGAATGGAAACAGGGATTGGTATAATTTCACGAAGACGGTGAGGGATGTAGTAATGGGTTGCAGGCAATTGTCTATTATTGGGGAGTTGCATTCGATATATTTGGATTTGATATCCAGGATGGTTAAGAGTTGTGTATTTTTTAGAGTAGTTCATTACATAAAAATATAAAAAGGTATTAAACTTTTCAATGCATGCTCCAACTACTCGTTAGAACAAGTAGTCAAACCTACGACAAAAGAATACTGGGAATTTCTCACCAACGGAGCAGAGATTATCACAAGCATTTATTCAACTGAATGCATTAGAGACCACAAAATGCGATGGATATTGTGTAGTCATTTCTTATGGAGGCCCTTGATTCAAAGAGGGAACAAGCAGGATTTCGACATTTAGATAGGAATAGGACGTCTTTATTACTTTCGACATGTCTAAGTTTCCTTCAATTTATCTAATTTCCCTTAAGTATTTATTCTCCTATTTTGCTTTCTTTTACTACGGCATTTCATTAGCACCAAATTTTTTTCGCTGATGATTTTCGTTCCCCGGTAAATTTTTCAATCCTTTATTTGGTACCTAAATCTGTTTCATGAGTTTCTAGTCAACTGCGCATCTTTTTATGCCCCCTAGCATCATTCAGATGTATTGTCCTCAACGTATTTGTGGGTGGTCCAGACTCTACTTGCCACCATTACATTCCCTCGGAAGAATTCCAAAACCCCTTCTTCATTTCACCTTCCTAGACCATATATCTTCCTAATATTTTACTTCCTGACCATATCCAACGGTTGCGTTCCTGCATACAAGTATAATTAGATATTCTTCGGTCTTTCTCTTTTTATCATTTAACGAAATAGCCTTACATATACTGCACATCTTCATAATCGTATTTTTTTGGCATGAAAACTTGTATCATTACGGTGTCTGTGGGTTTCGTTCGTATTCCCACCTTATTGATCCTTAATTTAATTTGCAATGAAGCTCTCCACTCCCATCGCAGCAGTCTTCTGCAAGATGTGCACACTCCAGGATTTTCTTTCATGGAAAATTTTGCACAACCCCGTAGATGCAATTTCAAGAGGTTCCTTCTTCGGGCCATATCGTTCCACTTACACCTAAGATCTCTAACCCATCCCATGAATCTCGACCACCACATTCTCTAGCTTCCCACATGTCTGGGGTGACTGAACATCCCGACTACCGATCTTAATTGATTAATTCGTTTAGCAGACGCACTCTCCCGAGTAGTCCCCGCCCGAAGTGGGTTGGAACTAGTTTCCCTCCGAGATATTTTACTCAAGAGGGGTTCCATCGCATATGCTATCAATGAGAGAACATTCGAAAGCTGTGGCTCCTATGGATACTGATGCGATAGTTCCCCGTTGCCTTCCTGATTGCAGTGCTGTGGCTGACAAAGTAATTTCTACCACTCTTTCAATGATACGAGTGTCGCTGCACCGACCGAAGCGGTCACCGCCTTCAGCCAATCGGAAGGAGGGCTGCTGCACCCGCATCTTGGCGGCAATCACCTCTACCAACACACGACATCCTCATAGGTTTTCGTTGATTTTTTTCACCATCTTGCTCAAGGATGGTAAATCCTCGCGGCAACGCCGAACTTTGACCCCCAACGGCATATCTGCCGAACTCATTCGCGCCTTTCACGAGCTAACCTTTATACTTGGAGGTGTGTACACTACCCGCAAGCTGGTGGATGCACGGAATGGCATGAAGTCCACGATGCCATGGACCTGAGGAGATTCTGTATTCCTTCAGGGAAGTGAACTCTGAAGTGAAGCGGGTGGGTGGCGTCGAGGGGACTGATGTAACGTTCGCGATTCGTAACCTTGTCCCGAAGATCGACTGGGGTCCTCTGTTTTGGAGCCGAGTTGAAGACATCAATCAGAGGGGTGCGTAATTTCTGCAGGGACATCGAGGTCTCCTCCATCTACCTTCAATCAACGATCCAATCGTGAACGAGGAATCCCCTGAACCGCTCTGGTGGTCACCACGCGTCTGAGGCCGCCAGGTAGGACAGCCAGGTAGCGGGTAGGACATTCGAGCACTGCAGGTATTTCGTAGATTAGAGTGCAGGTTAGTGTGTAGGTCAAATGGTGTATCTCTTCGGTTCTTCATTGACAAGTAATTTTTCTTTGAATGAATTGAGTATCAATGCTACAGAGGTATATGTATACGGTCCATTGAATGTGAATATAATTGTAACGGACGGAATGAAGTGTCCAACAATAATAAGAGAACGTTCACCGTTAAATATGCAATCAAGATCAATGTCGTGAAACTATTTCTGTATTTTTAGCTACAGGTGTACTACCTGTAATGCAGAAATTGAAAAAATATAAAGTAAAATCCAAAGGATAAGTACAGACTTGAAAACTGGTTATCCGCGGGAATTGCAGACAGGGAACTTTTCTCAAAACACTCATCGGTTTACCAACATAAAAGCAAAAATATAATTACTAAAGTGCATACTGAAGTATGTCTCTTGCGCCAGAAAAACCATAATTCCAGTAAACTCAGATAACTGTTTAGAAAGTTTTCGGTGATCCACTAAATGTTTTCATCCCAAAAGAATTACACAAGCATTTTACGGACTCCTAAACATCTCTAGAATTCCTAGAGGCCCGAGAATGAACTATCACTATGAATCACAGATATAGAGCGTTTGTTGATAGCGTCAACTTCAATAAATTCTCTTTGTATGTACAAGGTGGAGCAGAATGGACTCCCTAGTTTCAAAAATCGCTGAAGAGCGTGCAAGTAAATTAATGAAGTGGGTGTAGTGGCGTTAGTTGGATAAATAATGTCATTTTTAGTTGTTACCATGCAATGGTCAGGTGAGTATCGATGCTATATCGTAGAAACGTTCTTTATAAACAATGATAGTGTGGTGGCGACGAAGAGGACTTACAGTGAGGGCGTCCATTGAACAGTCTTCATCGTTCTCTGCGTGGAAACATGCTGCTGCTCTTGGAATATCGCCCAGAACGGTAAGCCGAATTTTACACTCTGACCTTCACTTACACTCGTAAAATATGATTGTTCAATAATCGAGCTCATAAAATTGGACGAAACATACATTTGCATGTAATTCAATCTTTACCTCTGTGCAACGGGAATAATGCAAGTAGCTGAGAAGAGTTTCTGAAAACTTTTTTGAACGACTCAACATGTGCATCGCTCAACAAGGTCGTCACCTGGATGAAATAATTTTCAAAACCTAATGAAAATAAAATAGCATTGGATGGAGTTTTAAGAAATAAAACTTATTTTAATCATCTGTTTTTTTTACAATTTACCCGTCAAACAAGGGAGCCCATTCCGCCTTACTATATACGCATGCATATTTCCTCATGTCAACACACATGTTGCCTATATAACTAATGTATGGATTTCTAATGTGAATTTGAAGCAAAAATGGATTTCGAAATTCACTAGGTTATTTATTAAGATATTTAGTATTTGCGTCACATATCACGACGAATGCGACTTAATAGTCTATAAATATATCAATATCCCTACAATTGCCCTCAGATCCACCCAATACAATGCTCTATAATAAGGTACTTACTTTTCTGTTTCCTTTAATCCTTCATTTGAGACGTTAATTTATCAGCAATTTAATTAAAATTTAAATATACATTATATGATAAGGTTCCCACCCCATGGACGTTATGTGTTGTGATGACCCTTATAGCTGTATTGGCGGAAGCAATGATATTTGCTCCTGGTAGGATGACCCACGCCAGAAGAGGTCGAAGGGTAGGAGCCAGGCGAAACATAGCCCGTGCAGTGCCTGTTCCTCAATGAGGTGGCAGCAAAGGTATCTGCCTCAGTGGGGTGGACATTAAGTAATGGTGTCGTGTTAAAACACTTTTGAGAAAGGCAACGGAAAACCACCTCAATTACTTAATCGCTACCATTGCATGATGGACACTAAAAATAAAATGAGTCCTGGCAACGACGGGACTCAACCGAATCAGCCGCGTATCGTGCCTGGCAGTGGGGGAGGTACACCTTCCGCCGCCGACATCTCACGGAATCCTTGCAAAACCAAAAGTGACAGCATCAGCGCAGAAGACGCAGAAAATAACAGAATTAGTTAGAATAGGAACTTGGAACATTAGGACAATGATGAGGGCAGGAAAATTAGAAAATGAAAAGCGAGGGATGGAAAGAGGAAATGTAGATATTTTAGGTATGTGAGAGGTGAGATGCAACGATAGAGGGACTTACTGGAGTGAGAGTTATATTGCAATATACAGCGGAGGGGAAGAGAGCCAGGGAGGGATGGTAATAATATTGAATAAAAAGGTAGGAAGAGATGTATAAAATAATGAAGTTAAGCTTCTGATTAAAAAACATAAAACAGGGAAGATGGTGTAGGATATGGAATTTGGAAGCATTAACAGGAAAGAAAAGAAAGAATTATCAGCAGGCTGTAGAGAAAATTTTGAGTGAGGATAGAGAGCTAGGTACTTTCGAGGAAAATTGGAAAAAATGGAAATAGGGACATCGGCAGCCGCAAAGAAAACTAACAGGAACTGTGAAAAGGAAAAGAAATATTGGGTTATGGACGAGATAATTAGAAAGATAGACGGGAGAAGGAACTGGAAGAATAAAAATAATGATTTTCGTAGAAGGAATTGGAAAGAGTTTGGAAGTTTGGAGAGAACATGGAAAGTTGGCAAAGTAAGGGCAAAATTGATGCTCTATTCAGTAACTTTAAAACCCAGTCAGGAAGTAAAATGGGAAAATCGTGTCCAACAAACAAAGAGAAATCAGGGACAATATTTTGAACAGGGAAAGAACTAAGAGAGATGGAAGGAATGCATAGAAGGCCGAGGAAGGAATATATGGAAGGTGAAAACATTGGTCCAGCCAGGTTAGACAGAAATCAAGAATTACGTAGCTAAGGATATCTTAGGTCCAAACTTACTTGATAGCGAGAAAGAAAGGGCTTGAAGGGAATTGAAATCAAATAAGATCGTGAGGGTAAGACAACAGAGGGTACACAACACTCCCGCGTAACTATTTCAAATTAAGGAAGTAGAAAGAGTTTTATAAACTAATTTGTAGTATTTAGAGAAAGAAATTTGGCGGAAAGACTTCGTCAAATCAATGTTAGTTCGTTATCCAAGAATAGGAAACGCAATAGTCCCTATTTTCAAAAAACTTTTCAAGCTTCTAGTTCCATGAAAAGGGAAAGGCAGCTTGATGTGAGGACTACAAAACAATAGGTTTGATTTTGCGCGCAGCTAAATTGGTTCCCAGGACCATCAATAAAGGGATGGAAAGACGGGTAAATGTGTACTTAGGGGACGACCAATTTGTATTCAGGAAGAGAAGAGGCACGCGTGATGCCATTGCAGTAATGAGATCACTAATAGAGATGAACATGGAAATCAATCAGGATGTATTTGTCTGTTTCTTAGATTTCGAAAAGGCGTTTTATAGAGGGAATTGGATAAAATTAATTAATGTTTTTCAAAAAATTGGATTAGATTGGAAAAAGAGAAGTCTTATACGCAACCTGTATATGTTTTGTGCTCAGTGCTCAGATGCAAGTGGTGGATGGAGAGTCCGAATGGGCAGTGTTAGGAAGAGGAGTAAGAGAGGAGTGTGCATTACCACGTGTGCCGTTAAACCCATATGTGGAGGAACTGATTAAATAGGAATGGGAAGAACTAGAGGTGTGAATCAAAGTCGGCGGGAATTTCATAAAACCAGTTGAACTTAGACCAAGCCTTAGTTTGTCAGTCAGCCATGGGTTTTCAAGCAATGCTCAGCGCATTAGAATATTATGCGGATTTCAGGAAAGAGGAAAGCTAAGTTAATGCCTTTTTAACCATTTTTAGAGATTTCCATTATCACCAGTTCTTATCAATGTATAAGCACTGGTGATGATCGATATCTCTCTTTTTTCTTCATTATCATTATTCCTAAACCATACCTAAACGTCCTACCTCCCTTCTACGTAGCTCTACCTTCTGCTCACTACCGTGTTCAAACCTCCTTAACTAATATCTAATACGTATTTCCTCCCACGGACCTGCTCAATTGTTTCCTCTAAAGTATGGTACATACTCTTTATTTATCCCTCCGTAGATAGACAGATAAAGGACTTTATTTGGGCGAAACTGAGACCTAATGGTCCCTTCTTCCATTTAACCCTCCGTATTGTTAGTTGTTGGCATGTAATCCTGAAGAATGACCAAGTTCGTTGGTTCAGCTTTATCTTCTCTTAATAATATTCTATCATTCATCGGCCCTATGTTTACTACGCTTCTTTCTACATTTTTTCAATATTATTGCCACCCCTCACTGGTACTCTTCCCCTTCTCTGTAAATGACTCTATAATTATCGACCAAAAAAGTACTGTATGTATCCTTTCACCATACCTACTGAAATTTTTTTAATTTACCTGTTCCCAACATCAAAAGTCCCTATTCTAAACGCTTCGCTGCTCTTCTCAGTCGTCTTCCACGCTGATGTCAGTTTCGCTTTCCAAGGATTTCGTGTGCTGACGACCGCAGAAACCTTGTGGTCGGGCATGACAATTAACTCATTTTAATTATTGTGTTCATAATATGTCTAGGGATAAGTAATTACTGATGTAGTTTACCTCTCTAAATTGTGTTTTTAAAATGACGCCATCACTATCATGGTAAATAATCAGTAATAAGCCGGAAGTCTGGTTTGTGAGGACCGAGCTCACCTAGTTCTTTGGCAAATTGTGAAATTCATAAACCAGAGGAAAAAGGGGACCAGTTCTTTTACCTGTGCCGTCTATGGTTTCCCAGGAACATCTCGTCCCCGAAAAATCACTCAAATAGGGTGGATCTGAGGGTGTAAAAAGAGGCGTCCCCGGGAATGGACGACGGACCCTTCGGTCAGTAGTCTTCAACGCTCAACCCAATCGACTACCACCCCCACCCCCCGCATGCGTTCCATTTAGTTAAACACTCACGTGTGTGTGCATATATTTATGTACACGAGCATTACATTGTTCATGAAAGTGAATAATATCATGTATCACTTTGTCGCAGACACACGCACACAAAACATTTTTTTTGTTTTGCTGGCACAAAAATGAGGATTGACAATTTCATTTTTTAAACTCTACAATAGCGCAACCACCTTTTCCACCGGAAAGTAGAAGGGGATTCTTCAGTGTCAGAAGGTGAGAAAGCGGTTGGGTCACCCAAAAATTAAAAAACCAGCTGAATGCGTCCTTTTAAATGTACCCAGTTCCATTTTGCCGAGCGTCGCCAGGATTTATTTTCTGTTTTTACCATCTTTTCATTGTCATGAGAGATATAATTTGCCTGCTTCCCCGTTTAAATCCTAAATGCAAGTAGTATTTTCAACTTGCGCTATCAATTCAAATGGCCGCCACACTAACGGAAATAAGATCCTCCTTGTCCATAGGAAAAGAGAAAAGTAATTGGCAAAATGCAATAAATCTAGCAAAAGAGCGTTAGAGAAAGTGTGGTAATTAACTTAGACCGGATGTATAAAAGGATTTAAGGAAATTTATCAAAATGAAACCACAGATAACAGACGAAGTAGTGAACCTAATATTAAAGAGTGCAAAGCACAGGAAGTCTAGGACTGAGGAAGGGTGCTACAGGAGGTTGAGAAATGGAGTCTGCTAATTTCCTCCCTCCACCTCGTTTTCCAACATTCTTCTCTGTATATAACCGCCTCCAGCACCTCATTACCTCTCTGTATCTCCTGCGCTCACTTGTCCTGCCTTCAAATTTCTTCCCACAGCCCCCTCCTTCCCCCACCATTCTCCATACCTTTACCGTTAGTTTATTTTTTTAGTGTTCTCCATGCCTACATCTCCAAAACTATCTTCAGTAAAATTCACAATTTCAATTATGAAGAGTTGGCAAGTCTTACGAAGGGTTAGCAACAATTACGAAGGGTTAACTAGCGTTGGCAGATTAAGGCAAAATTTTCGTTTTTGGTGAAGAATGTATGATAGGTTTCTTACATTCTAGCGTTACATCTGGAGATGTCATTGCTTAAGGACCCAATGTTATCAAATTTCTCGACTTGAAGAGTTAATTGGTTGATTGACTTCAATAAATTTGACATTTGTTGATGGCTTTTTTCAGGTTGGTTTACTGTTTCAATTTCATCTGCGATTTCGGAATTCTCTGGAATATCTTCCAAATAGATTACCTGCGATGATATAATTTCAATTTCGGGTACAGTTCGGTGCCCTCTCCACATTAAGAAAGGACAGCCAAGGAGAAAAGAGCAGCACGAGATGTTTGACCTTGGACACTTCTCCCAAGGTCTCACATGTTCAGCGTTTATGTAAACTTGCGCGAGGAAAGGAGCGACTCCGTCGGAAGGGAAACAGATTGCAATAGTATACGTAACCTAGACGAAAACGGCATTTCTAGTCCAAACAATGAGCATGATCGGGGCCAGTGGATTAGGAGAAGGATAACAAGAGCAAGATGGACGGACAAGAAAAACAAGATAAAAGTATTGAAAAAGATTAAAGAGGAAAGGAATCTGATAAAAAAGATGAAGAAAATGAAATTTGAAGAATTTGATGGCTTAAGGCTCCACTTTGTGAAATTTAATCAGTGAAGGGAAATAAAATTGGTTGGCCATGTTCTCAGGCATAACAACTTTCTGTAAAATATAGTGGAGGTGAAAATAATGGGAGCAAAAGAAGAGGATGGCCAAGAAAGAAATTTATGGATGACATAAAAAGTGCTATGGGGGTAACACCATATAAGGAACTGAAAAAAAACGGCAATGGAGAGATACTAATGGCTGTAACGACAAGGCTCCGCCTTTAGAAGAAGATGTTGATGATGGGTCCAGTGGCAAATGAGTTCAAGACATCGGTACGTCAACAGAGAGCGACAAGAAGGCAAAGAGAGAGGCCCCGGCCTCATTTGAGTCGTTTGGGAATCAATGAATTCAAATAATGTCCGAGGATACTTGGCGGAAGGGATCTTATTTGGGAACGGCCCTCGGTCGCTCATCTCAAATCAGTGGTGTGTAGAAGGGTTGGGTGGGGAAGGGGACGGACAGGGAGGGGAGGGAAAGTTGGGAGTGGAACCCCTTCACGCCTTGCGCGTCGGCGGTTTGAGAGTACATTAAAACAGGACGTCCCGAATGAAGGCGCCCAATTACGTGAAGGCTTCCGAACGCATCGGAGCAACGTGAGTGGCGGCGTCTTGGACCGAGGCCTAGGGGGGGAGAGGTGCAGAAGTGGCGGTGCTGAACCCACGTGGCCGAAGGGAGTACTGAGGCGCATGCGCTCGCTTCTCTTCGCGAGTGCACGTACGTCCGTGCTCCCGCTCTGGCGCCGAGGAAGCGCCAGGGCGGGAGGTGGTCGCGAGCAGCACAAGACGGCCGCCGGGGGAAGAGGGAGGGAGGGGGTGGGTGAGGGGGTGGCGTGGAGAATTGGCAACAACGCATATCGACATTTTGGTCGGTGCCGAAATGTGTCCCCCCCACTTACTTGCTGCGGGAGGATGAGACTCTGAGAGCGGGACGGCATAAAAACAAAACTTTCATTAAAGAAAGAAAGACGGAAAGAAAAAAAATCGAATAATACCTTTTATCGTCATTTGGGGCGGGGTGGGTTGTTTGCCGGGAGGCGTGGGAGGAGGAAAGGGGAGTGAAGGGAAGGACGCCCTCCATGGGGCCTTTATCCATATTCGTACATACAGACGAGTGTGAAAAAATATATATATTCAAGGAAATATCACCAATGTGTCATCGTAGAACCTTTTACATGACACACAAACACAGGAAAAGAACACACTAAAATAAAAAACAGATTAATATTAAAATATATCAGTGGTCACATTCACTATAATCGATTTGAGATTAGTTACTGACGTAAAGAGTAGAGGAGAAGGCGAGGGGATGATAGCGGGGGCGGGGAGCAGGGGGGGGGGGACAGGTGGCGGAGAGCGGTGCGGGCATTAGATGAACGGTTGTTGAGGGAAGAAGTCAATACTCAATGAGAAAGTTTTAATCCGGCAGGTTGGAAGGTTTTAAAAAGCCAAATGAATGCCTGTTCTACTTTCCCTAATTGGATTGGCGTGACGGAAGACGAGAGGAGGAAATTATTTTTGCATTGTAGCAATTGTCAAAGGATTTGTTGTGGGAAGCTGAGTGTCGGGGAACGGGAAGGATAGGTCACAGGATGCTCGGTGGTAATTAATTCTTATACTGAGGGCTGTGGTCCATTGGCCGATGTAAAAAGCAGGGCAAATTTGATGTTTTATGGGGATATACAGGTATGACATTATTTGAGGAGCAGAAAGAAGCCGGAAGGGCTGGGAGGGTAGTGACTATTTGGGATGGTGATGTTGCTGAAGGGAATTAGCGGAGACTATTGAACAGGTTTAGCATCCGCCGCGGTGGCATCGAGTCGGAGGGATCTTGGGAAATTCAGTGGATTTAATATGGGGTTTGCTAGTCTTAAAAACATCCTGAAAATTCACGAAATGTTTTCATAACACCGATTGGGCAATACGACAACAGGTTAGCGGTGGTTTTTTTGTTTAGCAAGATATGAAAAGAACTCTTAGGATAAATTTTAGAGACTGCACGCTATAGATTGTGCAAAAACGTAGAGAGCGTAGTTTTTGCTATTTTGGAACACTTTAGGGGTGCATTTGTGTTTGGGGATTATTTCATGTAAGGAGTCTGGGAAACTACTTCGGTGTAAATGGGCATGAAGAAATTTGTTTAGGAAATGGGGGTCATTGCAGATACGGTGACCATGAATACAAACAGTTTATGGGGATGGATTGCTAAGTTTGCATGGGATTAGAACTATTGAAAAGAATATGCAGTGGTCCTAACACCTAAGAAGGTGATAGGAGTGGAGGAAATGGTGGAAGTTAAGGAAACAGAAGATGCTGTTCTGAGGAAAGAGATAAAAGTTTCAAGGATGTACTGACTTTTAATAATCAATCCACTATACTTTTCCACATAAACTTTTTAATTTTTACTAATTTAATGAGTAAAAACTAAAAAGTTTATGTGGAAAAGTAAAGTGGTTTGATTATTAAAAGTCAGTATGAAGATTTTCCACCAAGTTACGCCAGAAACTGTTTTATTTTTCAAGGATGTAGTCAAATGAGAAAAATATCATTTATATATCCTGGCTAAAGTAAGAATTTCAGGGGGTGGCGAGTGAAGAACACTTTGCTTGAGGAGCTTGAGGTAGAGATTGGCATAAGAAGGGATTAATCTACTTCCCATGACGCATAATTTTTGTAGTCATTTAGTGTCATTGTAAGTGTCAAAGAAAAATGTGTGTTAGAAAGAAAAATGTCAGCTTAAAAGGGATTTTTCTCTATGAGTTTGAGGAGTGGGATTTTCCGGAATTTTGAAGAGAAGAGAGACCTTCTTCATGCGAGATTGATGAATAGTCAACAAAAGCGGAAGTACTTTCTGTAGAGACGATGCAGGAAGAAACAATGAGTCGACCAGGATACTGGGGGTATGGATTTTCGGAAGAATGTTTAATTGAAGAGTGCTGGAATTAAGGGAGGAAAAGTTGATATGTCTTCCTGGATAGATATTTACAGAGCACCTCTATCTTTGAGAAAGGAGAAAAATAGGTTTTGAAAGTTAGGCTATGAATCAGTGGCGATGGCTTTGTATGGGGAAGTGTCGCTAAGCTGTCTGCTTGCCTCTCTCAATATACAGGATCGTTTCCCAAAGGTAGTAGGACTTATTTTTTCCCAGATGGATGGACGGACGGACGGGTAGCGGTTTCTCTGGCTGGGTTCAAGGGAAGAGAGTCTCGGGAAAGCCTGGAGGCCGGTGGCAGTTGGCTCCCAACCTTTGCGGAGTGCTTGCTAAACCTCTACAACGTGACCACGTTGTTCTCCGTCCTGAACCGGATACTGAAACAGCGCTACGCCATTAAATTTTGTCTGAAGCTGGGAAAAACCGGGAAAGAGACTCATGATATGCTCAATGCAGCTTATTGTGATAACGCCATGGGTGGATCGAGTGTCTTTGAGTGGTATAAGTTGTTTCGGTAGAGGAGAGAAGATATCGAAGACGTCGAACGCCAAAAAGTGACCCTTTGACCTCAAAAGGAGACAAAAATTTTGCAAAAGTGAAGGCATTGTTGGGCAGAGATCGCAGATTAAGTGTTAGCATGGTTTCTGATAAACTTGGCATCCCTGAAAGTTATGTGCATCGACTTGCAACCGAAAACATGGGCATGAGGAAGGTGTGTGCGAAGTTGGTGCCTAAAGGACAAACTAAAGGAAACTCACACGTGGATCTATCAAGAACTTTTCGACCAAGCCTTAGTCAGCACTCTAAGGCCTTAACGTTTCCCCACCAGACTTCTTCCTCTTTCCTCGCTTCAAATCCGTTCTGAAAGGACGTCACCGTGGCTCGGTGGAAGCGTTACAATAAGCCGTGACGAGAGAGCTTAGCAGCATTCCGGACACCGCCTTCCAGAGGGCATATGAGGTGTGTAAAACCCGCTGACAGCGGTATGTGGACACATAAAGGTGCTACTTCGAAGAATTTTGAGTGAATGTATCAATTTTGGCAATTAATATTTTTAAATTAACTCAGTCTTACTACTTTTGGGGCAGACATTGTAATCAGTGGCTTTGAGTATCACAACTGTGGAACCATTTTCTGATTAAGTGATGGCGACGTCGGGATTGTTGTTTAATCCATATGAAACCAGAGAATCAGATGTGAAAAAACTCTACATGTACTTTCTTTTTGAAGATTTGAGGAAGGACGTCTAGAGATTTGGGCCAAAGGAGGATCTCTTACTTTGGTTGGAAGGAAAATATTTCGACTTGGGAGGGAATGGGTCTCTGATTTTAAGGTGTGCGTTGCGGATATACCTTGTTTGCTATTTGAATTGAAGTTAGCATTCCAACATGCCTTTCTTCTTGATTTACAGCAAGGGTGAGAGTACCGTACTAACAGTAATTGAATTTAACCAAATTAGCTAACAGTATTTGAACCAAACATACGCTGTCAAATAATCTTAATCCCACCGCCAGTAAGGTTAAGCTTAAAGGCCTCCAATAAGGTTTGATAGATTTTAGGTTTTAAGAATTAAGGTTTAGAAAAATTGTTAAAGTAGAAAATGAGGAAATGAGTATCGAATCGTACGCACACGATATCTGACTGGATGGAAAAACCGAACTCTTGCGAAACCGTCAAAGATGAACATCTGAGTGTGAGAATAGAAGAAAAAAGTAAGTCACATCTGGTGATTAATTAATTGAAAAAGAAAGTAACCGATGTCGAACCTTCAAAATACAAGTTTTGTATATAAAGTATCGGTAGCAATTTCTTCCTGACGAGTGCGTGGAGTACTTGAACGTCGATCAATTGTGCGCATGATCGCAGATCGTACTATGACATTGATAATATGACAGTGCACACCATTATCACTGAATATTTTGGCGATTCGAAAGATCTGCGCTAAACTCGTCCCGAAGGTCTTGGAAGACCAACAGCAGAGTCGAGTGTCTGCTTACTTGCAAAGACCTTCTACAACGACATCGCGACGATTCCCCAACCCACTTACAATCCCGAATTGGCACCAGCAGACTATTTCTTAATCTCAAAAGTGAAATCCTTCCTCAAAGGACACCACTATGGGATCTTGAGTCCCGTCTAAGAAGCTTGCACGCGTACCCTTAAGGACCTTCTGGAAGCCGCCTACCAAAGAGCCTTCAAGTCGTGGAAAAACTGCTGGTAAAAGTGTGTCGATGCTCAAGGGATGTCCTTTGAAGAATTTCAAAGCACTGTAGTAATATCTGAAATAAATCTATTTCTCTGAAACTTTTCCCGATACTTTTTATACAAACCATGTGTATTGTTAAACAGATTGACACATCTTCAGCTGCACAAGTCAAACCGCTGTAAAAATTCAGTAAAGAAAAATAACCGAAGTCCAATGGCGAGGACAGTGGACCCTGGAATCCAAAAGGTACTAATACTGAATAATAGGGTTTATCATGGTTTCTCTAGTTTGCAAGATTATTATCCACATCAGACCGACTCGATGCTGCTATTGTAAAGCCTTGCGAACCTTTCACAAAGAATGTCAGTTTGACGAATATTTCGGCCACTCTGGTGATAACCATGCCACTCAAGATTTACAAATTAAAAAGAAATCCCACGTTCATGCATAAATTCCAAACTATTCAACTTTGAGGACAGAGAGCATAATGCGAATATTCAAAATTACAATAAGTTTTTAAGGTAGGCATGAGATGTTTACGAAAACTGTAAATTATAGATATTAAAGTAGTGCCGAACAATTTTGGAAAGATACATTTTCAGAGCACAGAAAAGAAACGAGAAACCTTCAGCGTTGCAAAATACGTATAAACATTTCGGCACATTTGATTCAACGATGTACCTGATGAAAGTGATAAAAGTACGGAAAATTAATATCACAAATTTGCATATTCGTGCATTAAATGAACCAGAAGTATTACTCAATTTTTCAAGTACTAATGGGGAGTTGAATATTGACCTAACCTTCGCATCCATTGTAAAACTAAAATCTTGGAATTCCATGACTATGAAATTACCTGTGGCCACAAATGGATAACTTTCGAAATGTAAAGCGGAGCGAGCACTGACACCGGGAATTCCTACAGAAGTTATAATTACCGTAGAGCCAGCTGGAAACGTTTCGATGGAATTTTATCAGAGAAAGTTAAAATAAAACGAAGTTAATACGATTAAAAATTTAGAGTCAAGAACTTCGAAAGACGTTCATCGGAAATCTTTGTGATTACCTCCATCGCAGAAAACCCATAGGACTGCGTCAGTCATATGGCGAGCGGAAGGTTTAAAAGGCTTCCACGCATTGGAACAAGAGAGAATGAAGAAGGCAAAACACCATTTTTCAAGAGCGTGTCAGACAAGAAACTAAATGCTCTCATTCCAAATGGAGATGTAGCTAAGAAGAAAATTGACTGGAATTGAAGTGGAAGTGGAATCTGAAATCAATCTAAAAACTGAACTCGAGAATAAGCTGCATTCTTCGGATACAAGGAAAAGAAACACGCCCTTGGACATTACCAAAATTAAATTAAAGGAAAAATATTATGAAAATCAGCTACAATTTGATCGGAAACTCCATATGAACTGTTCAGGCTTTGTTGGGATTTTTCGTACTTCTACTTTGGTTTAAAGGAGAGTCTCCAAACGATAATTCCCAAAGGAAATAATAATGACCCCGTATATATCGTGATTTTCTGTACATTACCTTTGCTCTCGAAAACAGGAAGGCATCTTGAGAGGATGATAAAAGTAAAACTTGGTAAAATAGTTGGTGCAATTCCTCGAAACTAAACAGTTGAATTAAGAAATTATAGAATCAAAGGCAGTGCACACCTAATTTACTTAATTTTACATTATTTAAAATAACAATAAAATATATACGTATTTTATTGATATCGAAACTGCTTTCCAAAACTTATGGTGGTCCTTGGTCATCGCAAATATGTAGCATATATGTCTACCCTACGCACCCGACTATCAAAAAGGTCTTTAATCCTGTCCAGGATATTTCTATCTACGCCATATGATTTTTAAGTAGTTTCCTATAACGTACGATACTTTTCGAAAGATTTTTTTTAATCTAGAAAAATTGCCTCCACTGGAACATTTCCCTCTTCCGAACCAAGGATCTCATGAACAAAAAGCGCAAGTTGTGTCTCGCAGGATCCACCGTTTCTGAATCCACGCTGATTTTTCATTAAAAACTCTTGACTATCGAGGCATCTCATTATCGAACTAACAATTATATGTTCTCATGACCTTGAATGATATGGATGTGAGGGGAAGAGTTCCGTAATTGCTCGGTTCTTCCCTGTCCCTGATTTTAAATATGGGTGTCCATTAGTGGTTTTCCATTCAATGGTAACCTTGCGATATACATGTATTATGGACTTCTTAAATACGATTTCTAGACACGGTGCAATTTCCGCACTAGTTCCTTAAATATAGGAGCTGGAATTTGACTAGATCCGGAGGATTTTTTAGGGTTCAAGTTTTTCAGCAAGTGATCTATTCCATTTCGAATTTTCAATTTTGGGCACTGGTTTGGGAAATGATTGGATAATATATGGGAGACATTCCGTGAGACATTGGTGAAAACGCTTTGAAATGAGGGATTTAATAAGTTGACCCTGTTCAAATTACTGGTTACTACTTTCCCTCCATTTTTTTCCAGTAAATTAAGTGCAGACCTTTTCCCTGAACATCTCTGATGCAGGAAAAATGCTTTTAGATTCTCGTTTAAATTTGTCGCCAATCGTTTCCTTTTGTATTTGCTTAACGCTTTCCGAAATTCTTTCTTAGCAAATGCCCTAGCAATCTAAAATCTTAATTGATTTAATTCTGTTTGTCCCTGGAGATATTGTTCCCTGTACTCTTAATATTGGAGTGAATTAGACGTCTTAACGAGTTTCTATATTCCACGTCGTTACATCTAGGTTCCGTATTATCTTTCATAAATTCATAAGAAATGAACCTGTTGAGCGCGTGATGTCTAGAAAGTGACTTCACGTATCCTCCTTATTTCGGTGTTTATGTATTCCTGAAAATTTATAAAGAACTATGTAACACGAACTTTAATCCAATTTAACTCCATTTTTAAACTAGAATATTTTATAATGCAACCATTTCAGAGAGTAAAAATCATTCGCCTTGACCGGGATTCGAACCCGGATCCCTCGATATGGATCCCTCGACATCTTGTTCCTTTAAAGCCCCCAAAATTTCAGAGTGTAAGAGGACGTCTCGGTAGCTTAATTGGTTAAAGCACTCGGCCGGATATCGAGGGATCCGGGTTCGAATCCCGGTCAAGGCGAATGATTTTTACTCTCTGAAATGGTTGGATTATAATGCACACATAACGGGTGACTCCGTTAAAGTTACTATTACAGTTTCTTGAAATTTGTCTAAGGTATGAACAGCCTGTTTGAAATTGGCTTTATTAACATCGTGGACTGTGGCGCGTCGCGCACGACTACGAATGCCTGTGACATTGTATGTACGGTATTTCGTCATAACATCTTGTTCCTTTAAAGCCCCCAAAATTTCAGAGTGTAAGAGGACGTCTCGGTAGCTTAAATGGTTAAAGCACTCGGCCGGATATCGAGGGATCCGGGTTCGAATCCCGGTCAAGGCGAATGATTTTTACTCTCTGAAATGGTTGCATTATAATGCACACATAACGGGTGACTCCGTTAAAGTTACTATTACAGTTTCTTAGAATATTTTACTTTGGATATTCTTACTTCGGACCCCAACTAGGAAAAACGTAGAATTTACTTCTCTGTGGTCGCCAATTCCTTTAATAAAATCTGTATTTAAGACATTTTCGGGGACACTCGTTGCTGATGAATATTATCGTCCTTTTTTGGTGAAATGACAAGTTAATGCTTGGAGTTCAATGTAAAAGAATTAAATAGCGACTCGCAGGTATCTTTGTCTTTACCCCCATTTTAAAACTGTGCTCCAATCAATATATACACGTAAGAAATTGAAATCTCCACCAATTTTAATGGCACGATCGTTGTTTTGGGATAAGAAACTTTTGATTCTCTCGTCCAGCTCTAGTATTCAAATACCTTTGCCGACTGGTGGTCTGTAAAATGGGCAGACAACGTTTGTATAAAAAGTATCGGTAACAATTTATTCTTGACACGTGCGTGAATTCAGACCATCGGTTAAGTGTTCTCATGATCGTAGATTTTATTAGTAGTGATTAGAGGAAAGTGCACACCATCATCACTGACAGTTTGGCGATGCGAAAGATCTGCGTTAAACTCGTCCTGAAGGCCTTAATTGCGACGATTCCCCAACCCCCTTAAAGTTTCCACTTGGCACTAACAGACTATTTCCTATTCCCAAAAGGGAAATCCTCCCTCAAAGGACACCACCATGGAACCCAAAGTGCCGTCAAAGAAGCTTACCCAGGCTTGCCATGAAAGGCCAGTAGGCGTAAAATGCGTACCTTTAAAGACCTTCCTGAATCCGCCTACCATTTCTGCCTGAAACTTTTCCCGATAATTTTTATAAAATCATATACATAGGTCCTTTTGGAATTACCATTTTCAATGAAAACGATTTCCAAACTGTCAACTGGAATTATCTTAAGCCCGTCAATGTCAGAGTTTTCAGCTGAAATAAAGACACCGTCCGCAATTCTATTTACCCTGTCATTTCTGTAAATGGAAAATGACTTTGGGAATATTTCACCGGTGATACTGATACACATGACATACTGATACATAACTGATGATACACATGACATACTGATACATAACTGATACACCATGGAGTTGGTGCGACTAAGCCCTCGCTTTTTACCTCTTTGACCGCGAATATTATATTGAGGGCGAAGGAACGTCTAATCGCAAGCCTCGGTTGATGCGTTGGCGTTCACGTGGATCGCTATGCCACACGTGCCTGAGTCAGAGATGATTATTTTTTTGGATTATTTTTCTATCTTAGTTTTTTTTATTGAGAATAAATGTTTTAATGAGTTTCTAATATTTTGAAGGAACCATTGATGCAAAAAATAGTTTCCTTATTGATATGGGATTGTGTAAATCAAAGAACTGAATGAGATGCTGTGACAGTTTATTTAACGTAGTAATCCGCTGATGTACTCCGAAATGCAGGAATTCCACCAAGTGACGGCATTTATCTCACAGAATACCTGTGAATACCATCTCTCCCAGAAGCTACTGTCATTGAAATAAAGTATTTATTCCGGTAGCAAGTTCTGAAAAATATTTTCTTTAATTCATCCCCTCTAATATCGGTGGGAGGGCTTGTGTGTCCCGTTGATCCTTCGAGATCTGTTGGGCGGAGCAATGAAAATTTCCCGTCATTGAGTCATTCGTGCCTGAAATTGGTGGACGACAACCCCTTCACTGTCGTGGGTGCCAGGGACGGGTGCGGATTTGCACCAAAATTTTGTTGTGAGCGTAAAATTCTATAAAAATATACCACGCCAATTGTTTTTCTCGGTGAGGGGCGCAAATATGTCTGGTCTCAGTGTGGTACCCATTCAAATCGATGGCGCTACGTTAAAAACCTCATGGATGAAGACAAAAGGGAGACATAGCAATTATATCTTCCATGAGATTAACAAGACTGTAACAAACGGAAAATGATCCTAGCTCTCCGGATCTCGGCCCACTGGACCTGGTGCCGTGCCTGGCAGAGAGGAGAGGCCAGAGCTTCTCGTCGTCGCTATCAAACGAAATCCTTGCACAGACGAACTGACAACAGTGGAAAAGATGACGCAGAACGGAACTTGTTGGATCGGTACGTAGAATGTTAGCACGATATTAAGGAAGGAGAAGCCATAAAACATCACGATAGAGAGGGAGAAGTAAGTATAGATACGTTAGGCAAGCGTGAGGTCACATGGAGAGAGAGCAGGGATTATTGAAGCGATGGGTAACGAGAAATTTAGAGCGAGATGGAGGCGAGTCCACCCGAAGTGGCCATAGTCTCTTGAGGAGGGAAGTGTGGAGAGAGTGTACGATTATGAAGCAGGTGAGTGAGAGGATTCTATTGGTAGAGAAGGAAGCAGGCATGACCAAATACACGTAGTGGCATTCAAGTTTTACATCCAGTAAAGTAGTCAAAAGGAGTAAAGAAGTTGTTATTCCATTTTCGTGGAAAAGAACTGATTAAGAACAAGAGGTATTATAAGGCACTGGAACCCAGGTGTAGGCAATTTAACAGATGAAAGAGAGGTGGGGGAGTGGGGTTTAGGAATTAGAAATGATCGTGGAAGGAAAGCGATCGAGTTCTGCAGGAGACAGGAATCGATAATAACCAGAACCTGCCTCAACCCTCGTCGCATCCACAGACACGTACGTTTATACAGTGGATAATGTTGGGAGGAAGAGGCAGAAATCGATTAGGTTGCACTATGCTTAGTTGAGGAGTAAGGAATAACGTTTTCAACCCGCGTGGCTTTCCGTCGATGGATACAGATTTTGATTAATTTTTCGTGAAATATAATTTAAAACTCAATAGGAATAGGTTAAGTTGGTGAGTACAAAGTTGAAATTAGAAGTTTTTAACGGTGATAAAATCAAGTCATGCACTAGAAATTGTGATATAAATGTTATGTAATTGCAATGAGTGGAATGGAAAACGATGAGGGGAGATGAGACATTAAAAACGGAATAGAAAGAGCAGTCGCGGCAGCAATTAGCTAGCGTAAATATCAGGATAATTCAGAAGCCATGGATGACAAGAAAGAGGATTAGACTAATGGAAAGGAGAGAGAGAGAAAACTGGAAATAGGTCTACGCTGAGACGTATTTCGGAGAAAAATGTACGAGGAATGGATTAATCAACTTGTTTGAGGAACAAATAGAACCTTTAAAATGCGTTGGAATGAGAAGTGCTAGGATTTGTAAGTTTCATAGGTAGGGAAATATAGAAAAACTAGATAAGGAGGCAACAGAATTGTCCGACTGTAGCAAGGGAAAATCAGTCAGTATACAGCTATATAAAAAATTATTCATGAAACTATAAATATAATTAGGGACGGTGGAAAGAATGCGTCGAAAAAAATTAAAATAAAATGATTTGATTAACCAGTTAAGAAATAGAAATGGGAAACGACATAGACGAAGACAGCTTGAGTCTAGGAATACAGAATAGCAAAATATAAACAACACCACACGGATGCGAAAAATACGGTTGAATTATGTAATATCCCGACAGAATCGCTAAATAAATCGGATATAAATGGAATGAAGACATGTTTATGATGCTTGAGTAGCATTTCTGAGGGATGCATGTGAATAAAAGACTTCATCATATCCAATTTACGGTTACATTGGGTTAGGCGTGATTCTTCCCGGTGGATAAACCACAACCAACGATCAATATAACAGAGATGCATTAAGCAACGAGATACAAATACTTAAATAATTAAACTTTCCAGGTTATCTCAATGCACCTACGAGTCTAAATTTCTGCAATTTGATCACTGAGATGATGTCTTGAATAAAATCGCAGACAAGAAAAGATCGGAAACCAATTCAAAATTGGAAAATTAACACAAAGAACACTGTTTAATTTCGGGAGAATTAAAGAGGACAAATTTCTGGTACTTTTCCCGCAAATAGTATCAGTGAAACTTTATCGAGCATTCCACAGAGTTAGTTCCGCGGTTTCCGATAAGTTGGAGGCCTCACCCAGGTGGAAAATCCAAGAATATTTCATTAATTGGACGCATTCGCAATTCAGAAAGTAGAACTGCACATCCTAGGCGTAATGTAAAACGAGGCTGGCAGGTAATGGGGATTTCATATCTGTCGACTCGAGAGCTATTCAAAGAGGAAACAATGAACCAGGAGAAAAATGAGTGAAAACAATACTAAAATAATAAGGGAGGACGCATCACCCTCAACGAGAAAATAATAATGATTCACTTCAACCCCCTCGAGTCCACCCACCCGCTCCACGTTCAAGTTCAATTTCATAAACACAGAAACTCTTCAGGTCCGAGGTCCACGGCATCGTTGACTTCAACATGAACCACGACTCGCAACATCCGCTCCCACCGCATTCTTCACCTGGGAAACTATAGACTGAAGGTCTAGTGAAACTAATGAAAAAATAATCTTCTCACATGCATGTTCGAGATAACGTTAACCAAAAATTGACGGAAAAACTTTGCGTGGGAAAAATGAGCGCCGTAGAAGAGAGACCACTTGGGTTTTGCAAATAACGTGAAATGATAGATACCAATACGCGATTTGAGCTCCCCAACAGGAGAAACGCTCAAGTAGAGAGCTAGAGGACAAAAGGATACGATGAGCCTTATTGATTGTATACTTGTAAAATAAAGATAGAGGGACCAATTTAAAGCAAGTATTCTTACGAGGGATTTCAACTGTACAAACAACAGAAAAATTACCATGTTATCTCATCCTTTAAAAAATTTTATTGATAGTAATATAAAACGGACTAAAAAGAAATTTAAACACAAGTTAGGAGAAGATCAATTTGAATTAAAGTCAGGAAGAGGAAGCATTACAACATATTTAGGCGAGGAGGACTGAGATTAATATAAAGACATACATAGTCTTTATAGATTCAAAATACTCTTGATAAAGATCAATTATTGCACTTATTTCCTCCGATGGAGAAATTCATACCTGATTGGAGGGATACAAGCCTGCTATGAAAATTTCGCCAGTTGCATTTAACTTGAATTTAATTTAGACGAATGTAAGAAAGCAGCAGCAAGTATAAGAAGAGAAGAGAGACAAGTTTGTCCTCAATTCCCTGACTCATTTACCTCAGCCATAGAAGAGGCAATCACAAGAATAATAGGAAAAACCAATGCCATTAAAGCTACTGGAAAACTTTGTCCATAGCGCTCGCTTTGCAGATGATAGAAAAATTATTCTATCCTGAAAAAGATATGTATAAAGTCTTAAATTAGTCTGTTTAATATACACGATAAAAAAAACGAAAATATTGGTCCTAGTAAATAGAAAATAAAATGAAAAAAATTATAGAAAAATGGAAAGGACAAAATTGGATCAGGTTGGAAATTTCTGCAACCTAGACAGAGCAACTTTAATAATAAAATGAAGGAAAAGAATGGACGAAAACATACATTCTGAGAATTTCCAAATAATCATCTTATAGAAAATGTGAAATTTGGTAACCAGGAATACCTGTAGATCCAACAAGACGTTTGTTTGAAGCATGCTAATGTAGTCCTTCATTCCATGGAGAGGGAGATGGACTTCGAAATGCATCGCAGCATGAAGGAAGAGGCAATAAACAAAGGGAAGTGGTGGAGGCTCTCCTAGATAAGTGGCAACTCTAGAGCAATAAGTTCATTCTTACATTCAGGAAAGTTAATTCTGAGAACCATTAATGGATGTTAATAATAGTCGAAACTTAACCTGAGGGGAAATTAGTTTGGGTTTACAGAAAATGGGGAGAGAAACTGATAACACCATTGTAGTGATAAGAACAATAGTGGATAGTATATAGAATATTTTCAGGATGCACTTTTGTGCTTTGTATGCATTTAAAAGGTTATGAACCAAGTACAATGAACAAAGCTAATAGAAATATTATGAAATATGAGAGAAAACTGGAGGAATAGGGGACTTATTCAGAACCTGTGCTTTACTCATACAATACAAGAACGGGTAACAGAGGACAAATTAGAATGGCAGTGATAGGAGTGAGTTGTCTATTGGTTTTATTGACAATAATTTGAGAAAATGCTAAAGGTGACATGGTGAAGGATTGCTTTATGAATGAGAGTGGAGAAGGAGATAATTGTGCTGAAGGAGGTGTAGATAATCTGGAAATAATGAGTCAGACTTCCTAGGAATTTCAATTAATTGAGTGCTTCAGGGTAGCAATATGAGAATTTTGGGATGCATATTAACCACAATAAAATGAGATTTGGGTGGTAATTTTGAGGAAAATTAAGCGGAAAGTTTGGACCATACAGAGAGTAATCATTTTTGGTATCATCAGCTATTCAATCCCAAGATTGGTTTACTGCTGCATCCTTCCATCCTCTATTCAGTGTGAATTCTCACACACTCTCATAGCTTTTCTGTTTTATGCTCTTCAATTTTCCCTTCTATTATGTTTCTGACTGATCCAGTTTATTTCAAGGTGTGTCTAAAATCAATTGAGTTCTAGTTCCAACTAACATAGCAAAGAAGAATAGCATTAGGAAAAGAAGTACTCACAGGAAGAAAAGATTTGATAGCAGTTGCAGTAAGTGAAGATGTGTAGAAAAGATTATTGAAGACTTTTATAGGAAACATAGTGCTGTATGGAAGTAAAACTTAGTCTTTGAGAAGATGGGCTTGGATTTGAGGCTTTTGATACATGGGTATGAAGAAGAACACAGAGGCTGCACTATATGGAGAGGATTTCTGATGCTGAATTTTTTAATATGGCAGGAGAAGAGGGAAAGTTGCTATGAAAATTGTGAAGGTGGCAGAAAAAGTGATTGGAGAATATAATAAAAGATAGAAGGGATTTGGATAAGACCATAGCAAAAGGGAAGAATGTTCCTTACTCAGGGAAGGGGATGGGCTATTAGAGGGCACGAGGGTGAGCAGATGGTACACAGATAATCAATGAAGTAGTAATGAAGGGAGATTTCACCCTAAAGGTAGCAAATTAAAAGTTCTTAGGGGTTTTTCATATACCTTTAATATTAATAATAACTTTTATTGTCATTTGATGGTGTCAATCAATCACAAGCCACAGACAATCCATGATAGACATTGTCAAGTTGAATTATAACATATCCTGCATTCAGGTCAAAGTAGTTTGCACATCAGAATCAAATTATTCTTGTGTGAAATAAAAGGCTTGAGTAGAAAGCCATTTATGAACAATATTTTTGAATATTTTCATACCCATATTTATAACTATCCCAGGGAACTTATAGAATAGCTTATTTCCCAAGTATGCGAAAGATTTGATAGTCTATGATAGCTTATATCAATTTTAGCTCTACGAGCTTGTATTCTGTTTACCATGGTAATGCACATATGATCTTATTGTAGAGTATTCACGTTCTCTTTAACATGGATCACCATTTTAAACAGTAATTCACTACGTAATGTCATATTGTCAGTTCTTAGAACAAGTGGTTTACAGTGGTCTTTAGCACCAGCATTTGCAATTGATTTCACAGCCTTTTTAGTTGTGCAAAAAAAATTTTTCACCACTTTAGATTACCCACTTGTTGAGGCTATTCAATATAAGAGCATGAAAATATGCATGGTTTACATACACTTTATAGAAAAGCATTTGATATGGGTGGTTTAATTCTCCTAATTAAGTTCAATACTGAACTTAACTAGGAGAATACTGATTGCTAACTGAAGACACCATTTGTATGTTCACTTCAAGTTAATTCAGATTCCAATAGAAAACAAGAATTTTACAGGTTCATTCAAGTCAAGAGGTATGCTGTTTATACTGCACTAAAGGTTTTGAGTTTTCTCTGTGTTTAAGAATAGTTTGTTGGTAGAGAACCATGTTGAGAGTAAAGGAAGGTTTTTTCAGCAACATTTTACTCTTACTCCAATCCTTTTAAATGATTAATAAACTTAAAGGATAGTTTCACAGTTGACATTTATGGATAAGTCATTAATGATTACCAGGAATAAAGATGGGCCTAATGCAGATCCCTGGGGCACAACATTTGTTATATCTTGTATTTTTGAACACTTTTTGTCATAATATACAAATTGTTTCCTATTCATTAAGCATGATTTCACTAGGTGAAGGGGGGTCCCACCATACCGTAGCATCAGAACTTGTTCATTAGCAAATTGTGGGAATGCTCTGGTTAGCTCACATATAGTTATTGTATTTCCATTCTTCAAAGGCATTAAATATGTCTATAATTACATATTCTATGCTGATAAGGTTGATTTTCCAGAGCAGAAGTCAAACTGGGAGTGAAAAAAAGTTATTGATTTCAAAATAGTTGCATATTGTATTTTGCTACAGTTTCAAAGATTTTAGGCAGCAAAGTTACCAATGATTTTGGTTGAGAGCTTGCCATACTATCTTTGTTATCTTTTTTGTAAAACCTGATACAAGAGCATTATTTGTGTGTAGTCTGTGCAAGAAAATTCGTGCCGGCATATGATTTCCTAATTGAGTTTATAGCTAGCAAACAAAAACAAGAGACGGGTGACATCCGGAGGAGTGGACCTGCAGTTCAGAAGGAAGAATTCATATTCAATTGCCTCAAAGATTTTAGGCAGCACAGTTACCAATGATATTGGTTGATAGCTTACCATACTATCTTTGTTACCTTTAAAACATACAAGAGTAGTTTTTCTATACTTTGAGGAATCAGAGAATACACCAAGACACCTAGGACATTCATTTACAGTAATAATAAGTGGACTTGCAATGCATTCAATAATTTTCATCAATTAATTTGTAGAGAATCCATATGTCTCTGCTATTTGAGCTTTAAAAGTTGCTCACAGCTTTTACCATATTTTTTGGTGAAATTAATCTCCCCTTAAATGTGAAGTAACTTACTTTTATATTTCTGACAAACTCCTTAGAATTCACATTAGATGTATTTACATGGCCAAGAACATTACCAACGGTTGAGATAAAATAATTATTAAATTTATCAAGTGATACATCTATTTTCATTGAATTTATACTCTTTTGGGTTTCATTTTCTATCATATTCCATCTTGCCTGGTATATAGTTTGAAGTATAAGATATTTGGCCTTCCTTTTCTCAAAAGTTATTTTGGATTTATAAATTCCTTTTATATCTTTGTATTTATTTATTCTTGGTGAGTTTAATTACCTTGAGCATTGAATGTAGGTGTAAAACTTGAACTCTCATTGGATCCCAATTCATCATTAAACCAGTTTAGGTAATTGCCTCTTTTTGGGTGACTACCATTGTCAACAACTTTTGATGGAAAACATTCCACACAAAAAACAAGAACTCATTAATGAATAATTAAGAAGCTAAAACAACTATTATCGGGCAGAAGAGTATCTCCCCAATTCATTTCAGATAGCCTGTACTTGAATTGTACAAGAACATCAGTATGATATACATTAGAACGATATGACTAATTTTACAGTCCCTATGATAATTTTGACTACGTTTGTTTTCACCCATATTTACAGAGAGAAACTATTGCTATAATCGCAATATCATCGGCGAAGCGTAGCATGTTTGTCTCTTCTCCATTGATCCTAATTCCGTTTAATCCGATGGTTTGTGTTTATCTTATTGCGTCCTCCAGGTACATGTTGAAAAATTCAGGTGAGACGTTGCATCCTTGTCTAACTCCTTTGTTAATTTTAGCCTCTATATGGCTTCCATCTCTCATTCGCATTGTGGCTACTTGCTTCTTGTATATCTGATAGATTATTCTTCTGTCGTTGTAATCTATTCCGAGTTTCATCTTGTTCCAATCCACATTGTCAAAGGCTATCTCCAAGTCCACTAATTCCACATACAGTTGCTTGTTCAGATGTATTGCTTTCTCTATCATGACTTTTAGGAGTATAGCTTCCCTGGTTCCTCTATTCTTCCTAAAGCAAATTGGTTTTCCAATAGGTTATCTTCAATATTTCTTTGCATCCTTCCATTTATCATTCGCGTAAGTATTTTTTATGTATGTGACACAAGACTCAAGGTTAGTTGTTCCTCACATCACACTGTTCTCGTCTTCTTTGGTATCGCGATCATCACACTCCTTTGAAAATCTTCAGGAAGTCTTTCGTCTTTGTAGCTATATTTGATTATTCCATACAGGTTGTCCTTGGCTTTGTTTCCGAGTGCCTAAATGATGTCTCCGTCGTTTTGGAATTCTCCAGGAGCTTTGCTTTCCTTAAGGTCTTTTACTAATCTATCGAATTCGCTCCTCAGTATGTATGGGTCCTGATTTTCGTCACCCGTTTCACTCTCTTCCTTCATCAGGTTTTATTCCAGCGGTCCTTGGTAGAGTTCTTCAATGTATTGCTTCCATATATTGCCAATATCTCCACATTCTATCAGTATATGCCCGTCTTCATCCCGGATGTTTTTGCTTTTCATTTTCCTTTCTCTGAAATGATTCTTCACCAGTTTGTATGCTGTGTCGGCATTCCTCTTCTTCATATTTTCGTTGATTTCCTCGGAGCAGCCTTCTATCCAATTCTCCCTAGCCTTTTTGCATTCTCGGTTGACTTGGTTCTTAAGCTTCTTGTAGAGTCTTTTTTTAGCCTTCTTCTTAGAGTCTTCTTGTAGTTTCTTCATCATCATTCCTGACGTTCTTGTATTTTCTTCTTCTTCCATTAGTTCCTTTATCACCGTCATGATTCATGGTCTCTTCGTGTCGGATCTCTTTCTCACCAGTTGCTCTTCTGCAACGTCTACGATTGTCCTCATCAGTTCATCCCATTTCTCTTTGGTGCTCCTTTCTCCTTCATCACCTAGTTTGCTGTCAATGGCCGTGGCGAATCTTCCTCTGTTGTCTTTTTCCGCCAGCAATGTTGAGTCCCACCTTGACTCTTGTTTGGTCTTCTTAATTTTCTTGTGGCGAAGTTGGCTCTCCATGATTACTAGGTTGTAATCGCTATATATGTTTGCACCGGGGTAGCTCTTGCACTGCTTCACCTGGTTCTTGTATCTCCATCTTACTAGTATGCAGTCTATTTGGTATCTTGCGATACCCCCTGGCATTTTCCACGTGTACCTCCTTCGTCGATGTTGTTCAAAGGGGGTGTTAGCTAATAACATGTTCTTCTCATTTCCGAACTCGACTAGTCTTAACCTTTGGCGCTCCGTTTTCCCAGCCCGAAATTTCCTACGCCTTTGGAATTTCTTCCTATTCCTTCTCCTACGACTGCGTTCCAGTCTCCCATTATGATGGGATTTTCTTTCCCCTTCGCCTGACCGAGTTCTTCTTCCATTTGCTTCTCTATTCTCTTCTGTACACTTCTTCTATTCCTTCTTCTGTATGGCTAGACGTCGGCATGTATACTTGCACGATCGAGGTAGCCGTAAGCTCTCCTTCCAGCTTCACCATCAGGGTTCTCTCGATGTATGGTGGTATTACCTTTACTCTTCTGCCCCATTCTTTCTTCAGCATGATGCCAACGCCTGCGATCCTTCAGTCGTCTCCCGAGAGTATAACTCGTTATCCATCGCTCCAGTAGTCGTCGGCTCCCGACCACTTGATCTCGCTAACTCCCAGGATGTCTATAAACAGCCTCTCCATTTCTATCTTGGCGTTCTCCATCTTTCGGCTAACACCTAAAGATCTTACATGCCATTTTCATATCCTGCATCTATCTTCCCTGACCGATGTACCCTTCCCAGTAGTCTCCACCCGGAGATCCGTTTGGGGGACTATTTTACCTCCGGAATATTTTACCGGGAAGGATGCCATTATGGCATAAATAGGTGGAGTGCAGGGCTGCATCTCCTCTGGAGGCTAATGCGGTGGTTTCCCGTTGCCTTCCGTATCGCAATATTTCGGGCGATTCCATGAACTTCACTCTCACCCGAAGCTGTGGCTGTTGATGCCGGACCGATCTTAATTTTATATTGTGCATGTAAAATCCCTGCATTCAATGCATAACATTTCACACATACATGCCGTATTCACATTCAGTGTTTGCATTATTCTTAAATCGTATATTTACATTCTTTGGGAAGGACTCGAATAGTTCTGCAGTAGGACTGTTCTAGCAAATGATTGATTGTGGAGAAATGCACTTTTTTATATTAATTCTCTGTGTCCGTCATTTCACCTTGTACTTCTGGTCATTTCTCCCCATAAATTCAAGATTTCCATCGTCCTCCCTCAATGTCCCCAAAGCTTTATCCCCTTTTAATTATGTGGAACATTACACAGAGCCTGCTTCTTTTTCTTCCAATTTGTTAAGATTCCCAACCCAGTATTTTAAATATTTCTGTTACATTCTCCGTTCCACTGTGCTTCCCCAATACATCTGAGAGCTTTTCTTTGTAATTTATCCAGTTTTGCAATTAGCCCTTCTTCATGTGGGTTCCATATTTGTGATAAGTACTCTAAAATCGGTCTTACCGCGACCTTTTCCTTAGTTGCTCTACTGCTCCCTATGAATTTTCTTGTCACTCAATGCAACATTTTGAAAAATTTCTCAAAAGTAAATTACTCGTTCGGCCACTACCCTAAACCTTTGGTTAAGTAAGCACTTAAGTATTTAGAGCTATCGCATTTAGGGGGGGTCATCGCTTACTAGTTAACTATTTATACTTCCATTTACCTATCTGTGTGTTGAAATTCTTCCATTTCCTTCTCTCATCTATCTTTCTGTCTCGCCCGTAATCCACGTTTCCTTTTCCTTTTTCCTACTATTTACTACCTTTTTCGGCTTTCAATATCCCTTTTTGATATGTCCCATTTTTCCTCTATAGTACCCAGTTTCATATGCTAACCCATATTTTTCTCGACAGCCAGCTGATACTCCTTTCTTATCATTCCCTTTGATGCTTCTAAGTTCCATTTTCTTAACTGCGATCCCTGTCTTATCCTCTTGAATTTAACATTACGCTTTATTAGTGTTTAAATATGATCTGAAGTCGCACCCACTTCTGGGAAACTGTGCTAAAAAATCACGCAGTTATTAAATCTGTTGCCAAACTTAATTGTCTAACTGATACATCTTTGAATCTCTGGAATCACCTACGTACGCTTAAGCCTACTGTGATGTTTAAACGTCGTGTTTGTTAGGATTAACCCCTGTCTCCTGCAGAACTGTAATGCTTTCTCTCCGCAGTCATTTCTTTTTCCCTAACCGTAGTCATCTATCTCACTTCCATCTCTGCCCAATAGTTTAAGTCAGTGGTCAGCAAACTCATTATTCAATAGAGTCAAGTATCAAAAGTAAAAAGATTGAAATTTCTTTTCAGGCCATAATTTTTTAAACTTAAATCATACATCAGGTACATTGTTATTAACTTAATCATGGTGCTCCTAATCTATAAACGTCCTCAATCTGCAATGCAACAAATAATTTCAAAGTGTAAAAATCATTAATCTTGACCGGAATATGATCCTAGATCCCTCTATGTCTGGTCGAGTGCTTTAGCCTGTTAAGCTTTCAAGGAGTTAACCTCTTATACTCCAATTTTTTTACCCAGGTTAAGGCGAATGATTTTTACAGCTTGAAATTTTTGCACTTTTACTACACATTTAGTTCCTTTAAATTCAAATAACGAATCCTTACTCTAATAGATTGATATAACTAGTTCAAAGGACATGGTGTTGCCTTTTCTTTGTGGTAAGATGGGTGTATCTTCAAAAACGCCCAACTTCAACTTTAAAGCAAGTAGGTATAGATATATAGATAGTATAGCATATATAGTAGGCATATATAGATAGTGTGTCACTTATTATGGATATAATTTAAAGATATCATTTTCCCCGAGAAGAATAAGGGAACAGAATAACTTCACAAAAATTTGATATCGGAAAAATACGTTTTAAGTAGCCAAGTGCGTAGTTCTCTTTTCGTCCAACCCTTATTTTACGTATATAACTTCTCACTATCACCTCGTTTCCCATCTATTGAGAAGCACTTTACACTTGGACACTGTAGTGCATTTCGTCGTTGTCAAAATTATTTCACTTACTTGAATTATTAAGCGTATTTAGTGGCAACTGTCATTTGACAAACCCTTAATTTAGACGTAGGAATGCGAGGACGCGTATGACAGGGTGAGGAGGAAGCGATCTCAGTAAGAGGAACGACGGGGTCCACCCTGAATCCTCCCGTTGATGGAGGGAGTCTTTTCCGGCGATTCCGAAAAATAGCGAGGGCAGCAAGCAGTGCTCACCTGCAACAGCGGCGTGACCGGGAGCAGCAGCGCTGGTGGTGCGCGCAGCGATGATGCATCCCGGGCTGCTGGCCTCCAGGGGGCTGGAGGGCTCCGATCCAGAAGATGACTGCGACACGGCCTCCAATTTCACAGAACTGCCAAAGGAATCGAAAACGCAACAAATGAGCAGACACGCTTCGTATGTGCATTGTAAACAGCTGCTTCAAAATTCGATACTCTCGGGATTGTTTCTTTGAAAGTTAACTTTAAAAGCGGATATTTTTTCTATTTACTGCTGCCACGAAGTTAAAATAGCCTTTCATTATTTATTTAAAGGTAAATTTGAGTGAAAGTTGACAAAATTAATGAGTGTAAAAATGTACTGCATTATGATAAAATTATTTTGCGTATGCAACTGTATGGCAGTAATGATTAAAATACATACATCAATTTTGGTTAACTACCTCATACTTACATACATCAATACCATACTACCTCACACATCAACTATCATAGCAGTATTTCAGAATTACGCTGTATTAATCTGTGTTGTTGTACAAAATAGACTATATTATTTTGATTTTTTATTTTTGTACATACACAATACGACCACTTTAAACGCGTACATAAGAAGGTCTGCAATACTAATTAAATACAGTTAGAGCTGTACGGATAAATGGATCCGGCAAAACCCGGCATAGCCTCTAGTATACGAGTTGGTAGGTGATGGTAAAATTCACCCAGTACTAAGCCCGACGGCGTGTGAAATCCACGCATCAGCATGGTAGAGGGGCCAGTTCCTTAATCCCTGGGCCGAAAATAAATCTGATACCTAAAAAATCACAAAGCTTGGGTGGAGCTGAGGTTGCCCAGAGAGGCTTGGCCGGGAATCGACCCAGGGTCCTCCTGTCAGTAGTCTAACGCTCTACCCCTGGACTACCACGTCTCCTCAAAACAAACAAAAGTTCATAATACATGTGCATAAAGGTAAAGTGACTTGCCTTCGCACCTGACATAAAATATCCTTTCTACTCTCCCGCTCTTGTCGGCCATTTAATCTCTACCATATCCTTTCAGGAATCACCGACACTTCCTCCGTCTAGTTTTTCGATTTTCATCCATTAAGCTCTTCTCCTCCCTCCCTCCCATTGATTACCTCCAGCATCCAACCCTCCCCTCTCTCCCTCTCTTCCGTTCAGCACAAATATTCCCAATTTACCATTATCACAGCACCATTTTCCAAGTCATAGCAAGGAGAACTATATCAAATCAATTTGTCAAAAGAGTAATTCTCAAGAGGAGAAAGAATATCCCCCCATTTCCTTCATTCCAATCATATCTAATGCTCTGAAGAAAGAGCGTAGAAGAATATCCGGAAGGACAAGTTTGGAAGAGAATGTTGAGAAAATCATGAGTGATGAAAGGGATCTGGGTACAATAGAGTTAAAATGGGAAGATGTCAGAAAAGGGATACCAAACATCACAAAAGAAACTGTGGGAACTGTCAATAGGAAAAGGACAATATAACCATGGATTACGGGCGAGATGATCATTAAGAAAGACGAGAAAAGGAATTGTAAGGAATGTGCAAACAGAGTTAGATAGAAGGAAGTATAAGGAGTTGAATTTTTATTTTTTTAATATAATTATAAAAAGTTGGGTAACAAATAGAGCAACAAGAGCGTGGTGGAAGATTTCGTGTGAGGATATAGAAATTGGACCAAGGAAGGGTAAAATTAGCGCGCTCCACAGGAGGATGGATGCACTGTCAGACCGTAAGCAGAGAAAATACGCACAAATGATCTGGAAATTGACTAACTGAACCATGAAAGATTGGATGAAAGAAGGAGATGGAATACATATATACACATAGAAAACTCTATGGTAAAAACATTAGGCCAGCAATATATAAATGTAAAAAGAAAAAATGTAATTGAGGATAGCATAAACCCAGGAATTACTCAATGCCGAGATAGAAATGGTATTAAGGAAAATGAAACGAAATAAAGCCGTGGGAGTAACTACATTCCCGCGGAACAGTTTAAAGTCTCAGAAGAATGTAGGAGAAAGAGTTTTTATGGATTGATTCTTAGCATTTACGAGAGATGACTTTGGCCGAAAGACTTAATTAGATGAGTATTAGTTCCATTCCTAAACATAGTAAGGCATGTGCGGATATTACATTAGAAATATGTATAATTTTGCAAGCAGATAAAACGGTTCTCAGGACCATCAATAAAAAGAAAAAGAGCAGGGCAAATGATTACATAGGGAAAAGGGATCAGTGTGGGTTCAGGAGGGAGAGAGGCACGCGTAATTCAATTGCAGTAATGGGTCAGTAATATAGAGGAACATGGATTATAATCAGGATGTATTTGTTTACTTTGTAGACTTAAAAAATAATTTTGAAAAAGTGAATTGGATAGGATCAATTAGTTTATCGCAGAAAATAGGAGTACATTCGAGGGATAGGAGACTTGTCTGCAACCTGTACATGTCTCAGACTGCTCAAGTGCGAGGGGTGGACGGAGAGAGCCTGAATGAGTAGTGTAAGATAGAGGAAGTAAGACACGGTTGTCCATTATCACACGTGCTTTTCAAAGTATATGCGCTCAAAATGGTCAAATAGGTATGAGAAGAACTGGAGGAAGGAATAAAATTCGATGGAAAATTCATCAAATCAGTTCGGCTTGTTGTTGACCAAGCGTTAGCTTGTCAGTCTTCTCAGGGTTTAAAATCTTTCTGTGCGCACTTAAAAGCCAATGTAATTCGTATGGGATGAGAATAAATGTAAATAAAACGAAGGTTATGTGGTTTTTGAAAAAGATGAAGTCTAAGTAAAATATTAAAATAAAAATTCATAAACTAGAGCAGCTGGAACAATTGGCCGAACTTCGAAGTGTTCAGATCGATAATAATTAAATTAATAGTTCAATAAGGAGAAGAATCACGCTAGGCAAATCAATATTCACAAGGAGGAGAGAATTAATGACAGGTACGTTGAGTAAGGATGTTTTAGAAAAGACTCCTTAAAACTTTGATATGGGGTATAGTTTATATACTGCGCGGAAACATGGTCATTGAAGCAGGATGACAGGCACAGACAGATTGGAGTCTTTTGGAATATGGGTGTGGTGACGGATGGAGAAGGTTAAATGAGCAGAAAGGAAAGCAAATGAGGAGGTGCTGGGTGTAGTTAAGGAGGAGAGGGGATTGTTGGGAGAAAGCATAAGGAAACAGGAAAGATGGATGCAGAGCGTTTTGATTGGGAATGAGATAGAGGGAAGAATGTAAGGCAAGCGAGGAAGGGGAAGGAATAAGATAGGTATTTTGGACGAAATGAAGGGAGGATGGAATTAGATGGAATTAAGGGAGAAGGGAAGTATACAGAATTGTAGAGAGACTTACTATGTCCGTTGATAGCTTGTGTTGTTTGTTAAAAAAGGCAAGTAAATGTATCTTTTTTAGAATTGCATAGCCTATACCCATCCGAAGTATAGCTCAACCGTAGAGTACCGCTTAAATGTACATATATAATGCCATCACACACTCAATGCCAATCACACCATTATCACCGAAAATTTGGCGATGCGAAAGATCTGCGCCAAACTCGTCCCAAAGGTCTTGATGGACTACCAAAAGCTGAGTCCAGTGTCTGTTTGTGAAGACTTTCTGCGAGGGCATCGTGACGATTCCCCAACCCCCTAACAGTCCTGACTTGGCACCAGCAAACTATTTCCAATTATCAAAAGTGAAAGCCTCCCTCCCTCAAAAGGCACCACCATGAGACCCTAATTGTTGTCAAAGAAGCTTACACGCGTACCCTTAAGGGCCTTTCGGAATCCGCCTCTCAGGGAGCCTTCGAGTGGTGAAAAACCGCCGGCAAATGTGTGTCGACGCTCAAGGGATGTACAAGAAATTTTAGGTATCGTGGCAATATCTCAAATAAATCTATTTTTTCAGAACGTTTCCCGATACTTTTAATACAAACCATGTATTACAGTGGTAGTGGAGATGACCACAAAGCTAATTAGAAAATAGATCTTCTATGGACGATGATATAGAGATCGCACGGGTCACCTCTATTTGATTGGTTTTAGAAGATTGGTATACATTGAGTAAATGAAGTACATATTAGGTTATTTCTGTAACAATAACAAGTGGTGGAAAATTAATTAAGTACTTCTTATTTTAGTTTTGAATAACTGAAAGATATCTCTACGAGAAGAAAGATGGTAGATGGATCCGCGAATAAACCTTCTAGTGTATATCCACCTTATTGTTGATATACAGGCCGAATTTTGTAGCCAGACTCCTTGAACAAATAGCAAGATCAATGGCAGAGTAGTCACTAATAAAAGCTTTGGATTAGTCGTTTTTCTTCTGGATCCGAAACACCAAGTGATAATCTTCGTTAAAAGTAGATTAAATTCGCCCTCTCCTGTTACTTTGAGCCCCAGAATGTCCCCAACGGGAATCCTGGGCGTTAAAGTCACCAAGTAAGATGCATGGCTTCGGTAGTTGACGGACGAAATTACTGATTCCTAGCTATATTTTTTAATAGATTCACTCTACAAAAGGTACACCGTACTAAGTGTGGTCCTCAGAGGAAAATGAGCGGTCACCGCCACCGCCCGAAATGGGGTGTGGATATGGGAGTTGTAGATGACCTGAACGGCAAAAATATCACCACCCTGGGCTCGTTGCTAACTAGTTTCATCATGTGTAAACACTCTAAAACCATTTCAAATGTCTTGGTTTTTTTGTTATTCAAAATGGCCCTCTTGTAGAAAAATACAAGAAATATCAAAATCTCGGACTAGTAGAGCCCACTTATGTCAATAAAAGTCATTGCACTTCTATAAAAGCCATTGCACTTCAATTGCCATAAAATTGCCATACAAAATATGAAAAATATTTGAACAACCTAAGATGACTACGTATATCAGCGTGAAGTTTATTTAAACTTAATACGGGATTTATTCACCGTCTTCGTTTTCAAGGGGGCATCGGTCTCGGAAAGGTTTTCGACTTCTTCCATTAACTTCTGGGGACTTTTCCTTTCCAGAGAGGCCGGAAAATGGACTCTTTTCGAGCTAGTTGGCTGAAACCCTGGACGTGGAGACTTTTTGGATTCTCCAGTTCCCCTTCCCGCAGGGGCATGCATTTTCTTATTGAGCGTTTCGGTTATATCAAAAACACCAATGACTAATACTCAAAATGAGGATATACCAAAGTGGTAGCAAATAGTTTTTAATATTCATCGGTAAAATTTCTAATGAATTTTAAGTGGATTCAATATTACGTTGGTTTAAATATAAATGTAATGGATCTGATCGTTCCATTTGATGCAGTTGCTCATGTTAATACCCAAATGTTGCATATTTTTGAGCAGGGAATAACAATATGGCAAACTTATACTTTGGAACTATATCACGATTGATCTGATTTATAATTACGATGATTTCCTATGACGATTGCATTTCTTTGGAAATATTGAGAGACAGAATATTACAAATTGACCCAGCTGAAAATGATGGCTTCATCTGCGTAATTTTTTAAAAACTGTATAGGGTAGTTTACGAGAATAATAATAATAACAAATATGCATATGATCTCCATATAACATGTATTCGCAGCAAAAAACAAGTATTTATATTTATTATTTCAGGGAAATTTATCGAATACGTGTAAATCAGATTGACCGTGATCGGTCTTCACCGCTTACTCTTCACCGTTTAGGTAAGAGTAAAACCAATTCAACTGGGACGAAGGGAAATTAATTAGACTTCATCATTTCTATTGGCAAATAAGCGTGACTAAACCAATAAAAGTCATTGCTGAAGTCGAATAGAACTAGAATCGCTAACATAGACCGGCCGTGCGCCATATTTATGCTATAGCACGTATGCGTGTGTTGTATTTCTTACGGAAGCCAAATTGGCTGGGATCAAGCGTATCCTTTGATGCAGTGTACTCGTATTTCGTAGCTTTGTTATGCACTATTCTTTCTAGACTGGCCAGGACATACGATATAGCAGTGATATTAATATATCTCACTATGGAAGACTTCCAAATTGTTGACTAAGTATAAAATGATAATGGTAATTGAATATTTCTAAATAATGGGGAGCAGAACATATCGAACTCATGAATTAAGTTGAAAGGTATTTCAAAGAAACGACGGGAAATGCCGCGACAGCAACCTTTAACGGAGTCATCAGGTAATGGGTATGACAATGCAACAATTTCAGAGTGTTAAAGTAATTCACCTTGCTCGAGATCCAGGTCAAGGCGAATGACTTTTTAACTTGGAAATTGTTGCATTGCAATGGTATGTATTTTTTTGACTCTTGAGGATGTGAATTTAGAAAAATGAAGAAAATTTATGTTTGATGAGTGATGATATATTAATGGTGTGAGGTGTCGTCAGACTGAACCAAAGGAAATACTGCAAAAATTGCGGTAGTATTTTTATCAAAGTTTTGATGGAAGTAAAACACTATTTATACCTCCGGGTTCGGACAACAAGTTTCTAGAATGGATGTGGACACACGTGCCGATTCAAAAGCACTGCTGCCTCAGGCACATAATCATATTAAAATTCCGCCAGTCATAAGGTGGAGACCTCTTCCGACCGCCAGAGAGGGGCGGCTCCCTTCCTCTCCTTTGCCAAAAGGCAGCGGTGGGGTCCACATTGTGTGCTACAGGCGACGGGGAGAGAGAAAGAAAGAGAGCGTTCTATCCTGTGAGTTGGGCAACCCACATGAAAGATGTGTGTGGGAGGTTGCGTACCCGGTAACCACGTGGAGGGGGGCATGCCATTATCCCCAAGCTGACTGCAAAAATCGCAATAAAAATCTTAATTCTTTATTGGAAAATGAAAGAATGGATCTATGGTCCTCCCTCAACGGATTATCTCGGACGTTCGGCAAAATTACTAACATATATTAAATAATGTCCAGTGGGTAGAGCGTTGGGCTACTGACCGGAGGGTCCCGGGCTCGATTCCCGGGCAAGGCACTCTGGGAACCTGCAGCTCCACCCAAGCTAGTTGATTTTTCGGGTACCAGATCTTCCTGGGAAACCATAACCGGCACAGGGAAAGGAATTGGCCCCCCTACCCTGGTGTGTGAATATTCACACACCGTCGGGCTTGGCACATGGGTGAGCTGTACCATCACCTACTAAACCGACTTTCGGGTTGATTACTGCGTTTTTATATTAAATAATTATAAGGTAGGGAAGAGGCACGAGTGATGCCATTGTTGTAATGAGGTCAATAGTAGGGAGGAACATTGAATACAATCAGGGTGTATTTGTTGGTTTCGTAGATTTCGAAAAGCCGTTGGATAGAATGACTTGCAATTACGATGAGAATAAATGAACATAAATTAAACCAAGATTATGAGTTTTTCAAGAAAGAGAATGGCTAAGTTAAATATCAAAATGGGAGTTCATAATCTTTAGCAGGTGGAACAATTTACGGCTCTCGGAAGTGTTTTGGAAAAAAATAGTCAAAGCCGTTGGGATAAAAGGAAAAGAATGAGTTAGGAAAAGAAGCTTTCACAAGGAGAAGAGAATTGATGACTGGGACGTTGAGTAAGGATGTTAAGAAAAGGCTTGATATGGAGTACGGTGCGGAAACATTGTCATTGAAGCTAGACGATAGGCGTAGATTGGAGGTTTTTGAAATGTGGTTGTGGAGAAGGATGGAGAAGGTGAAGTGGTCAGAAAGGAAGAAAAATGAGTTAGATGGAATGAAGGGAGAAGAGAAATATATTAAGATAAATGCGGACTTTGTCGTAGAGTAGCATGTTGGGTTGTGCTTTGTTAGGAGAGACAAGAGAATTATTTAGTAGTTTGTGCCCATCCAAAACCTACCTTAACCGGTAGATTATCTTTGAAAATAAATAATTATATTGACTGCTCCATTGTTTGCATTATATATACATGGAATAATAAATCAATAGATTGCCCATAAAATGGTATGCATAGCCTACGAGTACTACACGGCTGAAAACCATTTCCAGCACCAGCTGACGGAAAATATTTTGCTGGATATTTTTCTAAGCGATGTAATGCCATTGTCTTGGTTTTGATGCATAACAAATTGTGAGGAGATCAGTATTCATATCCGCAATATTGTCTGATAAACAGCAATCAGAATTTAAATTTACACAAGTATACGGAGGAAACCCCAAACCACAGCTAATAGCACCCACAATAATGTAAACAATAATGTGTTGTGAGAGATGAATTTCTGCATCTTAAGAGCTAAATATTTGTACCTTAATGTATCGCTTTCTTGAATTTTGCTCATTATAAGGGAATGTGGTCTTAAATGTAGATCGCACAGTCAGCATCTGTGAACAGTATTATTCATTTGTGTTCACACGGAATTATAGTGCTGAGTCATTGTATACTAGCAACCACACAGCTGCACTCTGGCTCCTACAAATTGTTTTGCTAATATTAGAGAGACTGAATTTTTGTGAGTCGTTAAATAACTTCTTGAAAAATCCGAAGGACGATGCTCGTATTTTCGGAAAAGGAGTTCTTTTAGCAAACCCCATCTCACATTGGACTGCTCTTAAAGTTTTAGCTATAGCCATCGCCATATCTCATTTTCATAGCCGATTGAATCAAAACACTCCAGTTAATTTAGAAAAATGGAAATAGTATGTTCCGTGTGGTGATTAAACACATCTATATTTAAAGAATAAACGCCAAAAAGTATTAAAGCCAAGATGGATGAAGTTCCATGGCACATCTTCTTCCTTGTTTGTGGTTATTTACAATTGTGTAAATGAGTTTAAACATGGCCGCACGTCCACTAATGATGAATATCTTTCGGGACGCCCAGTGGAAGTGAATTCCTTCAAAATTATCGACAAAATTGCCATTGAGAAATCGACGAATAAAAGGTCGCGATATAGTGCCACAGGCATACCACTAGGTAGTACAGTTTTTTTTATTTTGCATGAAAAATTGGGTGTAAAAAAAGTCTCGGCAAGATAGGTGCCACATTTGCCCTCAGTAGAGAATAAACACCATCACGCGATCAGTTTCTGCGTCGATACATAATTGGGAACGTAACACGGATACCCTAATTCACTCCAAAGATAAAGGAACAGTCGAAACAGTGTATTTCTAAAGATGATCTGGGTGCGAAGAAGGCAAAGACAGTGAAATCGGCCGACAATGTGATGGCAACGGTTTTTCGGGATGCTTGCGGAATCACTTACATCAATTACTTGCAAGAAGAACAAATGATGAATAGAGAATATTGTGTTTTTATTCCACCGGTTGAGTGATGTAATTAAAGATCAGATCAAAACAACATCCTCCGTGGTGTATACCATATTTGCCCCCCCCCGGGACTTTTTTATTTGCAAAGTTAAAAAAAATGGCTCTGTAGAAAATATTCACATCGATCGAGAGTGTTAATCGCCAGCATTGATGCCTACTTTGAGGACCTTCCGATATCCTACTTTTTGGACGGCTTGAAAGTATTAGATAAATGTGGGAAAAGTGCTTCAAGCTAAAAGGAAATTGTGTCGAAAAATGAACAAATGTAACCAAAATAATTATTTTTCAATTTTTTCCTTAAGACTTATTGAACCATTCGTGTAGTTTCAATCTCTGATGCTCTGGAAATGTGATATTTCGCTGCAATTGGGGCCCAAAATGTAGACTACTTTCCTCGATTCACTAGTGCTTTGTACCTCATTTTGTTGAAGAATAGAAAAAAAGAACATTTTAATATTTTAGTCAATTTATCATGCATCTCTCAAAAGGTAATAGCCTCATGTTAAGAAAAACGAGTTTGCATAACTTATGTTAATCGTGCGGTTTTCAATCATGAGGATGTTATCAATTAGACTCGAATGAGCTGTTCCAAAGATGAAGATTGAATTTTGAAACGATTTCAGGCCGTTTAATTACAGGTTCTTTTAACTGCCTGTGGTATTTAATCATGTGTTAATAAATAACTGCAACGCCATGTCTCCAATCTCCAAAAAACGTACCTTTTAAGCGTTTAATTGGTCTCACACTCAGAATAGCAGCAATTATCTTTCCTCGTTATGCAAGCATATTGCAATGAGGTAACTTCTAACAGCTATTGTTTATAGTATGCATTCTTCTTAAATTTGCAGAGCTATTAAAATGCTAGTTGAAAAAATACTGCTCTTTATAAGAAAAAGGACCGCACTGGCAAGGGTGTTTAATATGAAACGTAATTCATTTCTATCTTTGGGATCTATATGCACTATGGCAAGTTCTTCATTTCGCATTAAATAAATTTCTTTACCTGTTGGTCCCCATGTAATACACGAATTAAAATATTCCAACTTCGTCAATGAATCAAAACATTACAAAATTTTGCAGAGTATTAGAATATATTCACCCAAGGTTTGACTTATCTCCAAAAGAGTAAATGACCTTTGTATATTTTGTGATTAACACGATGAAAATTACAAAATGACTCATGAAAGATGAGAAATGTTGAATTAATACTAACATCTTCTAATCACAATTTTATAATGCAATAATCTCAACAACAACATTGATTCTGATCGTCTTTTGCTATCATTTTCCAATTCAGTCAGAATTCTCAATGTACATATAACAAACAAAATAATATCTGTTAAAAGTCGTAGTACTATTTGTTAATTAAAACTTCGCAGAAGTCTGATGATAATAATACTTCATAAGCTTGATAATATCACAACATTAACTTGACACCTTATATTTTATTATCGAGAATATGTTGGTTTTAATCTAATTTAAATGGCAATACTAACATGCAAGCTAGCTCCTCAATAACTTTCAGTATAGCTCAATGCCAGAGAATTTCTGTAAACACAAAATACATCTCTTCCAATGATGCCATTCTCAAGTTAAATAAATGGAAAATATGGCACACTGACTACAGAGAACATGAAAACAATCTGCATGTAAACATAGGTACGGTGTGTGAGAGAAACTATTAACAGACTTTTTAATTCAGCCATAAATCTACCTATTGGAAATTACTGCAATACTTTAATTAACGTATTGGTACCTAAGGTATAATTACCTGCACCAAATTATTACAAGAACACTACGATATTATGTCCACCACTAACTCATCTGGAATTATGTAAAATATAGTTAATATAATTAATCATTACACCAACACGCAGGTGCTGCATAGTTTAGTAAATGTTTATTAAATCTTGCATGTGACAGATTTTAACACTATCTAAGAGTAAACTCAGTTTTAGGAATCTTTGGGTTTCATGTTTTAACCTATCAAACTTAATTACACTTACATATGTTCATTTTTAATTTTCAACATTAAAAGTAATTATAATAAGTAATTCAACATACTAAGATCGTGCCCTTAAAGACCTTAATTAAACCCCAACACAAATAGAAGACTAATTAATAGATTTCACATCAAAAACCGTTGTACATATACAAATAATCAATCATCTATATATATACAAGTGAGATAAAAAAATTAATAAACAATGCTTTAGTCATTAAAATTGTGCTTAAGTAAGAATTCACAGGAGGAAAAAGTGCTGTGTGTTAACATACCGAAACAAATCATAACTGATACCAAGCGTAATGTGGTGGGCACAATGGAAAATCAATAAATGCAAACCCCCAGGATATCAGCGAATGTATACTATAGTCCTCTTCTCTTTTGGAAATCTTTGATTATTTAAGAGCACAGAGCACGCCTCAAAGAATAGTTGATATCAATTATTTATCCAAAGATACTGAACGGATGTCGTTACCATTACCTATTGGAAGATCAGAAGGCTGCTCTCGTGACAATCTCGCGTGATCTCTTGGATCGTTGTGAAAGTGACCAACAGCCCCGATGTGCCACCGCCAACCTTCTTTTTGTTCTCAAGATTGAAAAGTAACTTGAAAGGTAATAATTTTGGAAAGCTGGATAAAGTCAAAGAGGTCACAATTAGTTGCCTGAACGAGCTTCCCGCCAACGCCTTCCAGGAAGCGCACCGCGACTGGCAGAGGCGCTGGCATCGGTGTGTCGATGCACAAGGGTATTATTTTGAAGATTTTTTGTAGTTTATACTTTGATCGGCATCGATTTTTGCTCTCGGATTTATGCTACTTATTTTTGGGACAGACCCTGGATATGATGAGTTGAGGACATACACGTGGCAGAAATATACAGGAAAACTAACACACTCGCGTGTCAATTTTCGGACTTAAAATGTTCTACGAGACAGCTGTGACGGAGTGGCTGCCTCCGCCACATGCGCTCAGAGGTGCCTGGGCGAGGGTAAACCCACCGCTCGACCAGTGACCTGTTGGGGTCCTCAGGAGCGTGTGATGGATGAAAAGTTGGGATGGCCAATGGTAGAAGAGAGGTAAGACTGCTATGTCTCGCCTCCCAACGTACACTGGGATAAAATGGCAAGAGAATAGGAAATAACTGCGGGTTTGGGTGAAAGTCAGTTTGAGAAATACATTTAACCAGTTTAGCCTACAGATAATTAGGCGCCGCGTGCATTATAAAATCATTGTGGCATGTATGAGATCGTAATTGATGTAAAAAAAGGAATTGTTTTTTCCAAAAACGGGTTTTCTAGGTTAAGCGCTAAAATAAGAAAGCATAACTAAAGCCGATGGTAAAGTTTACCTCCATTGGAAGTGTTCTGGACGAAAGTGGGCAAAGAACTAATGGCATAAGAATCTTTCACAAGGAGGGGGAAGTTAATGGCAGAGACGTTAAGTAAGTATTTTAAGAAAATACACAAAAACTTTGATATGGTATTTGGTTCTGCACGGAGTGGAAACAAGGTAGTTTAATTATGAATACAGGGGTGCATTGTGATTGGTGTTGAGATGCTGGTGTGGAAAAGAATGGTTTTGGTAAATTGGATGAAAGGGTAAACAAACGAATAAGAAATGAAAATAAGTATACTAATGGCCTCAGTCGCCGGGATACTTAAAAATTGAAGTGCTGCCCTAAAATGAGGAAGTACAAGGCATTGTTAAGAAGAAGAGAGAGGACTGTTGGATAAAATACAAGGAAGGCAGGAAAAGTGGATGGAGAGAATTTTGATTGGCGATGGAATGCTAAACGATGTGACAAAGAGGAAAATGTTAGGCGAGCAAGGAAGGGGCAGGAATAGGATAGGGATGTTGTGCATGGAATGAAGGGAGGTAGGAAGAATTCGGATTGACGGTTTTATTGAAATGTGCGGCAAAAGAGAGTTTTGTTAAGGTAGGCTAATAGAAATAGCGATGTTTAGTCTGTTTTCTTCCGTGACTGTAACTTAAACTGTAGATTACAGAAAATGTGTGACATGTTATTAGTGCACCAAGGCTAGGCAACAAGTGCATACCTATTCAAACTTATTATCAATGCAAGCACTTCAGCACTACATGATGAAGCTCCTTGATGCTTGCTGTTTGTGGATTCCATCGCATTAATAGCGAATAACAGAGAAGAGGCGAAAAAGTAATGAGGCTAGAATGCTGGGCAAGGGAGTCGAGCAATGACGGGCGGGCTTAGAGGGGAGAAAGCGAGAGAGAGAATTTAATTCATGACTGCAAAGGTACGGATGGTGAGTCGATATTTGGACTAAGTGATAGAAAACAGTGGAGGCACAGATGGAGACTCACGAAAAGGAAAGGTTACTACGGTAGCTGAATAGCTGAGATGGCGACAAGATCCAGTGCGATTTGATAATACCGGTGAAACTGAAGGGCAGAGAGAGTGTACTAAACCTTAATTAGATCAAAAATTTATCCCGGCATGCCCAGAAATGCAGGCTGACTAAAACCAGCCACGAAGAGCTACTTCGTGCCAATGAAAAGCGCATGTTACGATGGATCAGCAGACAGAACACATAATGAGTTTATGGAGATAAGGCTTAAAACTTTCCCCTATAGCTGAGAAGTTACTAGAAAGCAGACTTGTGTGGTGTTTCTACCAACTGATCCGCGAAGAAAACTACGCCGGCAAAGCATTACTTAGTTCTAGGGTGGGAGGTGGAAAGATTAGAGCAATGCCAAGAAAGACATGGATGTATTTTGGGAGAAATATATGAGGTAGTGTGGAATAAATGAAGAAAAATTTCAAAGGGAGGAGAAATGGAAGACGACTATCCAACCTACTGACTTCAAGGGGAATTTGGTATGAGAGAGAGAGAAACAGACAGACAGAAGAGTTTTAGTTTTTGTTGGGGAGGCGACCGACAGCTAAGGTCATTTGATTAGGCATGGTTGTGAAAGAAAGGGTGGAGAGAGAAGCCCGGCGTCGACATTAACCTACTCTTGTCGAAAGGCGCCAAGGGGTCCACAGTTTAACGTCCAATCCGACGAACGTCGTACTCACTGAATGTGCTCTCCACAAACCACCTCAAGTAGGGATCGGGATACCACTGAAAAATATTTGTTGTCTCCAGGAATTGAACCCAAGTCTTCGCGGTGGGAAGCCTGTACGTTAGCCTCCGCACCATCCCAATCCACGACAGAGAGAAGAAGATGAAATAAAGACATAAGAGGAAAATTTAAGACGAGGGAGAGTCATGTACGGGATGGAAATTAAACCAATCGAAATATTGGAAAGCAGGGTGTTAATTTGTAGACTAATGGATTCCTAATGATATTAGAGTGAAATTGGCAGATGTGGGAGTTGAATCAAGACTGCAGATGGATAAACAAGGAATGAGTGGGAAGTATTTAGGTCTGGTGGAGGAGAATTTTAAAGCCCAACCAAAGAAAATATATACAAGCATGCAGATAAGCTGGTGGTGAGGCAGAAAGGGGGCGAGGAAGTTGCCATTAATATGGAGGGTTGGGGAGAAGGACGTCTTGAATATATAAACTTCATGACAGGAGACGTATGATATTCTTTGAGGAAATGAAAGGTTTGTTTTTTGGGTCGAATGAATCTGCAGGTGGAGGCAGGATTTGAGGAGACGGCCTGATTGCACACCTAAGGTTCTGGGCCACTCTCTTCCTCCAATCCGAACCACTTCATTCACCATTATTCAAACAGGGATTGAACCATTGAACCACATGTTTGGATAAATAAGCAGAGGCGCATTTAACAGAATCACCAAGACTGCAAATAGGCTTAGTCCCAAGATAAGGAGCCTCCTTGGAGCGTACTTTGTCAAATATCGGTAACGAGGACGATTTCATCACTCACCTAGGTAATTCTCCGTTGAAATAAGGACTGACAGATGGCCTTCACAATTAAATCGCCATTCAATCACAGTATTACCTCGAATTCCATTTCAAGAGTGTAAACGAATTAATCAGATCAAACAGTTGACACCATGTACGATGTTATAAACACGTGTTCCTGGGCAGTTTTTCCGAATTCATCGAAGAAGTATACAAGTACTTGTACTTCGAATGGATTGCCGCGTCATTTTGGTAAGATATTTCGCTCTTCATTTTTATTTTTATCTTCAGTAAGAAATATCACATATCAAATAAAAGCACTTTTTAATGGCACTACATCGATACCTTGAAAATGTAGCTTATCGATGACGGCAAATTGAAAGACATCATATCAAAACATTTCAGGTGACTTATTGACAAATGCTGACCTTTTTCTGGCAGCTATAGTTGTAAAACAGTCCTTCAAAAATAATAAAATAAGAATCCATTTCTTAACAGATACCATCTGGATTCTGAATTCCAAGAGGTCCAGATGGATTCCCGATTAAGTTTGGAGAGTGATCGATTTAATCTTTTTATTGACCCGAAACAGGTGCCGGTTTGGGTTAAACTCTGGCCTCGAGGCCAAAAAAAAGTTCATCGTTTGTGATATGTAGGATATGTCTGAAACCCATTACATTCGAAAATCCTCTATTCAAAACTTTTCTGAAATCCCTCAAATCACTGTAAATTGTGATGAAACTGCGTCCCGCTTCTATTTCTAGAATTAAATTTAAAATTCGTCATCACACCCTCATTATGGAGACATAAACATAGCAACAATAGTGTACACGATAAACGTAGCGTCATCCTTTTCACTAACAATGACGCCATCACTCACGTGGAGACTCGGAGGGTTGGTGCGCTTCGATCGCATCGGTGACTCTGGGGAACTAATTCCCTCGTAACCAAGTTAAACAGTCGAACTCATTAAAAAATGCGAAACCCCCTAAAGAAAACATTCACTAAACACTTCTAAGCTTCACTTTGATCCATCCAATGTACTCTGCTGAATGCAGGAGTGAACAATAACAATAATTTTCCATTCCTCCACACCCTCCCTCTTCTATTTTACGTGTCAAACGTCAATGTGCTCACTAAAATATTCCCATTCATTTTCTCTCTCTCTCTCGATGCATCGCGCGTCCCCTCTCCGAGACGACGGTGGGAGCCACGGAGGGAGCCCGGTCCGGGATTCGAACCTTGGTAGAAGCGAACACAAAGAGCAGGGGAACGAACGCTAGGGGGCGAGCGGCGATGGCACTCGCACAACGGGGGTCCCCGCGGCCGTAGACGGCCCCGGAGGGACTAGGGGTACCTAGGAATGCCGAGGGAGGGAACACGGGCAAGGAAAGGAGGGGGTGCGTACCTCGAGGGGGGGGCGCCCCCCGCTGCCGGCGCGCCCCCGGGAGACGCGGTAGGGTGGCGTGAGGGGGGCGGTGGTGCTCCTCCGCCGCCCTCCGCCATCGTCGTCGCCGCCTCCACTGCTCCTTCTTCCCAGAAGCGGGGAGCGGTGCGGCTCGCTCCTCATATCCCTCGGAGGGCGGCCGGGGCGGCCGGGGGACGACGCCCTGCAACGACGCCCGCTACTCTCCCCCCATCGCTCGCCCCACCACCAGCACCAACACCACCGCTCTGCACACGCACCCACACACACGCGCACACACACGCCGCGCTCCCTTCCGCTCCCGACGGGCTCCGCTCGCACTACTGGCCCGCCGCCGCCGCGCGCACAATCGGCCGGGTCGTCAGGGCGACTGCCGATTGTGCGCGCGCGCGCCCGCGACAGTGACGTCGCCATTTCACGGATTCGGCGCCGTGAGAGCACGTGGAGGGGGTGCCGATCGAACGGTGCCGGCGTCTCCCATTCAGATGCCCCCTTTCCCCCCACCCGCTCGTGGAAAAATATCCGAGTGGGACGGGGACCGGGGAATCGAAGATTAACGGGGGCTCGCTCCCGGTAAATACACAGCGACGGACGGTGACGAAAACAATATTTCTCTGAACACGTCGATGGGTGCCAATATTTCGGACTCCGGCGAGGAGAAAAGGGATCCGAGGCGAAATCGATCGATAGACGAGGGTGGAACCCTGAAGACGAAATCGACTGCGGTGGATAAAATGAATTCGAGGAAAAGGCGGAAATAGCTCACTCACGTTAATGACCACCAGTTTGATGAAAATTCGCATGTCCAATGACTATTAAGTATGAAACTGTTAAGTATACCCTTTGGGTTTGAACACCTCAAGTTTAAAAACAAGGAAAGGAAAAGGAGGAAATGTTTCATGGCCTAAGATTAAACATTCAGTGCAACGACCATAAAATTAAACCATGTGTTTTTCGCCTTTAATTGGCGGCTTTGTTTACAAGATTTTGATGCAATATTAAATCACTTTTCCGTTTTTTTAAATATCATTCTAATTTCTTTTGGCTACAGAGTTGGACTATTTTGCTTGACCAGTCTTCCAACACTTATGATCACGCGTCATCATATTCCCAACCAACTCGTCACTTTCAACTAAATATTTGCCAAAATTACGAAGCTCGTAATTACAGTATACTGCCCAGTCGCAATTTTGCGCCAACTGGCACCCCATTACTCTATTCATAAATGTATACCTACGCATAATGCTGGACGTAAATTCCAACAAGCAGATAAAATGCTTGCCTCCGGTAATTTAAATATTAAATTCGGCCTTAGAAATATCTCTTTAGACACACTCCAACTTTATCTCACCCATTATTTTTCCGTGAAAATTTTCGCAGATTTACCGCGGGGATAGAGCCAATGCCTTCGAGTTCATCGTCTTCATCAAGTCAATCCGAGGATTGTGAACCCCCCTCCCCCTGTTCCATTTCCATAGCCAATTCCCTCGGAGGCTTGGCCCTTCTCTGACATCCCCCTTCACTCGATAAACGAATTTTCGACCCTTGACCGATCGGCCAATGCGGCTCCTTCCAATCCATTGCATAGTCAGTCCACTGTCCCTTGTCGCGTACATCGCCAATCCACCCCCTCTCGTGATTGCTTCGCCTCTCCTCCGGTAAATCATGGTTAATTTCCAGGTCAACTGGCATTATTATTATCATTACCATTGGTAATCTACCAGTGAAGATATGTTTTTGGTTGAACACAAGCTGCCAAACGGAACAGCAACACTTCCTTTGTCTCTCTTAACTAAACACAACCTGATGTCCAACCTTACACTAGTCCCCACTTCATCTCCGTATACTTCCTCCCTTCTATTCGTCCAACATCCCCATCCTATTTCTGCCCCTTCCTCGTTTTCCTAACATTTTCCCCTCTATCACAGCCTTCAACATTCCTTTGCCGATCAACATACGTACTCTGCATTCATTTTTCTTGTCCCCTTTGGATTTGTCCTAACAACCTCCTATCCTCCCCCATCACTTCCTCGTTTGTTTCCCTTTCGATCAATTTCACCATTTACATTCTTCACCACACCCGCATTTCAAAAGCCTTCAACATACATACATAATTTCGGTCCACATCGAAGCTTTGACGAGCCTTTTCTTAAAATCTCTAATCAACGTCCCCTTCATCAATTTCCTTCTCCTTTGGAAAGCTTCTTTGCCTAACTCATATTTCTTCCACCTGCGTTGACTATTTTGGTCCAAAACACTTCCGAGATACGTAAAATGTTCCATCTGCTAAAGATTATGAACACCCATTTTGATAACGGAAAAAGAAAGTACTTAGTTCTTCCACACAAATTTTATTACACACGACCTAGGTTTCGACTTACAAAGTCATCATCAGGTCATCTTTGTAAGTCGAAACCTAGGTGGTGTGTAATAAAATTTGTGTGGGAGAACTAAGTATTTCCTTTTTCCGTTATGAATCGCTTCCACAAAGTGACGCCTCAAACCATTTTTTTTACCCATTTTGATATTTAACTTAGCCATTCTCTTTCTGGAAAACCGCATAATCTTTGTTTAATTTATGTAAATTTATCCTTATCCTGTATCTATCGCACATCCTAAATTCCTGACAATTCGTTCAGCACTGCTGGCAATTCCTTGAATGACTGACAAACTAAAGCCTGATTATCAGGAAACCTAACTGATTTTATGAATTCCTCGCCGACTTTCATTCCTATTTCCAGTTCTTCCTATGCATCTTTAATCATTTCCTCCACATATACGTCGAACAGAACCGGTGATAATGGACAACCCTGCTTTACACCTCTTCCCATCCGGACTCTCCGTTCCCCACTCGCACCTGACCACTCTGAGACAGGTACAGGTTGCGGATTAATCTCCTACCTCTCCAATCTAATTCCATTTCTGCAATATACTCATTATTTTTCCCAATTCACTTTATCAAACGCCTTTTCTAAATCTGCGAAACAAGTAAATACGTCCTGATTGTATTCTATATTCCTCTCGATTAGTGATCTCATTACTGCAATGGCATCGAGGGTGCATCTACCTTTCCTGAACCCAAACTGATCATCCTATGATTAATCATTTGCTCTGCTCTCATTTCTCTTGTTGATGGTCCTGAAAACCGTTTTAGCAGCGTGAGAAATCATTGTCCTAAAGTCCTCAATGAAGTAGCCTTTTCCGTCTTTAGTATAAGAACTAACACTGATCTGACAAAATTTTTCTAATTCCTATCCTTGGCCTAATTCCTATCTCAAAAGTGCTACAAATTAGTCTATAAACTCTTCCCCCCAACATTTTCCTAAGCCTTTTAGTAGTTCCTCGGAAATGTTGTCTACCCCCATTGCCTTATTTGATTTCATCTCCCTTAATGCCCTTTCAACCTCATCGTTGATTATGCCTGGGCATAATGCTATCTTCATCAACTCCATGTTCCCTTTCTATGTCCAAACTGTCTCGTAGATTTCGAAAAGGCATTTTATAAAGTGGATTAGGTAGAATTATGAATCTATTGCAGAAAATAGGAGTTAATTGGAGGGGTGGGAGACTTATCCACAACATGTGCATGTCTCAGACTACTCAAGTTTGAGTAGCGGATAAAGATTTTGGATGGGCAGTGTTAAGAAAAGGAGTAAGGCAGGGGTGCCCATCATGGCCTTTGCTATTCAAGATATATGTGGAGGAAAAGGTTAAAGATACATGGAAAGAACTGGAGATAGGAGTGGAAGTCGATGGAGAATTGATAAAATCAGTCAGGTTTTCGGATGATCAGGTTGCAAGTATTTTGCCAGTCAGCCTCAGGTTGTTCAACATTTCTGAGCGAATTGAAAAACCAGTGCGATAGGTATGTAATGACAATAAATGTGAGCAAAATAAAGGTTATACTGTTTTTAAGAGAGAGATAGATAGATAATCGCCATTGTGCTGGGATGAAATTAAGACTTAGGAGTCTCTTCTACCACCGAGAGAGCTGCAATTGAAATAGGAGTTCCTGAACTAGAACCGGCGGAACAATTTCCATATCTCTGAAGTGTTCTGGACCAAAAATGGCCAAAGTTTTAGGGACATAAGAGGAATATTTGCATGAGGCGAAGAAGCTTCCATAAGGAGGAGGGAATTTATGACAGGCACGTTGAGTAAGGATGTTAAGAAGAAAACTGGTTAAAACTTTGATATGGGGCGTAGTTCTGTAAGGAGCGGAGACATGATCATTGAAGCAGAATGATGGGCGTAAATTGGAGGCTTTTGAAATGCGGGTGTGGAGAAAGATGGAGAAGGTAAAATGGACCGAAAGGAAAACAAATGAGGAGGATTTAAGTATGGTGGGGAGGAGAGGATATTGCTGGGAGAATTTCAAAGGATACAGAGATTTTTAATCGGCAATGGGATGTTGAAGGCTGTGATAGAGGGATAGTTAGGCCAGCGAGGAAGGGTAGTATGTTGTTAAGTATGCTGGCCGGGTTGAAGCGAGGAAGTATGAGTAATTATGCGAAATTGAAGGAGTGTTTAATGTGGTGTCAGGTTGTGTTTTGTTTGTAGAGGTTAGGTGGGAGACTTCCACAACCTGTGCATGTCTCAGGCTGCTCAGGTTTGAGTAGCGGATGAAGAGTTTGGATGGGCAGTGTTAGAAAGAGGAGTGAGGCAGGGGAAAACACATGAGGAATTGCTAGGTGTGGGGGGGAAGATAGGGGGTTTTGGGATAAATCATATGAAGACAGAAAAAATGGATGCAGAGCATATTGACCGGTGATGGTATGTTGAAGACTGATATAGGGGAGAATGCTAGGCAAGTGAGGAAGGGGCAGAAATGAGATAGGGATACTGGGCGGAATTGAGGGAGGAAGAAAGTGTACGGAGATAAAGAGGGATTTTTTGAAGAATAGGATTTATGTTTTGTTAGGAGAGACAAAGGATTTGTCGCTGTACTGTTTTGTAGTTAGTTTCCATCAAAAATTTACCTTAACCAATAGATTACCGTTAATGATGATTACCAACGATTGCAGAGCATCTCCGCAGGTGGCAAGGGGTACACAAGTCGATACACATCACTTTTAGGAATGTCAAGCTCATCATAAACCATGCGAACACTTAATCTGCGATCCCTATCCAACATAGCCTTCAGTCTTGCAAGATTGTCGTCACTTTTTGAGGTCGAAGGGCATCCTGACCGTTCAGTGTCTTCAACATCTTCTCTACTCTCCCGAAACAACTTGTGCCACTCAACCGTAACAACTTGTGCCACTCAACAACACCCGATCTATCCATCGCGTTATCACCACAACCTGCCTGGAGTATGCTGTTAGTTTCTTTCCCGGTTTTGCCCAGTTTCATCGCAAAATTTGAGAGCGTTGCGCTGTTCCAATATTCGGTCCATGGCGGAGTGAAACGTGGTCAGGTTATAGAGGTACCGCAAACGAACGATCCGCAAAGGCTGCGAGCCATATACCATCGGCCTCCAGCATTTCCTGAAACTTTCCTCCCTCAAACCCAGCCAGCGGAGCCCTCTGTCTGGAAACAAAATAAGTCATACTACTTTTGAGGGAGACCTTGTATAAAAGTCACAACTAAGATTTCTCTTTCAACCAGAAAGAATTCTGAGAACGCCGGAGGTGAAATGCTCGAGTGCATCACCACTACTCCGTCCCTCAAAACCCGAACGATGATCTCCAGTCCCAATTCATTCAAAGTTTTCCCACAATCAATAGCACAAGAAGACATCCTCAAAATCCCTTCGATCAAAGGCCTCCTCCTTGTCACCACTAAATAACTTCAACAATTCCTTTTTCCCACCCATGCCTGCTCTGTTTTTGTCTCCATTGCTATCGCTTCGGACAAGAAAAACTTCTGCTTTTCCCCATAACTGCACTCGTTTCCCCCGGCTACCGATGCACTAAGGGCTAATACCTGAAAAAATGAACTCACACTCATCAAATCACAACCTGCAATTCACATCCACCATCCTAACACAGACATACTCGGCATATTCCTCCTCTCCTCTGTCCCAGTCATGACCACCACCAAAGTCAATCGCCTCAGTTCACATACCACTTCTGACAGTCCATGACTTAAAACTCAATAGCCGCCCCCAATCCCTCCGGGAAATGTAGAAATGGGGGAAAATGTCGGAATTCTCTTCAGAGATCTTGAACTTCAATACCCCCATTATAACCATCCAACCCAATCATACTTCCATAGATCTTGCCGTTGATAAATCATAGAAAAATGTCACTGACGCACTCCCAATACAGTCCCAACACCCCACCGGAACTCATCACCATAAATCTTCCACCATATATCTTGAAATCGCGAACAAAAAAAATAATGAAGACACTTCAACTCATATCCAATACACTAATCAAAAAGAAACAAAAAATGGAAAAAACTCAACTCTTTCTCCACCCAAGACTTTGGAAACTCCAACTCTATCGAAAATAGTGCAAGCATCAAGAAAACGAAACTAAAATTTTCCCCTTCCATTTTTCAGAGTAAACCCAAAACTAAGGTTACTTAATTACAAATTTATTTAATACCACATTAATAATATATAATTAATGAGCAGAGGATTGGTGGATAGGCAGTAAGCAAAAAAGGAGTAGTTGGCTATTGTTTCCAGTTAAGGATTACCGAGGGTTGTATCAGCTGTGAAGTGGTTTCTAAGGATTTCTCTAAAGATTTCAGAGTTTTTGTGGGTAAGGCGAAAGTGTATGAGGATAATCCCAAAATTTAGGTTATCTTTGTTTTTAGAGGCAGAAAAATCGTTTATTTTCAACAATTTATCCATAATTTTTAAGCTTGGACATTTTTATATGCACTTAAATAATTTTCATTTTGTTAGATGCATTTTTGCTCGTCAGTTTTTGAATGCCCTTGCCAGCTCACCACTATGTTGTTGAGAAACTATTGATTCTCATCATTGTTGCTGAAATGCCCTATGACTAAAGGTTCTTTCCACGTAGGAAACAAGTGGTAATCAATGGTTGCTACACTTGGACTATAAGATGGGTGGGAGATGATGGCCTATCTAAACTGTCTCAGGAGAGTGACGATTTGATGAGTGATGTGGGGGTGAGCATTGTCATGAGAGCTTACGTCCATGCTCAACATTTCTCTGATTCTGAATTGTCACTTAGAAAAATTACAAACTCATTTAAGATGGACACCAAACAATTTCATGAAGTGAAGCCTGGAAGTGTAAAGTATATATATTATTTCCCCGCCAACTCGAAGGATCATAAAATATTCCTATTCCCAAATCAGGCAAAAATCTCACATAGCCCTTCAACTGCCTACTCATCATTAACAATACAATGGTAGGAAGAAGAGCTGTTGTTAATCGAAAAGTATGTAAACTTATTCACAACATTCATGCATAATTAAAAGAGAATCCAAGACATATGGGACCATAAATAGCACAGCTAAAATCCAAGGAAAGACATTGGAGTTCTATCATGTTAGTAAACTAACTCTGCAACAAATTCTCTGAGAACGACCTAATAGCCAAGGTAAAATGGGTAATGTGAAGCTTCCTTCCAATAGTAAAGTTTGGAAAAAAACAACACCAGGAAAAAGATAGACCAATTTGACAGAGATGTTATCATAGGAGAGTCACAGGATAATATGAAAAGGAATACCCTATACCGAGTTAATTTCTTGCTGATTTGAAGGAATTAAACTTCCAATAGATTACACTTCCACAGATTTGCCTGAACAAGAGTGATAACCCAAGACTGCCTCAAGTGGAAAGAGAGAGGGGGTGGTCATAGTATGCCATGTAGGCTCCCGAGAGACTTATTTCTCAGATGCCTGTAAATTAGCTTTCAGAGAAAGATAAATCTACCTTTAATGACTATCACACTGATTTACATGCACCTATTTTTTAAGGAATGACATTCATTTTTTTTGGAAACGTTGGATAATAGAAACATATAAGGGTACCATGAGTTGATGGGCAACATTAGTCGTCATTCCATAATCATCACAAAGGAGCAGATTATAAATGCAAGGAAATGTGAATACCTCTAAGGAGGCTGACTACCCATGGTATCCTCTATGATGCTAGTGAAACTCACGCAGAGCTACTCTGAAAAACAAGTGCATCTGCAATTAAGACAAGGACTAAGAAAATAAGCAAGACACTATGATTGATTTTGCAATGAAAAATTATTACTATTGCAACTGCAATAGTCATCTTCCTGCAGTTTTTCAAGATATCACGAAGATAATAGTTAGAATGTATTATGGTTGAGCATAGATTTAGTCAGAGGATGATTAATTCAGTTTCCTGTAAGTGCACGCAGATTCAGTACATAATTTAGTGATATGAAAGAGTATTATCAGATTAAAAAGGATACTAATATTTTTCAACATGGACACCACAAAGGTTTACACTAATTCTGGATTATAGCCATATCCAAAGGTACAACATGGTGCAATATAGCTCCTCCTAACCAGCTCTCTCAACTATTTTTAGCTAGTCAATATACTCGGGCATATTTGTGAAAACAAGAAATTGTTTTCCTCCAATTTTATATTTGCGCAAAAGCATAGTATTCCAGCATCAATATTCAAATGACACTCACAGGTTTATTCAAGGAAAAAGAATAAATAGCACTCCACAGTAGGTACACAAATGATTCAAACAGAGGGTAATGGGCAGCTGGATGCTACCCTGTATATGCAAGGGATCATAGTGGCATTGTGTTTTAAAGTATTTTTTCTGCCAGGGGTCGAAAACTAAATGCATGCCCTTGGTATGCACATAGTGTTCCTTCATTTGCTGAGGAGTGATTTTAATTTCCACAGAACTAGATAGGCAAGCTAAATTACATATTTCCATATTACAAACCTCCGAGTATTTTTATCATTCTGACGAACATACATTATTAAAATCTATTTATTCAACTCTACATTTCATTGATCAAGAAAAATATTTCTAAAAAGTGGTCTCATACAAGTTAACTTTTGTTCATTAACATTTGGTTCAAGACTGTCACCTGAATATTTCCACCGAATATGAATTAATATTGTCAATTACTTTCAGGTCTGCATATTGCATGAGAATTTTTTTCATTTCAAAGGAACTAAATGGTGCCATCTGTTTTTTCTAGTGATCAGTCAACAGAAAATAATAATTTGTCTCATTTCTAAGTTTTAAAGAGAGTTGGTTACCTCAAAAAAATTATGAAAAATTAGATATTTATCCCTTGGAGAGTAGGTGAACTTGAGGTAGACTTCCGTATCTGTGGAGAGGTAAGGCATGTGCAGGAGTGATTTTCCCATCCTTTCTTGCTTCAGTGATGGCTTGTTATAAATGCCAGGCAGCAGTCCAGAACGACGTTAAAATATGGCCACTCATGGCACCAAATTTTAGGATTCCAACTCTCCCCTCATAGGACTAAGATAAACCCTCCTCTCGTGACCAGTGTGATGATTCTTCCATGTGGATATTAAGGGGTAGCAAGATTTCAGATTTCTGTATTGATATCCTCAATATCTCCTCCAACATTATTCCACCCACTCATTTGCAAGCCTTCATTTCTAATATAGTGCATTCAATGCAAAGTGAAATTCACCCATTTGGCTCAACTGGCATTTTCCATATTTAAATACCCATGATATTAAGACAAAATCATTGCAAAAATTAACATTTTACAACAGATAATTGAAAGAGTATACAATATTAATTAAGATAGAGATTGGCTGCCACCGGGTGACATAGTATGTCTGGTTAGAAAGTTACTTTGACAGACCATTTTGTAATCATAAAATGGTGAACGAAAATAGTTTGGTACCCATGCAGTTGGAAGTCTTCCCATGTACATGTCAATGAAAGCACACCCCAAGGACCAGGTGAACATTGGTGAGAGAATGGACATGAGTGGAATATTTGGTGGTCAGGGAAAAGAAGGGGTTACAATATGAATCAGAAAGATACAGGATACTTTCTCCATTATGCCATGAATTGCTAGGGATTTTGTGCTTCTATTAGACTGATTGATGAAACAACTCTCTTACACATATCATGCAACAGGCTAGTGCGTTGCAAGTGAACGAAGAGGCAGGCAACGCAGGCAGGGCGGCATCATGAGGGAAGTGCTAATTAATTTATCCCATTCATCATTCAATGCAAAGGCAGTCTGTGCATTGACATGTGAAAATGTAATAGCCTAAGAATCACAGCACACTTACTGATAAAATTAGATATTTCAGAAATGGATCGCAAGGTATAATCATAACTTGAAAGAAGAGGTTAGATACAGGTAATACATATCGTGGGCTACCAATACCCATGAGATGACAAAGATATAGCACACCCATGTTTAACTTGATAGTCTGATGGTAGAGCTGACCTAATACTAAGCCCAATTCTGCATCATACTTGAAACTTATACAGAGTTTAAAGGGTGTCAGTTGCTTCCCCTATGCTGCCTATAGGGGAAGGAAATGGAAAAGTTTTCAAGTAAGATCAGGTATGCAAAAAATCATGTCCAGAGGCATTCCCCGGAATTCAAGCCCAAGCCCTCAGGTAAGCAGGCCAATGCTCTCTCTACCTTGGACTACCACATCCCCATAATAAGTTTCAGGAACAGGAAATTTCCTTTTAATGAGATTCTGGAAAATCTCAACTCTTTAACCTAACTATAAATTAACTTTTGATGCAGACAAAATCCTTTCTTTGAGAATTTAGGAATAAGAATGGAACTGAACCCAGTTCTTCATGGAAAGTACGTAAAAAAAAAGGTCAGAAAGAGCAAATGGGAATTGTCAAGCCACCCTACAAACAAATACCTACCTTGAATGAAGGACACCAAAAGATGAGAAAAATTTCATAATTCATCCATTTCCATTTTTATCCCATGATATAGAATTGGAAATAATGGAAAAATAAAAAGATTTTATTGATTTGTGGGTTGGCCAGAATCCAAGTCTAAATCCAAACATCCAAGATCTAAAATATTGGCAATTATATCAATACCTGATGATGCAATATTTTAAAATTTATTTTGCCTTCATTTAACATCATCTATCAATTAAAAAAAGTACTGATTAATGCAATGTATCAAAGGGATAAAATATGGCTTTTGACATACTACCGAAAAACAATTAATCCATATATTCTAGACATTCCTCATCTCATCAATTCCAAATTGTTTTCCTGTGGGGGTAGCCATTTAAAACGTTGCCATAGCCATTGACACCAGCAGGGGACTGAGATGTCATGGCAAACCTGAACATTTCTTCCCTTTATCCAAAACAGCACTTACCACAATGAAAACAGGATACACATACGTAAATGAAGATTAAGGAAGTGAAAAAGACCAATAGTAGCAAAAATCAATATTTTCTTGCAGATATTACAACTTTCCAAATGGATGTAAAATGTTACATGATTTCACCAGTGAAATACATGAATCCTCTTGGAGTGATTTGTATGACAATAATCATAATAATAATATCACTTGAGTAACTTCACAGATTTAAATAAAAGCTTCCAACTGCATACTGGGTTAGAGCTCCGATTTTCATGAGGCCAATTTCAAACTTCCTCCACAATAAAAGATTAATTAATTAAGCATGCATCAGAGACCTTTCCCAATGATGCACTCATATGCACAATGCAACACACAAACACGCACACCTCTTTTAGCACTCGTGTTTCCTAGATACCTAATAACTGCAACATACCAAACATTCACACTGAACAAACTTGTCATTTCAATCGTTTTTCCAGCCATCCTACACATTCCAAGAACAGGAGAGAAACCACTGTTTTCCGACCAGATCTAAAAGAATCTTTTTTTTTAATTTTTGGAGAATAAAATATACATAACTTGTATCTCAATGCCGCAGCAAAATACACTTGCTGGGAAAGCAAGTTTGAACGAGCATCGATGATGAAATTCATGGCATCAACATTCACTCCATACGAGTGCACATCATAAGAACGGACAGTGCAAGCCCCTGACAACACAAGAGAGGTGTTTTGGAAGAGAAATGAGATGGGGAAAGGCAAAAGGTTTTGTGGGGAGAAAGAATGGGAAGATGGAAGAGATGCAAGGGAAGTGCTGGGAGAGGCAGTCGAGGTAATAACTATGTAAAAGCCATTTACATACAAAAGAAGGGGAATAGTTGGAAAAATAAGCCTTTCCTTCACTTTCAACCAAAAACCTCAAAAATATGTAAAGAGCAATGGTGTAGGTAGTGGAAATGAAGGGTATTTTCAACTTTGTTGACTATTGTTTTCAGACCCTTCTACCGTCCAAGCGGTGTCCCTCCGAAATTAAATGACGTTGGCACAGTCTGCTGATGGAACACATATCCTGAAATCAGACGAGAAATTAACATTAGTGGACAGTTACACACTTTCAGAATTTCTGCATTACTTTCAATTAAATTTAGGTTTTTACACTGCTACTAAAAATTCCATTTAATAAACATATAATTCAGGACTTGACAGAATGAAATTCCAGGGGGCTTACTTACATGCGGCCCCTGCAGTGAAGAAGAGATATGGAAATGTAATTATTTGGATGCAGAGCAAACCAAAATATACATCATAAGGAATGTACTAGTCCATATTTCTTTTAACCAGGACACAAATACATAACCAAATATCCCAGTGATTCAGCATAAACCATAGCTAATAAATTCCAAAGTTAAACATTCTGACTCAAGACTGCTACTTGACGTTAGACAAGCTATTGGCCAATTAAAAAAATTTATTAAAAAAATAGTTAACACAAGCAATTTTAATTTATTCTTGATATGTTCCACCTATTTAATATTGTATCTATATCCCTGTGGTCATAAAAAGGTGTTAGCCTGCCTTCAGAAGATTAAAAAAAAAAATCTAGGGATAGATGGTTTACCTGGAAAATTGTTGTCGGAATGCAAGGACTATATAATTGAACCCACTTATTTCATAAATGAATCCTTTAAATGCAGAACATTTCCTCACAATTAAAAGTTAGCTAAATCATACCAGTATAAAAAAGGTGAAAAAACAGAAATAAACAAATATAGACCAATATCTTTCTTTTCTCAATTTGCTACACTATTTTAGTTCATTTTTATTTTAGATTAGTACGGTTTCTTGATAAATTCAAAGTCATCTCTCATCACTCTGATTCACAGTGGGGTTATCGAAAAGGCAAATCTAGAGTCAGCCCTAATGAGTACTTTCAAGTTATAATCAATTCCTTAAGTGACCGGAATTTAGCCCTTTCTTTGTTTCTGGATTTTACTCATGCCTTAGATCTCTTTGGCCATACACTCCTTGTATGTAAGGCTGATAGAATGGGTGTCAGAGGAAACAAACAACAGAGCAAATAACAAGTGCTCTCCACAAAACAATTCAAGTAGAAATCGAGATACAATGAAAAATATCTGCCCTCTCTGAGATTTGAATCCGGGCCCTCTGGGTGGGAAGCCAGTACATTAGCAACTGCACCATCCCTATCTCCCACAAATAATATCAATCTCTTTCACGCAAATAGTGATTTCACTCATTCAACTAGAGATCATCACAACATTTACATAAGTTACCATGAATCGGTAATTTATTTGAAAAGCCCAATGGCAATGGGTGTAAGAATTCATAAAAAATTACCACACTCATTGAAAATGAGTGATAAATTATGAAATTTCAAAAGTAAACTCCTAATAAAGTGCTATTATTCAACGAATGAATTTTTGAATGACAAGCAATTTTGTGTATTGTTTTTTTATTACACCCTTTAATATATATGCTCTTTTTTAAGCATGTTCATAGTGTCAAAATGTACCTGTATTTTATACTTTCCTTGGTGTTTGAGACTACTATGCCTACATGGTATGTATGGTCAGTGGACAATAAAATATTATTATTAAATATTCTTCCATTCTTATAATATAAAATAATATTTATCATAGCAAATGAAAGGGTCATTTTAATTAGTTCACCAACATTTTAGTAAAATATAAATCTTTTGCTCTTAGGACCACACACCTAAAGGCAACAATTTATTTATAAACTAATATTTGCTACAATCTTGAGATTATTTTTCTCCATTAGTGTTTCCAATAGTTATGCAAGCAAAGCGGGACGTGTCTACATTCCCACATTTTTCAATGTCACCTTCCTGCAATCAAACATTCATATTTTTGTGGTATGATATTGGGTGAGAACCTCAACTCCATATCGCTATTTCACAACTGGATTTCCATGCTATAGAGTACCTGTGCATCCCCATACTTCCATGATTTCCTTTTGAATTCTGCCAGGACTTTCTGAGGAACATACTACCTTGATCAAAAAGTTCCCAGAATAACCACCGTGTGGCGCTCCCATCGTTCCGATTTGAGTTGTTTTTTTTGTTAAATTGGTACATCTGTTGTTGATATTCCCTTTAAATCTTAGTGTCATAACTTGACATTTGCAAAAGTTACGTAGCCAAGAGTACATCTATCTCTGTGTGTGTTGGCGATTTTTTACAATTGCAGAAATGGATTTAAATTTGCAACAACGAACTTGTATTAAATTTTGCGTAAAAAACGGATTTAGTGGCGCACGGACGTTGGAAATGTTGGAAAAGTGTTTCGGCAACGATTCTCTAAAAAAAACGGTCGTTTACCAGTGGCACGAGCGGTTCAGAAGTGGTCGTGAGTCAATCGAAGATGATGAACGCAGTGGCAGACCATCGACATCGAAAGTCGGTGAAAAAATTGATAAAGTAAAAGAAATGTTGGTCAATAACCGCAAATTAACCATCAGAGAAATAGCGGAGGACTTGAACATTGCCTATGGATCCGCCCAAGACATTGTGGTTAATGATTTGGGTTTCCGTCATGTAGCAGCAAAGTTGGTGCCAAAAGACCTCAATTTCATGCAAAAAAGAGACCGTGTTGACGTCGCAAAAGACATGATTTGCGAGGCTGAATCCGATCCCACATTCATCAAAAGGATCATTACTGGAGACGAGACGTGGGTTTATGAGTACGACACGCAATCCAGACATCAGGCAAGTGAATGGCGTTCACCAAATGAGCCGAGACCAAAAAAACCACGTCGTTTTCAGTCAAAAAAGAAGGCAATGCTGACGGTTTTCATGGATTACAACGGTGTATTGCATCATGAATTTTTGCCAGAAGGCCAGACAGTAAACAAAGAGTATTATTTGGGCGTAATGAGACGTTTGCGTGAAGCAATTCGCCGAAAGAGACCAGAAATCGTCGCACAGTGCGTCGAGACCGTCGCACAGTGCTATCATTATTCGTAATTTTTTGACGAAAAATGCAACAAATACCATCCAACAGCCACCGAATTCACCTGATTTGGCTCCCTGTGACTTCTTTCTGTTCAATCGAGTTAAAAAACCATTACGGGGAACGCGTTTTAGCAGCCGAGAGGAAGTAATGGAAAAATCACAGGAAGCACTGATGGACATACCGAAAACCAAATATAAAAAATGTTTCGAGGATTGGATCAAGTGCTGGCATAAGTGTGTTGCAGTCGATGGGGATTACTTTGGAGGGGACAATATAGATTTAGATGAATAAACTTGTATTTTTAATTTTCTGAATAAATTCCGGGAACTTTTTGATCAAGGTAGTATGAAACATGAAGGATTGTTTTTGGTCACCCAGCTTATTAAAGACAGCAGATAATATTAAATTTTATTAGTTATTCTCCTCCCATGTACTACAACCTAGATGTGGTCGAAGAACTTGCATGATTGCATGACCCAAAGAGCTGTGCTCACAAGTGCTATGAAAACTGCTAGTCAGGTTGATCATGCCAGATTGGCTGACCATGAGATAGATAGATAGATGTCTTTTTCCAGGTGAAATAACACCATAGGATTCCTTCTTTCATTCAGCCCTAGAAGCTGGATGTATAGCAGTCCACACAGTGTCTGTTCTTAAGTGAAACAGCTTCTAAGGTGTTAAACACCAGTGGGGAAGTTCAATTGAGAGATCGTGTCATGTTAAAAACGCTATTGAGAATTTCCAGGGGAAACCACCTCAATTAATTACCCCAAATATATATAGAATATATTATGAAAACCCTGGGCAATGTGTTGAGTCGCACAGCAATAAGTGGCAAGGTTTCAGATAAGTAGGTACAGGTGATGGACACCACCACAAAAATAAGTACTTTGACATTAAAATAGCAATGGCAGGGATAATGTAAAATACCAGGCGGGAGATGAAGAGTAGAAATATCGACCAATTAGGCCTATTTGAAATCAGATCGAAAGATAGCAGACATTACCGAGTGATAATTATGGAGTAGTCTAAAGCAGAGATAGAGTCCTTTGTCAGATAGTCATTGTGATGGATGGGGAACAAGGCAGAGTAATGAAAGTAAAACAGGTGTAAGTCAAAAATAATAGCAAAAATAGAAGACTTTTTTTCATCTGATGGAAACACAGGTGTACATGGTGACAATCAGCTATAGTAGGGAAGTACTAGATAGTATACAAATACAATAAACAAAATGATAGCCAATGTACCTGGAACAAGACATTTAACATTACTTTGGGTTGTGTTCCATAATGTACATTTCTTTAAGTTCCACATGTTAGCGATCATAACTGTGTCCATCTTGGGTAATTTTCATGAGGTGGAACGAAGCTCCTAGTTTTTTGCAAATTCTTTCCCTGATATTGGTTAATTTCATTAATTATATTGGAATTTAAGAAAATACAAAATTATGTATATTATAAAATATATATGAACAAATTAAGCATTTCAAAATAGGCCAATACTTGGCACCTTATTACTCTAATGAGTGAATTTCATTTGCCATTGCACTTATTAGCAGTGGGTACATTCACGTGCACTTCACTGGGCACATTCCAAGACATGATGCAAAATCTCTAGCCATTATATGTATTTTATGAAATCGAAACTCAGAAGCCACTGAAATAGCCAAAATGTTATACGTATGTGCTATAATCGGAAAGAAAGAATTCATTATGTGCTATAATACGGCAATCTATGCAATGAAAATCTGGGAAAGATAACAATGAATGCATTATTATCCTTAGTTTCTGGCTTGATATTCTTACATGTAACATAAAGTCATTGACACTAGAATATCCCTGAAAATCTCAAAGAAACAGAAAATATATGATTATTAAGTCATAATTGGAAATAATTAGGTCCTGATACAGTTACTTTCTAGGGACAATGAGCTCGCATTATCTCATGATTCCGCATAAGTGTGTTTTTCTATTGAACAGTTGTAAGATAAACGCAACTCCAAACGCTATAAATTTTATGGCTTGTGGAGTCACATCTTATGTATTTAGCAGTACAGCTTACATCTCATTATTGTTATCTCGTGTTAAGTTTAAAAAAATTTCAAAAAACACTCTCTCCTATCAATTGCCATTAACATGCCACGAATGGACCCAGTAGATTACAGAATATTAATCAAACCTGAGATGAACTAAAAAATAGGATTTAGGATGGTTGCTGACACTTGTATATTCAAGTTGAGTTTACTCAAACAATAATTGCGTTTTGCTTAATATTTGAGTGTGATATTGTTTGAACCCCTTAAATGACATTTTTACTGCGCTTCATCATATTGAGAGGCAGACGTTTAGCAGCTAACTGCAGAGTACCCTGCAGAGTAACAGCTTGGTCCCTGTCACATCATTTGGACTATCTCCCACCATGCTCAGGTGGTCCCCATCATGTTTTCCCAACTATGCAAGTCTCCAGCTTTCACTTAATTCTAACAGGACCATTTCCGGACATTAGAACAGCTTCACAGTTATCATCCAGGAGCTACATTTACTTAATTATGGCAATAAAATATTTTACGAAACCACCTAATTAAGGCCATTAAAATTATTATTACCTACACTTCAGCCATGTGGTTCATGTTCATATTTAAATGTTCATTTAAAATAAGTGTATACTATTCCACTTAAACTTTGGAACTCAAATGGTTGATATATGCCAATCACAAACTTCCCCAACACAAAAAATCTCAGCGAGAAGAGCAAAAAGGACAAAAGAAGTTACCTCCACTCTGCTCTATTCTCTTGCTTTCAGCTGCGGCTCTTCTTTGGTCTGCCAGCAGGAACACTTCCTGCAATGACCTGTGCTGATCTAGAGTCAGCTGTGATGTGAGTATTTGGTACCATGATGGGTCACTGGCTTGTATATCTTAAAAAAAACAGAAAAATTAATAAAATTGAAAACGCTAAGATTGCAGTAAAATTCTGTCAACCTCCAAATTTATAAGAGCATGAAGACAGTCAATAGAGCTAACAGTTTCAGAATCAAAATTTTCACCTACAAAATTCTGTGACAAATTTGGGAGAAACAAGGAAATTTTGGAAAAACTATTTTGAATAATAATGCATATTTGGATAAAATACACTTTGTTGCCACTAGTTACCGCCAGCCTCACATCTACAATATTTAAAAATACAATCATTTATGTGCATACATGATAGTTGCATATGTTTCCATGGTTCCTACTATCATGGAACAACTTCCACTTGTCATCATCAAGTTGAACTTCAAAATATTTCAGCTGTTAGGACCAAATCCTCAACAGAGTTACTGAAGCAAAAGACAGGAATTTTTATGGGTTATTTTTAACAAGGCAAATCCCATTGCTGTCATATCAATATGTGCAATGAAAGAACAAAACACATGTGGAAAACAAAAATATTAATGTCAAACTCTTATATATTCATCATTTTGACATACTTAGTGTCAATAATATGCACATAGTTAATGAATCATCAAAAAATATCAAACAACATATATACAATTTTTTTGTGCAGCAACTTTTCATATGGCAACAATTCCAGAGTGTAAAAATTATTCGCTTTGATCGGGATGACTCCCGGTCAAGGCAAATGATTTTTACACTCTGAAATTGTTGCACTGAAATGCATATTAGTGGATGACTCCATTAAAATTTACTGTTGCGGCATCTCCTGCAGTTTCTTGAAACTTTTTACACTATAAACCATAAACACAGTAATCAACCCGAAGGTCGGTTTAGTAGGTGATGGTAGAGCTCACCCATGTACCAAGCCCGACGGCGTGTGAATATTCACACATCAGGGTAGGGGGGCCAGTTCCTTTCCCTGTGCCGATTATGGTTTCCCAGGAAGATCTGGTACCCGAAAAATCAACTAGCTTGGGTGGAGCTGCAGGTGCCCAAAGTGCCTTGCCCGGGAATCGAACCCGGGAGCCTCCGGTCAGCAGTCCAACGCTCTACCCGCTAGACCACCGCTACCCGTTTTTTTTTTTACTATTTTTTACTATTTTACTATTACACTATGTAAGAAATTAAAAAGGGAGTGTTACAGAGGTCTGTGTTGGATCCTTTCCTCTTTCTTTTATTTAATTAATGTCTGCATAGAAGGCCACAGTGAGTATGTACAATTTTTGTGTTTAGTATGCATATGATTTTACCATTGTAAAAAACTAAAAATATGAAACAATTGTGATCTAGCTCTGATGCAACACTGGTCAATATGATGTAATAGACATAGTATAATTTAAATATTATGAAATAAAACAATATTCGGAGAGCAATGTTTGAAACTATGATTAATAAATCATGAAAATATTGATTTTAGCATATCAGGCAAATGAAATTTCTTGGACTTGAAGTTGATTCCCATTTCAAGGGGACATACATTACATACATTTATATAAAAACTTGAATTCAGTATTTTGTCCATTTTTCTGATTTAGAACATATTCTTAAATCAAGACGTATTCAGAAGGCTTTGTATCTTGGCTTATTCTACTCTTGGTTGTCCTATAGCATTTCATTATGAAAGAAACCTCCTCCCTACTACATAATCTGTTCACAATTAACAAAAATTTAGTGAGAACTGCAAGAAGGTAAAATCTGCCCATAAGAGGATGGCCATGGTTTTTCAGAGTGCATGCAGAATGATCTACATCAATTACATGTAAAAATGACAAACTTATTGTGGTGAGTATCATGCTTCTTTATTGAAAACCAGTTGAGTGAAGAAATCAAAATAGATTTGACGAAGAATTCTCTGTCATAAAGTCAATGCAACAGCATACCAGTGCAGTTTTGATGTCAAATAAAAATTATACATTGAAAGTTTGAATTATTACAACAACCAATGTATTCACCAAAATGGCTCAGCAGATAATGATTTACTTTGAATGAGGTCATCATCACCAACACTAAGTGTATTTTGAGGACCTTCTGAAATCCTCTCTATTGGGTGGCTTAAAAAAGGAGGAGAAAGTATCAAAAGTGCACCTTAGCTAAAAGGTGATTATATTGAAAATAAAAAAATCTAGCCAAAATAATTTTTCAACTATTAATTTTAAACAATCCTTCTTTATGACCTGTTGAATGATCCATGAAAAACATACAAACCAGGAATAGGGAGAATTCTCAATCTGTTAAATGATGGGTAAGAATGATATCTATATTTAACAGATTGAGAATTCTCCCAATTCCCAGTTTGTATGTTTTAGCTTTGGTAACATGCATTATATAGAACTTTTTTAAACTTAAAAATTATAAACAGTTATAGAACTACGGTAGGAATGATTTATTTGATAGAACCATGTTGGGACATAAATCAATGGAAATGAAATTGTCCCATAAGCTGAACCTCAATTTTGAGTGGTTGATACTAAATTTGTATTTGTAAAAAGATTGTTAGAGGGATTGAAGCTTCCTTATTAGAAAATCTGTCCCCATTGATTAATGACTTAATTAATAAAATCATTACCTAAGTTAAATGAATCTTTTAATAGTACATTCATTGTACTCCTAATTTGATTTTTCTAATATCATATGAACATTACTCTGTATTAAGATAATTTTGATGAATAAAAATTATTATTAATTAGAACTGATAAGCATTAAAATAACCTGTATGACCTAATACTTACTTTGCAAAACCTCCTTGAAGACAACATATTCATCCACAGCACAGTTCTCTTCATCCAGGGGAGTGGTGTAACTTTCCAGGGCTGTCTCTTCGCTCGGGTCGTATTCTTCATCATCGTCATCATCACTATCATCGTCTGTGTCCTCATCCTTCAATTATTGAGTAGCAATGTCAAGATTGGAACAATACACAACACAGACAATCACAGTTACACAAAATTGAATATTGTCATGATAGTGATGCCTTGCATATGCAACCTTACCAAACAGGGACTGGTATGTAAGACTAACTAACAAACACCTATTCCATATGGTTTCAAAACATCCACGAATGGAACTAGACCCTCAATAGGATTTCAATGTTCAGTTATAATTATCATGGAAATATATCTCATACCTAATGCTCAAGGAAAAAGATATGCATATTAGTTAGAATGTGAATAGCAGAATGAATTGAGTACTGAATTGAAAAAGTGTTTACTTTAGTGTGCAGTGTCAGGCTGTTCATTCACACAGTTCAGTCAGTATTCATCCAAAACTTACCTTAACTGTTAACAATACTTTTAACTGTTATCAACAATTTTATATGGGGGGTATCTTTTTGAAGTAACTATTACTAATAAATCACAGAGATTGTAAAAGTTATTCTGCACATGTATTGATTCTTATGTACATAATGCTAATTTCAGCTATTAATGTTAATTTGTTTTGTTTCAGGAAGCATGTGCAGTTTTCTGAGAATAACTAAAATAAAAATAATGAGAATTTTCATTAGCATACTAATGACTCCTTTTCAGCACAGCACGACCTGCAACTGTAACCATAGTGCGACCAGCAACCAAAGCGATGTTGCTTGGAAATTTCACCACATCCACCCTTTTCCCCCAATCTCACCCCTGACTTTCTTATCCCCAGAACATTAAAAAAACCAATGCAGGGTTGGAGATTTGACAACAAAAATGAGGTGGAATTCAAGAGGGGAAACAATGCTTTTCGATGTAATCTGCTGAGTTCCACAATGACGGCTATCGAAGGTCAAGAAGTGTGGGAGAAAGATATAACTCAAGATGATGACTATGCAGAGAAGGCTTAAAAATAGGAAATAAAAAATAAGTGTCCATCTCGATTATTGTTGAGTAATAATTAAAAGTTTATGACACCCCATTGCACAAGAGATGCTGTACTTCCAATTTTACAGGTTTATAAATTCAAATTGCCAGTTTCTTTTTGCAAAAAAAGTTGTTGCTACTGACATTATTCACCTGATTAAATCCAATTTAGTTTTTGCTACATAAGATATAAAAATACATGCTAAAAATATTTCTGTTTCTTCAATTTTTTTACGATATTTTTCAACAGGTCCCATGAAAAATGTAAATTCAAGGTTCCACTTCCATTTATTTTAACCAAATTTCAATAACAACAAAAACCTTTACCAACGCAAAATATAAACACCAGGTTTTAATGTATTGCCAGATCAACTCACCTCAATTGTTGCGACAATATTGAATGGGCTGTTGGCACTGGCTTTGGCAACACGATCCTGCACCCTTTCCAAGTAATCTGATCCAACTTCATCAATTTCATCCTCATCGCTATCAAGCACCTCTACAAATTGACATAAATACCACATTATTATAACCTCATATCAGTGAAAAATGTATACTGCAATCATAAAGTCACTAGTTTGTACTGTAGTATGTTATGCTAAAGCTAGTATGGTTGAAATCAAGAATTTCTAAAACATTTCTCGTTCAGGCCTGTGAGGCAAGCCAAGAAGACTTGCCAATACTTTTTGTTGACAATGCATTTGTTTCCTCAAGTTCCCTTTCTTATACAAATAAATCATGTCTTGGTAAAAAAGAAAGATATACAATTTAAAATTAAAGCATTAGATGTTACCTCTATTTTCGTCAATCCATTTGTGGTACAACAGTTGGGTCAAGTTCAAATTACTGAAAGTAAACTAATGTGTTCTACATAAAGTGCTTCTGAAGTTTATGAGATTTTTCCATCAAAAGCTGTCTTATCTCTCATTAGATATTAAAATTTCCTTCTAAATCCTAGGATTATCCTATTTACTAGAAAACATTATTTGACTTTATGAAGCTCCATTAGAGAACCCACAGTGAATTTGTGAGAAATTACTTAAAAAGTCTGTGCAAAAGTGACTAAAGGTTCCAGCAAAATATTTTCAAAATTAAGAAATGGTTTATGGAGGTTTTCCCACTGAGGGATTATTGTATTTGATGGCACATAAGATGCAATCTCATTTCAGTATGGCACAAGGAAAAAGTTTCAACAGCCCATTGAGGGAAATATATAACGCAAACTTTAAAAAAAAAAAATTATTAGGGTAATTTTTTAATAAAATTACTTCTCTCAGTAACAGAGCACATGCTGTTTTGATATAATCAGTTATAATAGGATAAAATCAGGATCAGATAAAATACATGGACCCTTCAACAATTCCTGAGCAACTTGAAGAGGTTACACGCACACCACTGGAAAAGGTTTGCTTGTAGTAAACCTCATGTCTCACATGACTGCTGTTACAGTTATACGTATCATGTGGCTTCATTTTCATAGTTGATTGAAGTAACAAACTTTTGTTTAATTAGGAAAATGGAAAAAATAAGAAGTTTGGTGTGGTGACTAAACACTACTATTTTAAAGACTAACACTGAAAGAGATCAAAGCAGACTTGGATGAAGTCCATGGCACATCTGTTGTTTTGTCTGTGACTTTACAATTAGATAAATGAGTTTAAATGTGGCCGTGCATCCACAAATGATGAACATTGTTTAGGACATCCAGTAAAAGTAACTTTCTCTGTAGTGATTGACAAAATCCCAGATATGGTTTTGAGTGATTGATAAGCAAATTCCGAAATATTTGGGACCACAGGCATACCACAAGGTAGTACAGTGTTTTCAATTTTGCATGGAAAATGAGATTTGAAAAAATCCCTACAAGATGGGTGTCATATTTGCTTAAGTGGAGAATACATGTAAACAAAACTATGTGGTCGATTCGGAGGATGGTTTGGCACTTTTCCATCACATTCCTGAGGATTTTCCACAACAATACATAACTCTGAATGCAAAAGGACACACTACTTCACTCCAGGGACAAAGGAACAGTCGAAACAGTGGATTTCTAAAGGCAATCCAACTTCGAAGAAGGCGACGATGGTGACATCAGCAGACAAGATGATGGCCATGGATTTCTGGGATTCAGGTGGAATTATCTACATTGATTACTGGCATTAAAGGACAAGCGATAAATTAAATGGAGTGCATTACGTGTCCATATTGCACCAGTAGTGCAGAGAAATTAAGGAAAAACTATTCTCAATTCAAAATTCTCCTCCATCAAGCCAATGTACAGGTGCGTATGTACACAGTTTTTATGGCAAAAAATTATTGAATTTGAATTGAAAAGTTTGCAATATTACAACATCCAATGTATTAACAAAATTTGCCCCCCCCCAATGAACTTTTATTTCCAAACTAAAAATGGCCAGGCAGAAAACAATTTATATGGAAGGAAAAGGTCATCGCACCAACACAATGCCTATTTTGAGGGCATTCCAAAATCTTCCTTTAAAAAAATAAATCCACCAAAAATAATTTGTATTTCTATATTTTCCAAAGGACTTATTTAATGGCTTATGTGGTACAACAATCCAAAGGAGGCAGAAAAGATGTATGCAGAGCATTCTGATTGAGGATGGAGTGTTATAGACCATGACATAGGGGAGAATTTTAGGCTAGCAAAGCATGTGAGTATAGGCATGTTGAATAGAATTAAATGAGGTGGAAAGTATGAGCTAATAAGGAAGGGCCCATTGTAATGTAGGGGGTCAGATTTTGATTTCTTAGTTCAGCCATAGAAATGTAGGCATGGCCACTCAGTATCTGCCCAAAATCTTCCTTAAAATGGTAAAATACCAAAATTGACAAATTATGTTTATATTGTCAATAGCACAGGTGATATCTTCTATGGCAAAATGTGATTTGTTAATTTTGACTCACTGAATATACGTGGACAGTCCGATAAGTACTTAGCCTCACAGCCCGATGACGCCACTGTCGCAAGAACAATTTACTATCGTGTAGGACATTGTTATAGACGGCTATTGTTGAAATTTCAGCCGAATCGGACTGGTAGTTTTGTTTTGACCACGTGTGGAAGCAGGTGTGTCCACCGATTCTAGGAAAATGGAAAAAGAGCAATATCGGTCGGTGATTCGATTCTTGTTTTTGGAAGGGAAATCGCGCAGCGAAATCAAAGAGCGCTTGGATGCTGTGTACGGTGACTCTTCTCCTTTGATGGCGACCGTCAAAAATTGGTTTAATGAATTTGAACGTGGTCGCACGTCGGTTTTTGATGAGCCACGCCCAGGTGCCCCGAAAACGGCTACCACGGAGGATAACGTGAAAAAAATCCACGATCTCGTATTGACAGACCACCGATTGAAGGTGCGCGAGATGGCTGAGACAGTAGGCATCTCAAAAAACTGTGTGGGTCACATCCTGCATGAAATTTTGGGCATGAGAAAGCTGTCGGTGCGATGGCTGCCACGTTTGCTCACTCCGGACAACAAGCGCAACCGTGAGACCACTTCAAAGCAGTGTTTGACGCTGTTTAAGCGCAATCCAAAGGAGTTTCTGCGTCGTTTCGTGACCGTTGATAAAACATGGATCCACCGGTACACACCAAAGACCAAGGAACAGTCGAAACAATGGACTTCACCCGGCGAACGTGCTCCGAAGAAGGCGAAGACTGTCCTATCGGCCGGAAAGGTAATGGCCACCGTTTTCTGGAATTCACAAGGTGTGATCTTCATCGACTACCTAGAGTATGGCAAAATGATCACAGGGCTCTACTATGCCGCATTATTGGGCCGATTCGACGCCGAATTGCAGAAAAAACGGCCCCATTTGGCGAAGAAAAAAGTGCTCTTCCACCATGACAACGCACCGGCTCACACCTCCACCTTTGCCACGGCCAAATTGGTCGAATTGGGCTACGAATTGCTGCCCCACGCACCGTATTCTCCAGATTTGTCCCCGTGCGACATCTTTTTGTTTCCAAACTTGAAAAAGGCACTCGCTGGGCAGAAATTTGAGTCAAATGAGGAGGTTATCGCCGCCACGGAGGCCTATTTTGCTGACCTCCAGAAAACGTATTTTTCAGACGGGTTAAAGAAGTTGGAGCATCGCTGGGTCAAGTGTATCGAGCTAAAAGGAGACTATGTTGAGAAATAAATCGCCACTTTTCCAAAATTTTCATTTTTTCTTTTGTAGGCTAAGTACTTATCAGACTGCCCACGTACTGCAGTATATACATTTTTCATTCATGTGTGACCAAAATCCAAGCAACTTTTGATGATAATATTTTACAATTCTTACTCAAATTCTATTCAATCTTTTTGGGATTTATTAATTTTATCTATTTTCCAAGTTTTATCTGGCCAAAGCACATTAACTTTCAAAAATTTTATTAAAAATACTCATTCATAAAAAATTCTTTCTAAGAAAGCACTACTTTTGGCTCAATACTTTCGTGATAGATGTTTTACTACACATAATAATACTCCCAATGAAAAGAAATATAACTCAACAACAAAGGGCACTATAAAAGATTTTCCCATATGAATTATAAGAAAATCATACCACAGTAACATATTCCACAATTACTTCCTCAAAGAGGTTAATATCGCAATTCAAATATCCCAAAAATAATAACAGAATTCATACTAAAAAATCATTAACCACTATTATAATAAACACTTTGAAAACAGATTTTATACATACGGTCTTCCACATCTGTGTCCTCAACTTCATCTTCCTCCTCCTCTTCTTCCTGGGCTTTAGCTGCAATGTAAAGTGGTAACTTGTGAGGGACAAAAAATGACTCAATTGAAAACTGCTTTTTTAGTTAAAAGGATCAAAAATCAATATCATGTAAAATATATAAAAAAATAAAAGGTAATAAGTATGGGCATGGATATGTACAAGTATGTGTATGCAAGTACAAACATGCATGTTCATGTGTATGTGTTGGTATGTTTTGTGTGTGTATACACATAATGTGTAAGTGCGTATGTATGTGTGTGCATATTAGTATGTATTGGAGCCCCATATTGTTCAGGAGCCCATCGCTGGTATTTCTATTGCATTGAGACAAAGTAAATAAACCCAGGAATCTATCACCATTTTGGTTTTGTCACGCTTCACCATGTTTAGGTGAAAACCTTTTTCATTACTTATAATTTCAACTTATGTGCAATATGAAGTCTCCCACGGGTGTACTCACAACGTATAAATTACATCACTCACTCCTAGTTATACAATTTATTCATTCACAGTGCAAATATTCTCTTGTCAAACCGATCTTATGAGTTTAAGTAGCATTTCCATCAAAACTGGTACTCTATATAGTCCCAATGTACTCAAATTCTTCCCTAGAAACATTCCTTGCTCTATTACTGCTCTCTCTCTAGCCTTTTTTAAGTGCACTTAATTCTTAAAAAAGTTGTTTTTATAAAGCCTGATGTACAACCCATGTAACTGTTTCAGAATATGAAATTATATAAGTCCAGTACATAGTGATGCAAATAATGTTTAAACTGAAAATTAAATCATATGAATAAGGTGTTCCAACATACAATGGAAAAATAGTAAATTTCATGGGACAGAATAATAATGTTTTAAATCGTGGGAAAACCAACTCTGAAAATGCAAATATGGTGTTTCACTGCATATAGGGAATATAAACTCAAGGACCATATTTATGTGCATACTACACATAGAAACACACTAGCAGGTTATCTGATTATTATGGAGCATTTATCCAAAGCTTACCAGCATATGCCCTCTTCAATCCGTCAAAAAGAAGAATTAGTGAGGGGATGATTTGTGATGCGCATTCAGTCACTGCATTCGGTCGACATCCAGGAGTGTTGACCAGCGTGCATAATCCAAGGACACACAGTTTACGATCATGTAGCCTGAAAGGAATGAAGTGGAATATAGGGAATAAGAATAACCAGTCTGATTGTTTGCCCTGATATTTAAAATACAGGGAAATTGAAGAGAGACTAACAATATAGGAGAAGCTGTATGGTTTGATACACTGGCAATGGAGAATGAATCCTGTTCTTTAAAAAACCCTCACCCATCAAACTGAACAACGAGTTGATAACAGCATTTATGGTTTTTATTTTCATTAATTATGCACGTATTTTAGCACTTTTGTTAGACTAGGCTCACTGGTACAACCAGGGCATTTTCTTTATATCAATCAGCCAAAACAAACAGTGAAATTTCCTGAGCCTATGCACACCAGCAGCCCCTCAGTGATCACAGTCTGTTTGTCACTGGGACCACCAACAGATGGTGTTTCCCAAGTCTACTGCTCCCCTCATAAATGCTACCCATGTTAACTGTACCATTGTTGCAACCAGGCTTTTATGGAAGGGAATCAAGGAATTCAAAAATATTGAATTAAGATCACAGAAACACAAGCCAGAATTTGTAGTAAATGAATGAAAGGGTTCCACTGAAGTACAAAACAATTCATTCAGATATGGGCACAAATCTAATTCTCACTGCTGAATTCCCATAAGTTCTGTTGTTCCCTTTCACAAAAAAAATTTCACGTTTCCTCCAGGGACCAAAATAGCTCGACTTAAAATCATTATATCAAGTTTAAATACGTGTAAATAATATTCCCATTAAAGAAGATAATTTTTAAATACATTTTCCTATGTTGATTTACTAACCCAAGAAAGCAGTCAGTGTCATGGATCCATTGTTTGACAAAGTGAGCAGTGACAGTTCCAGGAGGAGCTGGTGCTGCAGCAGCAGCAGTCGAGTCAGAAGAAGGTAGTGCTGGCGTTGAGTCATCACCTGGCAGAGACACTGTCACCTTATCAAGGGCATCAAACAGTAAGGATGGGTTGTAGTAGAGAGCAGCAATTACAACTTGAAGGCACATTGTGCGAAGCTCAGAAGTCTTCACTTCCCTCATCAACCGCCCCAGCACCAGTTCCACGAAAGTTGGAATGCACTGCAACAGAAAACATAGGGGCAGCCGTGAACCAAAGACAATCAATTAATCAAAAACTAATGCTCATATGTAGCTTAAACAATCAATGCAAGGAAAGAAAAATACCATATTTTGTCAAATCTAAGAAACCAGCGAATTTATGATACACCCAATTTTTGACACCTTAAAATCAAAAAAGATTGCCAGGAGATTCTAAGATGCAGCATATTTTGGGCTTAAACAGGTGTTGGCTCTCAGATATCCCTTGTTTAGCGTTAAGTATCAACCCTTGTTTCAGAGGATTAGGAAGTCATTTCTCGGCATTGGGGTATGACATTTGAACACGTGCAAAACATGTGCAACAGAAGGGAAAAGGGAGAGACCATTTACACCAAAATACTTTATAAGTGGGTGACACCACAATTTTTGTGGTCAGAGAAATGTTGGACTCCAGATTATTCATTTTCATAGCTTCCTTAGTGCAGAGCAATCAAACATGGGTAAAGAACTGAGACCTGGCGTGTGTTGATGAGAATTCCACAATGCAAAGTTTAAAAGGCAAAGTATCTTGTTCGTGGAAGAAAAAGGGGAACAGAAAAGCAGTTGCAAGATTTAGTGAAAACGAGTGCAGTGTAAGACAATGGCATCAGAAAAAGACATTTTTGCATTCAAGTCTTCGCAAAAGAAGTTCACAGGGTCAAAACATAAAAGATTCCCTAAAGTCGATGCAGCAGTGTTGAAATATCGACATGTGGCAGAGGCTGGAGGGAGGAGGAGAAAATTTTGCAAAAAATCTACTCATCAGTATTTCAATCCTCGGATTGGTTTATTGCAGCCCTCCATTTGCCTCTATTTAATGTAAATTCCAAATGGAGAGTACATAGTCTATGGAATGGTAGATTTAATTGAAAGATGATGATTCAGCCAATGTAAAATGGAGGCATAATGCGCCAATGGATTTTTCCTCACACAAAATGCAAAAGATCTGTTTACAAACCTTGGATGTGTCCTCTAATCCTCCCCCTCTTGCAAACAGTAATGACAAAAGAATACAAAGGGATTGGAACCACCTCTCAAACTGAGCAAGGAAAAATGTGATACAGAGTCATCCCTGGGGACACGATCCTCACTTACCCCTTAAATCCACCCCTTAGGAAACATCCAAGCCCTTGAACATAGCCATCACCCTCTCTTCGCAAGGGGCAAAAGTTTAAGGGCCGTACCTCCCCAACAAGTATTTAGCACTCCCACACCAGAGCACTGGGAGGCAGCATTAAATCATCACTTTTTCAAATACAAACTTTTTTCTGCCCAAGCTGGCTACTTATTTTTAACATAATGCACATATAGATTAGAGGATGCAAAAATGCATTAACATATACAGCAAAATTTCCATTCAATAACAATAAATTGAGTGAACTGACCTGGTCAATCTGCCCTTTGCACTGTAATATAATTACTTCTAAGAGTTTGGCTGCATGGCATTCTGGATCCTCCCCTGCATCTCCATTGAGGACCTATGTGAGCCAAATGTTATAACTTTTATCCTTCTAACAATTAACAGAAAAATCCAAATCAATTCATCACATCTTAAGTACTCACTACTGTTTTCTTTAGCATCTTATATTGTTACCACAAATAGCATACTAAAGTATATCAATAAAACGTAAATAAAAGCCATTAACAAGTTTGATGGAAGTTACAAAGCTAACATGTTGGCATTGGTATTTATGAATTATTAATATATAAACTAAATGAGACATCCTTACCGATTTGCACATGTTGAATATTGCCAGAACATGGTTTTCATTTGACAGGAAAGCTGGAGTATCAACTGTGACATAATTATGTAAGGCAGGCATCATATCAGTAAAGTAGTCAAACCCATCCTTTTGGAAGACATTATACATCATCTCCAGAACTTTCCACATGTCGGGAGACACTGATTTACTGGTCAGGTTATAAACTAGAATCAATGCCTCCTCGTAAAATTCTGTCGAGAAAAAAAAATACCACCACCATCATTTTAATTTCACATTATTGATATTTGTACATAATAATCAATCAAAAGGAAAAGAATAATAATAGGACGACAAAAAGATAAGTACCCATCACACTTTGGGAGAAGATAAGTCCAATGACTTGGAGAACTATTGGCTGCAGCTGAACAATTATAACAGGATGATCTTCCATAACTGTCAGCAGAGTTTCAACTGTGTTCAACAGACCCATAGCTGTGATAGCTTTCTCGTCACTTCCTTCATCTGTGTCCATTACTTTTGTAAATGTTGTGGCCTACAAAGACAAAAATGGGTCACATGATTATGCACGGAGAAGCTTGATATATGACAATTACCTACAGCATGAAAACAATTTCAACCGAAACCAATTTTTTTTTATTCTAATAGACTATGCCATTTTCTTAAGTTCCATTCAACCAACCTGTTAACAGTTTTAAACCATTCTACCTGAAACCTTTCAATGATAAATGGCTTTCCAAAATATTCTTGAGGCAAGCATTTTATTAATTATATTGCACATTTTCAGGTTAAGAGGGGATATTTTTAATACTCAACATTTCACTTCCAGTAAGAGGAGTGAAATATTAAGTATCAATAAAGGAAAAGTGGTCCTTGCTTAGGGGACCACAAATTAGCTAGTGACTGCATTTCTATTGAAATATTCAACAGTCCATCACTTACAAATCAGGAGTGGACATCTCTAATTATTGACTTACCTCCCAGTAAGAATATCCAAATATTTTTAACCTTTAGCAGCCAACTCAAAAATGTGTAACATTACAGGAAAAGTTTTATTTTCTTCTAAAGGTTAATTTTATAAATTCAACCTTGGCTATTTCTGACTACCTCAACACATTCACAGCCCACAAGGCACAACTAGCGTGGTCACCCAAGCCTGTGGAATACCTTCAGTTTTATATTTCAGAAATATTTGCTGCTAGAATGTTTTATAGAAGTTCCACATTTTAAATGCAAAATTTATCAAAAAGTGCTCCCAATATTTTCATCAGGATGAATTATTGCAAATCACTTTGGCATTTACTCATTTTAATACACCATATTAATAATAATCTTCACTATGCAGAAACAACTTTATGATAGACAACATTTTGGTGACCAGACCTGTAAAATACAAATAGGTTGCAATTTCACCAAGGGAACTACGATTTTATTGTCACTACTATTTACTATTCTCCCACAAGTAACTTCGAAATGTTCCCTACCAAAAAGACTGAACTATTGGAAAGAATTCATAATTCTGTTCAATGTCCTCTACTAATTATAACCGGCACCTTGAACTGTAACCTTCTGATGAATTCCAGATCAGAGTAAGAATTCCGCGATTTACTATCATTATGTAACTCAATACCACCAAACATAAACCCTGAAGAGTTCGTCCTTCTTCTGCAACCCCCATTGATAATATTCTGACCAACATCAATTCATGACTAATAACATCCAAAGTTATTAAGTCTCATATCTCAGACCATTTCCCATTATTTTCCTCAATTATAGCTAATTCAACTCTGACAATAATGAAACACAGCATAAGAGGCGTTTCTTGGATGAAAAGCTAATCAATTTTTATGAAATGCTAAATTCCCATGATTGAACCAGTGTTTATTGTACTCATTCATCTTATGAAGGCTTTTTAATTACCTTTACCCACCTACCTATATGACTTTGATGTCTGTTTTCTTTTCATTCCTAGAGAGTTAAGGAATCTTCTGCTTTTAACAATAAGAAACCCTGGGTCACAGATGAAGGACGCTATCTATCAAATTGCATGAAAAGTGCAACTGCTAATTATAAAAATAAACTGGCCCCTAGTGATCAGCTAGAATATTCAGCTTTATAAAAAAACTATAGGCACATGCAGTCAAATGCCAAAAAGTCTTTCAATACTAAAAGGATTTCAACTGCCAAAAATAAAACTAAAAAATCTGTAAAATTGTAAATGAATCAAAGCCTTCCAAAAATGTAAAATCTGTCCTCAAATTGATGGATTCCTGCGGGTATACTTTTATTAATGGCTAGCATGTGGCTTCTTATCTTTCATCACTTTCACAACAGAATGGTAAAAAAAACATGTTTTCTGCTGGATACTCAATAGGAAATTTGGAGGCCACATAGGACGTATTCTCTCATAAATAATCACATCTCAAGCGTTTCTTGCTTAAAATGAGAAAAGCTAATTTAACAATATTTTTTATTCCCACTGAAAAAGATATGACTCTTCCCAGTCAATGCAATTCTCTTTAACATTTGCTAGAATATTTGGTTGCTGACCACCCTACCTGCAAAGTTATAATGTCGAGTTGACCATTTGAATACTCACCAGGTGTTCACATATATCCAGAGACAGTGACATTAATTGCTCCGTGTATATACAGACAATCTTTTGCATTACAGTTGTTAAGTCATCATTTTCAGTTTCCCGAATGATGTTGAGCAGTTCCAAAGCAATTTGCTTTATCTGCAAGGAAAAATTGAAGCCTTTAGTCATGTATACAAACAGTATTTTTTCCATATTCAGAGCAATGATTGATCTCTCAGACTGACATGAAAAATTAGTTAACAGTGATTATGATACCATAGATGGGACTTCTTACATTCTTTTCCCCATTACAGAATGATTAGTACGTTACTGAAGACAAGAGTCTATTCTGAATGCATTAACTAGTACCACATACAAACCAGAGTTAACCTTCTACAACAAGGGGCAGTTTTAATGTGCATAGCATTCAATATGGGTACATAACTTACAATGAAATAACTTTTTACTGTTTGTTCCACATCTAGTCTCTTTCATTTCAACAATATCATGAAAATTATTAAATTCATTGAGTAAACACTCGAATATGGATATTAATGATACCTACTTAGTGTGAAGCATGTTCTATGAACACAGATATGAACCTCCTTTTTTAACCCTTGGCGCTCGAGGCCGTTTCCGTGCAGACCAACCCGGAACTCGAGACTTTTCGTAGCATTTTGTCATTTTATAAAGTAAATACGAATTTATTGAGCAAATTTCAAGCCCCCAAAAAAACAGTTTACGCCACCATTTCAAGGATTTTCATAAGAAACAGTACGTTGTGGCTAATTGATCTGTACGATCGACACCACCCGTATGATTTATATAATTTATTACAACATTAGGCTTCTTGATGGTAATTTCAACATCACCTCGTAACATTCTTCTTACAGAAGTCATTCCTGCATTGTTCCAATTCGTCAAGCACGTGAGAACCCTCTTGTCTTTCCATGATAAAACTAATCTATTTCCCTTGCGGAATGTTACTGTCGATTTCCTACCAAATTTTGGTTTTTTGATTTGGTTTGGCAAATGCTTCCTATTTGTAGTATTGTTCTGACAAGTGGCATTTCAATTTCAGTAACTCTTCAGCTAGGATTAAGCTGGTGTGGTACCGATCGGTGAACATTTGGTATCCTTGACCCGTACTGATTCCGTGACCAGTACTCCAACAAATTCGCGAGCAGCATTGTCATCATATTTATTATAACGCCAATGAATGCCCACATTTCTTCGGTCGTCACACTGAGCCAAGTTTGCCATATCGAGAACGGTGATAGTGTCTTGTTCTCTAACTTTCTTCCAGCGTAATTATTTTTTTCTGTAACTACTTCATTTACGAGTTTATCAGTAAAAAATAGTTTTAAAAAATCTAACGGTTCTATCGTGTCTGCGAATATATGCAATCCTGCAGGATTGTTGCCGGCTATAAACAGGTATTTTTTCGGATTCTGAGCAGCTAATCCATTCGGAACTGTCGGATTGTGGTCCTTCTCCAGCATCATTGTCACTTTCACTGTCTATTATTCTATTTTTTCGCCTTCTTACACCTCTTACTTCATCATTATTATCATCACTGCTCGCGTTCTCTCTATCGTCAAGCTCTCTGTGTATAGATGTAATTTCTTCGTTTAGCAACTCTAAATCAAACTCATCTTCACTAGAGCTTATTTCATTATTACGTTCCATGGTAATGGGGATCAAAAACTTCAACTTTTCTAGGCTCTTTGCCATGACTGTTAGGTTCAAACTGAGACTGAAAATGCAATCCAGTTCATAGTTGCATGCTAATTTCAGATAAGGAAGTCTTATCTCCATTCGAAGGAACTAAGGATAAGAAAGACTTATCTCCATTTGAAGGGATATTATTTCACACTTCATTAGATTATACAAACAGAGCGTAAAAACCCTCGTCGAAGGAACTAAACGTAAACAACTACCACCGCCCATGAAGTTACCGCAACGTACGAAGTGGTGAGCGACAGTCACCTCTCGAGTTGCGGCATGAAATCGCATGGTGAGTGAGATTCACCTCTCTAGTGCAAAGGGTTAATACATTTAACTTAACAATTGACAGAGTCATGTAGCAGTTTAACTTACACTGAAGCATTGTGACTTAAACAGGTCTACAATTTGTATTATTTACTCTTGTCAAATCTTTAGAAAGTCCTAGGCATACTCCGATTACACCCGTAGGTGAAAATAAAACTATTTGCCTGATACAATAGTCATTATAGGTAATATTGTTTTGGCATTATAATTTTCAAAACAATAAACAATTTGAACATAGGGTTGAAAAGCACTGCCAAATAATATTCAATTTCCAGTAGAACCTCAGCAAGCAATGCGACGTGTTCCATATTTGCCTCAAACATGCCTTATAGGAACCAATCAACATCAATCAATTAGAATGCAACAATTACAGGGTGTAAAAATCATTCGCCTTGACCGAGATTCGAACTAGGATCCCTCGATGTCCGGCTGAGTGCTTTCTTCAGTTAAGCTATCAGGGCATCCTCTTAAGCTCTGAAATTGTTGAATTGAAATGCATATTCACAGATGACTCAGTTAAAAGTTACTGTGGCGACATCTCCCAGTTTTTCGGAATTTATCAATCAATTAGCAGGAACTTGTAAGAAGCAATGCAACTCCCTGTAAGTAAGTATCCCTGCATTTCTATCCAAAATAAACAGTGAATCAGAACAAACTAAAACATTTCAAAATGTCACATTAGCTAGAAGCATTACTGCTCCCATCTGTTAGTTTTACACGAGGATTTTTGTCCACCTCTCCAAGGATTTCACACACATCATCCACAATCAAAATTTGAATTTCAATAGTGTATTTCTCCCTGGCTGGCATTCCAGTACTTCTCTTACTTCTAATGACATTAAATTCTTGTGATCATGCTATTTTTGTATCACAGCAAAGAAAATTTTCAAAACCAAAAATATTGCAGTAAATGTACAATCCGAGGTTCTGTCACAGAAAATATAAAATAGGACACACACAGATTTCTGATTACTCAAAAGAACCAATGTTTAGATATTTATTTTTACTAATTCTAACTTAAATAAATATAGTGAGTAATTTACAAGAAATTAGACTAATTAATAAGAAGTTTTTAAAGAGAAATTTCTATTACCTGGGGCTCAAGCATCTTCTTGGCTTTATCCTGATTGGTCAGCAACATCTGCATTGCCACAGCTGCCTGAACTTTCACAGGGAGATCCCTGTCATTAAGGAGAGCATTTGTTGTCAACCTTACAGCTTCAGCCAGCATTCCTTCTTGCCTAAATTTTATTTCACTGAAGTAATGCAGAACCCAGCAAGCCTGAAAATCAAAATACCATCATCATTATTGTGTTCATAGTTGTAACCATGGCACAATAAGTTCATGCATCATAAAGGCAGGAATGCCAGTATTTTCAAAAAGATATTTCACATTTCTTAGTGTGTACTGGAATCCAGAAATAGCACCATTTCCATTATTTATGACTATATCTAGAGGCATTACGTAGCATTGCCAGATGAGATCCCACCTGATAGCAGCACTAAACCTATGCAAACAGAGACTAGCAGTTGATCCAAATGATTAATCATTATTTTAATGTTTTATTTGATGCTTAGTTTCTGTTATTTTGAAATGAATGAACTTTGTATTAAAAGCAAATATTGTATGCCTTTGCAACACTCTCATGCTACTTAAGGTTGAATGTCTGAGTTTATCGGGAGAGATACAATACATGTATGCATTAGTAGAGGGGTGATGACAAAGGTTAGCTCAGCGTGTATCAAGTTTTGCAGCAGCACCACACGTTAGATGAAACCAAACCCACTACATTGTATAAATTTACACTTTGTTTGAAATTTTTTTAGGAAGTACATTTAACGAAATATGAAAAATATGTTGCTTACTACTGACTCAAAGTGATGATATTATTGAAAATTGTAACAAAGACAATATTATATGCCTTATGCAGGAAAATATACTTACTAGTAAGTAATTTTCCAGCAAATCAGCTAGCGCTTATGTGTCAAAGTTACACTGATAAACTCTCAGTCCATAAGATGCTGGTCGATTTTAGAGCAGGTTTTGAAGTAAAAAAAAAGCAATATAGCAAGTATTGTAACCTACAATTTAGGAACTTCCATGCAAAACATAATTTTCCATGGAACAAAGCTGTGTTGCCTCTTGTGACCGCTGAATGACCCACCCATTCTACTCCAGTATGTACGGAAGTCCACCCATTTGGTTGGTTCAGATTAACGAGGTTCATTTCACATTAATAAAACCTAAGGGGAAAACTTATTGAAGGAATATTAACTTACCCTAGCTCTCATGTGGCCATGTGGACTGCTGAATTCTGGGAAAACATACTGGCATATCATCTTATCCATTTGTTCCTTGTAAAATTTGGTTTTCAATAAAATGTCTGCAAGGGTCCCCACCTACACAGAAAGAAATAGGATAGAGTATAAAGAGAAGTAATTATATTAAAACATACCCAACAACTTATGTTGTTTTTTTTCTCCTTTCAGAAATAATTATACACTCACCATATGTAAAGCTCCATCCTTTTGCCTAGGATCAGCATTGTGAGAGGTCAAAACCTCCATCACAAAACTCACTGTCTTAGGCAGCATGCCTTTCCTTTTCTTGCATGCTGAGTGTAACAACGTCTGTGCTGCAGTAACAGGAGAGACAAAATCCTCAAAAATATCTGAAAAAAAATTATACAAAACCACCATGAGGGCATATACTTGCAAAGTCTTGCACTTATTATTAGTCGATAGTACTGCTGACTTACCGAAAGTGACTCTAATGTACTCATATGGGTCAGAATTCCACAACTCCTCATCGGCCTTGGAATGACTGAGCAAGGGAAACAGAACATCTTGGATAATAAGAAACATGTGAGGCTTCAGAAACTTCCAGGAATGAGCATGGCTTACACTGCAATTGAGAAAGAAATAAGATAAGAAACAAAGAGTAGTGATTCCTTAAAGGATAAAAAGGCACATACAGCATTTCCACCCAATATCAGTCACCACTCCCTTCCCAAAACATCACAAATAATGCATTAGTCAGTTGATCACAACATATATCCACACACCATTTGCTTGAAAACCATTAAACCACATGATTTTGCAATTATAATTTTCAAAAATCTTATGGGGCCTATGTGGGGGAAGGGTATTTCAGGAAAACCTTGTGGAATCACTTAGCACATGACTTGCTGAAACTGATTTGGGCGCAGCCAAAGGAGTATTTCCTCTTCAAAATTCAGCCACCTTCAAAGATTCATTGCGGACAATTAGTGAATCTGCATGCTGTCACCTCAAACTGCCATTAACATTTCAGCATGATTTTCTTAGTGCCCTTCCTTTATCCTATCCCCATTCCCAATTCTCTGAGCATCATCAATCTAATCATCATCATAATCAATCAATCAATCATCATCATCTTCTTTTGCTTCCTTTCTTAACTGTCCCCAGGCACACTCACCACATATGCCCATTTCAATCATTATGATTTATAGCTCATTGGGAAAATGGCTTAACCTCTACTCACAAAAACGCTTTATAGCATAATATGCAAAGCTATTCCATAATTTTAATTTTTATTTCTAACTTGCAATGCCATTTTTCAAATTTTTCCTTAATTTAGTAGCTTGAAAAACTCGGCATTATAAGTTTCCGATTCTTTAATAATTGCCTCATAATATTTGCTCATAAAATGAATCATTATTAATTACTTATGCAATATTTTTATAAACAATTTTATCATGATTGTACATAAGTTATTGGCTATTTTTTTTAGGACTCTCCATTTGCCTTGTAACTTTCTTTCCTCCTCCACAAATATCCTTCTGAAAATGCAATTCCCTACACAGGTATAACTGTTTCAAAAAAAGCGTATCATCAATGATTTCAGCGCAGCCCTACAAATGCTCAATTATTTTCCACAGTTAACCAGCACAGCTGATAGATATCCATTGCACTGAGGGAATTACTTACTCTTAAAAGTGGTTGGGGACTTCAAAAACTGTACTAATTCTATTGCTACATTATATCAATTATTAAGAAGTGAAGAATTAAGATATTAAAGAATAAACATGCACATTAAAAAGGAAGTACTTACGCTAAGTTGATATAGTAGAGAGTTTGATGCACCACTCTTGGAGAGACGTAAATTTTATTTCTATACTGATCTAGAATTTTTAACAAAACTTCCAAGATTCCACCCGAAAATGTCACCAAATACCATTCTGCAAACTCCTTGTACTCCTTGGTAACTTTTCCAGGGCTGCCATACCTATTAATAATAAACCAAGGATTACAAAACTTCAGGAACTTACACAATACTATTTTTTCATATATTAGAGTGCACACACTATATGTTGGTGACCTGATGACAACATATTACAAATTTCCCCCACTAATCCAATTCTTGTCCCTTCAGATTCAGACACGGTTGAACAGAGTAACAAACTTGAATGGCCTCACTATTTTCAAATGCTTTGCTAAAACCATTCACATTGCTGCTCCCTCCCTCCCTCTCTAATCTTTTTTAGGTGTATATATAAACAACAAAGTCAAAAAAGTTTGCTATTAAGGCTAATGTACACGAGTAACTGTTTTAGAATGCGAAAATTTTTTATAGCATATACTGATGCAAAGAGCAAAAAAATTGAAAATGAAATCATGTAAATACAATAAATCTGCATGCATTGGAAAAATAGGAGATTGTTTGGGAAATGATAAAAATGTTGTAAATTTTGGGAAAATGTACATTATCATTATTCAACTACAGGGTTTTACTCCACTTATACCCAGAGTGACTACTCGAATGCGAGAGTAGTGATGTTTGGCTTCAAATAAAGAGCCAGCTGGACTCTGATAGGTGAAAGGAGGTAGCCACTGAGTGGAGTGAATACTTTTGTTGAACACATGGAAGAAATTCCAATTCTGAAGAGTGAAAAAGGAAGTGAGCATTGAAGCAGAGATTTTACTAATTTTTCAAATTTCCTCTGTGTAAGTGGAAAGTGATGAATAGGATAAGTTTCATTCAAATAGACGAAAGAAGGCAAAAAAGCAGTGGTTTTCAATGTAAATTTGACTGAAAAGCACACAATATAAACGTGTAATAAAATCCACTGTATGGCACTCCAGGAATTGTACCACTGCAATTATTTATGGTTTTCATCTTTTGTCATCAATTATACATGTATTTCAGTGCTTTTACATTAGGTTCAATGACATAACCAGCGCATTTGCTTTAAACCAATCAGCCAAAACAAAGAGTGCAATTTGTACCACTGGAGTCTACGCACACCATCAGCCCACCAGTGACCACAGTCTGTTTGTCACTGGGACCAATAAATAGTGTTTCCCAGGTCTACTGCTCCCCTCATAAATGCTACCCATACAATTGTACCATTGTTGTAACCAGGATTTTCATGGAACAGAATCAAGAAATTGAAAAAAATATTGAATAATCATTAAAGAAACACATCAGTGAATGAATAAAATGATTCCCATGTTACAAAACAATTAATTCAGATGAAGGTAAAAAGGGTACAACCATATTAATGAGGGTGAGGGTAAAACCATATTAATTCAGAATTGGGTATGACTCTACCTCTCCCTGGTGAATTTCAATCAAGTTGTTTCCTTTCAGAACAACAATTTGAAATTTATTATGGGAAGAATCAACCCCAGCCATACTCGTAATCATTTTGAGTACGGCTGGAGTTGACTCTTCCCATATTATTCATATGGCCATAGTTACAGTTCCTTTTAATTCAATTTGAAGTTTGCTCTAGGGACCAAAACAGCTCTGCTTAAAATCATTATATCAAGTTTAAGTAAGTTCAAATTTTAATTCCACTAGCATACATTAGAAAACATTTAGTACTGCTCACATACTTGTGTAAAATCAAAATTTTAATAAAAAACCAAGATATATAACGCTACAATACTACAATGGCAGGGAACATAGAGCAGCAGTGAAGAGGCACTTTGCCATGTCAACTAATGACAAGCATGAAAAATTAACAAAAACTTACCGCTCAAACATTCTGTGCATTATATGCAAAGCCCATTTTTTACATTTCCACCATGGTAGGTCAACACGGTCATCTTCCTCTATTTGGTTAGTTTGCTCTGGAACTGGTCTATCAGCAATTGCTCTTACTATTTCCATCCATTGTGAGAATGCTTCCCTTGAGATAAGATCCAATGGTAGGGAGTACTGGAAAAAAGATAAAATCAAGAAGGTTTTAACACCAGAATGTACCACTTAGCCTTTGTTACAAAGTTACTGTAATTACTACTGGAGTGTGATCAGCACCCCATGATTACAATTTTTTAATCCCTGACCACACCAACTTCAACCAACATACTCCCCCACTTAATGAGACCAAATTAGGGAATTCACACCTAAGGTCACTGCCTCCATTTCCCACTCATTTACTGAGGCTCCACACACTGAGTTTTACTAAGGATAAATAAAAAGTGGAGGGGTGGCCTGAGGCATATGACTTTCTCCATTTGATTTTAAGATAACCTTTCTTTGTATTCAACAAGTGAATCAGGCTTCAAAATTCTTACCTTCCTCTTTGACACATCTTTCTTTGCCTTCCAACACATCTTCATGTACTCTGAATTAAATACAAAATTCATGCTTATCAGGTCACTTGATTACCAGTATATTGGTTCGATTTTCCACCTCTTACTATTTTCCCAGTGAATACCTTGTAAATTTCTTTCCTTATCAAAATACTCATTCCATTCCACAGGGTCGTTTCATTTTGAAAAACAAATGCACACAAGTTGAGACTATTCAAAGGTACACAGAGCACAAAACATGCCCAGCACCCAAAAAATAATTTTCTAACAATGTCTCCACTTCTTCACCAGATTGAGATAAAACAGCACTGTTCTGTCCCTTAAAGCCTCTCTACAGTTATGTCCAACTTCAGTGGCAGAGTAACACAAAAAAGTATCATCTCAAAGCTGGCTGTGCCTCTTCAATTGTATGCATTGCTTAACAGCAAAGCAGCTTCTGAATAACACTAAGATCCATCCCATTATTAATATATTTTAAGAATAGAGAAAGATCGTAGGCTTTCGCAGCTGTTGAGAGATGCAGAAGTAGTTCTCGGGCTGGACTGCGTGAGAGACATTTTTGGCTCAACGTTTCTCTCCCGTTGCAGGGAGCGTCTTCGACTTCGCTCCTGAAGACGCTCCCTGCAACGGGAGAGAAACGTTGAGCCAAAAATGTCTCTCACGCAGTCCAGCCCGAGAACTACTTCTGCAAGAATAGAGAATCTTTAAAAAATCACATTTTTTAACATAAAAAAACAGATTCCTGATTTTTCATAATGGGTTGTTCCTCAGGTTTGTTATTGCTTGAAAACTATATGCGGAGTATAGTATTTCTAAATATATTTTTTTCCACATGAGAGGCATGAGAAAACACAGCAAGACATTTATAAAATTCCCCATCGTGTACTTGGTCTTACGACTTTGTATGACTACTGGGAGAGCAACGCAACTGCTTATCTTATTCACAATACAAATGATTTCAACATCAAAGAACCAAGCAAAATAATCATTCCATTACTCTTTTTGGATTCCATTAATTTTATTCCAGATGAATTAGCATTGAACTCAAAATTATGGAGGTTAAATTGGTAATTTTGGGCATATGTCACTGAAACAGGTATTTCCAACAATTATTTCAATTTCTGATTTACCTCTTGCTCTTGGGGCAGAATTATCTTTCATCATCATTCCAATCTTTACTTCAAAATTTCATTGCAACACAAAGAAATTAAAGCTTGCGAAAAATTTATTTTCACAAATTCTAAATACAAAAATCAAGAACTTCTTCAGCAACCGATTCTTTCTCTTGGAATGGGGTGAAACACTTCAATATGTCATGACCACCAGGGACTAACTATGCAACGAATAATAATTGCTCATGCAACAAAGTAAGATAATATGTAGTTACTCAAATATTGCAGCACACAACGGAAAACCAATTATTATTAGTGAGGTATGCGAACCTTAATGAGCAAGGGATATAAAAGTTTGGGAGATAAACATGATGAACAGTTTTTGTAAAAAAAGAGGGGAATAAAGATAAGGAGTCCTAAGAGTGAGAGAAAGTCAAACATACAGGAACACTGTTCCCCCAGAACACATGTATATTGTATGAGCCCCATGGCTTAGAGGTTAACTGACTGGAAATTAACAGATGCAGACAAGCAGTTTGGCATCAAATTAATCAGATAGGTACATAAAGAAATTCCAGGAAATGTTAAAAACTTTGTAAATTAATTTATTAAAAGTTTAAGCTATGCAAATGAGCCACTGTACTGCATTCACCTATGGTGATCCCTTGGGACACAAGGAGAAAAAAATGCATCCAGGGAATTACAAGGGGCATTGCCTTTAACCATAGTCATGGAGAAGCTGGAGCTCCATCACCTTTTATTCCACACACAAACACAAGCAAAAGATCAGGCTGCCACTGGTAAAGTGTTAATATGGAATGATGCTGTACCAGTATTTTAATTCAAATATGAAGGAAATATGAATATATAATTTTAGGGAACTCTTTTAATATGCAATGAAACATAGCACTATATTAAAAATAAAGTTATTGCCAATTCAAAGCTGACCTGGGTTAGTGCAAAATATATCTTAAGAATTTGTTTCTGCAGGAGGACGGACTGCTCTGATGGATCAGGAAGAAGTCTCAGGCACAGCTGGTAAATCATTGGAAATAAGAGGTTCATCGCCTCATTCAGTGGTGCTCTTTCCCCTGGTTTCTTGAACCTAAATGATTATGAAGACAAATCAAGTCAACTCAATATCGAGTACAATGAAGAGCACCCTCAATATTTATCAAGGCAGGAAATAATTTTCACATAACATTTAATACATTCAAGTTTACACAACACATTTTATGCAAGAAATACCTTGCTTTTTTGTATTATTAATTGTGATTGGACAGAATTTAACTAGACAATTTAAACAATTAACTCGAACAGACAATACGACTCCTTTAAACAACTCAAAGTTAGTGTATCGCATGGATGTATCCAATATTTTTTTTAATACTACAAGATTTCCAATCAACAATATTATCATCCAATTTGCACTTAGAAGAAAATTTCAACATCTTATAATCAGCAAAATCTGTCATGACTTATAAAATTTGTGTGGCACAAAAGCATCTAATTGTCGGATAACAGTTTTGGTAATATTATCTCTCTTTGTTTTAAGTCTTCCATGTGCAACTTCCTTTTAGTTACCAAAATAAAACTCAAAGAGAACATTTAGACATAGCAAAAGTATTAGTTTATGGACTGAACTTATTAATTTTTCTTATTTTTACAGAGTGGGTTGAATTGGATTAACTACTCTGCCAGTCTCTACTTTGGCTTGATTAGTCCAATTAATAATCTTTACTGTAACCTGTGATGCATAGTTAGTGAATTCATTCATGAAAAATCTGAAAAATTATGTTATATATATAATCAAAATTGTCTAAAAAAAACTGCTCTTTAAATCTAGATCTCCCTTTCACTGAATCCAACAATCTGACAGTGACTTATCTTGATCCATGCCGAAATATTTTTTTCAGAGTTTTTAATCAAATATGTTTTAGTTACAAATCTCTAAGGCTCACAAAATGTACACAGATGTAACATCAGAGGCAAAAACATCCTTTTCCAAAGAATTTTAATAAATGGAAAAATGTGATTAGCATTGATATTATGACTATTATCGATGCATACACGTCCCATGAAATGAAACCTGAAACAATGAAGTTTAAACTAGACCCCATAGAAAAAAAATAGAAAAATTTATTTGTAACTTTGATTTTTGTTAATTTAGAGAGCATTCGCCTTATTTTAACACTCATTAAATGTGCTTACTATGATAATTCATGTGAGAGAGAGAGAGAGAGACATAATACAATTAAATTCAATAAGCATTTTCTTTAAAAATCTGAAGAAATTGATGAAATTTTTTCAGAGATTTTAAGCATGTGAATCGTACATTTTAAAAGAAATAATTAATTTGGAACAACGTCAGAATCATCAATAAAAGGTTAACTTAAAACCAAGTGTGTACAGAAATATCCTTGATCGCTCTGGCTTAGGAGGCAGCAGTGTAACTAGGTGGCCCAGGGATAATGGGTCACAATACACATCTGGGGGGTTTCTCCACATCCTAAGACTGGTAGTGTTTGTAAAATTTATTGCTGTTACCTATTTCATGTTTAGAATCCAATGTAATTGGTTGGTTGTTTTCAATTTATTTCCATGTGAATAAATAACTACTAAGATAAATGTTACAACCTCCCAAGATCTGCCATACATTGTTAAAAATAAAAGTAGTTTCATTTCAATAAGTGCCATCTTAAAAAAAAATCTGTAAGTTCACCATTTAGAGATGCAAAAAATAAGCTTGAAATTAAGCACTGCTAATATTTCAGGAAAGCACTTTTAAAAACTTTAATCGACAGCTACTGTATACATCATTCTATCCTAATTCAAGGTTCAATTCAAATTTAGAATATATACTTAAAGGATGTTTACCAATAATATAAATATAAATTCTACTTTATAGATTTGACCAATGCTTTGAACTATATCTCACTTTCGACACATTTCGATGTTTACAGTTAATTATATCGATTAAAAGGGATAACAAATTGATAATAGAAGTGCACAGCATTCAAACAATTGTTTGCATGGCATGGAACAAGGAGGTATGATTCAGAGCAGGATATGACAAATGGGGAATTACAGTGACATGGGAAGAAAAGAATACACTAAGAAGTGGCAATCATTAGTTTACTCATGATAAGGTGCCATGGGACATGATCTCGAAGGAATGGAATGCTGCAGAATTAAAATGAATGAGGTAGTGGGAAGCCACAGAGCATCCACCACAATATTCAGACTTAGCACATCTGCATTCAAAGAGCTAAATGAAACTCCACAAAGAGAGTGTTTACACGGGTTGGTTTGAGATGATGTGCACCATATGGACATCTGTTGCAATATTAACGAAAACATATCCAACGGATACTATTTACAGAATTTTATTTGGACAGATTTGATTAGTACTGTTAAATTCATATTAAAACACGTATACACACACTCATGCTATATGTTACCACCGAAAATTCTCACAAGCCAAGAAAAGTTAAATGAAAACTTCGTTGCAATTTTCCACAGTTAAAACTTTATTGCCGACCATGGTTTCGATACACTGTATCATCTTCACCTGAAGATTGGATGGATGTGGAAAATTGCAACGAAGTTTTCATTATGTCTCGATTCCACAATATCACGCCTGATTCATCACTTTTCGTAAGAAAAGTTAAAATTATAAAATACTGTAGGAATACTCAAAACACTTCAGCATTAAATTTCAAAAAAGTACTTTACACTCAAATTGATCGGTAGATTACTGGGAAGCTACCTTCAATGCAGGGATACACTCAGTGAAACTACTGTATGTACTGAAGTAATTCAGTGCAGGATATGACAAATGGGGAATTGCGAATGGGAAGCGAATGGGATGCGATTGAATATGGGAAGAAAAGAATACGAATTCACCAAGTGTATCCAATTACAAAATTTAATAAATTTATGGTATGTTATTTCGATGTTGAGGGTCATGTTAGTCCAGGGGTAAAGCATTGCACCACTGACCGGAGGGCCTGGGTTACTCTGAGCACCTGCAGCTCCACCCAAGCTATGTGATTTTTCGGGTACCAGATCTTCTTGGGAAACCATAGCCGGCACAGGGAAAGGAACTGGCCCCCCTACCCTGATTTATGAATTTCACAAGCCATCGGGCTTAGTACTGGCTTAACCATCATCTACCAAACCGACCTTCAGGTAGATTACTGTGTTTATGGTTTTCTTTAATGTTAATGGTATGGTATATGATACATTTTATATTTATGATATAATATAGAAGAATATAAATATTTAAAGTTCTAGTATTCCCCTAATGATTACTTTAAGCAATACAAAACACAGTCAAGATATTGATTGAAAAGAATAAACATCATAAATAAACCATTTTTTGACATTTTGCATTTCAAAATTTAAAAAGTTTTCAGATATTGCTTGAACTTCAGGTAACATAGCTAATGCAAATATTATGAATAATGGAAACCATTGCTAATCCTTATAGAACTGATTTCTGCTGAATGCTTTTTCTCATGTGCCCTATCAAAACTAAACAAATTTCAATAGGAAGAGGCCAAGGTGCATTGTGCCAAGGGCACCTAATTAAAGTGCAGGAAGACCACACCACACACATTGTAACCAGTGAATCTGTTCACCTTAAGTTTATTAACTTCTGAACTTTAAAATGTACACATGCAAAATCAAATAATGCAGAGCATTTTTCAGATGCAGATATTCAGATTTTCAGATGCAGAGATCTTTTTCTAAGGATATTACCACTTTCTTTGTTTGCAACAGTTACCCAAAAATGGATGTTAACTTTTTCCAACAAAAAAATGAGCTAACATGTCCACTGAATAACACTTTTTGTTTCAACAAATTTTGGATTTTTGAAAAATTCTAGGAAATTTCAAAATCTAATTGACCTAGGTAATAGAGAGATTGTTTGGAAACAAAACACCACTATGACATCACAAAGAATGGACAATTCCACTAATTAAGTATCTCTTGCGTTTATGAGCTACTATTACACTACTACACTAGTATTATTTGTATATTATGTAGCCAAATTTTCAGATTTTAAGAACAGTTTTACTGAGTTACCTCTGATTAAAGGCAAACATAATATTCAGACATATGAATGAATTCAATAACTATACATTGCGGGTTACAGTTAATATTACTAATTTGACTTATCAAGCAGAAGTAGAGACCAGCAAAGCAGTTAAGATGATTAAAAACCCCCTTTTAAAAAGTAAAATTATGAAGAATTTCAGTCCATGGGCTACTTTTATCCCTCAGTGCCATTTGACTTTCACTTTTGTTACACAAAGAAAGTGGATAAATAAAGATAAATAGCTCTTTTGACAAAAAACACACTACCCAAATCAGTTTAACAATGTTTGGACGTTTTCCTCCCACATAACATACATCAATTGCCACAGTTTTAGCAAACGAGAGAGGACCATGGATGACATGTCACTAAAACATATTCGTTATATCCCCCGTAATTCCACAAATACAATAATACCCTCTAGGAGGGGTTTTTCACATTTCAGTATTGCATCTAACTTCCGCTCCCATGGTAGTGTTCCTTGGCATCTGCCCTGATATTACCAATCCGAATCCACCATTAATTTACATCAGGTTTGTCATCTGCCAACATATGCTAACTATACTTTCAATCTAAAACCGTGTCATCTTAGCATGAAATTACAATCAAACTGTTGATTGGAATTGGAAATCAGTACTTGAAATAACAAGTGGAGTAAATCAAAACTACCTTATATTCATGAATCAGGGAAACATACTCACTCAAAATTTTTGACCAGCTGATAGAGGCAAAGAAGTGCTCCCGACCAACCAGATGCATCGGGGTTCTGAAGGTAAATACTAATTTTGTCAACGATCTGTGTCCACCTTCCAGGAAAATCATGTTTCACTATGCTGCTTACGCAGAGAGATAACTGTAAACTGAAAATTTCAAGAGAAATGTGAACCAGAGCATGCTTTGAAATTATTTTACAAAACAATTGCAAATTTAACAAGGCTTAAATGGCAAACACCACGACTATTCCACAATTTTTATTGGAACGGCCGATTTATATAAATTCACCTTGGTATTTACAAACCAAGATTAGCTCAAATTACTAATAATTACGAAAAGACAAATCGAGAATCAATACCGAATTAGTTCAGGTGAGTGAACCACAGCATCAACAATGGCATCTCGAATCATGGCACGATCTTGTTCGTGTACACTAAAGGGTATTGGCTGTCCTGCCTCGGCGGGCTCTTTCTCAGCCCAATGCTGGGTTACTAAATTCTTCAAACATATCACACCTAGAAATTTTAGAATGGGTCAAACATTAAGCTCAATACAACTAAACTCCAATAATAGAATAATCTAAATTAACTATTTTAAGACTATCCTTCGCACTGACAGGAGACTTGTCAGTTATATTCGTCACATTTTAGTCGAAAATCATTCTGCAATTTGCAGAATTTGAGTCATCTGTTCATTGTAGTTTCAACTTCGAAACTGAAGTTACCCGTAAAAACTTACCGGCCTGACGAACAGGCATGTCCACATCTGTGAGCATTACTACTTGCAGAAGTGACGGGGCGAATCCTATAATCTTGTGAATCTAAAACAAAACAATGCATGGAATCATTTACAGCAAATATCAACTTCAAGTATTGTTCAATAGTACATGGCCGCAAAACCTTTACAATAACCACTCAACGGCAATCTAACTTCCTTCCTTAGCATTTCCACATTTATATCTAATTGATTTTATGTATGGCTTGAAGGCCAACTCAAGTGAGACTCACTAAACCTTGGAATTTACGTTACTGCATTTAATGCATGTGTACGGCCACATGTCTCCTAAACTTACTTGATTAAGCTGCTCTTCAGCCTGTTGCCGTTGATTTGGGTCTATAGTCGCCCGTAGAATTTCCGTAAGCTTTCGCGTATCCATTTCTTTTCTTTAATGTAACGATTTGTGAGAATTAAAACAATAAATTTCGATTTACTTGATGCTTTCAGAACCCGGCTCGTGAGCCAGTTATCCTTTCGTTCACGTGATTCGTCAATAACATGGCGGGCTTCGAATGTGGCAAATTGATAATAGTAGATTAAATGAATATGAATATTTCAATGTTCATTCAAAATCAGAATGAATTGGAGTAATAATTAAAAAATAAATCCATTTCCTTAGTAATAATATTTAATTTTCAATTGTAACGTTGACATTATCACTTTCTAAGCATTCATTTGGATAGCATTTGTTTCGATTTATTGTTTCCTAGAGAGCAGAGATGGCAGCACATTATCAACACTGAAGAACAAGAGAGCTCTAGTGGCTGCGTGCGTAAATAGGTGGGCACGTGGTCCGGCTTTCGGGACTAGGTTGTTTCCGGCAATATAACGCATGATAAAGTTTGGGCCCTAAGAAATATGGTTGGAATTTGTTTGGGGTTCCTATTCTTTTTCCTTCCTTGAAGCGCTTGCTTGTCGTTACTTGACGTGGGCTAGTGCCTCTTTACGCTCTAACATGAAGAATAAACCTCAGAAACATAAAGAATCTAATACATTTAGAGTGAGTTTCGATATGTTTTGTAAACTAATTGATTAATATTTTTATTTTGAATTACTAACAAATGCCAAATTTGTGCTTTAAGAACTGAAATTGTATATTAATTGCCTTCCAGTTCTTGCCATTTGCTCAAAGAATCGCAGCATTAGACGTGGATGTCTTCCATCACATAGATCGAAGACGTGGGATCTATGATGAAGGGAAGAAACAAACATTTCTATACCTGGCGCTTGAAAAATGGAGTGTACTGAATTGTACTGATAGCTACTCAGAGTTTCGTTCGAACTTTGTTCGTCCCGAAGATATTGAAACTCTGCCGCAGTTGGTCTTGCATTCCAAGCCTGTAGCTTTAAAGCTTCTTAAGAGTCTGAAGAATTCGAATTACCACTGTTTGCAACCTGTCCTAGAGTAAGTAGCACTGGGAATAACAGCGGCATACAAATAGCTGTTTTTATATCCTGTATAATGTTTTAATATGTTAATTAACATGTTTTTGTGTTTAATCCTGAATGCTTTATTCCCGACCAGGTGCGTTGTTGCATTAGCGAAAGATCTACGGCATGATATCTACCAGTATTTCCCCTCACTCATGATACGAATTATAAACATACTAACAGCGCCAATGTCCCCAGAAGGAAGAGGGCAAAAAGAAGTAGAAATTGCTGAATGGTGCCTCTCGTGTTTAGCGCATTTGTGCAAAATTCTTTGGCGTTCTATGCTTAAAGACTGGAAGTATGTGTATGGTTCTTTGTTGTTGCCTCTAATTTTAATAGATAGGACAAAAGAGAAAAACAATTTTAAGAAGGTATCTATTAGTAGACATGATGGAAACGATACGCCTTCTTCTGGAGATGCAGTTTGTGGCGTCGGATATGTGATTCCAGAAGACGGTGAGAAGGATACCATATACAAAAGTGAAGGCGGTGTTTTGTCAAGGATGACAGACGGTCATGGGGATGAGACTGCAGAAGTTGAAGCAAATGTTTCTGATCCTCCGGATAAAATGATAATCAGGTGCCCTCCGGATTTTGTACGAGACTTCATTGTGCAGAGCTTTGCTTTCGTGGCGCGGAAGGCCAAGGATAAATCCGTTTTCCTGGAGTCCGTCGTAAATGTATTGCGAATGAACACTTCGGTAAGTGGTACCATCGAAAGGAAAGTATTTACAAATGTTATGTCTTCGTGTTGTTTGCTTAAAGGTAATAATTTAAGGCTAACTATTGCAATACCGCTCAAGTCTCTTAACTCGAATCCGCCTACGACAGATAATTGATTAATGCTTAAAGATTGGCAGTGTGTGGCTGAATTTTAATGTGTTTACATAATGTTTCGTCTCACAATAAAACTACGTATTGTTATCAAGTTCACAGGAAACAAAGTAGTTCAGCGTTTTCATATCATTATATTATATCAGGACTAATTTATTGGCTATAAGGCTTTTCATCCATGTGGTTTCCTATTCCATAACTGGATAATGATGGACCTCCTCTCAGCATTTATTGGAGCAATGGTTCCTTGAAATCTTTCTGTTAATAGCATTTCCATGGAAAAATATTAAATTTTTTATCAAATAAAACCAAATTGTGTTTATCACACGGTTGAATTTTCTGAGAGTGATTTAACATTTGGAAGAAGAGGTTTTTCTACTAATTTTGTAAGTTCAGCTCTTTATGTTACTCCAGTTTTCACAATATTTGTAGGCTTTAGTAGGCAATAAACACAGTGTAAACCTGTGAAACATTCATGCCTCATTCATTCCAATTTTTTCCAGATGAATTCGTGTAAATTCCCATATCGTCATATCATTTACCGAATTCCAGAAAAAGGGTGCAAATCTATAACTTGATTAAACATACGCAAAACTAAATGCAAATTTTTTTTTTTTTGGAATTTATATCTGAAGAAGGGTTGTTGACCTGTTTTGATCTTTCTATCGAAATATTTGAACTCAATCGTACAGTTTCTTTTTTATGTTGAATTTGACATTAGTATTAAATTTATCATTGGAGTCATTCCATGTTAAACTAGATACGGCCACAGCCCCATCTATTTCTATATCTTATATTTTTCAAATTTATTTACACAAATGTGATATATTTTAGTCATACTTCCCATCCAGTGGATTAAATCAGTTTGTGGCAAATTTTTTCAATGGTGACCCAGTCCCTACGTGAGTTGCTTTGTGGAGAGCACTTAAAGTGAGTACGCAATCCATCAGATGGGACCTTACACTGTGCTTGGTGCTTTTTGTGAAGAGTGGGCTAATGCTGTTGCCCGGTTTCTATCCACCCTTCCTCCTTTCCAATCCACCCCAAATGGTGCAGATGACCTCGGCTCTTGGTCACCTCCCCATTACTGATTTATCTGATCAGGGTTATCTTAGGAAATTTACAAGTTGTATAATCATATGCCATGATGTAAATTTGTATGGTTCAGCCATTTCATTTGCATTTGGCCAAACACAGGCAGGCTGTAATGGGAATGTTTCTATTTATAGAGTGGCATACCATGGAGTGGACAACTATTGGCTGAGGTAATGAAGGGAGTCCAAGGTCATTTCCATAGCTGTGCTGAATCAATGCTGCCCCTGCTAATGGAACTATCTTACAAATATTCTGATGACCCCTCTGATTATTTTGTTGATGCAGAGGGAATGGTTGCGGAAGAAGAAAATACCATTTCATTCCAGCTGGGTAAACATGCTTTGGTCACTGTGATGTCCATCATCCAGCCACAGAAGGAAGCTTGGCTATTCTGGAAAACATTGATAGTGAGGGGTCTCATTTGAATTCATTTTTTTATTTAATTTTAGAATGAACCTTGGTGATAATTATGTTTGGCATGTACTGAAGTAAACTTAATTTAACAATATAGGTGCATTAAGATCTGGTGCTTTCCCGGCGTATTTGCTGGATGAAGTTTTCTCGGGTCTAACACCGGGTCAGGGGTTCCATGTTGGCCGACGTTTCGATGCCCGACTCGTGCATCGTCCTCAGGGTTGATGATTGCCACTCTGTTTTTGGCCGTCTTATATACCTGCGCTCTCGGGTTCAGGTGACTTCTGATTGGTTGCCGGATCGTTGTGCTCTGTGCCTTTCTCTTTTTACCTCCATTAGCACGGAACCCGTGCTAATGGAGGACGGGACCCGTCTCTCCAATGTAGTACTACATTGGAGAGATGGGTCGGACCATCGAGACCAGGTTAAAGGAGCATAAAAGACACCTACCCCTAGGGCAGATGGAAAAATCTGCCATCGCCGAACACAGCGTCGAGATGGATCACTCAATTAATTTCAACGAGACCAAGCTACTTGCCCGCGCCGGTGGTTACTGGGACCGCATCATTAAAGAATCCATCGAAATTAAAATGGCAGAGCGGAATTTCAATAGGGATTCCGGTTATTCTCTCAGCAACACATGGAAACCCGTGCTAATGGAGGTAAAAAGAGAAAGGCACAGAGCACAACGACCCGGCGACCAATCAGAAGTCACCTGAACCCGAGAGCGCAGGTATATAAGACGGCCAAAAACAGAGTGGCAATCATCAACCCTGAGGACGATGCACGAGTCGGGCATCGAAACGTCGGCCAACATGGAACCCCTGACCCGGTGGAAGACCCGAGAAAACTTCATCCAATACAGGTGCATGTTTCATGAAACAGTACATGCTCAAATTAATTTTGGAGACTGTGTGATCCCTGAGTGATTGTGTGGTAGCATTTTGATTTCAAGTATTACCTGGGTGGCCACTCTATGATTATGCCTAGGAATATTGTGTTCTAATGTATATTTGACCATACATTGGCCAAGTGATTATCTAACTAATACACAATCTGGAAATTAATTTCTTTGGGAAAACATAATGCTAAGACAGTACAGGACACAGGCTTTTAAATTTTTTTGCATTAATATGCTAAACACACACAAAAGAACTTCATCATGCACATGGTTCACTGAGGATTTAGATTTCTAATCATTTACTTCAATGAGGTCCAACTGTTAAACTGTCTTATTCATTCTCCATTATACCATTAATATTTACAAATAGGTATTGACGTTTTTCAATTAAACAACTTTGCTTTTCCACCAAGTTATGCCAGAAACTGTTTTATTTAAATGGGTATTGGTTGTAATGCAAGTGGCTGAGCAGACATTTCGCACACTATATGCAGCTGTTGTAAAATTGGACAGTCTCGGATTACTTCCTTAAAAGTGCAAGTTTTTGGGAACTGCTACTGCGAAATTCAATGGTCTTGCATTATTTCTTAAGAGTCAAATTTTAAAATACACCAGTTTTGTTTATTTGATTTAATTGTGCCTGGTAATATTAAATCGCATTTTTCCTAAGCCCCTGCAGAATCACATAACCAAATATGATGCAATGATGAAGAAACTGCTCATATGCACATAAATACTTGTAATCTGAATATAATCCAGTTACAGCGGTTAGGATGAATTGGTCCAGCAATGCAGATCATAGTTACTAGTTCTATATAATTACGAGCGATCACAGACACATGGAATGACATGAACAGGAATCATCTGGAGTACAAGGAAAGGAAGTCTATATAGACTGTTTTGTTTAACATGTTGTAGTTTGACCAAATCAAGCAGGATGATTGGACATAAAGAAGGTACAATTGTGCTCTTTGGCAGGGGAGAGAGGTAAGAGTGCTCGGAGAGCTTTGCATGTCTCAAATCGCAGGCCAGCTAGCCAAGTTTTGAGAGATTAATAATTGAGAGGAAGATGAGATGATCTCGCGAGGGCAGGCTGGGAAAGAGGCAGTTTGGAATTCAAGGAGATGGCTAAAGAACAGACTACTATTAAAATAATTATTCATTAATTATTACTCAACATGCAAGAAATTAACTGTCGAGCTGCATCTTTCCTAACATCCATCCATCAAGTACCATCATGGAAATCAAATCCATTTTTTGGCCAAAAATATTACTTTATTATTAAATTATAACATAAATTTCAGATATGGGAGTATTTGTTTATTGAATCTGTAGAGCCAGCATACATTTTTTCATTTTGTCGCAATATATTAATTGCCTTCTAAGAATTGAAACAACTGCATAATGTTAAATGTCCTCCCTAAATTTTATCAGCTTAAGAATAAATTGAATTTTAAGATTTAAATAATGTATGTTTGGCCCATTTTCATTGTTAATATGATTCTTTTTTACCATAGGAAATGGTTGAGAAGTGTGCATCGGAATACAAAGTAAAAAAGGATGAAAAGCATCGAATCAGCCTAGTACGTGCCCTCCTTTTTCTTCACACAGCTGTTGACTTCAATAAAGGCCAATGGTTGATATCGGACATTAAACATGGTAATGTTCCGATTGGAGTATCAAACATCCTGCTTTCCAATCAGCTTGCCAACTTGCTTACCTCCATACTCCGCATCCCTTCTTTGGATAATAGTGTTGCTCTGCACGTCAGTGGGCTAGTTGGTTCAGTGTTGTCTTCACCTGCCGTGGCCCAAGGGAGCTTCAGGTTGGAGCAAGAAGTTGCTGCCAAGCTCACAAGCCAAGTAAGTTCTCCTTCTGAAAGTTGTTTTCAATTATTCTACATATTATTACACACAGTCTATGTACTATTGGATGTTTTGAACATAAATGGGGTCATAAATTTACACACATGCCTCCTCTAATCCTAATCAGTAGAGGCTACTTCAATAAAAGAGGAAGACAATCTAATATATTAACCTTGTTTATCAAGGGGAGGAACAGGTTCATTGGTTTTCAATGTAAATGGGATTCATAAGTCATGCTACGTAATCCCAGGAATATGTCCCTATTGCACTAGTAACTAAAGGAAATGAAAACAATCATGTTAATATAAATATTACTCATTATTTCCTAGTACAAGGGATCCAACTGAAATGTCGACATGGAAAAGACAAAATTTAAAAGTAACTTTGATTCTCTATTTGAATTGACCATGAATTGAGAGAATTTAAATGTTTTTAAACGGATATTGACTACTCTTCACCTGCAATTGCAAGACTTGAACAGTTTGCTTGTACCCTTGCTTCTGTTTTCGTCATGCTTGCAATTTGTGCATCTGGAACATTGGAGATGATTTCTTTCATTTGAAAACTTGACCAGTTGATTCTGCATTGTCACCGACTTGATTGGGATATGTTGCATTTGAAATTTTTTTTGCATTTTGCCTTTTCTCTCGCCTCAAGGTAGAGCTGTGAAATTAAAGAGTCCCTCAGTAAATGATGGCAGTGTCTCGTTAGGTTGTTATCAGTTCATTATTGAATGACGTAATAAATTTGTGAAAATTCCAATATTTGAAGTAGTATTCTGATTCTAGTATTGAGTCATATCTCATAAAAATTAGAATATAATTGAGTAGTTTTACATTTCACCTCGTATATTTCTTCTTCCCAAGTGACTCATTTAACTTATACATAGGGTGGAAGCGCTAAATGAAGAGGACATTTAAAAAAGTCCCATGAGAGAGCAAATGTGAGAAGTTCCTAATCTTTTCCCTTCCATTAAGGGTTTGTGTGGTGAGTGCACATAAATGATGGGTTTTCCCAAATTAAAATTTATCATGCATCTTAGGGATATAAATTTGTCTACATTTTGATTGTACTACGAGTACATGAACAATGAGAACCTTGTAAAAATATGGATTCCAACTGTCCTCTGGACCTTTTACAGGTGCTGATGTATCACCATGCAGATATTGTTCTTATGTTTGTTAGAAGGACTGTAAATTTCTCAGGATTTGAAACTCTCATCTTGCCTCACTTGATATCATTTTGCTGCAATCATCAACCAAGAATTACAGGTAAGAAATTATTTCAAACTTCATGCTACCTGTTTTCTCAACTTGTGAAAAGATAAATAAGCAAATTTAATCATGTTACTTCGTGGCAATCAACTATTGGCTAAAATTCCTCTTTTTTGGCAAAATATTTGGGGATGTGATTTAAGCTGTCGGATTGCATCAATTTTGGAACTCTGTTGAAATTGAATTAATATAATTGTAAATTTTAAGCCAATACATATATCTATGCACCCATAAAGCCATTTCCATTTATTTTCAACTATAACGGATCCTTTCCAGATTCCAAAGAAAATTTTAACGTTTTTCAGCTTAATTTAGTGTGGCACATGTACATTTATGATTTTTGGTGTTTGTAGAAATGTTTCTTTCGTCATCTAATTGTTGGTGTGTGATTTTCTTGTGCTTGTAGCTGATTATGTATGTGAATCTTTGATCAGGATGGTGTAGTAAATGTTCTTCATGTATTTACCATGTTAAGTTTTACCAATGTTGCAACATGCTTTCTTACCAGAAGGCGTTAGTGTAAACACTGGTGATCCTGTTTTCAGTAGTAGCACTGTGAATAACAAGACAATGTAGTCTTAGAGGTCAGCATATTGTGAAAGCTTTTGCAAGACATGTTTTGGGGGTAGACTGCTTTGGAAAACTGATAGTATTGTTCAAAATTCATAGTTACTTCATAATTAAATCAAATTCACCTTGATAATTCATGGTTAGTAATATTTGGAGGAGGCATGCGAGTGGTTCCACCTGCAGGTGCATCCATTCCAACTCCACTTAGAGCCTCTTGTATGCATTCTCTGTTTAGACTTATCATCCTTTCATCATCACCATCTCTGCTTCTTCAACTGATTAATTTGTTTTGTCATGTTTTTAGATAATCCAGATTCTGTGAGAGGAAAGGAGGTTTTGGATCTGTTGGCTTGGCTCATTTTGAAGAAAGCACCTCCATGTTTAACAGGTGGGAAGGATCTGAAAATTTGGCAACCTTATCCTCTGGATTTTAAAATGATGTAGTAAGTGTGCCATCCCACCTGAGTTATTTCTATGCATCTAGTATTTTTGTACTAAAATAAGCAAATTGTATGTGAGTGAAGTAATGCTTGACATTCTTTCATATTCTTTTTCATAAAAATTGAATTGCTACATTAATCGATGGTTGAAACATTGAATGCGGACTGATAACACCACTGTCTTTTGGTGTTGTGTTTTGCTATGACTTATCTAGAACAGAAAAGAAAGAAGATAACAGTTACTTAAGAATTAAATAATTTATGCATGTTCATCTTTATTGCCACATGTAGTTACCTAAAATGATGGCAACAGATTTGTAGTTTCTGCATTTTTGCAGACATTTATATGAGCTACCTCAAAGAGCATCTTTCACTAAGTTTAAATTGTGGAGAACTGCCCCTGCATCTGGATACAGAATAATTTTATTGGTGTCTGGATAAATTTTGGACCCAAGAAAGTGGTGATTTTGGCAAAGGATATGAGGTTGGATTTGTAATGATATAAGTTTTATTGTTCCAGTTTTTTTTCTTATAATGTTGCATAGCTGGATCCTTTCCGGACGGACCTTGTATTAAATATAATGTGATAAATTCTTTGAAATTTAGTTAAGCATGTAAACTTTGAATATATCTTTGAAGTGATCTAGTTTTCATATACTCTTGTGTTAATTGCTTTTTATGTATCAATTAACCAAAACTATCTGTACTGAATCAGATGAAAAAAACTTAATTGGGCAAACACCCATTTAGGATTGATTGCAGAATTAAAATAAAGTCCTGGGAGAAATGCTTTTTCTATTATTACTTAAATCTTACTATTATTTGAAATTAGTTCCCCCGTTGAAAATTTTTTAAGCTTTATTGTTCAATAATTTCAGTGGGGGCAGTGCACCTAAGGATGCGAGCTACATCTCTAGTGTACTGGACGAAGCTCTCTCTTTTCCCACTCAACAGAAATTCTCTCACCTTGATTCTTTTGTTAATGCCCTCATTATTTTACCTCATTTAAGGGGCATTGAGGGTTTTGGCAAGACTTTAACCACATCAATTTCTACACTATTTGATATGATGGGTGAGAATGAAGGTCATGAGAGCCTGAAAAAAGAAAACATTTTGTTTTGTCTCTCTGAGGCTGTGATTGCATCAGTTTTGTTGAAAGATGAAGGGGGGAGAATTTCGAGACATGTTGCTTATGATAAGGTTATGGGATTGTTGCTGCCGTTAGCCAAGGAAGCCAAGGGATTGCCTGCGCTGAGAGCTCTGGATGTGTACTTCATGGCCCAAATGGAGGACAGAGCTAATGAGGAAGTTGAAGAGAGAAATGAGGGCAAGCAAGGGCCTTCCCTCATTGGTGACATATACATCATCCTGAATGAGAATCTCTCTTCCCCATTCAGAGAGGTAATCAATTTTTTATCTTTTTGTGATTCATTTTCTTAAAACCTCATCCTATAAAATTTCAGTGATTTTTAGTTGAACTGGGATATTCTGTGAATTGGATAAAAATTATGAACTGTATTTTGATGGATGAGAGTGTTATCATTGTTGTTTACATCTTGGGCATTGACCAACCTGATTTTTAGCTTTTTCAAAATCATAAGGATCTTTTACAAATGTCTAAATTATCTCAGTTGGCTGAGGCCCACATTGGTACACTAGTTCCCATTAGGTCACAATTAAGTTTAGCGATGTGTGGGCCCAGGCGGAGGTTGGATGGTTAGCCTTCTGATGGGTAAGTTAGGCAATATCATAATCAATTGTAAACATAGGGTTTCATGCCCAGAAATACAATAATTTAAAATAGCATCAGAGTGTGTGGATCCTTTTTGTAATATCTATATACAATAATCTTACATGCTGTTGGGCCAAAAGTGGTTATCAAAGAATTGGAGAGTTGATATTCATGGAAGGCAGCACCATGGCAGAAAAAAAAAGGAATCACTGTGGGAGAGGGAATGTTTTGCAATTTTTTTGGGCTTGCGCATGAACTGAGAAAATCCACATACTTTGCGTGTGCTCCCACATTTTGGCTGTTTGTTCCTGATACTCGAGAATTTTGATGCCACTCACTGTAGGGGCACAGAAGGAAAGAGCTTGTTTCTGATCAAGGGATTCTGTGTACCCCCAACACAATTTGGAGGAAGACGCCACCACCAGACCACAAGTATTGTTGGTCAAAGTGATTTTCTTTCATTCTGAACCAATGTAAGCAGGCCACAATGCAAGGTTTAAAAGAAGTTTAAGAGAGATACTTGTTTCATTTTTCAAGTTGTTGAGTTGAGAACAAAGTATTGTGTTCTTGTATGGCACTTAAATGTTGCTAAACAAACAATTTTTTCTCTTTGATTAAGATGTGTAGGAAATGAAACACTGCTATTCCACAATATATATATATACATTTACTGCGACTGGTTTCGATACAAGGTATCATCATCTTGCTATTTCACAGTGTTCAAATGGTCATATAGCACTGGATGTGGGGGAATGATGTAGGGTAAGGTAATTGTTGAAAAGGGGGAAGGGGAAGGCTTGTTTTGGGAAGTGAGGGCAGATTGTACCTGCAAGGGGTAAACAAAGGACAGAGTAGTGCATATGGGTTGGATTTTGAAGAGAACAGATTAAATAGGGGTGACAAAAAAGAGTACAATTGCTTGTTTACTGTTTTCACGCGAAGAGGTTTGACCTATAAGAATATTTAGCTGCTCAAGTGCATCAAGTCTTGGACCAATTTTTTCCCTTTGTTGGTTAATGGTATGAAATTGTTACTGTTTCTTATGATCTATAAGGTATTTGGCAAAATTGGAGGTAGAATGGTTGTTCGCCTGGCATGACTTGTGTTCCTTTGGTGATGTTTGGAAATTGCATCCTGTTTTCCCAATGTGAGGCTTGTATACTCCTCTGTTGTTTTCCTTCCCTGATATTTTCATTAGCGTTTCCTAGTAAATTGCCTTGGGTTTTCCCATTGTAAAAAACTTTAATAGAGGCTTTTGGGTGTCTCCTCATCTGGGTGTCTTTTGGCAACAACACTTTCTTCAGCCATGCTGCTAGTGTCTTCAAGGCAGAAGTGATGATGCATCAATTTTGGCCATCTAATGTAGGTGACTGGGAGCCTTTGGATGGCTCTGGTTGGTCGAGCCTATCTAGTAGTCAATCTTGAATACTCTCTTCCAGCTATTGGCTAGTACATAACCATACTCTGTTTTAATTATCAGGTTTTTAGTCATTTTTATTGCCTCCCAGATTAACCTTAGATAGTAACGGCTCTCATGGCCAATCGCTTTTCCTTCAAAATCAAAGCCCACTGTGTGGCCTGGTACACATCACATGTGCTCCGAGATGCAGAACTGTTTCTTCTCCATGGTGTGAGCATGTTCTCACTTGATCGATCTTTCCATCTGCTCTTAGTATGAGTTTCTACATGAGCATTGGAGTTGCTAGCTTCCTTCATAGAGCAAACAAGAGACCTTGTCTTTAGGCTTTGGGGGGTGGTCACCTGTTTCCATGTGTCAAGTGAACCTTTTCCTCATAATGTGTCAAGAAAGGATTCATCCGATTCTATCCATGGTTCCCACAACCTGATTGAAATGATTTAAGTTTTGATGTAAGGATAATAAATATAGATTGGTAATGCTTCATGGTAATAATTGTAAAATCATCCCATGGTTTAAAATTAAATTAGCCATTCTAAATATCCCATAAGTGGGCATTTCAATATCTCACAGGAAAAGAAAGTTCAGGATGAATGCTCTTCAATGGAGAGTATTTTAATAATTGTTTTTTGTGCTAACCTATTTTTTAGAATAAGTATTCATGCTTCTCAAGGAAGATAGTTTGATGTATTTTGTTAACGTTTTTCTTGTAGCATGAAAATTATTTAAATTTTATTTTCATTTGTGTATCCTTAGGTATGCCGTTTGACTTTGAGTACTCTCAAAAGTGCGGAAGCCATTGAAATGTGCCAAAGAAGAGAAATCAGCGTATTTAATGCGTGCCTTGAAGCAGAAGAGATTCCTCTTACTATTCATGATTTTAGGCAAAAAATTGGACTCATGGATGCCCTAGCATCACTCCCAGACGACACTGAATTCCCTTCATTCAGTTCGCGTGAGGTAATTAATCAAAAGGCATTCTTTAGCTCATTTTACATGGGCTGACTTGAATTTTATTGGCCTTAGTGCCACTATTGCACCATAATATACCTATCTATAAGGTCTATTTTGTTTTATATTTTAGGTGGTATTGCAGTATCTACTTGGCATCTACTTTGCCAATTTCAAGTTGCTCTGGGAACCCACGTGTAAATTGATTGCATCACTTGCTCGTGATAATCCAAAATTATTTTGGAAAGTATTTTTCCACCAGCTTAAGTTATCCATGCATTATGTAAGAGTTGAACGTGGTTGGAAGGTGGTCACTGGCGAATTAGTTGGTGCCTCACGAATGGCGGAAAAATGGGAGCATCACTGTAGTGGCTGTCTCTTTGCCAAAAGTGAGTGGTCCTTTGTCTATGGTGATTTTGCTGCAGACAGAATGGAATCAATGCTAATCGTTCAGTAATGGAATTTCGTGTCTCTTCACAGACAGTGTATTTTAATTGCCCATGTGAATGTTCACTTGTGCATAAAATAATATATTTTGCCTCAGTTATTACTCTAAGCCAAAAAAATTATATAAACCACAGGTGTTTTTGAATTAGCATAAAATAAGATAATAATTAGTACCTTGTGGTATTATTTAAGGGTTTTCAATCAACAAAGATTAACGTGATTCTCTGAATGGTAAATCAGTGCTTTCCCTCATTAAAGATGTGTCAAGCATGTTTTTGGGATTTGAAATTGTTGTAATGGCATGGAAGTGAGACCAGACCAACCAATGTCCTCTAAGCACTGTCATCTGCAGCCAAGTTTTGAAATCACAGAATGCTGAGAACAATGCACTGCAATAGAAAGTGCTATCATCTACAAATAATTATGGATTAAAAAAAACCATAGACACAGTAATAAACCCGAAGGTTGGTTTGGTAGGTGATGGTAGAGTTCACCCAGAACTAAACCCTATAAAGTGTGTGAAATCCACACATCAGGGTATGGGGACCAGTTCCTTTCCCTGTGCCATTTATGGTTCCCCAGGAAGATATGGTACCCAGAAAATCACACAGCTTGGGTGGAACTGCAAGTGCCCAGAGTGGCTTGCCTGGGAATCGAACCCGTGCCCTCCGAGTGTAGTCCAACGCTCTACCCCCTGGACTACCACGACCCACAAGTTATGGATTATAGGTGATGTATTTTAATCCCAGGATTTGACAGCTGAGGCTTGTACGAGGGTAAACCCCAAAAGTAAGGTCTCCAATTTTTTGTAGAAATAGAAAAGAAACATATTTTCTATGATATATACATCATTTTAAAGATTGATCTATTATCTATATTTCTACATAATCACCATTTCGATCAATGCATTTTTGTAAACGCTGTAGTCGTTTTTGTATGCCCATGTCATACCAGCTTGCCATCATGTCCTCGAGGAAACGTTGAACTTTATCTGTCACCTCTTCATTGGAGCTGAATCGCCTTCTGGCCAAATGCTCTTTCAACTTAGGGAACAGGTGAAAGTCGCTTATCACTCGTCGCCCGGTTTCATCACCCGTGACAATCAAGTCCAAAAATCTTACCCTTTTCATGTGCATAGCAGGAAAGAAATTCATGTGAAGAATCAACTCGTTGCTGTTTGTGGTCTTCAGTCAGCATTCGCAGCACCCATCTTGCACAAACCTTCCAATATTGCAACATTTTTGTTAAAATCCTGTGGATTTTGCTTCGAGAAACCTCAGGAACCAAAATGCAGAGTTAATCCAGCGTGATCCGCCGACCATAAAGCAAGGTTTTCTCAACCTTCGCGACAGTCTTGTCACAGAAGTTGATGGTCTCCCGCTCCTTTGTCCTTCGTGAATTTCAGTACGACCGGATGGTTTTTTCTATTTCTACAAAAATTGGAGACTTTACTTTTAGGGTTACCCTCGTGGCTTTTCACTCTATTTCTTTTTCTGTAGCTTCCACTTATGAGTGATGTATCAGTCAAGAACATTTAAATGCTGACCGGAGGGCATGAATTCAATTCCAGGTGATGCACTTAGGCACTCAGCCCTTTACCCAAGCTGTGGGGTTTTTTGGTTACCAGATAGAAAACCACGGGCGGCAGAGGTAAAGGAACTGACTCACAATTACTCTGCTCTTGGAAAGTCCCATGCCATTGGGTTTAGAACTGCCCTCACCTATCAAACTAACCTTCAGGTTGTTTACTGTGGTTTTTTTCCACGTGTGTGTTCGGAGATTGACTTCCTCTTTCAGTTTCATACCATGCATTCCACATGTTTCCTTATCATCATCTAGCATGTTCCCAAATACCTAGACTGGGTAATCAAGAAGATTCTTAATTTCATTAAGAATTCAAGTTGGGCACATCCATATGAAGCAGCAAAGTGGAATGTGTTGAGAAAATGTCATTCTGGAGTTATCACTCTGCCAGTTCTTGTAAATTTCTCAGTTTTCCCGTGGCTTCCCGTAAATCCTTTTTCTTTGATTGTTGATGATCCTGCTGTGTTCTTAATAATGTCAGAAAAAATAACTTTCACCTTATCACATGTAGTGTCACCATGCAATTGCATCTTATTTATCCATATGAGAACCAACCTATCAACATCGTTAAGATTACAAAGCTATTTTGTAGATATTCTTGTCTCTCCCATTGAAGCATGTATCACCTTAATTATGTCTTTCTTCTTAAGGATGGTTCAAATCGCTTATGTAGGGTTGTATGTGCATGCTAGATCACACACATGCTCACTCCCTGTTCTCCCTTTTCAATGAATTTACTTGTCATTTTTACTGTTATTTTTGTTCTCTTATGTCTGTCTTCTTGTAGCTTTTTCTTTGGTTACATTTCCAAAACTATGCACAAAATATTATTAAACTTTGCACAAAAGAGTACAAATAATATATCTGAACAGAAATTCAGAATAATGCATGATTCATGATCAGTAGTGACACTAGGTTGCTAGCAAATGAGTCTTGAACATAAACTGAAGTGATAGGCATGCAATCATTCCCAGAACACTTCTCTCCTCATCATTCATTATGTAAAAAGTTTCTTCTTAAACAAGATATTTTTTTTAGATTTCGACTCATTATGCGAATTACTCACTGTGGAAGGTGCTCATCAAGCGGCTCCCCTGTGTTCAAACTCACATAATTATTGTTTTGACTGCTTTTAAATGTCACCAATTCAAAGCAATGATGACTTTAATATGTACACTGTGGTTGCATTCTATCAAAATGCATTTGAAGTTGCATCATAAAGTGATTCCAGGTATAGTATCTTATGTGTGTTAATACTGCCATTCTCTGCCTTTCAGGTGAACATATTTCTGCGTATTATGAAAAGAGATTTGCCCTGTGCGACTCCCCTGATTTTATCAATTACCGTATACAGCTCTTAAATACAATGTGTGAAATAGTGGAGATCTGTGAGGCAAGAAACAGAGATGTTTCTGAAATATTTTTGACCTTCTATAAGTGAGTTTTTTGTGCCGACAAATATGCCTTTTGCTTGGGAAATAGTTATATCCTGGAAGATGTTCCTGATCACTATTTTATTTTCATTAGGGAAGAATTTTTAAGATCTGACTCAAACCTTTCACCAGTTTGGGACATAAGGAGAGCTGAAAATGATGTTGACATGAATGAAAGTTCTGATGTAGCACTTGGGGAGGACGAATCAGAGTCTAATGACATAGAAAGCAGTAATAAACCTCATATATTATCCTGTAGGTCATCTACAAAGTAAGCATATGCAACATTTATGTAGAGAAATCAAAGTATTGTTCTTTTCCTAATTATGGCAGTTTTTATTTTCCCGTACTTCATTTGTATCCAATTTTAGGTCAATGATCGCCTTTTTAAAGCTACTGTCACGGATTCGAAACCCCAGGGCCATGTACAAGGAACCTGAATTGGCCCAAGTTTTTGAAAATCTAATGTCTCATCGCCATGCAGAAATACAGCAACAGTCATTGGATTGTTTATTGAATTACAGATGCAAAAGTCTCCTCAGTTATAGGTATGTAAAAGATAATATTATTTGTAAATTTTTCCCTTACATCCTATTGGTATCCCATTTTTTCATTTATTTTAGTAATTTTGAATAAAATGAGTAATATTATCCAATGAGGAAAGATTCGATTTCCGAGCTCATAAACTACCTGCTATGTTATTTCGACATGTTTTTTAATTGTGTGCATGAAGGGAGGGCAATGAATAAAAGTTCTAGTTGAGGGTCCACTTAAGTTGGGGTCACAGCAGTAAAAAAAGATGTATATGGCCATTCAAGCTGTTTTAAAATTAAATTTGTATTGCATAACTTTACGCATGTGTACTATAAATGTGGTTTTTAGTTTTCCAAATGTTTTGCGTTTGCACTGTAAAATCACTTCCACTAATTGATGATTATATACCTGCCTCTGAACAAACTAACAAAACCAACACATATCACTAGGAGGCACATATCCAAGCTTTGAAATTGAATTGCAGTTAACTAGGCTAGAAGATAAATGTGAAGCAGTAAGGAAAGCATAATTCCAATGCACATGCAAAGGACACACACAAGTTTTGTAATATTCGTCAGGTCAGGCGTTTTGGGTTTTTTTTATAATCATCAGGTAGGTACTAAATACTGGTGACTACCCAGAAAGTCGTCAAATTAAATAAGTAGCATTCACTCTTTATTCATGCAGTATTGGTAATAATCAATTAAAATTGTAAGATCACATATGCCCATTTTACATACTTCTGGCCCATTAAGGACACCACAATGAGGGCAACTAATATCCTCAAAACTATCATAAACTTGAGTTTTCAATAAGTATAGATAATTTTCATCCATAAAGATACCATCGGTTCACCATGGACACAATATAACCCCTACCCATTCTTGCCAAACTTGCTACTCTCATTAGCCATTGCATGTCTTATCATCAGCTCTTGACACTGCTTCCATCCTTGACATTATTGAATTGTACATATTACTCCTCCTGCTTTTCCAATGAAATAATTTTCCTAATATGTTACTCTACTCTCTTACAGGGAAAACCTTTTGGGGTTGATAGATGAAAAAAAGTTTAAATCGGAAATGAATCTTTTCCGCATAGACAAAGATAGTGAACAGGTAAAGGTGGAGCATCGCATTCAACTTATGCCACTTGTAATGAGGTAAGTTATCCTTCTGTAATGCATATTTCTGAGATAGTAAATGCAGTGTTAGTTTATGACTCTAATACATGAAGTGCTTAAGAATTATTCATCTAAGAAAATGGGTATCCTAAACATAATAATATCACTTTTAAGAACCTGTCTACTTTTCATCGGTTACCCTGTATTCCTATCCTTCAGCCTTCTTGGTCTTTGCCCTCTTCCAAGCTTTAAACCCTCCTTCCTGGTAGTGACCATACCATTGGAGAGCTTGTCTCTGGATTTATAGTGTCATATCGATTCTTTCATGCCTATTGCTTGTTTAATGTCTTCATTTTGTTTCCCCTCTAATTTGGATATCCTGGTTCCCCTACCTACACCTTCCATCTACACAGTGTTTATTTTACTTCTCAGGTATTTACAAATATCAGCTCTGTTGTCCCCGTAAGTCAGGATGCTCTCTACTGCTGTTTGCAGGATTCTCTCCTTTGTTTCCTTAATTAGAACTCAGCTTTTTAAAACCACTTTCAACATTTTAATGGGCCCTTTAGCCTGTAGTGCTCTGCTTTCTACATCATATTCACACCTTGATCATTTGTGAATAATGGAGCCCAAATACTACTTTCACTGTCTTAATTGCTCAATGCTCCGATTAATGCATTGCATTGCTCCAATTAATGTCATCTCCATCTCCTCCTACTCTAAGGTATTTGCTTTTCCTTAAGCCTAATTCAAATTGTCCTCCAAATGCTTTAAATAAATTTCTTGTCATAACTTAGCAACCTGTCAGCTTCATGCAGTCAATACCTCATGATCTGCAACCAGTAGCGAGTATTTTATTACATGCTTAAAGGGGATTTTCTTACCCGACAGGATAAATTCCGTAATTCTGACAAATTCTGCATGTACAGTTTAGAAAGGGTGGGGGACTTGCAGTAGCCTTATTTAAGCCCCTTTGATGTTCTGTACAAACCTGAAATCTTCTTTACTATCATAACTGCAGCTTGAGGTTCATGGTTTATATGTTTAATAACTGACAATGTAGATATCCAATACTAATACTTCCATTGCTTTCCCAAGTTGGCTAGTAAGTACCGAGGCATAGGGCTTTTCAAGATCCACATGTATCAAAGGAACTTCTTGACCATTAGCCGTTATTATTTCACTGATTTGCATGAAGCAAAAATATGATCCATACAGGATCATCCCATAGGAAGACCTGCCTGGTCTTCTTTCATCTTCCCTTTAATCTCTTATTCTAGCAGATCTTTTACAATGGCTGTCCAGAAAGTAACCTCCTTTTGCCTGTAGGAAGCAAAGTAGTGGAGGAACCAAATGTTTGCTATATTGACACATACACTAGGGTAGTGTACCTTGAGCTACAGTGTTTGGAAGGTCCCATTGCTTATCATATGCTTACAGTAGAGAGTCAAGATGAACAATACAATTGGAAATCTCACCAAATATAAACTCCGTTTAGTGATTAGGTTTTACTGGAAATAAACATCGAAGCTGCTAACATTTATTGGGAAATTTGTACTGTTAACCTACTAAGTGATAAGTGACAGTGTTGTACATCAGTGGTGTTGTTAGTTTAAGAGTGAATGGACAAATGTCCAAGAGCTGGCCATCCAATAGTTCATCTGTCACAAGGCTAGGCCAACCGCTGCAGTCCTCATGGTGAGCATTGGTGTGGCCATTTTTCAAAGGAATGCACCACTGCCTCACTCTGCCTTCACTCATTATTCCTTCTCTGCACACTTCACAAAGCTGCCTATGAATTTGTTGGCTTGTGGTTTTTTTCCAGTGAAAATACAATCATAGGTTGCACTTCAAAACTCACAGGGTTTTCTATTGCAGCACACATTTTAACAGTTCACATAAAGCAAAGTAGGGGGAACTGCACCCTACCACAGCGAGATGTGTACTCAATGTAGGGACATTCAGATACCAAGATACCAGATACCAGGCTCTGGCCCTACCTACCACCACGTTAGGCCGAAATGTGAGTTACTTTCTTGACAGCCCTTGTAGAATGCTGCTAACAAATCTACTGATGAATGCCATTGCAGTAATCTCCCTATAATCATTTGGGTCTTTCTTATATCCTTTCTGTTTTTTATAAATAATGGATATTTAAGGTCAGCACCATTATACAGAGACGAAAACTATTAAAATTTTCCACTTCTGATTATTAAGTGGAAAATTGTAAGTTTTTGTCTCTGTTATTATGGCACAGTTCCACCACATCCCACCTGAATCTGTAATTTATATATCAACATCATTCTTTTGATATTGCGTCTTCTGTAAGAATCTGGTCACATCTCAACAATTTTCTTTAGCTCTGCCCTTATCTTTTCTTGGGTAACAGTGGCTAACAGTTTCCATTGTGCCAAAGACAGATTGTAGAGCTGATGCAGGACTGTTCACTATTTTCATATTTCTTCTCATGCTCCAAGTTTCTTGATATCTCTGTGTGGATATTTGGGTGTGTGTATGGGAAACTCATGAAAGGTGGGGTTTTCAGGGCTCGTAGGTGACCCTTTAATCATCAGAAGGAGATTCTTCTGCATGCACACACATCCATAAAGATGTGGTGATAATGGAAATGGATAAGTGAAATAATTGGACCAAAATGAAAAGTTATGAAATTAAAAGAGAAACATACAAAATGATGTATTAATCTCCATGGAGTGCCTGGAATGGGCTCGATGACATTTGCTAGATAGTATCTGATCTATGTTTCTCTTTCTACATAATAGGAAATATCAATTGATAAAAATTTTTATACTATTGGTTGTGTCTTTCATTTTAGGTATTGTTGTATATTTAATGTTAGAACTGAATATGATACATTATTTCATTTAGGATACTCTATAGCAAAATGCTTTCTGGGAACAAACGAACAGCTCAACAACGAAGAGCACTTGTACTAAGTTTCATCGCAGGTTGTCATGACAATGAAATTAGTATATTCCTTAAAATGGCCTTTAGTGTGCTCATCCCTTATATTGGAGGTATGTATGTTATTTTTGCCACTTCATTTCTTGTATTTTATGTCTGTGTTTTCTTCTTGTATGGTTTCAATTCCAAGTTATTTTGGATGAAAGTTTTTACCTTTTTTGAAAATATGTAACTGCACATTTGAAAACCAAATTTGTCCTGATCAAATGTATCATGTTGTCCAGAATTTCAGCTGGATTCTTCAGGTAGGAAGGACTGAATCTGACCTGAAGAGGCAGCTGGAATTCCTTTAAAATGAATGCGAAGCTGTCGAGATATTAATATTGCCACAATTTAGAATTTCGGCACCATCATGCAGTAAATAATTTGGTGCTTGGGTGGCAACAGGTATTCAAAATAATTTTGAGCCTACATACAAGTACATAGTTGAACTTCAATGCAGGGTGCAATGTTCCTTAAGGGAGTAGGGGCTATGTCATTCCTCTGGATCTGATACTCTGACCGGGCACTAATCACACTACTTAAAAATAAAGGAAACTACAACATTAATGAGATGTGTATTTTCATGCCATTTGAATGAAGATGCTTTGGGAAATGCTCAAGTATGAACTTTGCAGAAACAGGGAGAAAAATATTTCTCAGGAGCAAATCGCTATTTCTAATATTATAAAAAACATTTTTGCATGGAAAAATTTCAATACCTTTTATCTGCCTGGATACATGAAAATTATTGAATGAAATTGTATTTTAATAATATCTCTAAATTTAAAGTTTTCCCATCAGTAATGTACACTTGATGTCAAGATATATTTACTGTTAATGAGCCAAGTTTAATGTAATAGGGAAGATGAAGGACTTGTTAACATGTGAAGAATGTCAAATGTACTGAATATATTGTATTGCCTGCTTGGCATATAAATTGCATCCCAGGAATGTTCAGGGTAATGAATTTTTGTGCCATAAGATCTACTGCACTCAGCAAAATACAAATTTCATGCAAAAATGATTAATTTTTTGGTTAACTATAAACAATAAATTTACCAGATGTCTACAAATTAAAAGTTTTTAATCCAAAAAATTTCTAAACTCAACCACTTCCCTTGGGGCTATACCTCTAACACACTAAAGCTGGTTACCCTATCGCAAAATCGAACTTGAGAATCATTAATCTATATTAGACAACACCTTGCCCCCCCCCCCTCTCAAACACTCCTATTATTGAACATTTTACCCCTCTATTCTTGTGTGCCTTTGATCACTGGTGACTTCTAATGACTTCATACGATGCATTAGAGCCCCTGAGTGAAAAAGCCAATTGAAATATGAAATAAATTAATTTAAATTAAATGTATCCCTGATTTTTCATAAGATTAAGTTTAAAGTTAATGCACAAGGACACCTGTAAGTCAATAAATAAGTCGCAAAAATCGGCAAGACAAATGCAGGAGCTGTTATGAGCATTTCATTGGGAATGTTTTGGACATCCACTTGTGTACATTCCTGACTTAGCCCCTCGTGAATGTTTGCATACAAAAATGTGCTTAGTTAATTTAAGAGGTTTTGCTATATGTTGTCTGATGTACAATTCTTCCATAATCCCATGATTGTTTGATTTATGGTACATTTTTGTTAGGTAAATGTTTAGGTGAAATATAATAAAATGTTCAGGTGAAACATAATGTAAAACCCCCATCTTTTTCAATCATATTTATGACCATTATAAATTAATTAATTTGTTATTTTTCCAGGTACACATGAGGAGATAGCAGATGTTGTTAGATGTATAAAGTCTTCAATTAATTTGGAAAAAGCTCTGCATCCCAAACGACTTCTTAGTGTTTCAAATCTTCTGGTTGTGGTTGTGGAACGCCTGGGCAATCTTCTTCTACCCTTAAATCCCTCGTCATCTAGCTCGCCCATCGGATCACGTGAAGCATTGGAATTCTTGATACGCTGCCTTCTCTGTGCAAATGCTCTGATTGCAGGAGAATATGCTCAGAAAGATCTAATCCATTCCTATCACTTAGCTTCCTTGCGCTCTGCCAGAGCAGCGGCTCTTGCTGCAGTGGCCACCTTTTTTCGTCGTCTTAACTATTCCCCGTGGCCTGGTACGTCAATTAAAAGTAATGAATGTAGAGTGGGAGATGTGGAAGCTCTCTTTGAAGCAGCAGTGTGGCCGTGGCTGGATCAGCTGCCTACCGAAGGAATCCATAGTCCTACTGCATTTCTAAAGCTGATAATTGTATGGAGTGAAAATCCCAGGTATAAGATAAATTATATCATGTTGAGTTGGTAGTTCACGAATTGACTCGAGATTAAATTAATGTTTGTTAACCTAACCTCAAAATTTTCAGATATTACCCTTTGCTGGCAAAGCAGCGTTTGTACCCAGGGGGAGGATATGAATCGATAATTCCTGCAGTCATGAGTTTGCTCAGTGGTGATAAAACAAAGCCCTCAGTTGTTAATGCCATATTGGACATTGTCGAAAGGTTGCTGACTTATGAATCATGTGAGGATGCTCAAGGGTCTATGGAGACATCAGAAGAGAAGGATTTGTTGGCAGAGTTACCTCCTCTTGATGTTGGTCCAATGATTGAATTGCCAGCAGAAAATAAAAGTAATTTAAAAGGTAAGTTCAAATGGTAAACTGTAATTTTTAAGATTTAAGTCATGCCAAAACTTCATGTATATAACACTAAATTGAAGATTCATCACTATGGGTTTTTTAAATTGCTGTTGTATATGTTAAGCAGCCTTGGATTCTTTTCAATCTGTGTTCAACTAACTTTGCAAACAAATAAAAGATCAAAATGGTTATGATCAAATCTTCTCTCTCAAAATTTGTAAGAACATTGATCTATTTCACCACATTGATAACCATTCAATATCTCAATCATCATCTGCAACTTTTCTTTATTGAGTTGTGTTAAATTTTTAGTTTGGAGAATCAAAATTTAATTGAAAAATTGAGTATCTCAATTATCTTATGTTTTCTAAAGCTCCCATCTACATCCAAACTTCTTGACCTTTTTACTAACCCTTCCCCTCTCACTCAAGGTATGTGTATAAGGATATCTACTAAAATGTCTTTTCTAGAAACTGCCTGATGATGATGTCCAATGTCGAAACTTAGATGTCTTTAGAAACTTACATGTCTTTGATATAATTTAAATGGAATGAAAGTTACTTCTTTCATATCAATGTGTCCTCTTGTGCAGTATTCTCAGGTTCTCATCATTTTTCAGATTGAAATTAGGAAATCAAGAAAAAATTTGTTGCGACTACACCAAAACACATTAGGATGATTTACAACCTTGATGATTACCATAGTGAATAAACTGATAGCAAATTAGTGTTTTCTAAATCCAACTTAATATTGTTGGGAACTGGTATGAGGTGTGATAAGATATGGAATTTGAACAATTTTTTATGTGAAATTAATTTTATAATATGTATACGATGAAATTTTGCGTTTCAACTAAGCCTTTATTTGATATGCATTGATAGATACAATAATTGTTGAAGTGGTATTAGGACAACCACACTAAAAAAACAATTACAAATATTGCTTCTGCATTTCATATGCTCAGCCATCCTCCCTGTTTTATCCTCTAGAATCTGACATCAAATTTCATTGATATTGAATTATGATATGAATCTGCTCCAAGGAAACTTTGCAAATTACTCTTGCTGTTTCTAAATCTGTGCCTAAGCATAATGTTGTCTAACTGATATCTCTCTTAATCCCTGTGCATTTTCCATGTAAACTGACCCCCATAGTAGTATCTAAAACAAGTGTTTGTCATGAGTAAACCTTGTCTTCTGCAGATCACTGTTGCTTTTTCCCTGCAGTCATTCCTTATTCCTAAACCATACTTACCCTTCCCTCAATTCATTACTATGTTTACCTTTTCCCCTTCAATTTTCCATTCCCCATCTTAATTAAATGTATACTTCCAGAGACACAATTACTTCCTCTAATTATTATGTACTCTGTATATTCATGGCATTTGGCTGACCACTATGTGCAATAAAGTACTGTACGTTTAAAATTAAGAATTCTATATGTGTGTTGTTTATAAAGTAAATGATGTTTTGTGTTCCTAGAGTATAGTTTGCTGCTCTGGCTAATCTGAGTATTCATCATTCAACTGTGCAAAAATATTCCATTAGGGGAATTATAAATACTGGGAACAATATCCACAATTCAAAAAAATAAAAATATTCAATGAGCTTAGGGCTAACTTCCTTTTATCTAATTTCATAGTATTCCACTAATTCTTTAAAATGTTAGCAATCAATGTTATATGCTTAAGTATATCCATTTAATGAAAATATGTGTTGTATCAACTAACATTACTCTTTCATCTGCAACAATGATGTTGTGGGCTCAGCAACTCATAGTCCTACATTTTTGTAAGCATAACCTGGAGTCTGGGCTTAATATTACAGTTATATTCGCATGTATCTTTTGGGTCTCAAGTTTAAAATAGGGACTGAGGTGGTTTTCAGCTGCGTTAAGCACTTCAGATGATCACCATAGGAATGTTTTATATGTTTCACATCAATGTACGAGCTGCAGAAGCATAATATGCTGATTGAATTGGGAATCCCCTTCGAATCAAATCAGCAAGCTATGCTGGGTGCAAATTTCAAGAAACTGTAACAGTAACTTTAACGGAGTCACCCGCTATGTGTGCATTATAATGCAACCATTTCAGATAGTAAAAAGCATTCGCCTTGACCGGGATTCGAACCCGGATCCCTCGATATCCGGCCGAGTGCTTTAACCAAGGATATCGGATATCGAGGGATCCGGGTTCGAATTCCGGTCAAGGCGAATGATTTTTACTCTCTGAAATGGTTGCATTATGCTGGGTGCATTCAAGAAAAAACTATCAACATTTCAAGAATTCACAAACTCCGACGTTTTTATTGATGAAATTCATATCTAACTCAATTTCCTCAAAACACATTGATGGTAATAATTTTTCAATAAAGTTTATTCTGTATTTTTTATGAAAAAATGTTCTCAAAGAAAGTGGCTTAAATTTTAATGCAACAATTTCAGAGAGTAAAAATCATTCGCCTTGACCGGGATTCGAACCCGGATCCCTCGATATCCGGCCGAGTGCTTTAACCACTTAAGCTACCGAGACGTCCTCTTACACTCTGAAATTTTGGGGGCTTTAAAGGAACAAGATGTTATGACGAAATACCGTACATACAATGTCACAGGCATTCGTAGTCGTGCGCAACGCGCCACAGTCCACGATGTTAATAAAGCCAATTTCAAACACTTAGGCTGTTCATACCTTAGACAAATTTCAAAACTATGTCAAAACCCGCTATGTGTGCATTATAATGCACACATAGCGGGTGACTCCGTTAAAGTTACTGTTAGAGTTTCTTGAAATTTGGCTTAAATTTCTTTGAAATCTTTAATTTTCTTGGAATTTTCAAAATCTTTTTTTTTGGTCCGACATATTCATACAATACTTGATCTAGTAGATATCAGATATCGTATTAATGACCATTTCCTCCCAGAAGATATTTGCAGTAATTATTGTCACTACAATTGTGTCAGCACCAAAATCACCATGATTAGTTAAATTCTGTTGTTGCTTCTTATTGGCCAAAAAATTTCATGTCCGATTAAATTTAAGAAATAATCAGTGTGTTATTTACAACCTATATCCGAATTAATATTAATTTCCTGGCTTCATTCCTCTCAAGTTTCTCAAGAGATGAACTTTGGAAGCAAGTTGATCCTGCCTCATGTTCCTTGCATTCTGCGAGTTCTGACTCAACGTTTCACAGCTGTGAAGAAGGGTGGCTCCCTGTCTCCGAGAGACCTGAGAGTCCTTTCACTGTTATCGGAGCTGGTGTGGTCACCAGAAGATAGTGAATCCTTGATTGCACTCATCCTTCCAGTTGCAACCCACAAAGCTTCATATGGAACTACAGGAGAACAGATGTGCCAGTTGTTGACAACTGCCAACAATCTGCTTCATAATGTGCCTAATCCTGGCAAATTCTTAAGGTAAGCATGATTTTGGAAAATAGTGATGTTGCAAGGTCTTCACAAAGTCCTCAATGTAGTAAACTAAGAAATATACATCCAAAGTTTGTCTAATTAAGGTTATGTTTTAGGTACAATAATCTTGTCTTCATATTTTTTTGGTACCTTTTGTGCTATTTTGGTTTTATTCCTCACATATAGCTCGTCTTTCTTCATGAATTTAAAATACCATGAGTTTGATGCTGTAAAATCAGTGATTTCTTTGTTGGTAGCAATGACTCGTGCTTAGTGAAGTCATTTTGTGGAAAGTGAAAATCTCCATCTTCCGTGGTCTATTATCCAAGTTTTTAATTCTTTTTCTAGTTTCAGCCATGTTGCAATTCCATTTTACAGGTTGTGTTTAATACGCATAGCTTTTTATAGTTCATCTCCCTGGCCTTGTTATTTATCATATTTTCAGTTGATGGAGATGAGAAATTCCTCTCTGCTGCCTTTTCTGTATTCTTTGGCAAATGTTATTACTTGTAGCTTGAATGCAATATCAGAGTAGAATCTGCATTGTTTTTGAGCCATGGTGTGCCATGAAATCTCAGCATAAGAATGACTTATTATTTGTGAAAAACTGTCATTCAAAAATAGGTTTCAGTGTTTAAAAACAAAGTCACAATCTATTGTATTTGAATCAAATGAAACTCGGATGTGGCCAGTGAACTTTCTTGAAAACAGAAAATAGTAGGCATTAATTCCTATTCAGATATGGATTTTGTATCATGGTGTAATGGTTTTTTTCAATTCATTGTGCAAAATAGCTAAACTCACCTGAGAACATTTATACTGGTTGACTTCCGCTTCTACTCAAGCTGTAAAATCTAGAAATAACTTTTATACTTGGAAGGCCCCCGGGTCCCCCAATCCTTGAGTATTGGTTTATGCTATAGCATGTGTCTTTCTTTAAATCCTCCCAGGGCAATAGCACCTTTGTTCAGCACTGTAGATGGCCGTTCTGCAAGATCATGCCTGTGTGAAATATTGAACACTGTGGCTTCCAGGAGTGAATGCTCAGTCACATTATCTGTCATTGGTGAGTAATGTTTCTCAATAATATCAATTCTTACAATGAATATGGCAATCTCAGAATTGAGGCAGAAAAGCATTGATATGCCCTCCCTAAGGTCATTTAATGAGTACAATGCAGTCCAAAAAGAGACATTATTTACCTTCATTTTATGATAAAAGAAGACGCTTTGCTTTTCAACATAGAATTTTTTTATCAGGGCCTAGGTTATGTTACAGTGTAACATCTGCGGGTATCTTGGAAATATTGGAGCGCACATATTATGTATATACCCAAAAGCTGGGAAAGAGGAGAGGGGAGTGTTTACACACATGTTCACAGGTCATGGAAGGCTATTCCATAATTTTGGTACATAAATATTATTTGCTAAATCTTGCCCGTTTTTATTCATCTGCAGTTATAACTTTTCACTTAAGCAACTCAACTCTAAATGGTGGATTGCAATAATCTCCCATAGTACTCGTGTGAATGCAAAATTTCAGAAGTCCACTTGAAATTTTATAAGCCATGGAAAACATTGATAAGTATAATATTAGTTATTAGTGATGAAACAGATAGTTGATGAGGTGGGATAAACAAAATAATGGAGCATTTTGAATGCAAATGAACAGAGATCAATTGAATCTTGTGAGAAACAATTGGTTTTTCAGTAAGTCTTGTGTTTGATGGTTGTGTGATACACAGTTTTTTGCTGCTACATGATGTAACTGTGAATACATTTGTGACATGAATGTTGAATTAAAAATTGAAGTACACTTTACCAATATGGTTATTTTTTTTTAATTCAACAGATAAGCTGGAATCAGCTGAGTGCAAGGGAACTATTCCTCTTACCCCTTAAAACATCTTTCTTGCAGAATTAATAATAAATTGGAAAATTCATGTCCTTGTATCCTCTAGTTTCAATATTCATAAACATATCAATACTCAGACAAAACTAATTCAGTTTGAATGTGGAATAGTGGAATGAGGAACAATTTGATGTTCTACTCTCAATTGAATGTTATTAATCAATTAAGCCATTTTACTGCAGCTACAGTGTTGTCATTTATCAGATGCTTGAATTTTATGTAAAGCATTGGTATTGTCTTTTTTTATTTGTTCAGGGGATGACGAGGATGTGGAGAGGATGTCTTTGCAGGAAGATTTAAGGAATACGGCAAGAATAATAAAATCCCTCAATTCATGGGATCCTGTGAGACTTGAGGAACCTGACTATGCTCAACGTTTGGACACCTATAAAGAATTGAAAAGAATGAGAGAGAGTCAAAATGAGAAATTTCCTCTCATTCTTGGTATTCTTGTCATTCACAATTCATTCTACGTCATTCGGAATGTGAGCCATTTTTCTTTTGATCCTTTTTAAAGTCGTTTTAATTGTTAAATTGTCCTATTTCTAAATAATAGTTCTTGGCAATGTTACCTGTTTATATGAAATTCATTGTTGTGTAATGTCAAACAAGGATGTTGCATTGTACTAAGATTGAATTCTCTCCTTTAAAGTTCTTGGTTGAGTGTGGGTTTCAGTATGTCAATTGGAATTTGGATTAATACTGTTGGCTTTTGGTTTCCTAGAATATTGATCTTGTTTTCACATCACATTAGGGCAAGTGTACTTGTACTATTCAATGAGGTTCTTGCTTTGCTGTTGCTAAAAGAAAACTTGACTGTGGATTTATTATTATTATTCCAAATACAAACAGAAAATATAACTATCCTGTCATTACTCTAGCCTTAGTTAGAGTTTCTCTACAATGTTTTCAAATGCAGGGCAGCATTTAAGTCATTCTAACTGAAATTCTGGCACAAGAGAATGACATCTCTAAAATTTGAATGGTTTGAATTAATATTGTGTTTTTCTGTGGTAAATGAAAGATTCCATCCATCAGATTTACATTTTAATTTTTTGTCAATATTTATTATTTATTAGATTATATCCTGTCGATTGTAAATTGTTGTAATATTTATTCTGATGCCCAAATAAATCTTTAGAGCTTTTTTCTTTATTATGTTAGAAAAGCTGATTTTTGATTCGAAAGCAAATTTTTGGCTCTAAACTCTCCATCACTAACTTTTTATATTTGTATGCCTAGTGCTAATGTTGCCACTGTGGTACTGTATAAGTGATTATACCATACGTTTCAGGAAAAAGATCTATCTCTAAGAGAAAGCGCTGGACATTGCCTGCAAACGATGGTGCCATTCCTTGCCATCTCTTCATCTTCCAGTCGACACTGCAGGAATTTGGTGCTGGAGGAAACCATCCTGGCACTCATTGCAAAAGCATTGAAGGACCGAAAATGTACTGACTCAATGCATCATGATACCATTGGTACTTTGGGAGCACTGGTAATTGCATGTGTATTTAAAATGTTTATTATTCCACATCACATTTTAGATTTAACATTATCAAACATATTAAGGTATAAGATTTTCAAAACTTTCACTGGGATGTGAAGAAGGCTTGTGGCTTTATCAGGAATGTGTTCTTTACATCCCTGAGAAGGCCACAAGTTTTAACATAAAATGAATACACCATGAACATGCAGAGGAATAATTGTTGGATTTCTCCTCTCCTTTCAGTTGATGTCAGTAATGGGACATCAGAGTAAATGAGTGGTTCTGGAAATTTAGTGTTACACTTTTGTCTAATATCCACAAAAACTAGCTAAGTTGGGTCCATTTTTTTCAGGGGTCTCTTTGTGATTTCTTCAGTTGCAATGAGATGAAACATTTTGGTCTATTTACTGCATAGTTATCACTAAAAATCTAGAATAAAGTTCTGATGATCACAGATCCTACCCTTTCTAATCCATTTTGTCAGCAAGGATCAATAGGTGTCTATATTGAATTTTCAATTTGATTTTGATTGCATTTCCACATTGAAATCAGCTGTAAAAATTAGCAATGTCAGTTGCAAAAGAGATTAGTGAGAGATCTTTGCAACATACCCAGAAGATATTTATACTTATTTATAACCATGGAAAACTGGTTCAGCAAAGATCTCTATGTAGAACAAAAGCACTAAGGGTCTGTTTTTAGTATCATAGGATTCTGACGCATTCAAAGAACACACCTTGACTTATGAGGCACAATGCTGCAATTAATAGTTAATGATTTGTTATCTATTCCTTTGGATGGACATAGCCTCTGCAATTCTACCCAAAGTATTTACTTGCCTTTCCTATGCAAAAAACAGTTTATTAAAAAACTAAGTTGTGGCATATTTTGAATTTTTGTTGTGTGTTTAAAAATTATGCGTCATAGTCCTATGATCACCTCTCTAATGAGTATTTCAATCTTAGGCATCTTTATTCAACAATATTTTTACTATTTTGTCTTGCTTATAGGATATAATAAAAATATAAATACATGATAGGGTGAGAATTTTTAAGTTCTTAAATAATTGTTCTCAACTGCTCCTGCCTCCAATTAAATTGCAACTCCAATTGGGATGCCAACATCCAACGAATGAAATTTATCTGATATTACAGCATTATAATATAGAGGATCTAGAGGGCACAACCTGAGTCTGATCATTAGGAAGGCTTTGCAGCCAAATATTCATGTTACCTGAAATTCCATAGTTCACCAATTGTGTCTATGGAACATTGTGATGAAAAAGTATAATGCTTTGTTTAAAGGTTTGGCATACTTTTATTTAATTCTACCATTGAATGTTCTCTTAATGGATTAGTTGAAAGAGGTGTAACTTGAATGTGGTGATTATGCTTGGTTTTCACAAATTTGATCTCATAGCTGTTGTATATAAGTTGTGATGGGATGCAATAAATATCAGGTCAAGCCTTCATTAGGAGTTAACCGTTAAGTTATATTTTTCATGTATATTACATGAATAACCTAACAGAAAGTCAACCAACACTTTAGGGGAGGGCTGGACATGACACACCTACTCTCCAGAAAGGATATTAGAGCTATTCATAGTTAACCTTATATAATCAAAGGAGACTTGAATTAGAGTGACTTCATTCCTTTGGATATTACAAATTTAAACTCACATTTATTTAAATTAATTTTCTTTTTCCTTTATTACATGTTAATTTCTTGAATTATACTTAAAAATATATAGTTTTGCCTATACTCTGAAAATATATTCTATACAATGACTCATTTTTAGGTTCATCAATGCTCCACTTTGCATCCAGTGTTAAGGGATCTTTCCCGTCTATCATCTCATGATGCTGAGGTAGATTTCTTTGAAAATATGAGGCATTTGCAGCTACACAGAAGAGGAAGGGCATTGATGAGGTATTTCATGTAGTTTACAATTCCTGATCACAATGAAGTGTCAGTGTTAATTCTCACAGTAATGGCATTAACTTTCAGGTTTGTTCAAGATGCCAAGGAGAGCCAGAAGCCCATGGGACCACAGACACTCACAAATATAATACTCCCGCTAAGTTTTCACTATCTTTTCAATTTGCGATATGCAAAGAACAACAGCTTAGTGGATGCAGCCATTGAAGTAAGTGCAATTTCTTTTTTTCTGCCCCCTCAAAATATTCCATGCATACATTTACTGTGACACTACAATTTTACATTTTTAAAACAGAGTGACCATTCAGTTAAGGGAATCTGAAATAGATCAGAGAAAGGGCTGATTGTTTTGTACAACTGAGGACCATCATTTGTGAATTTGAAATTTCTGAGTAGGACTGTGTTCCTTGTGGTTGTGCAGTAGTTCTTGCTAACCATAGGGGTAGCTCATGGGAGGCCCAGGAAAATAACCAGAATCAGTGACACCAATGTTGGTGATAATAGTGGCATGGATGGTAATGAGGAATGATTCACTGCTAGTTTGAGGTCTCTGTAAAAATTCCCAGATTGATTTTTGTATGAGTTTGTTGAAAAATATCCCACTTTATAAACATTATCCTCTTCTAAGTCCTCCCCATCTCAAGCAACACACTATTCCCAATGGCACTTCAATTACTGGAAGGATATAGAACATGCATTTTACAGTATCTGATTTAGTGCCTCCAGCGATTTATCTTTTATCTTCATCTCCATGTCAAGTCTTCATCCTGCGAGAGGGGATTTGATCCTCCGAAGTCAGCTGGGAGCAAATGAGATGAGTATGGGAACTAAGAAAAGACTGGCTTCCTTATTTTGGTGCACAATTTTTAAATTTCTAAAGTTGAATGAGTCAGTGAATTAATGCGATGCAATTATCAACACTGTGCTAAAGTTCAGAAATCTTCCTTAGAAGACACTGCTGTAATTGTTTCCAGACTTTGAGGCAATGAAATTGGAATGAACTGTTTTTTCATTGATTAATCAATGATTTTGCAACACAAGTCCTTCTACTAATACAACTTGATATTGGTCAGTTGATTTTCTTGGTCTTCGAGAATAATGGTCATCTTTATTCATCCCTGTAAGAAATTTGTGCCATTTCAAAAGATTCTGTGATATATTTCCCCAAATTCATCAAGCACATTCAATGTTAGCAATTTGGTCTTCTATTGCTCCAATTTTTCAAAGTGTATAAATCATTTACCTTGACCAGGATCTTGCTTTGATCCATTAGGAGGTGACTCTGTCAATAATTACTGTTTCCATGTATCCTGGAGTTTCTTTGAATATGCTCTTTATCAAATTTATCTCAAAGTTGCCAAATATGAAAGCATGCTTTCATAATTAAAATTGAAACTACACCACAAGTTCATGTAAGAACAATCCAAAAAAAAAGAAAATTACTCATGATGTTCTCTTCTTAACAATGCCACCAAACCAAATGTGGCCACTGGTTGTTGCAAATTCAAAAAGTCCTGTAACTTTTTGATCTGACCTCGTATCTAATTAGGAATTCAGGGAAAAAACTGATGAAGTCAGGAGTGGGAGTCAAGGAATGAGTGGCAACCATTTCAAAGGAACCACTGTAATGATGAGTGCATTATTGTCGGTCCAGGTGGTGATGGTGTCGCAGCGTCATCACCTGCCTACCTAGAGGTCTTGTGTTCAATTCCCACTTTGGTGGATTATTATTATTATTACTTTTTATTTGCCCAGAGATCACAATACAAAATACCGGGTGGATGGTGTATGTACATGATATAAGGCACGTCAATAAGGAACAAAGACACAGGCTCTAATTAAGATACATAGAAATGAAATGGTGCTCACAGTTACATAATATATGACATAATGCCATGAACATTGGCTGTTACATGCACATGAAATATTAATTAAGGCAATAATTGAATAACCAACATGAATCAGACCATGACAATTGCTATAAACAAAGAGTATAAACCTTCTAGTCAGGAATGTTGTTGAGATATTCATCAACCGAGTAGAACATATTGCGTTGTAGATATCTTTTTAATTTATGCCTGAATGCAGCAGTTCCCTTAGTTTCCTTTATACTTTTGGGTAGTTTGTCATATAATCTGATGCCCATTTCATTGGGTCCTAATTTCAATGCTTTAGTTCTAATATTCCCATAATGGATGTTGTTCCTTCCTCTGGTGTAGTGATGATGATAGGCAGAGTTAAGAGAATAGTTTCCAATGTTATTTCTAATATACAAAATTAAGAACATAATGTATATGCACGGGAGTGGTAGCAATTTTAATTCGTGGAAAATAGGCCTTGATGGGGCATTGTGAGGTTTCCTGGTAATTATTCTAATGGCTTTCTTTTGCATTTTAAAGATGGTTTGAGAGATAGCAGCTGATCCCCATAATATTATACTATAGGTTATATTTGAATAAATTTCCCCGTAGTATAAATTCAATAGTATACTTTTACTTTTAGTTTCATACAAGTGTCTTAATAAATAGCAAGTTGAACTGAGCTTATGCTGAAGGGCTTTTACATGCATATCCCAAGAAATATTAGCAGACAGAGAAATGCCTAGAAACTTACATTCCGTCACATTCTCAATTGATTGATCATCAATTTTTACCAGCAGATCATCTGTCGCATTTTTATTGTGTGTAAAGTATACTATTTTACTTTTATTTACATTTAGATCTAGAAAGTTGTCTGTACACCACTTGTTTATTGCAAGTGTGACAGACTGTGATTTTTCCACAATTGTCCTCCATCTAAGGCTTGGAAGTTTTCTATTGTCTATGATGTTAAATTTTCTTTGTAAGTCTGATTTAAAGGGAAAAATAAAGCTTTTTGAGCTGAAATGTGATACAGATTGTGATTACACACAGATTCTGCTCCTCCTGTAGAACTTTCTATAAAACGGCAAGCATTATGGTAATAGACATGGTATCGCAAACATGTTAATATGTGCATCATACAATGATCATAATGCTGGTGTGGAGCTTTATTCTCAATTAATTAATGGTTTGAAGAGGTCTGGCTGACATTTCAGATAGTTTTCCAGCACTATTTCATCACCGATTTAGCCATGGTGTATGGCTTATGCATTCATATATGCAGCCCAGCTTTAGCTTGGATGTCAAAACTACATATTTTGGAAATACAACAAATTTAACAAAAAAGATTCAATTTTAGCTTACCACGGGCTAGGTCAGAAAATTTTGAAATTACTATTTTTAAATAGATAATTATATCTTGTTATTATGACTCTCTTTAACAACTAGTCCAGACTATTTCTGAGTTGAAATTGTAGTATTTTAAACTGACTTGTTAAATTCAACTTTTCTTATTCAAAGGCTGTTGGAGCTGCTTGCCACTGTTTGCCATGGCATCAATATCAAGCGATTCTAAAGCATCAGCTTGGGCAGCTGCAAAAAGGAACCACTGAGTTTGGCCGACAGCCTATTCGCCTAATAGTGGCAATTTTAAATAACTTCCACTTCAATCTGTCACGAGCTGGCAAGGAAGTGATAGAACCAGTGGACATGGAAGGTGCAGAAGTAACCATGGATGAGTCAACTCAGCCAGTAGGTGAATCAGAGGGTGGTGCTACTGAAAATTCAGATGAATCCACTCATGAAGCCAAAGTTGGGGATGAGGAAGAGGTTGGGGAAAGTGAGATGGTCATTGGGACGGAGGAAGTGGAAGATGACTTGTTGGCTACTGAGAAAAATGAAGTCATTGAAGGTACAGTAATTTGTCTCAACTCTGATAATTTGTTTATAAAGCCACAGTACTTTTATTTGGAAAACCACTGTTATGTTTACTGTAATGTTCTTGCTTTGTATTATAAAGTTTTGTGTATTTCATTGAAAATGTTTGGATCTTGACCATATCTAGATTTGGTAAACCAATAGGAAACTGAGAATATATAAATTCAAAGGTAGAAGATATTCTAAAATGTGATTCGGAGAGCAGAAGACTCATTGTTGATAATATCAGATGAAGGGCCTCTATCCTAGACTGTAAAACAATCTGTTGGACTACTTCAGAAAGGAAGTGCCCTGAGAAACTATCATTAATATCACACACAAAGTAATGTGTGATTACAATATCATCATTTCCACTACATATGTAGTATTTATTGAAAATAATGAAGAACTTTTACTTTGTGGTGACCTTTAAATGCTGTTTTTCTTTGTGTTAGCAGCCATTTAAAACCAAATCAATGAGTAAGCATTTGGTAATGGCTTTTCTTGTCCAATGAATTTATTTATGCCAAGAAATTGTAGGATATTCTACAACAGTTGCATTGAATTGGAATTCATTTATGTTTCCATATTAGAGCATTATGTATTAATTATCATTTGAATTTTTTGGAGGAATAATGGCATCAACAGGCATGTTTTCATGACATTAAAGGTATATGACAAACTGTTTTAGTAATCAGGCATAATTTAAATGTTTACAAATCTGTAAATAGTTAAATTTTAAGTGCTTGGATAATTTTAAGTTGAATTATTAAAATGTGATGATAAACGTGCAGTTCCAGCCTGGTCCCAGGATGTGCTACTTCCACCATCTGCAGCGAGGAGAGCAAGAGTGGCCCTTTCAATGGTGTTGCTGCCCCGCTTGCACGCCATCCTTGTTGCCCCCACAGAACGGGATAGCAGCCACAAGTTGAATAGGCTTGCTGGTGGGGCCATTGGCGTGGATGTTGCCAGGAAAGATGCCAAGAGCAGAGACAAGGGAACAAAGGGCGAAGAGGAGACTCTGGTCCTTAGGGTTCCAATAGCACTAGCTGCTGTCAAGATGTTGCAGAGGTTGCCCTTGGACTTCTTGCATCAAAATCTCTCTGGGTAAAATAAAAATACATACTTTAGCGTGTATAGAAACATTTTAAATATTTTATGTATAAAATTTTACAAAACTAAGTCAGGGTTAGTTATACATTTTGCCATCATTTCCTGTATAATACATGGGTCATTCAGTAAGTTCTTATGAAAGAATAGAAATACAAATTATTTTGGGTAGATTTTTTCTTTATGGCTCCTTCTATTCCAATTCACCTTTCCCAGTATTTCTCCAACTTTTTAAAGCAATCCAAAAAGTAGGATTGCAGAAGGTCCTCAAAATGGGAATTGTTTTGGTGATGGCCTCCTCATTCAAGGTGAATTGTTTTCTGTCGAGCCAAACCAAGTTTGGAAATGAAACTTACTGGGAGTCATATCTGGTGAATACAGTGAATTTTGCATTAATGAACATTAATTCTATAACATTCACCATCGCAACTGCACAAGCATGTACTCGTGCTTTGTCTTGATGAAAGAGAGTTCTTTTACCTTTGCCAAATGAGGACAATTTTTCTTGATTTAATGCTCAAACATTATATGCTCAATAATTATACGTTGTACAACAATACTCTCCACTTTTCATTTGTCCTTTTTACAAGTAACCAATGTTCTGCATGCATCCCATAAAACTGTGGCCATCATCTTGTCAGTCAATTGTACCCATCTTGTACCCATTGCAGTGCTTTTTGTTAATAAATAGAATTTGTTACTAAAGGTGAATTGAATTTTAGTGAGGACAAGTAAGTTGGATGAGAAAATCAGTGGAAGAGGGTATGTGGTGTGGCTTGTAGGGAGAGATAATATTTGAGAGACCGTGGAGGAAGTGGTGTGAATCTTAGATATAATACTGGGGGATACTCTTATTTGATATAAGATGGCTATAGGTTGCAAGTAGTGGTCTCTTAATGTGGAGATTCATTTGATGGCTGAGATGATGCTGGACGCAATGTAGTATTTTTTGCTTGAAGATGGATTACCCTTTGTGTGCTGTCGTGTTTATTATGTCTTTGTTTGATGCTAAACATCAGAGGGCATATGCCTCAGAGAATGATAAGTTTTATTGGTGACTTTTAAGGACTCCATAAATTTTGTATCGGGTAGCGTTTTCAGGAGGGGGTTGACAAAGACTTATTGGACGGGAGTGGTTTGGGTTCATTTTCTGAAGCTGGGCGGTATTGGGTTAATGATTAGTTGGTGATGGAAGAGTTTAAGGAACTAGATTGGGATTACCAATAAGCGTGCCAGTGTAGATTCCAGCATTTGGCATCTGACACTTCAGAGGGTACATCTTTTGTGCACATGATGTTAAAACTTAATTCAGCATCTTAAATGTAGCATTGCCCATGATTTTTTGGAATGCTCTTGATATACACTGTTTATGTTTCAGAATACTGCTGAAAGTGCTGGCATTTCTCATGTGTCGCCTCGAGTCAGTGAGAAGAGTTGCCCGAGAGACCCTAGTGGACATTGGAGTGGCCCTTGGGGCCAGTCACTTGCCTGTCATTGTCCGTGACATGTGTTCCCTTCCTAGAAGGGGTTACGCCTTCCACGTACTTGCCTTCACAGCGCACGCCCTTCTTGTGGCCATGGTGCCCATGATGGAGCAAGGTGATATGGACAAATGCCTACTTGACTTTATGGAGGTTTGTACCCTCTCTCAATGCCTAATGTATCCGTCAACCTATGCATTAGGGTGTTTTAAATTCTACTTACAATAATAATTTTAGAAATAAATAATAGTAATGTCCACAGTGAAACCTCAAGCTTACATTTTATGAATGTAGTTAGTTTTCAAAGAAGCAGTGTTCTATGATCTGGATTTATCTTTAATGCAGTAAAATCCTCTAATTTTCAATCTCCAAATTTCTATATTTTTATTAGGTGAATAGTGGAATCCTGATATACCATGCATAGCATAGTATGTCAGGATCCCGCTATGACAAGAATCTCAATATAGCAAATAATGCTGATGGTGTAGTGTATTGTTCTGTAAAATACAAAATAAATGGCACTAGTACTCTGTAATTTGCACTTGTCCTAGTACTCTGTAATTTTCACAATTTTTTTTGAAGCTAAGCTTTCTTTTATTTAAATAAAAACTTGATAGATTAGTTATCTTTACAATGGAAATAGATTAAATAAATTGATTAATATGAGTACTCTATTATTATTACCTAACCATTGTTTTGTTCAAAGGTCGGTAAGAATTATTGCAGACTTAATTTTTGAAGGAAATAGAAGAAATATTTTAATTAAATAGTTTTGTTAACTTTCAAATGTGATCTTCATACAATTTGGGACTGTAATGCATCTTAAGGATTCAGACAAAGTTGTGGGCAATCAAAAATGCATGATGTCTGAGGGAGAAAATGCTCCAGGGGATTATGTGTGCACATCAGATTCACTGATAATCCAGATTCAATCACATAATTAGGCCATCTCCAAGTCCGATATAGTGTGTAGTAGTGAGGATTTACTCATTGACGTTGGCTTTGAATGGTTTGCATAAGTGCATAAGTTACCTTAGGGATGGAATTTTTGGGAGTATTACAAGGGGGGAATGGTGAAACTGATTTTGCATGCATGCCTTAATTTTCTCCCATTCGTGAAAGTAGTTTTGAAATTCAAGGTAGAAAACAAAACAATGGTTGAAAGTTTGTCTTGATTATTCACAATCAAAACTTATGCACTGGTTCCTTTGCTTAGTGAATGTAGTGAAATTTATCCCTAATTAAGTGTATTATTCTGATTTTTTCAAAATATCTTTTCTAGATTTGCAAGGCTGATTTATTTGGAGACACTTCTGAGGAAAAAGAAATAACAAAAATTACTGGAAAAGTGTATGAAGCACGTGCTCATAAGAGCTATGACACAATTTACTTAATTGCTAAAGTTATATCAGAGTCATGCCTCATAGATATAGTGCAGCCTTTGAAAGAGGTAAGTTCATCTTGGAATGATATTTTTTATCACTTTGTTTTTCAAATTTGCCTTTCATTTAATAATACATCATACATAACCTTGCTATGTTGATCCAGGTTAATTCAAATTGTATAATTTGAATTTAAGGCTGGTCCTTTGGCAAAAACTTAGGACTGCATTCTTGTAGAAACAATTAATCAAACTATATCCACAATGTAATTCAAGTTCATGTATTTGGTTACATGACTTGCAAATGTATAGTTCATTTTTATATTTTTGTTTATACATTGTCCATCTTCAAGTGATTTTATCTGGATCATTCAATAATTCCATAGATAATCCAAGGGGTAGTGCTCATATTATCAGAAAAGGTTCACTTTTAGTAAATATTATCTCCCCCTGGACTGCTATTAAAGTTTTAGCTATATCCTTCCTTTGGCTTCATTTGAATAGTCTATTGAAGCAACAAACTTTTAAATATTTAGAAAATGAGAAAAAATTGTTTTGTGCAGTGATTGAACACTTCCATTAGAAAGGCTTAATATCAAGAGTGATCAAAGCCAAGTTGGATGAAGTTCAGGTAATATATTCTCCTGTGTTTCCAACTATAAATAATTGGGTACAAGATGTGATCAAAAAAAGATCGGACTGATATTATTCTGTGCAAACTATTCAACGGATCAAAACGAGACACAGTGTGCCATCTAGCGGTACATCTGATGATTAAAACGAGAGGTGTTTCCTTCGTTTATGTCAAGTCGTTACACAGCAGCAGCGGTTTATGTCTTAACCTGTTCGTTGCCACGTGCAACGGCAGCAATGAAGAAGCTACAGAAACAGTGTGTGTGTGTGTGTGTGTGTGAAATTTTGTTTCAAACTTGGCAAAAGTGCTACGGAGACATTTGGAATTATTCAGCAAGCCTTTGTTAATGAAGTTATGAGTCGGAGCCAGTGTTTTGAGTGGTACAGTTGTTTTGAATCCAGATTCCAGAACGGTGCGGCCTTCCACGTCAAACATTGTTTTGGAAGTGAACATTAGTTTTGGAACCTGTCCGACAATTTTGACAGGCATTTTGTGCTATTGAAATATCTTTTGGAATAATTTTGGTAGTTTTGTATAAGGAAATATCTTTTATCTTATGTTTTTTCTTGATTTTTTTACTCATCAAAGTATTTCAATTCTTTCATGAGAGAAGGTTATCATAAAGTGTAAAAAAGAGATAGCCAAAATGTTTTGACCATTATTGTCAACACGGACGAGGATGTGAAGAAATGGACACACTTACAAAGAAAATATGCTCTAACGGAGTCCATTGTATTCATCATCAAATAAAACAAAATTATGTATGCACAGATTCATACAGTACTCACTCATGTGCATATAGTTATATAGGGCTTTTCTCCATCGTTAATTTGTAACAAAAGATGTAGTTAGTCACTTGATATCAGCATAATCTATTTATTTTTTTCTTATTTACAGATTTTGGATCAGACTCATTCCTTCAAGGTTGTTAAAATTGCAAAGGAATGCCTGTCCCGCATTGTCAGAGGATTCATAGAAAACAAATTTCTTTCTGCTGCTTCACTCTTAGCCTTTTCCTTTGGCCTCTTGTCCAAGAGCATAACCGCCTTGTGGCCATCTGCTCAGGGTAATCAAAAAGAGAGGCAGTTAGCTCGACGCACTGCTGGGGCTTATGCCGGTGCCCATGGCAAGGCGAGTATGCCATTGGAACTCCCACCGGATCCCTTTCTCATCCCAAAGGAACCAAGAAAGGCTCAATACAAAACATCCGGCTCAACGATAAGGGGGCAAGGGGACATGCAAGCGAATGCACATGCAATGCTGGAGTTTGGACTACACCTCTTGCACACACTTCTCAAGAAGGAGCAGATACGGTGGAGGAGGGGGGGAGACCCCTGTGTGGTAGCAGCTGGGAAGGAAGCTTTTGAAGTGGATGTGGCCATGTTGGATCCACTGGTGCCCATCGTATGCGAGTGCCTGGAATCGAAATCTGCCAAGGTGAGCCTCGCAGGTTATCAAAAGTTTATTTCCGTCCTTTATGAACAGTTAATCACCAAAGTAGGGAAATTGGGAAACTAATGGCCATTAAAATATTCTTATTTATTTTGAAAGTAAATTTGAATGAGAATGATGTAGCTAAATATCCATTTCATTGGTCTGTGCAAACTTTAATTGTGTGTAATGAAGTGTAATTCCTTAAAATGGTGCAAGTCTTGTCAAGGAGAGGCATTTCAAGAGATGAATTCTCATGTCTGAATCACCTTCTATACAGAATATATCATTTCTTGTGCTTTGAACTGAGTTCTTTAGTTTTTATTCATAGAAATATTTTATTAAATAATTTAGAACCTGCTTAGTTTAGATCTCCTTAGGATGTTTCCTCTTTAAAGCACTGATTTTTGATTTCCTAATTCTATTGCATGGAAATGTTTTCAAGAGTAATTTGGTGGTATAGGTAGAATTCTGATGGATCCAATACCAAAGCTGTACTAAATGTCTAAGATCCACACTAAATGGATACCCAAGAACCAGTATTGCTAGCAGCTGTTCTTCAAGTCCATGTGTTCCCTGCCACCCTTCATCCTGGCCAATATGCCTATTACATAACTGCCTCTACCACATTTACCCAAAACTCTTCCCTGTACCCCAGTCTTGGCAGTCCAATGCCACTCCATGTGGCCTGCGTTTGCTTTTCCTGCCTTCTTTTGAATTTCTCCTAACTTCCCCACATCCATATCTCATCCCTTGTCAGGTGCATTCTTCAGACTTGTGCTCATCAGCACAATTTGCACAACAAGTAGATTGCTTTCAGCCTTGTTCAGGCGCAATTAATGGTGGGGCTTCAACTTTTTTCATAATCAAAACAAAACCAAATTGTATTGTAAAGACTGTAGATCTTACTGAAAAAGGTTTTGAATGGGAGAGTGAGATAGGGTCCATTTAAAGACTCGGCAAAAAAGTCAGCATTTTTAAGAAAGGGATAATCCACATTATATTAGGGTATCCTCTCTTTCTCCACTCTAACTAAAAACAAAAAAAAATCCTCTTTGCTAATGGAAACTAACAATGAAGATTATAATCCTTTTGATGATGGTCTTTTACTATCTCTTCTATTGTTCATTTTCCACTTATAGTGAATCCTACTGCAGGATGCTCCTGAGGATAGGTCACACACTTCACAGGTCTTCATATCAACATCACTTGTGACTTGCAATAGTTTGTTTGCCAAATCATTGTTGTTACATATTTTCTCTTCTTCTCCAGATATAGTTACAATGAAAAATTGCAGAGTGTGAAAATCATTTGCCTTGACCGGGATACGACATTTAATGTCCACCCAAATGCTTTAGTTAATTAATTAAAAGATAAGTTAATTGTGACAGTCCTTTTTATTCACATAACATGAACACGAATATTAGCTAAATATTGTATGAAATAATTTTATTATTTTGCATAAGGTTAATTTAATCCATCTTGTGGATTTTTTGTAGTCTTTTTTCAATATTTCTTTTGTTATTTTTGTTTTTCTTACTTTGATGGAAAATTTTATGAGAATCATTAGTTATCAGTTATTCAATTCATTAGCTATCAGGAAATTTATCATTTGTTTTTTTTTATTTATTTAATTTGTGGGCACATTTTCTTTGATATGCTTCTTAAATGCCTAATTCATCAAAGTTATGTAACATGTCAACCTTTGATGGCAAAACCCATTTCCTGTGATGGGAAAAAACAAATGTTGATAATTCCTTGCATTATGCATATATTTGCTGATAGTGTGAAATGCATGCAAAGCGTACAATATTTGTGACTCATTTTAGTCAAAAGTTGGTTGCTGATCTTTTACTTTATGCTATTGTATACCCTTTATAAATTTGACACATTGGGTTAAATTTTGTTTTATCAGTGTTGAGGCAATTTTTGTCATTACTTTGTTTCAATAAGCATGAATATGATTTGAATTTATTCCAGTTAACTACACTAGCCCTGAGTAGTTTTCGACTGATGGTTAGAATGGACTTACCTTCAATGGAGAACTACATAGAAAAAGCTGCCTCATCTGTGTATTCTATTTTGCATAAGTATGCTGGGGCAACCTCTGGAGATAATTATAACATGGCTGTTTCAGCATTTAAGGTAATTTTTATATTTATTAGAAAAGTTGCACTACTTTTGAGAAATCATGCAGTTCTCTGATTGCTGAGTTACCATGTAATATTTATACAAGAGCACTTAATTAAGTCTTATTTTTAATTCATGATCTGCTAAAGAGCAATTAGCACCCTATCCATTTCTTCTAGGAGGAAACAAATTGCAATGAAACCCTATATTTTCTTAATTGGAATTTATGCTTTCCCACCATTGTCAGCATATTTTTAATGTCTCATACAATTTCCTATTTTTCCAGCGTATGTGATACCCCATATTTACATTTTTTCATTTTTTGTTTTCCTGCAATTTCCATTGGTGTGTGCTGGATTTAAAAACTTTACATTCTAAAACAGTTATTCTTGTACATCATTTTCAAAAGCCTTTCCTTGTATCGCCTTTATAAAAAACTTTTTGACTTTGTTTTGTACAAATACATTTAAAAAAGACGAGAGAGAGGAGTAATGTGAATGGTTCTTGAGAAGAATTTGAATATGGTGGTGCAATAGAAAGTACCACTAGTGATGGAAAGGTGAACTACATAAACTTTTAATCTCAGTCTGCGAGGAAAAGACTCATGCTACAAAACAAATAAACTTAACAACTTGGAGTTTGTTAATTTATACGTTGTGGTAACACCTGAGGCAGACTATTCATATCGCACACAAGTCGAAATCATGAAGAATAAAGATGACTTTGAACCAAACATTTTGAAGCATAAAAATAGATGGAGAATCGGATAATTTACCCCTGCATGCAGCAATGGTAACAGTAATGGATATGAATATGTAAAAGTTTTGAAACTGGCTTTATCATATCAAAACTACATTGAATCAAGAATAATTATATATTATAATCATAAAGATATCCCAAGTATCTGGTACTGGAAGATATTGTTCAATCAAATTTAAAATAAAATCATATTAGTAACAAGAGCAATGTAAATAAACCTACACAGTAAAAAATATCTACAACAAAACTACTAACCAGATTAATTAAATATTTCAATTTTAGCGAAGAATTGCCTTAGTATATGATACTGCTTTAGTCATGCAATGACTAATGTCACTTCCTAAATGAATTTTTTTTTCTTTTTCAAAAGAAAGGGAGATCCAAGTATCTGCATGGGAGCACCATTGTTTTGCATTAAAATACTTGAATATTACATGTAGTAAGTAATTGAGGTGGCACATGGCAATGATGATAGAGTAGCGTTTAGAAATTGAGACCGATTCCCTGATTGTCCTCTTTAATTGTTCATATGCAGGAGGTAAATCCAACCTATTGGTTCTGATAATTTATTTGATATCTCAGACAGTAGCAGTCCTTATTCGAAATGTGCGCACTCTCGCTGTGGAAGAAGATCATCTAAGTGCCCTGTTGACGTGTGTCTCCCGTGACCTTGACTTGGGTGGAGAGACTGGGGGGAGCTCCAGTGGACCAGCAAGGACAGCCACTGCATTTGGAGTAATAAGATCGGTGATTGCTCGAAGGCTGAGGTCCCCCATAATACCTCCCCTCATGATGAGAGTGGCTAAGCTGTCTGTCTCAGCCCAAGCCCCCCACATCCAAGCTCAGTCTCGTCAGGTGAGTTAGTGCTTTAGTTTATCAACTTGTGTCTAAAGTAAACAATTTGAAGTGAATCCCTTTTTTCTTGGAACTCCTGCATTTACTGCAAAATGAAGGTCAGATCCAAAGAGTTTATTCCAATGTTTCCAAAGAATAATTTTATTTTTAGTAAATGTCATCATAAAGCAAGATTCCAAAATGAATTTATGGATAGAGAAAAATATTTATGTTCAGTAAAATCTTGTATTTACATGCCCAAAACCTATAGAATATTCATATTTACTCAAATAATGTTAATTGATGTTTATCTTAATGTTCTTGAGTAATTATGGTGGCAATTCGTTCGACTTTCAACTGTCACACCAGAAGTGAATAAAAGAGTCTCACTATGCTGTACTCCCAACCTTATTTCATCATATTTATTCAGTGTTTCCATTGTATATAAAAATTAAAATTTGATATTTTGTATATTTTTTAATTCACATTAAAGTTTATTAATAGATTTTTGTTGATGCACATATGGATCAACTAAAATATATAGTGGCTCCATCCAAGATTGAAATCTGAATGATTCAGCTGACTTTTAATAATAAAACCACTTTACTTTTCCACATAAATTTTTTAATTTTTACTACCTAGGTTTCGTTATAACATAACAGTAAAGCTGGACTGAGCAGTAAAGTTATAACAGTAAAGTGGTTTTATTATTAAAAGTCAGTATGAAGATTTTCCACCAAGTTACGCCAGAAACTGTTTTATTTCTGAATGATTCAGTTATTTTGTTGACAATATTTCTGTGATGATTAATCCTACTCTGACAGACTGCTCACATGGTGGCTCTTTTATCATAATGCTCCTCCTTTGTGGTGGTGGTCGGAGTGAAAAAGGAGGATGCATTGGGTGTAGCTTGGTTCGGCTCTCCTTTTCTCACCCTTGCTAAGACTTCACTGCCTCTTTTTGAGTCTGTGTACCTTGCAGGAAATGGGACGCCTGGCAATAGTTCGCAATGGAAGAGAGTTAATATTGCTGAAGACTTAGATTGGGGTATATTTTTCCAAATGGGATGATAATGGTGTAATTAACAGACAGTTTTTATAATTGTATGTTATTGCAATGACATGCATTTAACTATCATGACACAGTACTGACGCAAGGTAGCATAGTATATTTTGTATAATTGCTATCTCAAGAGTCTTGCTAAATATTGGATATCTTCAATGTGATCCTGAGCCATTTCAATCCCTGAATTTCTTCTCACTTTCAATCCCAGGCAAAAATATGATCCTGGGAATCACATCTCCCAGATATCTTGGGAATCATTTCCAAGTTGTTTGAAGTTTTTTTGAGCTGGAAATCAGCCAATTTTGGTATCTTTGCTGTGGGATCACCTTTAGAAACCCAAGCCGTACAAAATGATTCTTATTGCTGCTTCACTTATTACTGTCATTTCCATGCTCTCATTGCTCTGAATTTTTGTTTTACAGATAGTGGTTCTTATTTTGCATTCTACACATTTATCCTCCCGCAGGTGTTCCTGCAATTTCTGATGGACTACCCTCTAAGCAAACAGAAACTGGAGCGGCATGTTGCATTTTTTTTGGGGCAGCTGGACTATGAGCTATTATCAGGCCGTCAGTCAGCTCTTGAGTTTATTTATTCTATGATTTCTACGTTTCCTGAGGTATGTGAGATTGTATTGTTATAACTTGATAACGTTAAAGTTTAATTGAACTTCCCTTTATTTTCATAGTTTTAGAATAACAATTTTTGGGTTTAAAAAAAGGTGGAAAAATGTTTAGACAAATGTTATTGGGGTGAAATCTCGATCTGATCCCTAAACACTAACTCACTGTATCAACCTCGTGCCTAATGTCACTTTAATAATAATAATCAGTCCCCAACTAATTCAAGTGGCTTTCAGGATTGAGTAGCTATACAGTAAACTTAAGATTATCCATGTTACTACTCTCTACCCAGCACCTTGTAATTTTAGTGAACTTACGCTCGTAAAGATAATTAAATACTTTAAAACTTTGAAAATATTTTTTTAATACATGGTTGAAATACCTGGACTTTCTTAAAAGTTTTCAATCTCACAACATTAAAAGTTGTCAATGACATTTAATTTTTTAATTTAAGCATTTTTGTGCTATCCATACTTTCCTATTATCATTTCCCTGGTATTCATTAGCTCTTAGAATTCCATATTCTCCTGCAAGGTGAGCAAATACATATCTTCGCCTACTATGCAACAAATATGTTATTGACGACCTACACTGCATTATTTGAATTTTGTGTATCATATGAATATGAATCCGTATCAGCAATCCTTTGTCAGTATTCATCCTTTGCCTTTTCTTTTTCCTGACTACATGATTAGTTTAGCTTTCTGAGGTAAATACGTCCTGCTATTCACTTAATGGTAATTCTGTGTTCATGTAAATCTGTAACTTTATCCTTGTATAAAATGGCTGAAAAATGGAAAAAATGTACTTTCCAGTGCTATAGTAATTGGAATTAATCACAAGGAATGAAAAAGGAGGTCACAGTATGTATATCCGTTTATGTCACGACCATATATTCCAAATTTTTGGGTATCCGTGTTTTTCAATTATCCAAGCTTCATTGTGTATCCATTAGAGGATGCGTAATTGAGGGTATATTTTAAATACAAATAAATAAATCCATCCATCCTAATTGAAAATAAATAAAATATCCTAAATTGAAAATTGCTTCATCCTGTATAGCTTGGATGTAATTTTCTTGTTACAGTTTTTATTTCACCTAATTTATCATTTTTTTCAGGACAAAATTAAGCAGCTAAGTGGTATTATGTTTGTATCATTGAGTGCTCGCTTGATGGAAGAAGAAGTGCCTGATTGCAGACGTCATGTTGCTACTGTTATCAAATCTCTGCTTATGCGACTACCACATCAATCAAGGGATCAACTCTTCGATATAGTGCTTACATGGTTGAAGGATTCAGAGGTAATAGAGTAGCCGAATGCACTGTGTCAACCTTTTCAATGGGATGAGAGAGGTTGTCCCTGGGTCTGCTCCATAGCAAGTACTGAAACATTAATACTGTATTTCTTCGAATCTAAAAGCACCTTTTTTCTTCCCCACAAAAATCAGGGTGCATCTTAGACTTTAGGGTACATCTTGCACCTTACTTGTAGGTTAAGATCGGATGTAAGAAGTAACCCACACAATTACACTATTACTCCAGGACATCGCAGCACTTTGCTAGTATACTAGTGGGTTTATTACAAGGAGGCAAAACAGAAAAGAAATAGACATCTTAGTAATTGATTTCAAAAGAAACTTTAGTAAAAGCAAAATAATGGAAAAGTTGGTACAAAGTAATGTCATTGTTTAGATCGATTCGATTCATTTTTTCAATGCAAAGTTAGGTAACCCTTAATGCAATGTTAGGTAATTCAGTTAATCCAATTACAGGACAGAGTCTATTTACAATGGATCAAATGACGGTAGATGAAAAAATAAGTGTTTCTCCCTGTTTGTGACATTTTTGAGTAGACATACATTCCTTCCCAATCCAAAGTGAGTGAATGGAGAGATGTGAGGTAGGTGAGGGACTCTGGTTTAGGAACTAGTATTGATGGTGGGGAGAAAGCAATAGGGTTATGCATAAGACGTGGTTAACTAATGATTGACCACTTGGTTTGGAGAGCACATTAGGTTTAGGGATATGCGGAAATGCCCAGGATTCCAGAGAGATATGAGTTAGACTAGATTATGCTTAGGAATAGATTTAGAGCAGCATAATGAGTCTCCAGATTCATCTCATAAAACAGTATAAATGAAGTGTGATGTTAGATTCATTCCTTAATAGAACAAGGAATACAAATGAGGGAAAGGAATCTAGAATCATTAACCAAAACTAAGAGGAAGGAGTTCTAGGAGGCAGAGGAAACATTTATGAGTTAGGGCATTGAGGCAGACACAGTAAATAGATTGAAGATACAACAAATGTTTGAAATAGTTCATAGTTGATTTATTGATAAAAATTTAGTGTAAATGTACAAATGTGCCACCAATCACTCTGTTAGTGATTATAAAAGCTTGACATTTATGTAGGTACTGTAATTGTGGTTCCTGTGTGTTCTATGTGATAGATTCTACATAAATTATCTTGACTTATTACTATGTAAATGTGACACCAATTGCTAGAGGAGAATCTTCCAGCCATTAGAGAATATTCCCCCACAGTTTGGCTTTGCAATATTACAATATGATCAATTCATCATCTAGTGCATTTGTATCTAAAAATAATACACACTCATCTTTTAGACTTGAAAGTTAACTTGGATGAGTTCTCAATCACTTCAGGAGTGTTTAATAAGTGAGTTGATGTGACAGTTAACAATGTATGGGTGTGCCCATTGCCTGACTTGGGTGTCATTTCAATCATTCCCTTCTTGCAAGATATCACTTGATCCATCCACAGCATTACAGGCAAACTCAAGACTTGTCATCAGGTTTGTATCCCATATCACATTTTAATCAAGTGGGGGCATATTCTTTCACCGTCACCGACCAGATACAAGCTAGTTGTTGTGTGACTGGGCAACCCTCAAGGGGATCAAATGAAGTTCAATCTTAAAAATTAATGGAATGCTGGTGGTGAATATTTGCATAAATGCAAAGCACAGTGAGGACATTATGCCAAAACTTGTCTTTCTTTTTGTCCTCACTCGTGTTTTTAAACTTATTGTTGGTAGTTCTGCCATAGCTGGAGCAGAACAGCAATTTTGGAGATGCTCTTAGGGACTCCAGATCTTATACCACTGGGGGAGGCCATTAAGTCAGTGTGAAACACAAAAAATTGTCACACATTATGGGTGGAAAAAATAACTTGCTGAGAAATTGGGGGCTATATGGAAATATTTTATTTGACATTAGTTGAACTCCCAGGTAAACCCTTGAGAAATGGCTTGTAGAATGAATATACAATGCAATGAGTTCGTGCTGTAAGGAAGGATTAAAATATTTTTTTTTTAAACCCTAGGTAAATCATTTCATTCTCCTTAGAAAATAAGCATCCCTGAATCAGGAAATGTGTTGATCCTTGGCCAGCATAGTTTCTTAAGGGGCCTCAAGTTCTCTTCAGTTAATTTCACTTTTATTTTGCAATAATCACATGCCTTTGTCTCTGCAGGTTGTGCACCAGCAAGTTGCTGCGCAGCTCTGTGGCATTTTTGTGTTGGCTGAAGGTGATGTCTTTTCTACTCATCTTGGTACTCTTATGCCTCTGATCGTGAACCAGTTGCAAATAATTTATGAGCCCATAAAGACTGATGATAAGTGCAAAAAAAAATTCAAACTAGTTCCTAAAGTGAATGCTATTGAGAATAGTGAATCAGGAAAGCAAGGCAGAATTCCATTTGGTGGTTTTATGGAACAGTCTGACTACCTCCATTCAGAGTGTCACACTCCCTGTGATAATGAACCAGGGAAGTATGTGAAAATTAATAACATGGATGAGTCTGAGTCTGATGCAGATGGAGAGGAGTCTGTGGAAGCTGAATCATTGCTTGTTGATATGGAGATAGAGGAATGTGGGGGAGGGGCAAATGCACCCCTTGAATCAAAAGACTTGTTCCTCAATGGTTGCAAAGACATGGAAGAATTTAAAGATCCTCACCTTTTTCAAATTCTGCAGCTCATCCTTAAAATTTTTATGACCTGTCCTGAAACACAATCAAAACCGCAGTGGATGGCATATACAAATCAAATTGCAGGTTAGTGGGTAAAATTTTATAATAATAAATACTTGGATGTTATTGATAGTGGTTTCACTGTTTGGTATAATGTAATCAGTGCAACTTTTGATTGAAAATATTTTATTTCCTTCAACCTGTTTTTCAACTCTTTGTCTCATGGTCATACGCTTCACCCATTGTGGATTCTATCATCATAGAAAAATGTTTGAAGTTCATCACTAAGAGGTTCATATGTTTTTGTTGAAAAACAGTTGAATTATGTTCAGATAAAATCATAGAAATTGTTTATAAATTTCAAATGTAAGTCTAGTGTAGCCACTCAGCTGAGGATGTCATGTTATGTGTGTAATTCAATAATTTTTTAGGAAAAATATTAATTATTTTGGTAGATTTTTCTTTTTTTCAATCTCCTTCTAGCTCGATACTTTTTTCTTAGCAATTCTCGAACAATTTTAGCCCATCCAAAAAGTTGGATTTTCGAAGGTCCTATGTGAAAAATGGAACAATTTAGCTTGGCGCCTCCTTTTCATCCAATATCAGAACCTAGAAATTCATCTCTGGAGCTAAATGAAGAATTACTTGAAGCCTCCTTTTTAAAAAATGAGCCATTTTGTAACGAAGTGTCCTCTCTTCCATCAAATGTGTTTATAATTCAACATTTTTCAAATAATATTCTCACATTCCACATCCTCCCATGAATTTTTGACCCATTCACAAATCTACAAAATTACTAGGCCTCTTCCTCCTTCCTAATTGTGTCACTTTAAAGTTTGTAGGCCAAATCCAGCTGGTACATTCTCTTTCATAAAGATCCTTCAAATTGTACACTTGTGCATGCATATATCTAATAGTTGTAGCTCTTCAAGCTACCTGGTGTTACACTACAGTTATTTGCGATTTAATTTTTCACAGCTTCCGCACTGTAACTCTGAAGCTGATCTCATACTAGCATGACAGGTTTCTTTAACAGTCCACCTGGATGCCTAGAGCACTCATTGTTTGTACACAACAAATGTCCCCTTTATCTATCCAGCCTTTAGGATGAACATTTACCCTTGTAGGTAGTTTTGCCTTTTGAAAGTCAAAAGAGGAAGCAATATGGTTCCATCGGCAGGGCAAGAGAATGTAACTCTGCCACCTAATATCGAAATGCCATTATGATAATAGAATTTAATCATCCCTTTCCTTGTTTATTTTTGCTGTGGGTATATAAGAAGTAATGTGATTTAAATTTTAACGTACAATTTCTTTCTTTCAGAAATTACGCAGGGTCTTTTGGCTCACCCCCACGAATGGATTAGGCTCGTCTCCTGTCAGATATTAGGTGTGGTGTTTGGTGCTATTGATGCCGCAGATGTGGCTGTGGTTGCTGCCAAGGAGACCTTGTCTCAGAATAAAAGAGTGCAGTTAAAGGGGAAACCCTCTTCAGTGACAACCACCAGTAAATTGCCATTTCTGATGGTAGACGTGGAAGCAAGGCTTAAGTCCTTGGTCCTTGATCTTTCTGCACAACTTGACTCTCAAGGATTAGGGTTTGAGCTTGCAGAACAAGTACGTATTACTAAACTTTTTTTATTGAAATATTTTATTGGCCCTATTTCTTTGCAAAGGAAATTAAATGGAAATCTTCGGTTCACTCAATATTAAATAAAGAAAATCCATTCATAGTAAAATAGGTCGTCTTCCAATTGGGAAAAATCAAAAAAGCAGGAATTGTGGTGTTCTGACTACCAGAAAAAGTATGGCGAATATCTAGTTCATTGGAAGGTTATAATTTTTGTTTACCTGTTTCCAAATCAAATATTTCCTAAAAATATGTTCTATTCATGTTCATTTATCAGAGACCTGCCCACTGCTCAAAATGCTGAATGGCAGAGTGCCTCCACATGCCATTGCCATGCCTGTGACTAACTGTTGTTATGTATAATATATAATTTTTCAACATGCTTGATAATTTATCATTTACAGGTTGTAAAAAATTTAGTATATTTGGCCAGAGTGCTGAAGGAGGTAGAAAAACATGTCAATCGCAGTGACTCAAAGAGTAGCACAGATGAAGAGGAAAAGAAAGACACATTATGCTTGGCTTGGATGTTTCGTAAAATGAGAGTCGCTGTCAATTCTGAAGTTGCACGTGCCCCCAATCAAACAGCTGTGGTAAGTGAGACTCTTTACTAAATAGGCTAACAGTTTTCTATATTAAAATATTTTTTATTTCAACCATAACAATATTGTATTATAATTAAAATACTTGAAAAAGTCAGTACTGGGTTGTGAATAAGCATATGTAAATGACAATATCATTGGTGAACTAAACTCAAAAGTTGAATTCATTCAGAGTAGGTGGTGCACTCATTTTATGTTTAAGATAAATAAGAAGAATAAGTTGAGTGATATATGGTGTTGCCAAAAAATCAGAAATTCTAAACGAAATGAAATGTTTTCATTGAGGCCAATCATGCTTGAAATGAGTCCAGAGTGAGACTGTAATTCTAGTAAAGGAAAAAAGAATGGAGCATTTTAGCAGCTTTTATATATTTCTTTGAAAATAAAATTATTTTCATGCGTCAACAAAAAAATAAAATTTATTACACCATAAACGTGCTATACACAGAAATAGATAAGAGCACTCTCACTGTCAGTCAACTGTTTTGGTGACTACCCTTAGACATTGTCGACAGAAGGAAACCGAAGTGTGAAAGAACAAAAAGGGTTAAGGGGGCAGGAGAGGAGTTTGTGCAGTGGGGAAGGGGGCAATTAATGCATATTGTTTTAGTTTTTCGGATGGATAGTTAAATCCCTGGGGTTTGAAATCCTAGCTCACAATAATAGTAGGCTAATTTTTTGGTCAATAACTTCAATGAATAAAAACACTGATCAACTTTCATCATCTCTTTTTGATAACTTTTTTATTTTAACTGTTTTATAACATAATGCCCTTGATTTAGCAATCTTGAAACTATGTGGCATACAAATAAAGGCATGAAATATGAAGATTTTTTCAGTTAAGTTACTTAAAATAATATCTAACCCTTAAGAACCACCACATCCTCTGAAATTAAGCAGACAAAGGTGAATCTTGCCATGGCAAAATCAAGATATATTAATTTGCCTCTTGTGAGGTATCGCTCCAACTGTAGTAATTACTGTGTTATTATTATTTGGTGGTCTACCATTTAAGGTAAGTTTTGGATGGGAACAGATTGTATACTTAAACATTTCTTCAACAAAGACCTTACCAGGCAAAACCTGACATCCTATCCTACAGCAAGCTCCTCTTCATCTCCGTAGGCATTGGAAACTTCATAATATGAGCACAATTTGTTCCGTTCTCATAAAACAAAACACTCATTTAATGAATCATTTTTTTCTATATGAAGTAATATAAAATATGATAATGCATTTAATGCCGAAAAAACTAAATTTGTGCCAGATTTATTCCAAGAATTATATGGACATTATTTAGGATTGTGGTTCACAATCACCTTTTCTTCTAGTGAGGAATGAAATCACCAGGAATGCAAATTTGATTCATTGAAAACAAAAAAGAATCAAAATAATTAGTTTATTATTTATGATACATGCATGATTGTATGATCATTTTACAAATCATATGATCCATTTTTACCAGAAACCTATTGAGAGACTTTTGTTTTATTGTCTCTTGAAATTTGTTTTGAAAATGGGGCATAGCATTATCATTACATAAATGTTTAGCATGTATAGCCAGTCTTGTTAGGGTGATGCTTCTCAATATATAATGCAACAGACAACTGTAGTCTTCATCTCTTCTTCTGTTGTGGAATGAACCAACCTGGAATACGATTTAAATTTGTAGAAAAAAATCAATTAAAATAATTAGTTTATTCTTTATGACACATACCTGTCTTTTTTACTAGAACATTGTTGAGATTTGTTTTTGCCAACTCTTCTCCTCCACAACTTCTTCCTGTGAAACACAATGCAACTCCATAAGCTCTTCAAGAGTCAACTTTTCCTTGTTCTTGAGATAGTGCAAATCATTGATGTCGACTAATTGTATATGCATGATAGATCAGCTATGATGATTCCTCCTTATCGCTTTTGAATAATTTCACTTTTCATTTCTACGGTTATTTTTAATTTTCTTTTGGATATCTTCTGGATTTTTCTTTGGGGACAATTTTTAAACTAAAATATTATATGTGCACGAAAAGCCACAAATAGCATACCTGAACACAAGTTTGGACAAATGTGCGATAACTAGCAATGCTAAAGTGTTAGGGGAATTTGTGCTAAACACAAATGTAAGCAGCCTGTGCAATCACTGTGGGCATCCGCCTCTCCTAATCACTTGGTATACAAAATGTCGCTTGGCAAGCAAGTTATTCTTGGGCACAATATTTTTGCTCGTTATGCAAATTACTCACTATCCAAAGTGTTAGTTAAGCAAGGTATATCTGTACTTCTGTCAAACATCCCTATCCTATTCCTGTCCCTTCCTTGTTGCCCAACATTCTTCCCTCTATCACACCCCATCGCCATCAAAGCACTCTGCATCCATCTTCCCTGTCCCCTTTGGGCTTCTTCCAACAATTCCCTCTCCTCCCCCTCAACATACCCAGCACCTTCTCATTTGTTTTCCTTTCTGTCCACTTTACCTTCTCCATACCCATATTTCAAAAACCTACAATCTACTCCTTTCACCTTGCTTCAACAACCATGTTATCAATGATCCATATCAAAGTTTTCACTAGTCTTTTCTTAACTTCCTTATTTAGCATTCATGTATCAATTCCTTCCTTTTGTGATGGTTTCTTTGCCTATTGCAATTCTGTTTTTATATCCCTACTCCTGTGACCAACTTTTTAGATACATACTGTTCCATCTGCTGTAGTTTTTGCTCTTCTATTTTAATTTTCAATTTAGCATAATCAATAAACGTTTAGAAGTAAATTTTCCAAATTTTTAAACTTACTCATTTGAACTTTTTGTCTCTAATAGAGGTGTGCTGTATTCAAGTGGCTAGCTGCTGTCACTCTGGAACTCTCTAGTGAGCCAGGTAATCTCCAATGCCATCTTCGTCATATACTAGAGCCTGTGATTCGAGAGATTGAATACAAGCCCCAGCAGAATAGTGAACCAAAAAAATCTAAGGAAAGAAAGGAGCTTAGACGCTTGGCATATGAAGTGAGTGAATTGATAAAAGAGAAAGTTGGGATGGAAGCGTATGCCATGGCAGTGAGTGCCATAGAGAAGAGGCTCAGGGCTAGGCGAGTGGAACGCAAAAGGATCCGGGCACAAGAGGTGAGTGATGCTGTGGGCAGGGTCAGCCTTTGACCACTGCTCTGAATAAGTACTTGACCCAAATGTGTAATTATGTCAAATTTATGAATGAATAGTTACCACTCGGGTAGCATAGTGTGTGATCTTGTTGATGATCCAATGTCTTAGTATTGTAGCCATATTACAGACAAACCTTGTTTATTTTAAATTTCATGTGGAAGAAAAATTCACCCATTTTCAAAATAAATTAAGAACACTTTTGTACAGTTCCATATTTGAGCAATAATGAGCCCCTTTTTGACTTGGCCATTTTAATATAAATGACAAAGTCTGGGCATTAATTGGCTGATAGTGGTCTTCTTTCCTCTTAACTAAGCCATGAAATCTGTGCAACATATTTTTAAAACAATGGCCAAGCCAAGATAACCTGTTTTCAATCCAAAGGTTGGTTTGATAGGTGAGGAAAGAGTTTACCTGGTATTTAGCCCAATAATGTATGTGAAATGCACACATTGGGAGGAGGGGGGGTGCAGTTTCTTTCCATGTTCCACCTTTGGTTTCCCACGATGATCTGATACCCAGAAAATCACACAGATTTGGCGAAGGGCTGAGGGTCCCCAGGGGTGGGAATGAAACCCAGGCCCTAAGGCCAGCAGTCCAGTGCTCCCACTGGAATACCACATCCCCCAGATAGTGGAATAAAAGTTTATCATTGTTTCCTCTATGCCATTTAGATCCTTACCCTAATGTGCCTTTTTCTTCCATCTCTCATACCTCCATTGTCTCCATAAAAGTATGGGTCATGCTGCTTCTCAAACTGCATTGGGATTCTCTTAGTCGAAATTGCTCTCATAGAACTCAATTATGGAGTAGACACTTTTGGAAGGTGGTGGTCAGAAATCCTTGAAAACCAAGCATAATTAAGAGATTGGCAAGATAAAGAATGGACCTAAAATTCAGCTTGCAAACATGGGATTTATTATTTTACAAAAAAATGCTTTACAAAAAGTTGCTGAGAAATGAATGATTTATTTTCTTCATAGGAACATGAATGTTTACTCTCAAAATGTATATTAAAAACATACAGTGTGTTAGGTATTTCACAAGAAAGTAATGAATTGTTTGTCAAATCTGCATGTAAGTTGCATCAATTGATTGATTGAGTTAATTAGAGCAACCACTTGTTGCACTGCAAAGCAACTGCCTGTCACTACCAGTGCATCAGTACCCACAAGGCATTCATACAGGGAAGGCTGATAGATTTTGTTACTTTGTATTTATAGCTCATAAATGTCTCTCTTTGGTAGAAGATATTTGATGTAAACATACCAGTCGTTAATACTCCATAGACCCTGATAGTATGACTTGAGGTAAACCAAGTAATATGATTTAATTAAATGGCCATCAGCAATATTGCATTAAGTTTTATCATCCTTGATCACTATGTTCCACTCTTAATACAAGTCTGTGATCATTAAGCGTGGAACTTGGGGATCTTTCTTGATTCCATTACTTTTCAAACAGATCATTGGAAGCAATAGGTGACCGTAAACTTTCTAAGGTTAGCCCGGGGAAAACTCTCATTCATATAAAATTGAATGTACAGTAATCATAAATTTAATTGTAGTAATGTTTTAACTGTAGTTAGTTAAAATGGTTAAGTAGGATTTGATTTAAGGTCCAAAAGTTAATGTCTATTTACTCATCAAATTGGACATTATTTAATGAAATTTCTGTTAATTTTTACTCATATCAATTCATGTTTGGTGGTGGTGGTAAATGTAACCATATAAAATGCTGTGGAAAAGGCTACTCGGGTCTTCCACTGGATCAGTTTCTCCATCGATGGCACCATTTTGGAAAACAAATCGTTTTCCATCTTCAGGGCTCAATAGTCCTGAGGACTATTTTTCCAAAATGGCATCATTGATGGAGAAACTGACCCGGTGGAAGACCCAAGTAGCCTTTTCCATGGGAATTCACCGGGAAAGCACAAATATAAAATGCAACTCACCTAATTTGCCAAAGGCATTGTTGGACAATGCATATGGCCAATGGTAACCAAGGGACTAAATTGCTCTAGACAATTACTGTGGAAATCCTGAAATTATACTCTCGACTGTGGAGAGCTACCATAGAGTATTTATTGGCATACAGGATGAACACTTTTTCTCAAAGTGCAGCTAAAATATTTGGGGGTTCTTATGTAGTAGTCAAAACTATAGATTGGAATTTGTCTAAAACTTCTGGTTTATATCAATATGCATTTTTAAGACCCTAACAAGTGAATTTCACATGCCATTGGGCTGGGTAATGGGTGAACTCTACCGAGACCTACCAATCTGGCTTTTAGGTTAGTTAAAATATTTATGGTTTATATATATATATATATGTATATTTATGTATAAATGTATATGTACAAATAAATACGTGAATAATACTTTTTTTTTTCTGAATTGTAAAGTATGGTAGCAGATGTGGTCACATTTTATAACCAGTTTCTTTGTGTTGGTTAAACAACACTTTTTTTAAGCTATTCATATTTTCTCTGTGTATGATCATAATCACCTTTTTAGAAGTTCATTCGTTAAGATTTTACTTTTTATTTCAACATTGAATTGAAAATTTCTGTTTTTTAAATTAAATAATATTTGTGGTGATTTTCAGGCTGTAAATATGCCGGAGAAAGCAGCAAAGAGAAAAATTAAGAAGCAGTTGGTAAAGAAGCATATGAAAAAGAGAAAAATCAGCATAATCAAGGGTCGGGTATTGAAATAAAACTTGTATATTTTATAAAGTGACTTATTTATGAGACATTTTTGTAAAGTACATATGTTTGTGAATAAAATTTATTTTTAATTTTCTTGTTGTGTTTTCAATTTTTTCCCAAGGTACTTAGTTTGAAAATATGTGTAAGTTGGAAAGAACACCAACATTTAGAAGAATGAAGGAGGTCCCTTATGAAGGCAGACCTTCACTGACAAGACTAGGTTAGGATGGAGGGGGATGTGAGGGTTAGAGGGTAGGAGAAACAGAGTGGTAAAAGGGCAATGTGAGAGGAGGGAGCTAGATTTGTTTAGGAATGAGTAGGAGTAATTAAACCATCATGATTCTCCAATGTTTAAAGATGCATGGAAACAATGCAAAGCAATGACTGTTGTTGAAGAAAGGTGGAGAAATTGCCCTTATATGGCAAATTCCTGACACTCTTTAACTCTTAGTCAATCAGGTAAAGTATGTTGAGAGTGTAAATGCAAGAAAAAACTACTGAATCACAGCAGTTAGAATGAGTTAGCATCACAGCAGTTAGAATGAGAGCATGACCGAAACCAGAGCATTTTCTAGCTATAGGGCAGAACTGATATGAACTGTTAGGCAACTTTAAAGGTAATGAAATACAACAGGGTAGACGATTGGATTGGTGAATGAGATGCTCCTTAATTTTGGACAAAGTAACCCTCTCTCTGATGCTTTATGATTCAGATTAGGGAAGTGTACTCCAAATTTCCCAAATTAAAACTTTCTAATAGTTCCTCATTTTCAATTGATTTATTGTATTGCTTTGAATGGAATAGTCTCCTAAGGAGCCGTTTCTTCTCAATCTCAGTGGCAACAGGGTAATGTCCTTGCCTGCCAACCCAGAGGTTATGGGTACAATTCCCACCTAGGGCTTGGGTGCCCTCCATTAACTAACCTAAAAAAAAGTAAAACTTTTTCCTTGACTTTGCAAATGGTCACTTTCAGATGTGTCAATGGTATTGCAATGGGGTGATTCTACATCAGCCACCTTTAATTTGCAAACCTATCATACAAAATTAGTGGGTTTTACTACTAATAGGAAAAATTTGAAAGCTATGGGTACGTTTTGTAGACTAGTTCTGAAGCCTTTTCCTTTTGTGTACACCTTGATTTTACCATTTAATTTAAATGCTTCCCTCTAACATTGCCAGTGTGTTTGATTGCTTGAAGAGTGCTGCATCCAAAAATTTGTCGATTCTCTGCTCAGAAAGCATGGCATATCCTGCATTCATGTCGACACCTTTTTACTGGATTTGAGCCTTTTTCCATTGGCAAAGATGGTTCAGTCACACAATTATTTGCGATTGCTATCCATATTAGTGATCAACTTTTGACAAAAATTTGAAATTTAATGGTATTATGGATCCTTGGGCTTCGGCGGCGTCGACCTGATGAATCCATGCTGTTTAGTTTAGTTGATGGACAACTGTTTTGCCCCCAGTCCTGAAGATGCCTCCAGGACTGGGGGCGAAACAGTTGTCCATCAACTGAACTTTGAAACAGTAATTCCTGGAAACGGCATGGATTCATTAACGGTATTATCTTTAAAACTGCAGTTTCTTTCCTGTGCTTGTCTATGAATACATGACAAGATATGACTTTTTAATGCAAATAAGCTAGCTAGTATTTCATAGATTAAGACTGTGAATTTTAGGGAATATTTAGACATGTGAATTTAACTGTACCTTGAGCATCACCTGCAAAAATAGTAAAAGCATTTAAATAACCCAGTTACATTTTACAGGGTCTATCCCCAAAATAAATCTAAGAATAACAATTTATTGTAAATGAAAATACAAATTATTAAAATTCTTTAAAATAGTACCCTGTGCATTGACACCCCGATGCCTGTGCCTCTGCTAGTCATGGTATGCTTCTTGGAAGGTATCAATGGAAACCTCGTTTGGGCACCTCATCATGGCCTTTTTGGGATTATCCAGCACTCCAAAATGGTAGCCTTGGAAGCACCTTTTCATTATTAGAAACAAAAAGAATTCCAACCACCACAGAGTAGCTTGGGCAGCATTGCCATCTTGTTCCTGGTCATGAGGAAGGCAGTCCAGGATGGGTGCATTTTCGTTATCCTCCAGTTGGCAAAGATCTTCCTGATGAATTGCACTCTTTCTCACAGCCTTTGAGGACTTCCACGTAAAGCTTACCATTCACTATTAGTCCCTGAGTCAGTGGTTATTAGTATATAACGCATTTTGAGTTGAAAAAAAAATGACTACTCAAGGCCCGACATTCAATGTCATCTTTACTTAAAGATGAAGTTGAACACTGAATGACAGGAAAGATGACCCGACAGTAAAATTTTACTACATTTAATAGGAATTGATGATACGAGTGTGTAATCCCAGGAGGATTGTTGGAGATGGTGCAAATCAATGGTTATGGACCATGTACCAGAACAACTGACATTGCTGGGCAAGTGCAAATGAGTGTATGCCGTTTTACATCCCACTTTCTGTCTCCCCAGTGGATGTGCCAATCTATCTCGTCCCCCACCTTTGGACATTCTCTTGTTAAGTATTTCATCTCCGTTGACTCAGCCTATGGACACCACACAGGAGAGCTAAGGACAAGGATAATGAATGTAAACATTTCACAAATCACAATATGCAGGTTAGAATCCTCATTGCAGCTAGCACCCCCTTCCACACACTATATATTTCACTAGTTTATACCCCACCCTTGCTGGGTGTGTCCCAGGTTATTCAACAATAAGACAAGATACTCAGCTGTCCAGGGTAGTCACACAGATACATCCAGCTTCAATTATATGTCGAGCAACTCCTGCTAACCAGGAACTTACTTTCCTGCACAACATTCCCCCACTGAGCACTCACACCAATGGCTCTCTCCACCTTTGTGTTTGGCTGTGTAATCCATGCCGCTCCTGTGAGACAGTGGACAGAGGCGAAGATTATGAGGCCTTTGAAGATTTGCAAGGTCCTAGGTTTATTTTTAAAGCAGTCAATTTCCATATGGTCATGTCATAATATGCTCTGCCATTCTTTTAAAAACCCTGGAGTTTTTGGTAATTTCATTGTGGATTCAACTGGCTGTTTGTCATACTGAGTTAGATTTAGCATCTTCAGTACAAACTGGAGTACTTGAACTTATTTCATGGAGGACACTTTTGATGAGTATAAAGGAAAAAAATTTCTAATGTGATTCATCCAAATATTCAAAACCTGAGAATTTGGAATGCTATTTTCAGATCTTTTACTAAAAAGGCAAACATTCCAAATTTTTCAGGCAAAAAAGGAAAAGTAGTCAATAGCTTATCCATAATTATATAAAATACTTACTGTGCATATCTGAATACTTGTTTTTCTGTAAATATATGGGATATTTCCCTGATATTTTACTGCTGTCTCCTGCACCCCCTCTTCCATGCTGAACTTTATCATGAGGCTTTTCATAATATGTCTCTCTCCATGTTATTGTCACAACAATCATACTACATAATACCTCACAAACATTGAAAGGAATAGATTTAAAAAAAAAGCTATAGGCAACAGAACAGTCACTGGTACAAAGGATTTCTCAAGGGTTTTATTTAATTTAAAATTTTATGCAAGCAAAGTTTGCTGATACAAACTTTGTATAACCATTCACACCGATTGCACTAATAATTTGATCTAATGTTAAATTCATACAAATTCACTGGTTCTAAAATACATCAGCAGTCTCAATACCATTAAAAATAATTGTCGGCAATAGGTTAACTCTTGCCTGCCGAACTATGTGCAATAAAACTGCCAGGTATTCAAGTTCTGCATGTAATAGTATTTACACAGGATAACTTCTTATATGCACACTCACTCTGCTATGGCTCACATTATAACTACCTTTAATAGGTAGTATTATTTACAGGAATGTACAGGACACATTATGCGCCCAACTACAACATGGTGGCAGTTGTAAAAACAGCTGATTATTTATAGACAACCGTCTCAACAGCTAGGGTCACATAAAATAACAAATTTCATCTGGTTCAAAATCAACAACTCAGTAGTGACCCGTTTTTCTCTGATATCAGAGTGGAGATTCTATTTAATGGATGAGGCAACCAACACTGTTGCTCGTTGTACCTGGTTCCCAATAGCATGTATTGGAGCTGGAAAAGACATACAAAATCCCTAATACTTTTCATAGGGACTATTTCTGAAAACATGCACAATCTTAATTGTGGGTAAAATGGGTAAAATGGGTAAAAAGAGATAAAACACATGGAGTAGAAAAGGACAAAACGAAACCATTTTCATTTCATATTCCTTGGTATTTTTAGGTCCCTTTTGATATAAGCTTTGGTTTACAATATGCAATGTCATAATAATAATAATATAAACATTTGTTTTTCAAATCTTTCAAGGCAAGCTAAGGTGAGTTTTTAAAGCGTGGCTCTTGGGAGTTTTAAAATACATACAACTTTCAATATGTACAAAACTAAGAACAAACATTTAACAAAAAATAGGTGATACAATTGATTAAAAAATATGAAATTGCTCACAAGCAAGTAGTTTAAAAGTATATATCTGATGGGATTCACTCAATCCATTAAAAGACATAAAATAGTGAAACAAGAGGGATTCTCAAAACAAAGAATATCTTTGGCATACCAACCACATATATTCTAAATGGTTCGTCACAAGAAGAAGAGCACTTTCAGAGCCAAGACGGTCGGTTGATGGCATCAAAGGCATGAGGGTAGCCACCACCAGTACTGGGATAAGAGGGGGGAGGAGGCAGGGAAGGGGCCGCACCCCTCAGTAATAGCAGCTCCTCCCCCCGAGGTGCCCCATGCAAGTGGTGCCCATGGTGGTGGTGGTACTGGTGCTGCTGCTGCTGGTGGTGGTAAATAGGGTCAAATGGTGCAGGCCCACCTGTCGCCATCATGAGGCCACCAACACCTGCTGTCCCACCCTCCCGTGGCTGTGCACCCCCCCCCTGTTGTTGCTGGAAGGCCACTATGGGGCCACTGCCCCCCGAGGAGGAGGGCCCATTGTTGCCAGCTAGGGGGGGCAAGGGGGAGAGTGACGGTGGGTGATTATGGAAGGAGGGTGAGGTGGGGGGCGAGGAGGAAAGGGGAGGCGCCAGGGGGGGCGAAGGGGAGGGGGCAAACTGTGGTTTGGTGTCCAAATGGTGGTGCGTGGGAGGGGATGTGGTGGTGTGGTAGTGGTGTGGGTAGTGTGGCGACAAGGGGAAGGGGTATGACGGCAGGGCAGAGCCAACAGCTGGGGGGCTCCCCGCCTGCTGCTGGGCTGTCGGTGGGGACTTGACCATGCCTGAGGCATCCACATAGTAGCCCGAGCCTGGTGGGAGCGGCGTGGGGAGGTAGTGGTGGTGGTGGTGGTGATGGCGGGGGGGGAAATCCTTGTCAAAAGCAAGGCCAGCTGTAAATTCAAAGGCACTGCTGGGCTGTCGTGGCTGGAGTCCCGCCACCACCGTCTCAGGACTCTTCCTGAACTGCTGAAACCCAGATGAGGGACCCTCTGAGGGGGCGGGTGGCCTCGAGGGCCCCTTCGCCGCTTTGGACTTTTTGGCCCCCTTTGCTTTGGTGGTGCGCGAGGCTGGAGATGGTGGTGTTGGGGGTACCACTACACTGCCTGTCAGGTCGAGGACCCTCCGCTGGTGCTCGGCCACCTCTCGGTATGAGACTGTGGGCTCCACCGGTCGCGATGGGGAGCTGGGCCTCGGCTCGGGAGAAAGAGTGGGGTGGGTGTGATGCAAGACACTTCGTAATGGCTCGCGCTTTTCTGCGTGCTGTGAGTGATGAGGCTGGGATAATTCTGAATGATGATGGTAAGGCATGGGGAGCCCCTGGAAGCCCTGAAAATGAACAGGGAGACAGGACATATTAACTTGGCGCTCAAATTAATATGTTCTCCTATAAGAACACATGTGTACACAAAATTTCACACTTTTCATTGGAATGAGAAATCTCTCCAATGAGCTACTTTTGTGACGGAGGGGAATGAACAAGGAGGTAAAGGCCTAATGACCACCTCCTTCTCTGATCTATGCACTACTCACTGAACATAGGGCATGACTGAAGGGTGAGACATTTTGCATTTGATCCGTGGAATATAAATCTTATTTTTGGTTGATATCATGAAATATCCCCACAAAAAACTAGCAGCTAAACAGGATGCTCTTGCCCAAATATTCCTAGAATTAAAAATTCAAAGTTGGTATTTCTGCAATACTTTTGTTAGCAGATTAGTTGATTCAGCAGTAGTCATTTTCATGACACAAATGTTTAAATTGCATGATTTTCATGTTAAGAATGTCTACCAGTTTCATACATGAGGTCTGTCCAGAAAGGGTCCAGCCATGTGATATTTTGAGAAAAATAGCCCAACTGGAACAATGAGGCCTTATTTCACTTCTAAGTACTCCTCTAGGGACCTTACACCCTTATCCCAGCATCTCTCCCACTTTTCAAAACAATCAGCAGTCCTTTTTCAAAATGATCATCAGTTGCCTCAATGCATTCTTCTTTATCTCATCAACTGACTGTTGGTGAGATAAAGTTCTCTGCTGCCTTTGAATCAGAGCTCACTGCTTCAGTATGCCTCACAACTCTTTGGATATTGGTTCTCCTCTTCAACATTCCAACCCACCCACAGCTTCCCTTAATCTTAGGCAATTCATTATCCTGGCATCATCTTAACAAGGTCAGTGATAATCACTTTCACCTTCTCACAAATGATATTCGTTAAATATTTGTGGATACTGATAGATATATCATGAGGATAAACATGGGTTGTATATGCATTTCAATGCACTTGGAACAGGGTGCAAGAGAAAATATTACATACTGTGCAAGAACATCTAATTCGTTAGGCCAACCTCTACAAAATGCCTAAAAGATCCCAGAAGGGAACGACTGAAATTACTTGAATTCCAAGCAGGACAAATTTTTCTGTATGAGTGGCCACATGGGACTCTGCTGGCCAGCTAGTGAAGCATACAGTGTCAGAGCACCACATCAATTTTAAAGGGGCTAAAATTCTGGCACAGGAAAACTGATACTTCCCCAGAATAATCAGAGAATGGGTAGAAAGAAAAAATAACCCTAACAATTTCAACCTAGGAAACGGAAATATTCTCTTCTCAACAAGAAAGAGAACATCTCAAGTAACGATCAACCAGAGAGCTACCGTGGACTATGACAATGGATCTCCTTTTACCTGAAGATATCTCTGAGAATGGAGTCAAAAATCTTGCCAAGGGGGTCAGCTTACATGGCCAAACATTTAAGAAGAACATGTTCAAGAACTTATTAACATTAAAAAAAATCTTTTATTGCGTGTGTTTAAGTGTCTATTGCATCAATACCATGATACATTACCTCCAACTAAATCACCAGCACCAATGCTCTCATTGTACATTACAACCCCTTATGACTTACAAATAAATGAAACTAAGATACTAACTGGTTGTGACTGTGACTGGAGATGTGCATGAGGATATCCGGCTAGACCACCTTGTGCCACATAGGGTGGTGGTGAGGAAGGCAAAACTAAGCCACCAGCAGCAGCAGCACGCTGTCCCATTGCGGTCTGGTCTAATGGGTGATGTGAAGATCGGCTTGCTGGAGAAGAACACACTGGTGCTACAAGTACTGATGTACCCGCAACTTCCTGGGTCTCGGTTGAGCCAGTTGCAGTAGAGGAGACAGCTGCACTGACGTACAATCGTTTCTTCACAGGAAAGGAGGTAGATGTCGCACTGTCAGGAAAGGGGGAGGAGGGCGTCGTGGACAAAGGTGGGCCATAAAGAGTGGCAACAGATGAAGAGACGGGTGGATAAATGACAGGTAACGGGTATGTGGGCGAAGATGGCATGCCCCCCGAAACAGTGGAGAAGATAACACTTGGTGTGGTCGTTGGATATTCTTTGGGCATCGTGGGTGAGACAGATTGTGGGGGTGAGGGCGATGAGGAATGAGCCAGGGGCGGAGACATGGTCGGGTGTTGGTGCTGGGCTCGAGCTGCAACCTCCCGATACTGGTCTGTCAGAGGTTTGCTTGTGTCATAGAACTGCATGTCGGAGGACGATGAGGGGAGGGGTGCAGGGGGAGCATGGGGGAGGGAAGGTGGTGTGTGAGTGGGGCTCTGCTCCTCACCACCACCACTGCTGCCCACTGACCCCACTGACTTCTGGGAGGTGTCCTGGTAGAACCCCACACGAATGGTCCCATTGACTGGGGGAAAGGGGATTGCCTGGGGAGGTGCAGTGATGGATGATGAGGGGGAGTGAGAGGGCAGTTCGACCAGCCTTGGGGAGAGTGCAGGGTCGACCCCATCAGGACTGAAGGCAGAGGAGAGGTCAGAGACGTTGCTGCTGCCAGTGCTCACGTGCCTCTGCCTGCCCGAGTGAGGGGTCGCTGAGGGGGAGGGGGGCTCGGGGTCTCCCTTCCCTGGGTCCTCTTCTGGCTGCTGAGGCTTCTTGGGGTCTTCCAGCACCTTGGGTTCCTCTGTCTTCTGCTGGGTCAATCTCTCTGCATCTTCTTGCACACCCTTCATCTCTTCGGGCCCCTTCTTGCGTGGGCCCTGCCCCTTGGGTGCACCAAAGGCTTTGAACCATGCACTTAGATTGGGAGTTGGGCAGGTAATCTTTTCCTCTTTTATGCTCTCAGGGACCTCTGCTTTCACTTCTTCCGGCTTCTCCTTGCACGTGCTCCTACCGATGGGCACCACAACCTTCTCCTCTTCCTCCCCTTCCTCAGCTCCATCATCAGATTCCTTTTTGGCCACCTCTCCAAATGCTATGTCTCCCCTTAGGACAGAACCAAGACTGAGTTTAGGAGTAGCCTCTAGTGGTTTTGCAGAAGGCACTTCTACAATACTCCGAGTGCCCACCAATCCACTCGCTCCTGTCGAACCATCTGTCTCCAAAGCATTTGTGCGACCCTGCTTGAGGAGGTTTCCTTTGCTCTTCCCTGGCTGCAACCTCTCGATAATGGTCCTCTTTGGAACGGCGCCAGTAGTGGTGGAACCTTGGTTCGGCTTCCTCTTATCAATCCTCAAACATTTCTTATCCACTGCACCACCAGAGGGAGGGGGCACCACCTCCTTCTTGTTGCTATCCTTTGGCTGCACTGTATCACCCACAATCGGAGGATCGCCCATGCGAAGACTACGTCGGTAATCACTCTCAATGCCTTTCCCAACATGTTCAAATTCCTCAGCATTCAAAACATGAGAGGGTGAATTACTGGCAGACGAGAACTCTGAGAAGCGTGGAGTATCATCCAACCACTTATTGATATCCTGTAATGAATGAAGTGCTCATTTCAATCATTTACAAAAACTGATATACTGATTCAAGCACTATAGAAACTGGAGTATCATGAACACTCCAAAACACCTACACGTCATTTTGAGAACATCAAAATGAAGAAAAATACCACACTACAGTGGAAACCTAATAAAGAAAAAGTATGGCATGTAAAAATAACCTTGCTATAATGAGTAATACCCATGGAACAGTTTATTGCCAAATGATTTACGTGAAAATAAATTAGTAATGTTTAGTCTGTTATGATGCATTATTCAACATCTGCATAAAAAAGTATAACATAAAACTGTATCTTTAGTTTATTGCTAAGGGCACAATATTTAGACCATCTCGGGCAGCCAGATCTTTGTGGCTCATTTGTTTTCTACGGGGCAGCATTTCAGTTAGCTCATGGTAACATCATCACCCATAAATGGATCTAAATTGAAAGTCTGGACATCATAGAATCTGCCATACTTTGACAGGATGATTTTTTTGACCAAGATTAGCTCCTTGAAAAGGTATTTAACACAATATATAACACCAGCATAAGTAGAAACCTAATTAAGATCAAAGTGAGTACATCAGGAGCAGACAAAATATTTTGATCGCCAAACCAAAACCAAGCACAAGGCTACCCAGTACTCAACAATGGGTTATTTGGCGGATTTGCACCTCTACTAAGGCTTTCATCATTATTATTATAGAGTCATCATTATATGTTTTTCCTCCCGATTCCTAACAAAAAATTATGGCTCGTCACAACCCTTCTCTGTAACACAATCTTCTAATCCTTCAGCATATTATTCATTACTTCATGTCAGAATGTGGACAACCAAAACTAATCAATAAAATACCAAAGTTATAGAAGATAAGGGTACAGAAAAGGGGTGTAATGAGACAATGAGAACATTATCGACAAGAAAAATTGAAAATTGTTTGATATCAGTATAAAATACACCAGAAGGTATACAATAACAAAATGATATGGTTTGCATCAACTATCCTTAAAAATTTTAATCATTGATATCAACATAATAATGGCAATTACAGGAGGACAACTGATTAAAAACATGAAAGAAAAAATAACGACATAACAAGCAAACAGCATTACAATAATATGCATTTGGAGACTTATTGATATAAATTACAGATTCAGGTGTAATGTTGTGGAATCATTCCATAATAACGGAGATGAAAATTCTTGCAATTTTCTACTTAATAAAGCTTTATTTTTGGGTATTTTTGATGCACTACATCATTTTCAAGTGATGCTACCTTTCAAGAAGAGTTTTTGCCTCCGTAATAACGACTTATAGATAGTTTTGAAATTTAATTGAAAATACTCATCTCAATTTTTTTGAGTTATAATTTCAGTTAATGAAGCATAATACTTTTGGCACATCCATACCCTATGCCAATTATCGAAACTGAGAAGAAAAACTGCAAGTATAAAAACATCATATGATGTCACACATGTAATGCACATATCTTGCTTTGAGAAATCTGATCACAGCCTTAATTTCAAGTGACAGCATTTTCGAAAATGGACTTTCCCTTCCCTCGCATTGCACGACATATAGCCAACCCTCCCCTTCCAAGATAATGGTATATAAGCATATAGTATACTAAGGATGATATCTGTAACTAACTTAAAGATATTTCACGTCAAAGAAACCCATTCATGTAATACAGATTTTTACTAAAATTTACAAAGTTTTCGAGTACTTTTAAATAACTCCCTTCTGCCCTCTCCTCCCTTAACCCCCCTTACATGATGTCACACTTAGCACAGGTGAGTGACACAAAATTTTTCAATTCCTAAAAATTCTATATACAGTGGAAACTGCTATAACTTTTAACTTCAATGTGGATCCCTTCCACCACATCATGCCTGAAAGTGTGAATCTTGATCACTAACTCACAAGTTAAAGGACAGGAAAATATGCCAAAACAATCATAATGGACAAGACTCTTGAAGTACAAAGTAAATTTTAATCTATCAGACAATACTACAAATAAAATTTCCCAAGAAGGGGTGAGTTCAAAGAAATAATTCACCATTTATGCATAGATAATGTTATAACATTTGTCTTGATTGGCAATCCAGATAAGAAATCCCTTGCATTACTCACTCCACTCAGCAGGATACCAAATCAAAATAGTGAACTTGCCACAGAACACTTAAAGCATTTGCCAGGGGATTTACCTTGAGGGTTTGCTCAGTGGCTTCCGCAAGAGCATTGATGGCTGCTGCATTTCGAACCACACCAGGAGTCTGCTTCCTCGGCTTACTCTTGCCCTTCTTGATGCCCGCTGCCGAGTCCCTCTTCCTCACTTTGACCTCGGCTGCTGCTGCAGCCCCCCCACCCTCTTCCTCCTCATCGGCCTCTCCGTCCTCCTCAGTGCCCACCGATGAGCACACAACCTTCTCGCCCACCCCCTCCTCCTTCACCGCCGCCCCCTCCTCCACCACTCCACCGCCCCCACCCCCTCCTTTCTTCCTCTTCTTGCGGTGGCTACCGCCATGCTTGCCCCCTCCCCCCTCGGCCGCGGCCGCCTGCGCCTCACCCGCCCCCCTTGCCTCATTCTCCTTGTCCGCCCTCCCGCCCCTCTTCCCCTCCGTCCCCCGCCGCCGCCCTTCCCCCTCCCCCCCTCGACGCCTCCTCTCCTCCTCCTCGCGACGCTCCTCCCGCCTCTCCGCCACCGCCATCTCCCGCTCCTTGCTCGCCACACGCTCCTCCGCCCCCAAGACATCGCCACTGCCCACCTCCGCATCACCCTCTGCCTCCTCCTCTTCCTCATCGTCATCGACCACCCCACGAGGCCACAAGCGCCCTGATCTGCTTCTCTTGCCGCCCTCTGCCATGGTGCCCCCCTTGCCCCTCTTCCTTCTCCGTCCTGCCCCTGCCTTTGCACCACTCCCCCGGTCACCAACTGCTTCCCCCTCACCCTCCACCTCCTCCTCCACCGGTTTCTTAGGTGAAGAGTGCACCACCTCACTCTCCTCCTCCTCCTCACCTCCAACGGCACCTCCCTCTGCTCCAGGGAGGGACCCTGGGACGGCACCAGCCGGTGGGGGGAATTCCACCACGGCCCCACCTTCCTCAGAGGAGAGGTCTGACTCTAGGTAGCGGTCAGCTGCACGCTGAAACACCTCGCGCAGGTTCTCAACCATTTCAGTGTACTCTGTACCAAAGATAAACACCGATATATTACTTACTTATTATAGAAAATCTAAACAAAAATATCAGAAAAACAATGCACTGATGTTCTTCACTCTATACTGGTATTTATAAACCTGTTATGGTATCCAAATTTGATTCCTTAAGGTAAAAAAAGACCATAGGAGTAAAATTAACAATAGAGTGGAATATAACTGATGAAAGTGCCATTTGTTTCTCAACTCCTTTTGGCATTGTCTTGAGAAAGAGATGTTACCTGTTTACACAAAAGGGTGACAAAAAACTCCTTCCAAATATCAGCTAATTTTTTTTGTACAAATTTTAGCCAAGGTTTGCGGATCAGTAATTAATGAGCAAATAAATGCGTACTTTGAGATCAACAACTTTACTCCCTTTCATTATGGATTTGGCTCAGACATATCAGTGGCAACAACTACAGATGTACTGCGTGAGGCTTTTCAAGAATGCTCGTATACAGCTTAGCCCAGCACCACCCGGAAAGAGGCTTGCTTGTGTCTCCAATTATTTCTCAAAAAATTATACTACAGTGGCATTTAAGGCTCTTCCCATGGATTAATACATCATACCTCCCTAAGCAGACCATGCTCTCAACCACTGTCTTCTGTTTAATTACACTCTTTTTGTTTCTATCCTCATGCCTTTCCTTCTGCAAGTTTGCAACTAAAAAAATCAATTATTTGCATAGTTAAGGTATTCCATCCATGACACGTGACCACTGGCTTTAAATTATATCGTACCTGCTTCCCCAACATTGTCTGAAACCTTTTAGAGGTTATTATATGAGCACCAAAGGAATTTATGAAGCATGGCTAATATTACTATTTTTATTCTAATTCTCTGTAAGGAGCCTTGCTTACTGCTGAATTTTTCAAATGGTCCCTAGTCCATATTTTAATTTTATTTGGAGTTTTTGCTTCATTTAGTGCCCTAACTGTAAGCTTCTGCCATCCAAATTTTCATCCACTTGGGTTCTAGAGAAACCCAGGCCAGGTCAAAGGTGAAGCCCAACTATCAACGTACGTCCAAATGGTACAATCATAACTGTCAGGTTTTATGACAATTGACATATTGTTTTTCTGTAGCCCACATTATGAAAATTTCCAGTTCAAGGTCACGCTACTCCCCTTCATCCCTCACCTTCCAACGTTTGAAGTCTGGTATGTATACCACAGTCCACTGGGAAATTTAGTAATTTTTTGCAAATTTCATGAGACATTACAAAAAATATTTACTCTAAACCATTAGCATTTCATTTCTGTCACAAAACAACACCCGTAATGTTTTATTGCTCAAACTGGTCAAAGAACTTGTCTTTATTGGATTATTTACATTGAGAAAAGGAAAAATTTATGAAACATGAGAATAAAAACAGAAACAAGGAGATAATAAACAATATTACAAATATTAATAGCTGGAGATTCACATTTTCAGTTCTTCATCGAATAACCCATCCAAAATGTAAGACAATCTGCCCTGTAATAGTGTACACACTTTTGTTTTAAGAGTAATGGGGGTAAACAATAGAGCTAATTGATTTTATAAGTATATTTCAAATTTGGGAAGTAGAATGTGGAGGACCTTGCAAAGTAAAGGCTATGTTTTGCACATTTAGATGGATCTTCTCTTTGTTGCAGCAACTCAAAAGTGGGAGATTTTCTGGGTTCTCCTAATTATTAGGAGACTTAAAAAAAGTTTTTGTTGGCCGATGCTAACTCCTCTTGTGTCAATGAGGCTAGCACAGGGAATTCACTATCTCCTTAATCTTGTCCTTGAGGAAAGTTTCATCTGTTGAAGTCAACCAATTCTGTGTGTGTGCTAGATAAGCCATGCTCTGACCTCATTCTCACTTTTCAACAAATTTACTTTTCATTTCTATCATTATTTTTATTCTCTTATGCATGTTGCATAAAAGAATAAAAATTGGCAGATTGTAAAGGCAATGCATTTACAGTAGTTATCCTCATAGACAAGATTAAGGTGATAGATTCTTCAAAGAGAGAGACCAGAATATCTACTAAAAAATATTGAAAGGTTGCTCCTTACATAGAAAAATGAAAATCAATTGCAATGTGGCACCTATTAATGAGAATATCATTTGTGAGAAGGCAAAAGGGATTTTCAATAACTTCGCTAAGAAGACATCAGGATCACCAACGGTAAAAGGAGTATTTAAAGGAGACTATAAGTAAATTGTGATTTTAGGAGAAGATCCACAGTATTGTGAGGTTTGGTGAAGCAGCGAACTTTGACTCAAAAGCAGCAGAGAACTCCACCAGTGACTTCAAGAAGCAAGTAGGCTCAAATGGTTTTCTGCCGCAAAAGGTTTTTAATTGTGATGAGATGGTTTCTTCTGGAAAAATATGCTGAAGTAAATCTTTATGACAACAGAGGAGAATGCATTGCCCGGATACAAGACCATTAAAGATAGTTATGGAGTATTAAGTCCAAAATAGGAGGCTTAATACGATTTATTTTCAGCAAACTGAGTTTGCATTTCAGTTTGGTTCATTCCACCATACAAGAAAACATGAATTTTTTTTTTTAGGTAATCTACCGGTTAAGGTAGGTTTTTGGATGGACCCAACTATCAAATAAACATTTTGTGACTCCCCACCTAGCAAACTAATCTATATCAGGTCCCTCTTCATCTCGGTGTACTTCTTTCCTCCCTTCATCTCGTCCAACATCCCTATCCTGTTCCTACCCTTACCTCGCTTGCCCAACATTCTTCCCTCTATTACCCTCTTCAACATTCCACTACCGCTCAATACGCCCTTCATCCATTTTTCCTGCCTCCATAGGATTTCTCTCAACAAACCCCTCTCCTCCCCCACCATTTCTAGTACTTCCTCATTTGTTTTCCTTTTGGTCCATTTCACCTTTTCCATTCTTCTCCACACCCACATTTCAAAAGCCTCCAATCTACGTCTATCCTCCTGCTTCAGCGACCACGTTTCCGCGCCGTACATAGCTACGCTCCATATCAGAGTTTTTAAGAGTCTTGTCTTAACATCCCTACTCAACGTCCCCGTCATCAACTCCCTCCTCCTTGAGAAAGCCTCCTTGCCTAGCGCAATTCTTCTCCTTACGTCCCTACCACTTTGACCGTGTTGGTCCAAAACACTTCCGAGATATGTAAACTGTTCTACCTGCTCTATTTTTTCCCCGCCTATTTTAATATTTATCTTAGCCTTTTTCTTTCTGGAAAATCGCATAACCTTTGTTTTACTAATATTGATTCTCATCCCATATTTATCGCACTGAACCTCCAATTCACTCAACAATGCTTGCAACCCCTTGGCTGACTGAGCAACTAATGCTTGGTCATCAGCAAACCTAACCGATTTTACGAATTCCCCTCCGACTTTCATTCCTACCTCCAGTTCTTCCCATGCCTCTTTAATCATTTCCTCTACATATACGTTGAACAGTACCGGTGACAATGGGCAACCCTGCCTTACACCTCTTCCTAACACTGCCCATCCGGCCTCTCCGTTCCCCACTCGCACCTGAGCAGTCTGAGACATGTACAGGTTGCGGATCAGTCTCCTGTCCCTCCAATCCATTCCTATTTTCTGCAATACACGCATTAATTTTTCCCAATTCACTCTATCAAACGCTTTTTCGAAATCTACAAAACAGGCAAAAACGTCCTGATTGTATTCTATATTCCTCTCGACTAGTGATCTCATTACTGCAATGGCATCACGCGTACCTCTTCCTTTCCTGAACCCAAACTGATCATCCCCTAAGTAATCATTTGCCTTACTCTCTATCCTTTTGTTGATGATCCTGAGAATAACTTTAGCTGCGTGGGATATCAAACTTATTGTTCTGTAATCCTCACATGACGAAGCCTTTGCAAACATGAAAACATGAATATGATCCACAATCCTAAACAATGTATATATAATATTACTTGGATAACCCTGACACATAACTTAAGTTTGGCAGGAAGAAATTAATTATCGTATTTTAATTTAATTTATAGGGGAAAAATTGTTTCCCTTAATGAGTGTATTACATTATGAGTAAAATTCTGTAAGGAATCATGCTCATGCATGATTCGTTCCAGGACCTTGCTCATGTGATGAGGTTTCACACATACATACACTACTGTATTTGATGGCACATAAGATGCACCTTCATTTCAATAGATTACCTGCAAGAAATAGCTTTTAAAAGTCAGCACGAAGCAAGACACCACACCAACTTAAGTTATTGTTTCTATTAGTTCTTACATATCAAAATTGAAATAGATGCCACCATAAATGACTTAATTACATGACATAATTTACTGGCATTTTCTGTGGCATAATTGTGTTTGGGTGCATTATTAAGCCATGTCTTTTCATGGAGTTGTAACACCAATCTTCAGATCCTGATAAGTTTCAAATCCCTCATTTTCCTGCCAATCCCCTGGTCTCATCATTAATTATTATTTTTGTTGATACTTACCTGTGAATTCCTCTTTATCTACCACTCACTTTCTATAGCACTGTTAATTTCAGGCCATCATAGAGATTGGCATCAAAGGTTATATTTTGGTTTCTTAATGGTCTTCAGTTGATATTCGTGCGTATAACAGGTCATCTTTGATAAACAAAATATTCATTTTCATCAACAAAACTTTACCATTCAAACACATGCCACAATGAGGGTGAACAATATCCATGTAAATACCCAAAGATTAAGCCTATACCAAGTGAGCCCACAGTACTGCTTAAGCAAAATATATGATACCCTTCCCATACCAATAAAATGCTTAAATTATTTAAAACTTTAGAAAGAATCTAAAAAGTAATTAACAAATCAAACTTTTCATTCAAGGGAAGAATTCTTGAACAGAATAATTCAATTTTGAAAATTGATTAATTTTATTGAAAACCATCCGTGAACTTTAATATAATGCTGTGTATCATGCGTATTACAATTACGTACAACAGATCCTTGGACTAAATAAATTGATTGTAATATTAATATATTACGTAAAGCTTTGTCTATTAGATTCTTAAATGTCACAGCTTCTATATTGGCCTGTAGCTAACCATTATGAATAATAAAGCATTATTTTTTTTCCAGTAGATGGTAGACCAAAATATCTTGCTGCTGCTCTGTTTCCATGCTCCTTAGTGGTCCAACATTTTTAGTTTAAATAGAATTGAATCACTTACCAAAGGTGTCTTAAATGTTGCTCAATATGTTATAAAGGTATTGTATATTGACTTTTGTATATTGTTTGTCCTTGCCTTGACAACATAGACTGTGTCTATGACATTTAATTTTAAATATATATATTATTATAATCAAAGTGAACACATCATTCTGCCTAAACTTACCATTATCAGAGCCATTGTACTTCCGGCAGTTTTCAACGATCAACATGAAGTCAGCTTTGAAATGTGAAAAAGTTAGATAATCTCCAGCCTCTAACTTTTCCTCCATTCTTCGAAGGTGCATAGGCTTCCGGACCACAGCATAATACCTTGGAGCCCACTCTTCATCCACAGGGTCCGCAAAAGGCCAGGCATCCTCGTGTGACTTCACCCGCTCTAATATTTTATGCAGCCCAGTCTGCAGGTCTTCATCAGACTGACGAAACCTCCTATAGTAAAATTAATGCTTCATTATCACCCATCATTTTACTATTATTCTATGGGGTAGTGGGGCACCCTAGTGGGCGAAGAGCATTGACCTCCTGCTTGGTTTAGAATACAGGTGCTGCATTTGCACACCTTCAGCTTCTCCTTAGCAGACCTTAGAGTAGCCAGGCACTTTGAAAAGCAAGGCATTGCGGACTAAATGATGGAAAAAAAGGCTAGCAAAGAAGACTGAAATTCAGGGACAGTTAACCATGTTTGGGTATGCTCATTGCCTGACTTAGGTTTCATTTTAATCGCTCCCTACTTACAAGATATTACTTCATCCATCCCCAGCACTATAACCAGACTGGAAACATAAGCATTTGGTTTAATCAGTTTTGTAGCCCATGTCCCATTTTAATCAAGTGGGGGCATATTCTTTCACTGTCACCGACCAGATACAAGCTAGTTGTGTGACTGGGCAACCCTCAAGGGGATCAAATGAAGTTCAATCTAAAAATTAATGGAACGCTGGTGGTGAATATTTGCATATATGCAAAGTACAGTGAGGACATTATGTCAAAACTTGTGTCTTTCTTTTTGTCCTCACTCGTGTTTTTAAACTTATCGCTGGTAGTTCTGCCATAGCTGGAGCAGAACAGCAATTTTGGAGATGCTCTTAGGGACTCCAGATCTTATACCACTGGGAGAGGCCATTGAGTCAGAGTGAAACACAAAACATTGTTACACATTATGGGTGGAAAAAATAACTAGCTGAGAAATTGGGGAATATATGGAAATATTTTATTTGACATTAGTTAAACTCCCAGGTATACCCTTGAGCTACGGCTAGAATGAGAATACAGTGCAATGAGTTCATGCTGTCAGGAGGGATTAAAATATTGTTTTTAAAAACCCTGGGTAAACTGTTTCATTCTCCTTAGAAAATAAGCAACCCTGAATCAGGAAATTTGTTGATCCTTGGCCAACAATGTTTCTTAAGGGGCCTCATGTTCTCTTCAGTTACTTTCTCCGCTACTCTGAAATAATCACATGCCTCTGTCTCCACAGATTGTGCACCAACAACTTGTTATGCAGCTCTGCGGCATTTTTGTGTTGGCTGAAGGTGATACTTTTCTGCTCAACTTGGTGCTCTTATGCTTCTGATCATGGGTCAGTTGCAAATAATTTATGAGACAATAAACGCTGATTATCAATGCAAAAAACATTCAATCATCCAAAAAATACTGTCATTGAATAGGTTTTGTTTAGTCTCCCATAACATAAGAGAGGAATAGTAGCACTGAAGACAGCTTACCAAAAATCAAACTAAACACTCTTTGCCATTCTGTCCATGAATGATGCAAGCCTAACCTTGAAAAACCAAGTTTGTATAAAAAGTATCGGTAACAATTTTTCCTGACGTGTGTGTGAAGTGCTGAATTCAGACTCTGTTGAGTGCGCTCATGATCACAGATAGTATTGACATTGATAAGATGACAGTGCACACACCATTATCACTGAAAATTTGGTAAAGAAAAAGATCGGCACTAAACTCATCACAAAAGTGTTGATGGACTACCAAAGAGAGTCGAGTGTCTGCTTGCGAAGACCTTCTGCAACGGCATCACGACGATTCTCAAAACCCCCTAACAGTCCCAAATTAGTACCAGCAGAATATTTCCTATTCCCAAAAGTGAAATCCTCCCTCAAAGGACACCACCTAAGTGTCATCAAAAAAGCTTGCATCTTACTCTTAAGGATCCAATATTTCCCAATACCTGGTTTTTATTTTTTATATTTTGTATTCCTGATGCCTGAAATAATATACCATAAGATGCTGCTTAGCAGCTTGGTATACCCACTCAATTGATCTTATCAAATGTAATCTTATACATGCATCTTCATTCCAGTTTTGTTAAAGAGTAGGGCAACGTGGGAAAATGTGGCACACAATAAATGAAATTTATTCACTGGTGTTTCCCCATTTGCTGGGCAGGATTCTTAACGATATGCATGCTCCTGCATCCAGCCATGATATTTTACCCCCATACAAATTTCACTCCTACATTTCACTAGTTTATCCCACACTGGAGTGTGATGAAAAATATTGTTAAATGCATGCTTCTCCTGAGAACTAACATATCTATTAATAATGACAAGAATCATAGTAATTTTGACCTCAAAATTATAATATAAACAGATCATGTTTCCATAATTATTTCAATTCCAGCTACAGGAAACAGAAAATAACTATTCCAGCAATATTATTTTTCATGCTGACTTTTATGGGCATGTGAACTTTTCCATAATGGGTAAAGGGTACATTATTCTAGTATCAGTGAGGCTGATGTAATATTTTTTCCTGTTTCTGGGCACTAAATGCTTCAAAATGGTTGTAAATAGAGGTAGCAAGCAGCATACAAACTTGACAGAGCGTCTGACTGCAGCTGTGCCGGTCAACTGTGGTGCAGACTATAGTGTGGGCTACCAAATCACTATACTACATGCATGCACATTGTCTGTATGGATTTTTATTGTCTGTATTTGCACCTGAAGCCCTGGTTTTGCAGAGGTGTGGGATCCTAGCATTTCAGATATTAAGCACAAGCCATTCAACCTTTGACATTTTGCTTCATACCTACAATTCATATAATTTTGGATATTATACTGCCTGGCACAAAAATTTGAGTGATCATTGTAAGTTCAAGTGCTTTGAATGAACAGTAGTGAGATTTTGCTTTATGCTCATCATTGTCATTCCAATCCTCATGTCAACATGCATTGAAGCACTCCTAATGCAACCCTACAACAAGCATGCACCATCAAATAAATGAGACAGAGTATCTCAACCCTAGTGGTTCAGATATGTAGACCAAACCCTTCAAATTGAGGATGTGGAAATGGAATGGCAATTTGATACACTGGTACTTCTGAGCACTTGAAGCAAGAATAATAATGCAAGGCAGTGCTTCAAATTGTAATTCGGTTTCTAATTCCTTGAACTGATGCATTTGATAGACTTTGTTTTCTCACTTCAGGGCTGTGCAAAGAGAGATTTTAAGAACATTTATAAGAGAATCAGAACAGAATGCACCCAGTGATGCACCCGGAAAGCAAGAATCGGAATGCAGCCCAGAATTGGAATGGACTTTCAACTTGATCCCTATTCTGGGTTTAGAATCAAGGAATCTAAGAATCATAGGTTGTAATTGGCCCAACATTTATTGAAATGTTCCTCACCCAATTATTTAAGCAGACTTGGTTGAAAGTAGGACTTTGAACCAATTGGAAATTCCCTATTCACTTCATAAATATATGTTTAGTTCTCAATTCTATTTTCATTTTCAATTAAAATATAATGGTATTATATTAAATCTTTTTGACATTTATAAAATAATGAACTAGGATCAATAAATTTTCTAGAATTAATATTTTAGAAAAGTTACAAAAGGAAATAATAGGTTCTTGCATAACTGTTGGAAGAGGTCAAATTCCACAAAAATTGTCACCCAAATTCAAATTTGCATACTGTAGAACACAAAAAGAAGTACAAATGTATTACATACACTTGGGAAGTTTTCAATTTTCTTCTAGAGGTCTGAATGATGATGGGACCGGTGGCCGATGAGAGAGAGTTGTTTGTCTGCCTGCCGACGGGGAGGCCATTGTCACCCCTGGATGCTGCCGCCTCACCCTTGCCCCCTGCACTTCCCAACAAAGCTCTGCTGCTGCTCCTTCCCTGCTTGCTGTCCCTGCGCTTCACTCGAGGGCTTTTGCGCCTCCTGCCACTGCCTACCTCCTCAAGACTGCTTCCACTGCTGTGCTCATCCTCAATGGGAGCTGCCGCCCCTAGTACTATCCTCTCGCTGGGGATCTCCGAGAGGCTCTTCAAGAAGGCCCTCGTCACTCTCTCCTCCCTTGCTAAGTAACACTGGAATAGTCTGTGGAAGGGCCAGAACAAGCAATTCATTCAAGTCAAAAACCAAGAAAATACTTTTTTTTAATTAAATTTATCAATGATAATTTTTATGAAAACTAAATAACATGAAACTAAGGTTGGTCAATAACTTTGGTGTTATTTTAGGAGATTTCAAAAAACTGCTACTATTGGGAAAAAAAATAATGTTATACACTATAGATTTGATTACCACGCCAGCAGATTAATAGTCATAATCATTCAAAAGACAGATGAACATACATGCCCATAACTGCCACAAACAGCTGCCTTTTGAGCTATCTTAAAATGGCATAGAGGTCCTTTCAACCACCACTTGAACTTCTGTGTGGTTTATGGTATTCTGAATGTCATCCTTTTTTGAGAGTTTTTGAGTGCTGGTGTATGTTTGACACAATAGTCTCATTTACTAATTTCATTCTTAATTTTGACATACACATCATCAGGTTACATTTATTTTCTAATGCATTTCTATGGCAAATAAAAATTAGTATGCTTATCAATTTTGAGTTTTCATGATAGTCAATGACCCAAATCTTAACGTTAATATTTCTGATTCCTTAGTGCCATTCTGATTTCTCTGAGGCATTGCCATACATCTACGATGTATCTCCCCCACCAAGCAGGTGAATTTCCCACTCAAAGGCGAAAAACTAAAATCCTGGATTCTATTAGCCAAACCTACACAAGGATTCCATAAAAACCTCAAATAGTTCTAAGAGTGCCATTAATACCTTTAAAGCTAACACATCATCCAATTCTTCATGCAAAAGTGACATAAATTGTGCTTGGTCCATGGAACTACATTGAAATTTATAAACACCGCTGCTGGCCATTGCAATATGGCAGCAGCTATCAGAAAATTTTACGATTAGAAAGTGCAACACAAATAGCAGAAACAGGCAAGGTGAACAAACCTTTCCCTCTCCTCCTCCCTTGTCTCCTCATCCTCGGAGTCAATTCTTTCAAGCCTTTCATTTTCCATCTGAGCGAAACTCTCCTCAAGGACTTTGGCCATCATCACCTTCCCCTGGCCCGTGATCCCTTTGGCCATGGCTAGCCGGTCCTCATCTTCCACAAGGGCCGCCTCTTTCTGTTGCTGCTTCTTCAGTTTCTCTATCCTCCCCGACGTCCTCCTTGGCTGATTCTCCTGCAACCGTTTCCTGCAATGTTCCCTAATTTATGAGCACAACAGAGCACTAAAGAACAGTAATATTCAATAACATCAGGCCTAGAAATTACTCAGCGGTCATATTTAAAAACACTCCAAATTATACACACCCAAATATCAATCAGGCCATGCCGGTGGAAGGAGATTGGAGGAAGGAGTCACTCATAGGTAAATACAAAAGGGATTAAGATAACATATTAAAATGACCAGCTCCTCTTTATGCCAAGTAAACCCATTTGAGTTCCACTGCATTATAAATTCTCATAAAAAATGTTTCAAAAACTTTTTTAAAAATGTAAGCAGACTACATTAGCATGTGCGAAATTGATTTCTCTTTGCTGCAGAATTTCTTCCCTTGCCAAGGGGATTTTGTTCTCAGAAATGCATGTATATTCTTCCATTAACTCTTGGTTTTCCCTCTCTGGAGAGACCAGGAACTAAAGTACTTTTGGTCTTCTTGGCTGAAACCATAGGCATAGAGATTTTGGATTGGTTTTTGGTAAAATCATGTTACTTTTTTCCTGTGAATCAGTAATCCTGTCTGTTTTGTCTTTTTCCCCATCTGTGTCGGCATATTTATTTTTGGAATTCACATTTTCAGTCTGCATTCAAAATGATACAAGCTAGAATAGGAGAAGACAAAGCACAGGACCTAGAAAATGTAGATGCTTTTAGTTCCCTCTACTTCTTTCTCAATTCTAGGTGAGTGATCTTTTCGAACATCTTCATCTTCACGATCTTCCTTCCCTCCCCCATCTTTCGGCAATTGCGAGAGTATGCTGGGCATGCCCCCTAACAATTAACGCAAGATGATTTGGTTCCACCCTTTTCATGATGCTTGTCCACAGTACGGGCAGATAATCTTGCCCTCACAGTTGGTTGTGGTGTGACCGAAGAGCTGGCATTGAAAGCAATGCATAGGAACAGGGATGAAAGGATGGACAGATATTGACTTGAAACTAAAATTATTTTTCAAATTTCTTACAGTGAAGCGTGAAACAAACATCTCCACCAAATCTCTTTCCACTCTGACAATAATTCATCATTTATTGGACCTTTCTTTCTTCTCAACTGTCATTCATGTTTAAGGTTTAAAATTTGTTTCTCATATGTTTTGATTACATATTTCTAATATTGGCTTATCTTCCTTTGTGTGCTTTCCCTACAACTAGGATTCTTTAGCATCACCTAAATATACATGCAAGATAATGCAAGTAACTGGCGGGCAATGGAATCAATATTTGAAGAGGATTTATTTCCACGAGCAGGAGAACAATCTTTAAAGATATGAATGAATCATCTAGAAAAACTTGGCTTTTACATGAACATGGCTACATCTATTTAGATAACATAGCATTTAGCAGAATGTCATTGCCTATGAAGTAATTTTGAGGTTCAATCCAGCATACCTTTGGAGTCTTTCTTTTTCTGCAAAGAGGCGTGGAATTTCAGGCAGGAAATCCTCAGCCAAAGTACGATGGAGGGCCCTCTCCTCTGCTGATGATGACCCATGCAATCGCTCGGTGAGGGCCTCCCAATCACCCTCTGAGTAGCACACCACCTAAAATGTTGACAGTTGATTCAGCAATGTTGAGGGCATGATAGCCTACTGCGTTCATAGTTTGGCTAATGACCAGAGGGGGTAAAACCTACGTTATGCTATTCAACCACTCCATTTAAGCCCAGGGGGTGAAATTTACTTGATATTGGGATTTGCAGCAAAACACATATACCATAGAATGAGGAAACACCCCCCCATCCCATATCCTCAACAAATGAATTTCATGTTCCAAGGCTTACTGCTGAGTGCACACTTGTCTCACTTACCAAAACCAATCTTCACGTTAACTGCACGATTTGACATATGTCAAGTTAATGCTTCCCATAAAAGTGAGTAACCATATTTCCCAGCATATTAGATGAAGTTTTTTTTACTCCAAAATATGCCATAAAATCAGCCACCGACTTGTAGAACAGGGGTATACAGGTTTAACTTCTGACCTATGAGTGCAAGCAGATTTGCTGGAAAAATACTCGAGTATTTTTTCTTGCATAAAGGAATAGGAAATGATTGCATTGATTACAAATGATTATTCGATAATATTACTGTTTTGAGTCAGTGGTAAGGTAAAGTTTTAACATTTTGTTGAAAGTACTTCCTAAAAAAACCCCAAAAATCATAAATTTATACAATGTAGCACTATTAGTTTCATCTCACTGCAGCACTGTCACAAAACTTAATAAATGTTGGGCTAACAGGAATGTTGCCCCTCTGCTAACAAATATGTGCATCCATTGTATCTTTCCCAATAAAGAAAGAATTTTTCAATAGACATTCGACCTTCAAAGGTGTCAGCATACTGAGTTCAATGACCACTGACTTCTTTTCCGAAGCAAACGGCACAATCTGCAATCGCAACCATCAATCAAAGCAATGTGGCTTTGAAATGTCATAGCATGGTGCACAAATGCTATTAAGATAATTAATAGCTTTAATTAAATATTAATTGGCCAAGTGTCACTACAACTTTGTTTACATGAAAGTGAAAAGATTAAAATTTCTGTGCTCTTACTTTGCAGAGATCTTTCTCCTTTGTTAAAGCTTGTATTTTACACAGTTTTTCCACTCGCATTGATTTTTTTGTAATTTCACATTTTTTTTACTCAAAGTAGAATCAATCGTAATAATCTGAGGAAACATTTTTAAATGGAAAACCAACGTGTGAGAAAATCTTTGTCATTAGAAGATAAAAATTAACATTTTTCAAAGAGTTGAGCCTTAGATCAGCTCTATGTGTCCTTGGCTAAGAAACTTGAGACACTTGTTCCAACATAGAAAAAAATAGTAAAATCCCAGATAATTATAGAAAAAAATACACAGACATATGGCTGTAGGGTTAGAGGGTACAATACATAAGTACTCAGGATGATAAAATAGAAGAAAAGTTGAACTATTGATTTCAATCTTACAGAGCTTCAAACATATCCATTAGTGGAGTTTTGTTCAAAGAAAAGTCATCATATGATGCAGCAGGACTAAGCATTGATGCCTTCTGATATCAAATAACTGGACAAAACAATCAAAGAAACTGCACATAACTGATGGTGATGGTAACTTTTTACAGAGTCATCCAGTAGTGCACATTACTATGAAGCAATTACAAAGTGTAAAAATCATTTGCCTTCACCAGGATTACACATATCATAATTAGATATAATATTTTATATGAAACCAAATGTGTTGAAACTGACAGTGTAAAAACAGAAACAAGAAAAGTTTGTCACTCAAAGTGCACTGCAAAATCATGTTGATGCCTATGCCCTTAAAACTAGAACCATTGTGCTAACCTAAATGGTTCAACTGCATCACTATCAACACTTAAGACTTCCCCAGACACGCTTTTATCGCAAAAAATACTTCATAACTGCTAAAACCAACCATATCTTACAGTGAAGTTTTCTGCATGTACGTGTTTGACAAGTTTTATGCTGCATCTGGGACTTCAGTCCCACATTTTTCCATCACTGCTGCACATACCAAGAAAGATTATTTCCTCGAGCTTTACATCCCAGTCCAGTAAACACGGTGCTTCTCAAGGCTTTGGGTTAATATTCGAGATGTTAACATCCTACTAGAGAGCAAATACCTTGAATTTATCCTTCTTCTTTTTCAGACCAGTGTTTTTAGTAACACAATCATAAATCAACTAGTGACAGGGATCCTAGTTTCCCACTCCTCAAGTTGCTTCACCCTGTGTCCAATGTTAAAAATTTATGCTTTCAATTAAACACCACACTTTTTTATGCCATTTTTGTGCATTGGTTTACTACCGGAAGAACTCAAAACAATTGGGTGTATGCTTCAGAAGTTGCAAAAGAACTTGGAGAGAATTGGTCATCTATCATAAAAAAATGGATTGTGATGATGTAATGTGCAGCATTTTGATAAGTGAATTAATAATACTGGAATTAATCAAATGTGGACTTTCTTCTTTTCCAGAGAAACTTTCAAGGAAAATATTTTTGAGAACAGTACTACAGAGCAGCCATTGTGACCCCCACAAGACACTACCCACAGTACATGGCTGACTCCATCCAGATTAACCCTTTCGTTGCAGTTCACTCTCTGGAATCCTAATTCTTACATGAGACAAAATGGAGGGTATCGTGTCTCCATTAACTTTATTATTCTCAAAATAACAATCTAAATAATGAAAACATGGAAATAATACAATAATCTAGACTCACTGCAAATTTAATGGAAAATATTTATTTATTTATTTTGATGAACATAATATTAATAAAATTTCAAAGTAGAGTACAACAGAGAGGATGAAAAGTCCATTCACAGCAGCCTAACGTGTGAAACTACTAGGTATGTTCACGGCAGTGAAAGGATTAAGCAGGAGTCTGGATTGAGCAGGTCCAGATTAGCAAGGGTCAACTGTTTAAAAGTATGCAAGAATTTTACAAAAAGAGAGTAGTTGAAATCACGAACTAAAATGAGACTTATTCTGGACTTGACCCATACCGAAGCCGAATGGCATGAAAGGCAGAACAATGAAAGTGTGCACTGTTTCTCAAAGGGCTCACCTGCCACTTGGCTCCATCCCCTGTCCTAGACTTGAACAGTGCTTCCTCCTCGTCCTCCTCCTCACCCCCACTGGCACACTCATCATCATCTTCGGCAGCAGCAGCGCCTTTCTTCTTCTTCCTGCGCATTCTCTTTCTCTTGTCATCTCGCACCTTCCTCTTCCTCTCCTGGACGCCCTTCTTCTAAAGATAATCATTGCGATTAGCACTGACTCTTACATTTCAATCAATCATCATTATTTAGTTCACTTTTATAGTGAAGTGATGGCAATTTTAACTGCAATGTTTAACAATTCAAATTTCCATCCTTTTTCTATCTCCACAAGCAATTTTTGTCCACTGCCTCCCTTCTTTGATATATTTTCAAAAAATAAAGTAAACTCTCAATTACCTCTGTGCTAATGGATGAACAATAAAGCACAGATAATTGAAAAAACAAGGATAACCAAAATGTGCAGAAAATATGATCATGATATAAATGAATACATTTGTAGACTCTCCTCTGTCATTCCTTGCAATTGATTCATGTTTTCATTTTTACACATTTTACTCTGACAGCTAAACCAAGCACTTAGCCAAGGAAAATAAATAACTGGCAAAGGACAAATTTTGAAAAAGGATTGCTGATTCATATTCATCATATAATATCGATTAAAATAAGGCAGTATAGGTAGTTAATGACTTATTTGTTACACGACAAGTAAAGATATGTATTTACTCTTACCTTTAAAGGATAGCATAAAATTCTCATGGCTAATGAAAGCGAAGGAATCGATAATGGGAAAGTACCATTGGTACAAAAATGTTAAAATTAAAATATTAAATACTACTAATCACTTTTGATTTTGTGAAATTAAAGACTTTTAATAAAGCCCATTCACTCCAAACGGGTATATTTAAATAAGTACATTGAAGTTTTAAATCATTTATTTTTCTTTACAATTGTAATTTCATTATAATTTTGAGGGGCTGAGAAGTGAGTAGTAGCACGGATAATATGCAAAACGTAAACTCAAAGAGTTTAATGTAATGCTTTAAAATACTGGAAAATGGCTTAAAACTTCATAGAGCGGAAATAGTTATTCTAAAAAATTTATTCACATTTAGGTTGTTGTCATCCACATAAACAGTTTACTCTTGATTAGTTTTGACTAAATTTCAAATATTAATTTTTTGTCAATTCCATGAAATGGTATGGAGTCATTATATTTCGCTGTTTTTGCTTATAAAAGTAGTTCTGGAGTAAAAAATAGTGCCTCTTATGGGACAGGAAATGAATTCAATCCGAATAAAAGGAATTCTAGTCACTCCCCAAAGGCTTACTTCACTGGCTATTTGAAAATGGAGCCCTAATCCATTTGCCTATAAGCACCATGGTTAATTTGGGACCCATCAAATATTCTCAAGCAGTAAACAGGAGGTGACTTGGATGCTTCTGATTGATTTTTTTTGAGAGATGGGTTTCTTGGATTTGGAAGAGAGGACATTGGAAGAAAGCACAGGACACGATATCACAACATATACTTTGCCCTTGAATCATTTATATTTATTCAAACAAAAGTAATAATACTCACAAGTTTTGGGTAGTCTTCCCGGTATAACCGAGTTCCATAGAAATACCAATACGCTGATTTGCATTCATCATGTCCAAGAGGTTCAACCCTCAAACTGTCCGATTCAAGATTCTGTAAGACAAACAAATTCATTTTAGGTAATAGAATTAAATAATTGGCGATGGCTGAAATTGGGTAAGCATATAAACTAAAAAAAATTTTATTCCTAGTAAAAACTATCTAGGATGTAATTTCGATTATCAATTAATGATTTTTTTACTTTAAGTAAAATCCCTTTGTGTAGTCAAATTATTGGGGCACTCATTTGCAATCTATGATGCACTACTGAAAAATTATGAAATATGTTCATCAGTAGGTAAAATAAGCCAGCATACAGGAAAGGGATGACAAATAAATGGCTAGCACTCAAAAGTGCTAAATAGGTACAATACCAATGATAAATATAATCTATAGTATGGTATATCCGACAGTTCCCTATCTTTCAACATTATTTATTTAATTTCTTAAGTAATTTAATTATTTAGGAGTAGGTTTCATAAATTGGAATGATTTACAGCTTACAATTGTTTCTGGCTTTCCCACGAATTAACTATTGAGGCTTCTCTCACATGCAAAAGCCCATTTTACATTAAATTGTACAAAATACTCCACTGCATAAACTTCCCCACTCTAGTCATAAATATTATTGTAATAAGATCAACAGATTAAGGCTTAAGGTCGTGGAAGTTCTTCATAATGAATATAAGGAGAGTTTGCACACGTGGAAATGTGCAAACTCTCCTTATATTCATTATTATTGTAATATGTTAAAATTTTAAGCGGGCATTGATCGATATTTAATATTTTAATTCAACAAATGGTATTCCTTATTTGCACTTTAAATTTAACTGCCATGGAATAACAACTGCAGTATAAGCAACTAGAGTGCAACGAATTAAGGAAAAAGGGATATAATATCAAAAGAGTGTTTGTTTCCATGTTTCCAACATACTTTAAGTAAATCCTGAACATCGTCTGCATCCAGCCGAAAGTCACACAGAGCATGAAGAATTTCCACTTTGCTCCGCAATGGCAGGAACTGAAAGTCTATGTCTGTGTTGAATGGATTATCCCGGCCATATTCCTATAAGATAAAAGAAAGATAGGCATCATTAAATGTCAAATGGATAATCGCCCAATGGCTAACGTTTAGTTAGGAAAACTTTTAATTCTGCTGGACCATAATGATTGCTGGCTAGGGTAAATAAGGGAGATGACCAATGATCAGGCCCAATTGCAGCATTTAAGGACTGGCTCAAAAACCTGAACCATTAGCCAACATTCATAACAGGCTAGTACCATTCATGCCTACTGAACACAATTTGGGGCCTGCAGACGACATCCATGACTGGTTGCCACAATTTAGGGTTAAGCTTTGTACAGTTCACAAATGATTGTATGAGAATGAATGTCATAGAATAACCCATATTAAAATAGGCAACATGGAGGGTCATACTCCTTCAAGTGAGGAACATAACAGATGAAAATGAATATCTGAGAATTTGTTTTTTAAAGGTTTCCAAAATGCACTGATGTAGATACCTGGCAACACTTGGTTGGAGACTACAGATTTGAGAACTAGGCTTCAAAATATTATTAACATTAACATCGGTACAATTGCTAACATCCAGAACACAATATCATCATTACAACAATGATCTTAAATCAATTCCATTGCTTGCAAGAATTATCATTCATTCCTTGCTTTTTATGTTCATGAACATTCATTTTATGTTCATTATCTACTAGTGAAGGGCATTTCATGATAACAGCAAATAATGCATCCATAGTGTCGAATGTGAGATGGGCACCCAGCTGCCAACGATCCCACATTAAGTGCTTCACCCAGCAGACGATGATGATCCAGCATGGGACTCGAGATATTCGGAATCTCAGTTAACTATGCTAAATCAACTCTGGTAGCCACTAGAACAATCTTACATCCTAATACAATACCTCGGCGTTTTAACTGACACCGAGTTACAAAGTTTACAGCTCACTAACAAAGCTATACGGAGGGTTAAGTCCTTAATACCCATAATGGCAACGTTGCGACAGGCCGACATACCTAAGGCGGCAGGCTATCTGGCCTGGATTCTCAGATCACCCACATGTCTTATCTCCCAAGTGTTTCAGCAAGAGAATGTGGCATGGAAGGAGATCCTCAAGTTGGATATTTTGGATAGAGAGGTATTTATTAAACAACCAACCAGTGTAATTGAAGTGTACACCGACACTACTCCACAGATGGGAGGTGTAGTGATTCCCAGGTGGCAACTATCCAGATATTTCCCAGTTCCAGCTAATTGGTACATAAATCAACAGGAAATGTATGCCGCCTTATATGGACTTCAGGAGACAGTTCTCCTATTAAATGATCTTAACTTGTCTAATGTAGTAATTAATGTTAAATTGGATAATATATCCGCACTGTACACTCTTAAGAAAGGCAATGGGACCATGTTTCAAACCAGACCTTTACTGTTTCAAATGTATTTTTCTGTAATAAAAGAAATACAGTCACAACTAGTGACCTGGTCCTGAGTTCCCACGACTGAAATATGGCTGACAAGCCCTCTCGGGCCATACCCGTGTTTTAGTGTGTCCGCCGGCCATATTGGTCATGTGGGCATATTAACGCCCGGATGCAGGCAAGTGGGCAGTTGGGTACCAACTTCAGTCGAGGGAGCTCGGGGCCAGCAGCAGTCAAACCAAACCAGTCTACCCCCATTGGACTGGTTTGGTTTGATAAGGCATCCCACCTCATGGCCAGGGGTAACACCCTAAATTCAATAGTCCTACCTTCTGTCCTTTCCAACACTACCCTTTGACCTATAATATTGACAGACAAGGAGGTATTATCGAGCCAAGGGCTGTTGAATGGTTTAATCCTACCTGGTTATTTTAATGACCTTCTTTTGGAGATGCATCATTGACTTTCTTAAGATGGCATGGAATGTCACAGAGAAACAACCACTGGAGAGCTCTCACCTTAGCTTTTATGGCACTATTTTACATTTATGAATGATTGGATAAACCAGATGTTAATAGGGCTATCATTCCTTGTTTCCATCACTGTTTTTACAACAAATTGTTAAGGCAGTTGTGCTATTACAGTACTGATATGCATGCACAGACTATGTCACTTCATAAATCTCTTGCACCATGCCTTACCACAGAAAAATGAGCAATACACATACCTATGGCTACTTTTCTAGGTTTAAATAAGATCTAGTTTGTTTAAACAGTAATCCGGTATTTCCTGTGATTTATTAATAGGTTCAACACATGGTCCTCAAGCTTTGGCCACTTAGGAGCACACAAATATCAAGTTTTTTACTCCTATATGCATTAACTAAATCAATTTTTTGCTTCCTCCATTGTTTTATTATTTTGCATTCGTGTAGATTAGGTCCAGGCATACTCAACAATGAGATGGAAAAGGCATTAAGGGAGATAAAATCAAAGAAACCCAGAGGTTGGACAACATTCCTGCAGAACTACTAAAAGGTTTAGGAAAATGTGGGAGGAAGAGTCTACATGGTATGACTCTTAGTATCTATGAGGAAGGAATTTGAATCTGTAACGTAGATTTCGAAAAGGCATTTGGTAGAGCGAATTGGGAAAAACTAACCGAGCATATCGCAGAAAATAGGAATAGATTGGAGGGATAGGAGAATAATCTGAAACCTGTACATGTCTCAGACTGGTCAGGTGTGAGTGGCGAATGGAGAGTCCAGATGGACAGTGTTAGGAAGAGGTGTAAGGCAGGGGTTGCCCATTATCACTGGTGATGTTCAACATATATGTGGAGGAAATGATTAAAGAGGCATGGGAAGAACTGGAGGTAAGAATGAAAGTCAGGGGGGAATTCGTAAAATCAGTTAGGTTTAATGATGACCAAGCTCTAATTTGTCAGTCAGCCACGAGGTTGGAATTAAGTGCGATAGATATGGGACGAGAATCAATATTAATAAAACAAAGGTTATGCCATTTTCAAGAAAGAAAAAGGCTAAGCTAAAAATTAACATAGGAGGGGAAAAAATAGAGCAGGTAGAACAGTTTACATATCTTGGAAGTGTTTTGGACCAATACGGTCAAAGTGGTAGGGACGTAAGGAGAAGAATTGCACTAGGCAAGGAGGCTTTCTCAAGGAGGAGGGAGTTAATGATGGGGACGTTGAGTAGGGATGTTAAGACAAGACTCGTAAAAACTCTGATATGGAGCGTAGCTATGTACGGCGCGGAAACGTGGTCCCTGAAGCAGGAAGATAGACGTAGATTGGAGGCTTTTGAAATGTGTGTGTGGAGAAGAATGGAGAAGGTGAAATGGACCGAAAGGAAAACAAATTAGGAATTACTGGAGATGGTGGGTGAGGAGAGGGGTTTGTTGAGAGAAATCCTATGGAGGCAGGAAAAATTGATGAAAGGCGTATTGAGCGGCAGTGGAATGTTGAAGAAGGTAATAGAGGGGAGAATGTTGGGCAAGTGAGGAAAGGGCAGGAACAGGATAGGGATGTTGGACGAGATGAAGAGAGGAAGGAAAAACACAGAGATGAAGAGGGACCTGATGTAGAGTAGGTTGCTGGATTGTGTTTTGTTAGGAGTCACAAAATATTTATTTGGTAGTTGTGTCCATCCATAAACCTACCTTAACCGTTAGATTTCTTAATAATAATAGTCAGTCTGCAAAGAGATAACATGGTATAAGAACAAGCTAAGGAGACAATACAATATACCAAGATGCCCCCATACCTCAGCAGGTTCATCAAGTTTATCCACTGGAACACAGCCAAGATCACACCAAACAATCCATCCTGGCCAATAGATAAGGATAACTTTGCTCCCCTGCTCGACAATGCATTCTATTCCCTAACATACAGCATCTCCTATGTTTAACATTTTTACCTATCCCCGCTCACCCTTTCTCCAATTTCAATAAACAAAGTCAGATGTTGACACAATATTATTATTCGATTTACCAATGGCAACGTACATTATCAGTCATGAAGTCCAAGATTTTTTCAGAGATTGAATCACATATTAAGACCATGACATATTTTACTCAATTTGGCACTAAAAGAATCAAAATGACAAGGGATACCACTATTCTATCGTTTTTTCCGGCAAAGAGGGAGTCTTGGGCTAGCTATCTTATAGGTTATCATAAAGTTTACCTTTTCATCTAGGCCTTTGTTATTTTACTGTAGTGTTGACAATAAAATTGCAGGAAACATTACAAGTGGAAGTACTTAACTATTATAAAATAAACACTGAAATATAATAAACAACTACCAAACAATATGTGACACTAATTAAAGGAAAATTAAAATTCCTTACCTTGCATTTTTGTCGAAATAATCTCCGCAGAAACATCTGATAATTAAAGATTGATATACAGCCCTGGGCCGATGGCACACAGCCTGCCAACAAACGTACCATCAGCTCCTGCAGCAGCGAACTGCCACTATCTTCCGCGCCGTCAGTGAGCAGCGCTTCCTCCAACTCCTTGAATTAAATCCAAAGAGAAATTTCAATTTCAAGTGTCTAAACATGGGCACAATATTTAGTTTAACAATCTTAAAGTAAGAATATTGCAATATTTCTGATATTTGCAATATGAAGATTAATTTCAATTATTTCTCTTTTGCCCAATTTGTATTTTGATAGAAATTGGATTTGTTTACAAATAAGTACTTACTGAGCTGATGAAACAATACTTCATGGTTAGATATAAGAATAGAACTAATTGCCAATAAATGGATACAATAATTGAACTTTACCTCGATATCGAAATCAAGAAGGTTGAAAGCTGCTCGAAACAGGGAGCAGAAATGAGCAATACTTGGAACCTCCCACCATGACTGTATATCTGAAACAAATTATAGTAACTTTCAATGAGTAAACTTAACAATAACAGGCGTTGTACATTTAAATTCCAGATATTATTAGTTCCTCCCAATGCATGCATCAATATGCATAACCCCTAAATGTCAAATACTTCAAACACTGATTCGAATGAAGGTAACGTGCAAGCCCCTCGTAACGCTAGTTCTATGGTGGCATTAATATGATACATAAGACCCAATACATGTTGTTTGATCAATGTACAAACCGTCCATTTGGAGAACCCGTCTTCTAAACGAAAATTACAGGCCTTGGTACTGAAAAACATCAAATTTCTTCTAATGTTTGGGTCATTTGAATCAGCGGAAGTCCATTAAATCCGGGTTCCTAAAACAAATGAAGTTCAAACATCAACATCTCAACATTTATATCAAAATAATGACTGCATAAATGATTATTATACTGATGCTGTACGGGAATCATGTAAACTATATTTCATTTTTAATTTAAAAGCATATGCCATGCATTACTGTGTAAAAATCCGTTAGCTGAAAGCTAAAAAACAAATGACATTGAGCAAGTTTGTGCATCCCGTGTTATTTCGTTGAAACTACTTCGGAAACTTAAAAAAATATAATTTTTCATGGACTAGAATGACGTTTAATTAGATGATCTTGACCTAGCTCGCACTAATAAATTTCTTTGATTGTCATCAATTACAATTTAAACGTTACCGCCATTACGGAATAGGATACTCGTCCTTACATACAGCTACCGTTTACCGCTCTCTCACCTTATAATGTTTTTGGGCTAATATTCATCAGTTTAAGTGCATTGTTAATGAAAATATTAACAAAACAAGTGTCAACATTTCAATAAGTGCTCAGCTATGAGCTAAGTAAATCATGGCATTGGGTCATCCTAGTCGTGAGACAGGAGGAAACTAATTTATGTAGTCAGTCCTTCAGTAATAGTGATTATGATACTCAAACAACTGAAAAGCCGAACTTTTGAGAATAGGCGGTTAACACTGAACTAAGGATTATAAGCGTTTTCTTTATCCTTTTCGGCGCAAGAAGTGTATCCCAACCTTCTATTGACCGGATGTCAAAAAGTAAACGTGAGTCAGCTAGATATTAGGTTCATCAGTTGAGTGTTGTTGTTCTTGTTAGGAATATTTTAATTTTAATAATTTATTATGCTAACGTGCGCCACACGTTTTATTATATCATCTAGAGTATAAAAGAGCTATTAATTGTTTTTTTAAATAATGTGCATCAATAAGTAGTTTGGGATTTAAGGTAGTCATTTTTTTCGTATGAACTGTGAAGTTCATGTTTGGTTTCAATTTAGTATTTACTTCAAGGGGGAAAATACCAGTTTTAAAATTACGTATTGTCGACGCTGCAGATATTAAATGTGTCCCCGCCTCCAATTTCCTTAATTTATTTACCATTGTTGAGCAAGATTATGACGAATGTTCTTTTACTTCGACTCCTGTCATTAAGGGATGCAGAATGTTTGCGATACTGAAGGATATGTCGGCAACTGGTAAACTTATTAGATAATTTGCCCGTTGTACTTCTCATTTTGGTTTATCGTACTCTCGCATATGCTACAGGGCATCATTTACTAATGTTGTCACGATGACCTAGGCAAAACAACTTCTGAAAACTAAACAAATTATTTTTCTGGAACATCCAAGCTGTTTCAAAAATAGCCATGAAAACTGATGAAGTGCTGGAGTTCATAGTAAGCCGGAATTGGGACATACCCAAAAAAAGGCAACTTATCCAAGATTTAGGTAAAGAACAGCTGCTGGATGGAAGTGATCGTTACCGAGTGCTTTTACTGGCTGTTCGGTGGCTTGCATCAAACCTTAAAGGAGCAAATACCTTTGCTACTTTGGGAGCAGAAGTGATAAAATCATTTGGATGTGGTCATCCTCAGTTGTTAGCCACACTGGTGGAGAAGAAATTATTCAATGCCCTGTGGGAAATGGACCAGAATCGTCATATTGAAGGGGATTTTGATCGGCAGGTAAGCGTAAATTATTACGTCATTGATTTGTAGAAACATTTACATTAATGGTCATGCACATAAGCACTGTAAATTGCTTTGCTGGAGTTTTGTGCTGGGTAATTCTTATTTATGATAGGTAATCAGAATGAAACTGTGTACAGGCGGACAGGTTGCTAGGCTCACCGCTGTTTTGGAAATAATATTATCATCATCAGTATTTCAATCATAGGATTGTCTTACTGCACCCCTCCATTCTACTCTATATAATATCAATCCCTGATACCTTCTTTGTTTTACGTCATTCTTAATTTTCCTTATGTTCATGTCTCTTGGTCTTCGTCGTGGAATCTTCCCATCCATTATTTCCTAATCAACCACTCTGGCTCAATGTGTGTCCAATCCATCTATTTCTTCTTTGTCGTAAAGATTTCCATATGGTCCTATCCTCTTCTATATACTTCCTCATTCCTTACTTTTATCTGTTCATTTAGTCGTCTGCATTCTTCTACAGCACCATATTTGAAAGGCTTCTATTCCTCGCTGGTCCACTTTTCCAATGTTCCAAGTCTCTGAACCATAGAGCGCCATGTTCCACACGAAAGTCTTGACGAATTGCTTCCTCGGTTCCAGGCTTAGGTTCTTTGAATATATTAATTGCCTCATATTCATGAATGCATTCTTAGCTTGTGCTATTTTTCGTTTGATATTGGTCGAATTGTGATATCTACATTCAGCTTTTCTCTTCCACACACAAGGGTTTTAGTTTTCTTCTTGTAAATGTTCATATTATATTCCCCCGGTACTTGGTCCATGGCACTGCTTGAGTTGCTTGGAGGACCTCTCGTGTTTCCTCCACTACTGCCATGTCATCTGCAAACCAGAGCATGTTGCTTTCTTCCCTATTTACCTTGACTCCTTTGATACCCAATTCTTGTTTCTTTTAATGCCTCTTCCACGTATACATTCAATATTGCTGGCGATAGGTTGCATCCTTGTCTTACTCTTTTGTTAATTTTGGCTTCTATTTCTCTTCCGTTTTTCATTTGTATTGTTGCAACCTGATTCTTGTAGAGTCTTGTAGGTTATGGATAATTCTTCTTTCGTTGTAGTCCAATCCAAGCGCTTCTAATATCTTGAACATCTTGGTCCATTTAACGTTGTCAGAGGCCTCCATTTCTATGAATGCCACATGCAATGGCTTATTTATACGTCAATCATAGTGTAGAGCAAAAAATATAAAGTAATGCTTGCACAGTTGAAATACCAAACAGAAAGCAGCTCTAAGCTGTTAATTGGACTATTTATAGTATTAATACAATATTAGCCCCCCTAGAGATTGGTTAAGCAATTTGCTAAGTTGTTGAAAGTATTGTTTAACCAATAATTTAAGGTTAACTTTTATTAGTGCTATTACAGCTGCATGTGATTTTTGTAGGTTCAGGTCAGTGGATTTCACCAATTAACTTAAACAAATATGGGATCATTTTTGTATCGTTTCACCGAATACACCAGAAAAATATCTCTTTTCTTTCCAAAAAAATTTTAAAGAATTTTTATTTGAAAGCCAAATATGTTGTAGTCTGGCTACGTTAGTTCCTTCTCAGAATCTCAGTAATTTCTTGTGTAAAATTCATCAGATAAATGATTATGGATAACTGAGACCACAATAATTCGAAATATTAATAAAATATAACTCCCCCCCCCCTTTGAAATGGTTACCAAGTTAAAGTAAAAATTCAGAACCATTTTAGAACTATGTTCATTCAAAAGGCATTACCAAGAAACTGGTCCATATGAAATATTAGATATGTATTAGATTAGATATCCAAACCAGATTTAAAAATTAATGCATTCTCAGAAAAAATGTATTCCATCGGAATAAAAAAATGATGACTTATGATCAAAAAATCAGGACGTTTTTGCCTGTTTTGTAGATTTCGAAAAAGCGTTTGATAGAGTGAATTGGGAAAAATTAATGCGTGTATTGCAGAAAATAGGAATGGATTGGAGGGACAGGAGACTGATCCGCAACCTGTACATGTCTCAGACTGCTGGGGTGCGAGTGGGGAACGGAGAGTCCGGATGGGCAGTGTTAGGAAGAGGTGTAAGGCAGGGTTGCCCATTGTCACCGGTACTGTTCAATGTATATGTAGAGGAAATGATTAAAGAGGCATGGGAAGAACTGGAGGTAGGAATGAAAGTCGGAGGGGAATTCGTAAAATCGGTTAGGTTTGCTGATGACCCAGCATTAGTTGCTCAGTCAGCCAAGGGGTTGCAAGCATTGTTGAGTGAATTGGAGGTTCAGTGCGATAAATATGGGATGAGAATCAATATTAATAAAACAAAGGTTATGCGATTTTCCAGAAAGAAAAAGGCTAAGCTAAATATTAAAATAGGCGGGGAAAAAATAGAGCAGGTAGAACAGTTTACATATCTCGGAAGTGTTTTGGACCAATACGGTCAAAGTGGTAGGGACGTAAGGAGAAGAATTGCACTAGGCAAGGAGGCTTTCTCAAGGAGGAGGGAGTTGATGACGGGGACGTTGAGTAGGGATGTTAAGACAAGACTCGTAAAAACTCTGATATGGAGCGTAGCTATGTACGGCGCGGAAATGTGGTCGCTGAAGCAGGAGGATAGACGTAGATTGGAGGCTTTTGAAATGTGGGTGTGGAGAAGAATGGAGAAGGTGAAATGGACCGAAAGGAAAACAAATGAGGAAGTACTAGAAATGGTGGGGGAGGAAAGGGGTTTGTTGAGAGAAATCCTATGGAGGCAGGAAAAATGGATGAAAGGCATATTGAGCGGTAGTGGAATGTTGAAGAGGGTAATAGAGGGGAGAATGTTGGGGAAGCGAGGTAAGGGTAGGAACAGGATAGGGATGTTGGACGGGATGAAGGGAGGAAAGAAGTACACCGAGATGAAAAGGGACCTGATATAGATTAGTTTGCTAGGTGGGGAGTCACAAAATGTTTATTTGATAGTTGTGTCCATCCAAAAAAACCTACCTTAACCGGTAGATTACTTAATAATAATAATATGATCAGAAGATTATTACTGGACTTGAAACATATTGTAACTGACATTTTCACTTTCAATTCACGTCATTTAAGTGCCACTATTTCTATTTTTCCTGATCTCTACACATCCTGTGTTGAATTTGAAAAGTCTGATGATTGTTTTCTACCTATTCTTCCAATGCCTCTTAAAGTTTGCTACAAGCCACAAGAGTTAGTGGACTGCAAACCTGTGAATTGGGCTTTTGTGGACTGCCTTGACATAGTTTACCTTACCGTCCCAGAACCCAGTTTTTTAGCTGGTTGAGTTGGTTGCTTATTATTGTTCATTAAACTAAAATTCAGGGTCTGATGTCATCGATACAATCGTGAATTGGGCTTTCTTGGATTAAAAATCTTTTCAAATGTATCTATTCTAACATTCAGTCATGTGTTTCCTTCATTATGTGGTATGATTCCACTGCATCTTGGGAATACAGACTACTTGTAATTACAAGTGTCATCACATGTTGGGCAGGTTAGGGCTATCGGTTCAGGTTTATGTTGCCTGTCAATCCTGTCACTAGCTCTTGGCTGTCATTCGGACTCTTGTCACCTTCACATCCTGTGAGAAGGGGTGTTCTTCTTCTAAGTGCATCTTGTTAGGAAAGATAATTGTTGAAATTGTGCATGCTGGAAGTATAAAAATAAAATGCTTCTTTGTTTTCTCTTCATGCAGGTAGCGATAAGAATATTTTCATATTCTAGTCAAATTAAATCTGTGGAGGAGAAATTTAAATTACAAGAAAAAAATAAAAAAAATTGCTGATGGTGCACTTCAGGCCGCAGACTAGAATCTTAGAAAAAAACCATTGATTCCAAACATTTTACTGTGATATGTATTGCATATTAGATACTCAGAGCAACCCAGATGAATAAAGCAAAAGAAAAGCAGGAGTCTGGCTAACTCTTCCAGTATTTGTTTGACAAAAGATGGGCTCTTTTACATGTGAAGGTCTGTGGGGTCACTAATGGACTTTGGTGGTACTACTACTTACAAAGAAGATTTTTCCCATTGTGGACTGTGCAGTAGAAATCATTAACTACAAAGTTATTACTACAGTTATTGGTAATTAACACATTTCTTAGATTTCTTTGAACCACTTCTCATCTCAGTGGTATATTCCTGAAGTGCACGTTTGTCATTAGAAATAATCTTTAAGTGACAGTTTATAAGTGAGGCATAGAGAAGGGTGCAGTAGAAGAAAGGTGAGGAGATATCAAAATATGTTCATCAAAAGTCATAAATGAAACTGCAGAAACAACAAAGAGGAAAAGGACAAGGAACTCATTAATTACGGATGATATGACTGGAAAGATATACAATCGAAGGAAATATAAAACTGTTAACACAGATATAGGTAGAAGAAATACAAAGAATAATAAACTTAGGTGGGGCACCAGTAGAGCAAAATAAGTGGGGTGGAAGGTGCCGTTTGAGGATATGGAAAATTTGCATAGGAAGGGTGAAATGGGTGTATGGTACTGGAAGGTGGAAACACTACCAGGAAGTTATAATGGAAAACCCATCAAACAATCAAAGATAAATCAGGAAAGTAATAATTGAAGGAGGGAAGATTCACGAGAGAGGGTACATAGAGGATCCATGTGGTAAACATATTAGGCCAGCAAGTGTAAGAACAGAGAAAATGGCATGGAAGGGGATAGCTCAGGCCTATGCAAACTTGATTGGAAATTAGAACATTGAGGGAATTGAAATCAAATAAGGGTGTTGGGGTTGATAGCATCCCAATAGTGAGAACTAGTTAATGGCCTATGAAAATGCAAAAGTCTTATATGAGTCGATTCATACCATTTAGAGGGATTGAATTTGCCTGGAAGATTTCATTAGGTCAGTTTTAGTTCATTCACATTCCTTGAAAGGAAAAAGCAGCCATATCTATGGGACAATAAATTTGATTTTACATGCTGCTATGTTGGTAATTAAGATCATCTATAATGGGATGTAAAGAAGACCAAATGAATACTTATTGGATGATCAGTTTGGGCTAAGGGGAGGCACGAGTGATGCTATTGCAGTAATGAGATCAATAACAGAAAACAGCATGGGAATACAATCAGGATGTATTTGTTTGTTTCATCAATTATGAGAATGCATGTAACAGAATAAATTGGGTAAAATTAGTAAATGTAGATAAGTAATGCAGAATATAGAAGAATATTGGAAGGATAGGAGACTTTCGTGATCTGTGGAGGATTGACGTAGACCGGAGGCTTTTGAAATGAGGGTGTGGAGAAGAATGGAGAAGGTGAAATGGACCAAAAGGAAAACAAATGAGGAAGTACCGGAGATGGTGGGTGAGGAGAGGGGTTTCTTGAGAGAAATCCTATGTAGGCAGGAAAAATGGATGAAAGCCGTATTGAGCGGTAGTGGAATGTTGAAGAGGGTAATAGAGGGGAGAATGTTGGGCAAGCGAGGTAAGGGTAGGAACAGGATAGGGATGTTGGGCGGGATGAAGGGAGGAAAGAAGTACACCGAGATGAAGAGGGACCTGCTATAGATTAGGTTGCTGGATTGGGTTTTGTTAGGAGTTACAAAATGTTTATTTGATAGTTGTGTCTATCCAAAACCCTACCTTAACCGGTAGATTACCTAATAATGTAATAATAATAATGTTGAATTATAAACATATTTGATGGCAGAGAGGTCACTTCATTACACAATGGGCCATTTTCTAAAAATGAGGCTTCAAGTGATTCTTCAGTTAGCTCCAGAGATGAATTTCTAGGTTCTGAGATTGGATGAAAAGGAGGCACCAAGCTGAATTGTTCCATTTTTCACATAGGACCTTCGAAAATCCTACCTTTTGGATGGGCTAAAATTGTTGGAGAATTGCTAGGAAAAAAGTATCGAGCGAGAAGGAGATTGAAAAAATGAAAAATCTACAAAAATAATTAAATTTTTTCCTAAAAACTTATTGAATTGCACACATAACATGGCATCGTCAGTTGAGTGGCTACACTAGACTTGCACTTGAAATTTGTAAACAAATCTTTTGATTTGATCCGACCATAATTCAACTGTTTTTCAACAAAAACATATGAAACTCTTAGTGATGAACTTCAAACATTTTTCTATCATGATAGTATCCACAATGAGAATGTTAGGCAAACAAGGAAAGAGCAGGAACAGGATAGGGATGTTGGACGGGATGAGTGGAGGAAGGAAGTACACAGAGATGAAGAGGGACCTGATGTGGAGTAGGTTGCTGGATTGGGTTTTGTTTGGAGTTACAAAATGTATATTTGATAGTTGTGTCCATCCAAAAACCTACCTTAACTGGTAGATTACCTAATAATAATAACATTTCTCAGACTGCTCAGGTGTGGGTGGCGGATGGAGAGTTAGGATGGGCAGTGTTAGCAAGAGGAGTAAGGAAGGGTTATCATTATCACTAATGCTATAAAGTACAGATTCAGGTGTAATGTGGTGGAACTGTCCCATAATAACAGATACGAAAGCTCTTGCAATTTTCCGCTTAATAAAAATTAATTATTGGCTAATTTAGATTGAAAATGATGTAGCACATCAAAACTAGTCAAAAATAAATTATTAAGTGAAAAATTGCAAGAGTTTTCATCTCTGTCATTATCACTTATGCTTTTCAGCATTTGAAGAAAGGGTAAAATAGACATGGAATCTGTGGATAAGAATCAAGGTCAGTGGGGAATTCTTTAAATCAGATTTGCAGATGGTTAAGCATTAGTTAGTCAATCAGTCAAAGAGTTTCAATCATTGCTGGGTGCATTCAACTATCAACTTTATAGGTGTGAGTTGAAGGGCAAAAAAAAAGAATAGTTATGAGGTTTTCAAGAAAGAGGAAGGCTAAGTTAAATATTAAACTAGGATGGCCAAAACTAGAGCAGGTGGAATCGTTTGCCAATCTTGGAACTGTTTTGGACCAAGATGATCAAAGCAGTAGGCGTATAGTAGGGAATTGAATAGTAGAGGGTCCTTTTTAATGGTTAATTCTGAACTTTTGACTTAGGAGTGGGCATTTATGAGACCAAAATAATTAACTGCACAAAGATTGCTCAAAAGTGCTTCTTTATTAACCAATTATAATAAAATTTGTAATAATTTACTCAAAACTTATCCTAATACTTTTTTTGTGTGATAATTGGTGAAAAATCTCCCTTTGTGTGGGGAAGCCTTGCAGAATGCAAAGATGCAGTGTGTTTCAAAGTTTTGTTGCAAATCAAACTAGGCACATCTGTGTTGGATATTTTCTCTTTCCACTTTCCACTATCTATGGATCTAACTAATTCAAAAACCTGACGAGAGCTTAAGGAGATTTGGTACCTTTTGAATTGAACTCTTAATGGTCCCTTATTATAATTCTATCCTCCACCACCTTGGAATTAGGATGGGAGACACCATCATTGGAAATCGTAGAAGATGAAATGAAGAAGAGATAATGTGCTGACTCTTTGTTCAGATGAAATTTGATCTAGTAATATGGAGATGTGTGTATGTGGTGAGGATCTAGTGATAGACTTCTCACCCAACTCCTGAAGCGGTATATCAAGTTGGATGGAATATTAGAACGATATATCAGATAAAAAATATTTGGAACTTCACTTCTCAGTCATTTCTGGTATTCTTCCGATTTTTTTAGTTTTGTTGGGGAGGCGACCGACAGCTCAGGTCATTTGCACCATTAGGGATGACAGGAAAGGATGAAGGGTGGAGAGAAACTGGGCGTCGGCATTAGCCTGCTCTTAACAAAAGGCGCCAAGGGGTCCACAGCTTAACGTCCCATCCGACGGACAGCGTACTCACTCAAAGTGCCCTCCACAAAGTACCTCAAGTAGGGATCGGGATACCACTGAAAAATATTTGTCGCCACCAGGATTCGAACCTGGGCCCTCTCGGTGGGAAGCCCGTACGTTAGCCACCACACCATCCCGATCTCCTTCTTCCTATTAAAGATAGGCATTCAATGTCCCTCTACCTCTCAATCCTCCACCCATGTTCTCTTCGCCAGGGAAAGGGTGGGTTGGGTGTTTTTGAGTGGCACAAGTTGTTTCAGTGTATTGATGCCTTGTCATCATTGTCGTTGGACCATTTTCGTTATATATGATGAAAGAAAAAATAAAAACGTACATCATTTCTTGAAATTGTGCTTGATTCAACCATACGCTCACAAGGGAAAAATGGTACTGAGACTCAAATTCTAAAGAGAACCATGTTCATTGCATAATATGAACAATGTACTTTCCATCTTAAGGCAGTAAAAGAAACAAACATTATCAGAAAGAAAAACACTTACAATGTCATCACATTGTAAAGACCCCAAATTATTACCTAGTACGGAAGGCAGGGGAAATCAATATGTTTGCATGATAATGCTTTAACTAGCGTCGTATTGCCCAAGTCCTAGCAGTTTATATCAAGCAGACTTATCGTAAAGTATTTGACTTGGTGCATGATTGAACAATTAATTTTTCAGTAGGATTTTGTATTGAAAAGATCACCCAGAAAGAGAAATGAGCATATCATTAGATTGAGTTTCCCCACATTTAAACATTTACACATAACTTACAGTTAAGATTTATATCTTGCGAGAGTATTTCAAAAAGAAGATTAAAATTAAGAAAAAATATCATATAGAGCATATATTTATGACAAAAGAAAAAATACAAAAGATGCAATAAAAGTTCAATAAATTATAGCGATTTAAACAATAGCTTATGTTTGAGCCAATGTATCGGCCCACCGCACTTTTTGTCCGGGAAGCAAAAACAGATATATCGGCCTGCCACAATAAGAGGGTTAAATGACATCAGGTTCAGTGGGGAGGGAGTTGAGTAATAGCATAGTAAAAAACCTAGGTGGTGAAAAAGTGAGACATGATGACTGCTTAGCACTCACATAATATGTGCTCTAACATTTTTGTATTTGATGGTTTATGGCTCAACTTTGTAGAAGTTTGTATTCCCCATACTCCTCTTAATCACCCATGTGCTAGTGGTTGTTCTTTGGTAAATAAAATGTGTTCATTTGACATATGAAATTCGCTAGGTAAAATGTGTACCTTTGTCTCTCTGTCTTATTGATGTTTATAAATGAATCTACAGAACCTAAAAGAAATTTTCAGGCCCTCCTTTCATTGATGACACAAATTGTTTGTGTTTCCGGTATTTAGGTGCCTACTTCCATCATTAGAGCTTTCGTTTATGTTTGGACATTACTATAGTGCAAATATTTGGGCCCCTCTAGAGGCTACATGCAAATATGATAACAAAGTCCGAAACCTAAGTATGGAAGAAAACCTTGAAAATGGTTTATTATTGTACTTACTGTAGTGTATCAAGATCTTACTGTTGTGAAATTTTGATATCTGGTATTTTGAGGGAAGAGAGGTGGTTGTATAGTCAGTCATAATTTTTCTTTTTTTCATCATTATCTTAAAGGCCTGTTTTATAAAATTTTAAAGGAATTTTACAATTGTCCTGACGGAAGATCCTTTGCATTATCTTTGTGTGTGATCTCTTTGCAGGTTGAAATCATTAGTGTCACTCATTGGATCTTGAGCCAACTCATTGGTGAGGATGATGCAGCAGCCTTTGAACTGTCTCTCCAGGTTCGATACAAGATGGCAACATTCCTATCCCGGTGCAATCCAAGCCGCCTTGGCCCAGCATTGGCTGTTTCCAGACTCATTAAACAACACCCATCCTGCCTGTTTGCAAGAGACTATGTGGCCAAAGGTGCGTAAAAATTAACCCAGTTGCCAATACACATTTTGTTGAAATCATTCCCAGTGTTGAAAGGTAATTTGGGTATTAGGTAATTTTTTAAACCCTTCCATAACCCACCTCCCGTCCTAGTAAGAGTAGATATATTTCCTGGCCATGTATGAGATTTCATACCTAATGATATCACTTATGCGTCAAAACTGATAGTAGTGTAATAAAGTTTTTTCTGTGTGAAAAAATACTGTTTATTTATTCAATTCTCTACCTTTTGTTCACTCTCCTCCCTTCATTAATTGAACACTCATTTTTACACATATTTCAATCCAGAATCCAAACAATGATTTCCACATGGCTGCGTAGATTTTCGCGGCGGTGGCTTGAAGAATTCTGCATATTTGGGTTTTCACCGCGTTGTTGTTTGAAGCCAACAACAGTTTCACCGAAGTTACATCCGGCGTCTTCAGGCCTTCGACCGCCGCCGAAGTTGCATCCGGCGTCTTCAGGTCGAAGGCCTGAAGACGCCGGATGCAACTTCGGTGAAACTGTTGTCGGCTTCAAACAATAACGCGGTGAAAACCCAAATTGCAGAATTCTTAGATTTCCACAATTTCCTGTGGCTCTGGTTCCCCCATCCTCTTACCAGTACCAATTGAACCTATTATTCCAATCCTCCCCCTACTCTGAATCCATCACTTTTTTTTTTCAACCCAAGTCCACTTGTGTCTCTCTGCTCAAAATCCAACCAATAGTTCACACCAGTCTCTCACCTGTGATTCTCCCCCCTCCAAAGCATCAATCGAGCCCATGTGTTCCTCCGTTTCTACTCCTTGAGTCCTTCTTAAGGCATCTGCCTTTGTGTCCTGCAGTGCTCTGGTCCCTCCCTCTCCTTTAATTACCTTATGTGTCCATCTGTGTCTATACTCAATAATCTCAACCAATGGTTTCTAGTAGGCTATTTTCTTTCTGTATCTTGTTATCTCTTTTCCATTAATTTTACCCCTGATTCACTCATCTCTCAAGTTGAAATACAAAGGATGGATTCTATCAGTAATTCCAACTGCTGTCTCATCTCTCTTTATTCATCATACCTTTACTTGCTATGCAACAATTAAGTCATTAAAAAGGTGAAATTTCTTGAGAAATTGAATTTCGAGATAACTGGTCAGAGTTTGGTGTCACACACTATCATTCTGATGAAAAAGAGGTTCGTATACAAGGGTAGTCTGAAAAGTTTCCGACCCTCCAAAAAAAAATTTTTGTTCTTCAAATTTATTTTTATTTTTCAACAGTCACCTCTTAAGTTGGTACACTTTTTCCAGCAATACTCTTTAACTTTTTAACCCTTTCAAACAATAGTTGACATCTTTCTCTGCAAAATAGGCATTTACATATGTGATAACCTCCTCTTCATCCAATGAACATCTCTGTCCTTTAAGCGAAACTTTAAGGTTAGGAAACAAGAAAAAGCCACTGGGGCCAAATCTGGTGAATACAGTGAGTGGTCAAGGTTCAACTCATAAATTTTAGCCATGGCGACCCTTGAAGTGTGAGCAGGTGTGTTGTTCTGATGGAAAAGCTCTTTCTTCCCCTTCATATGTAGTCATTTTTTTGCTATTTCTTCCCTCAGCTTGTCAAGTAATGATGCTTGATACTCTCCTGTTATTGGTTAACCTTTTGAAGATAAGCAATAAATACAAATCTGGAAATATCCCAAAAAACAGTAGCCATCACCTTTCTGGCCTATGAAATCATCTTTGCCTTTTTTTGAGCAGGTTCACCCTATTGCAGTCCACCATTTTTACTGTTTTTTTCTCTCAGGAGTGTAGTGATGGCTCCCCTGCATTCCTGGACCCAGGCATGCCTCATCATCATCACATTCCCTTTCTACTTCTAAACTGGCCAGCCTAATATCTAAGAGAATATGAGTAGAACTATTAAAAGCACAGAAAGAGGAACATAGAATAGTTTAAGATAAAAGAGAAATGTATTGAATTTTAAAGTTACTTCAATTTCTAATGGTAAAGAGGGAGGCAAATCTCAGTTTCACTCCTCTTTCTCCAACAATTAAAGTTGAAGAAAACTTGGACTGTTGAGTAAATAAATGAAGAAACTCCCAGGTTATGCTGGTAATTTATTCAAACATTTTAATTAGCTTCCATAATAAATTATTACTGCCAAGGTAACAAGCATCAAAATACAGGGATGCTCAGAATGGCAAAACAAGTTTATTTTATTCGAAAACATGTGCTTTAGAAATATTCTGTTAAGGGGTCATACTGAGATGTTTAAATAAAATAAATAGATGTAAAACAGCTAGGTATAATAATTTTGTAAGTAATAGTTTATTTTACAATTCCCAAATTGGGAAAATTCTTTATTTGTAAATAGTAATATCACCACATCCAATTAATGCCAGCAAAACCATTATATGTGAAATAGTCCATATGCCTCATGAATGGACAAGGAAAGGGAATACCCTTATGCATGGGTTTTGGTCGCAGGTACTTCTATTCCTTATTCTTGGACCACTTGTAATTAGAATTGGCATGGTAACATGGTTTCACAGATGATTCCTCTATTGAGGTTCATCTTAGACATTAGAAACAACCTGTCACTCTGCTATGACTGCAATTCTTTATATTGTGTAATATATATTCTATATTAAAATGGAAGTGCAGTCCATGGGCACCTGTGAGAGGAATACATAGTGGACTGATTCGTCTCTGCTATCCTTGAGCAGGGGAACAACAGGGAATGAATGATTTTGATGGTAGCTTTTTGACTATTGGGCATAGATAAATATATTTTTACTACTTTGGAATCACTCTGTAATCAAAATAAATCATAATCTGAAATTATTTCAATGGTTGAATATGGGTCAAAAAATGGTCTAGTTATATACAGTATTGAGATGAACTACTTTGTTAAAATTCGAAGCATGAAGAGACTGTTATGCATCATGAGTGTAAATCCATGCTAATGATAAAAAAGTCCTAGAATCATAATGTTGTACATTAAGCATTCATTCAAGATCTGAACTCCGTTTTGCAGTAAATTCACTCTTGTGGTAATCCAGATGTCAGTGTTTCATAGTGCATTTAATGTTTCCATATGGATAATGTTTTTTATTGTGTCCCACAGCTGGAGACATTGGCAAGAGGAGTGAACTGTGTGAGAAAGTAAATGGTGGGAAGGTGGGTGATGAAGCTGATGAAGAACTCGAGATGAAGGTGTGTGAAGCCCTCATTAAGAGTATTGCATCACTCACCATGCCCACCCCAGATGTGATGACCCTGGACACCTTTGCTTCGCAAGTGAGGGAAGTTGCCGAGACAGTAGCGTTGATATGGCGGCAGGGACGGCTACCGACCAAAGGGAAAGTGACAAATGGCTTCCATGATGAGGAGGAGAAGAGGGTGTTCCGATGCCTGCAGATCATCCACTCTCTGGTGTCCGTGCCAGGTACACAGACAGTTTCATGACCCTAGCACTAGCATGTCTCTGCCAGGTTGGTGGTTGGACATTTAAAAATTACTTTTGCTGATTAAATTTTGGTCTCTTCTCTGGTCCCTCCATGGGTTCATAACTCTTTCCACCTGCTGCTCTCAGAGTGCTCAATTTTTAGTTGCTGAGGTTTTTTTTTCCTCATTCAAGTTGATATAAAAATATCAATAGGCAATCATTTATGAATTTTGCATAATATATTGTACCATATTTTTTTTAAAGAAATGCAACTTATATTTTGGTCACATATAGTCATGGTATTGATTTCAAAAGTATATTTTTTTAAAAATAAAGGAAAATATAGCATGAAATGTTTTCAGGATAGTATAAAAAAACCATTTAAAAAGAAAATGATTGAGGAAAAATACCATCTCATTTTACATTGCTCACAAATAGTGACAGTATGACAAGAGATTTTTGAGATCCATATTTTTCTCTCTGGTCAGAGTAATCCACCCTGGTGAATCGTTTTTCATTTCCTCTGCAAGCCGGGTCTGCTTTCACAAATTTTTGCTTCCAGTTTCGTTAGAAGTTTAGAATAGTAATCCCCAAATCCCCAGTTATTGTTTTTTTTCTCTTTCAAGGTAGTTGATGAAGAGAATTTCTTTTGTTTCCCAAAAAACTGATGCCATGACCTTGCCGTCACTGGCACCATTTTTGCTGTCTTCATAGGCCAAGAGCCTCTATCCATTGCATGGATTGATTGTTGTTTCGATTCTTGTGTGTAATGGCAAATCCATGTTTCATGTAGTTTCATCTTTTGACAAAGAAAATCACTCCTGTTTTTCTTAAAGCGTGCTGAGCACTGTTTGGGAAGTGTTGCCTGAATGCATATTTGATTCTCTGTGGGCACGCCTGCCACCCATCTTTCACAAAGCTTTGTCATGTGCAATTTCCCGTGCAAAATGTAACCTATGCATTCTTTTCATATCCTTACAGTGTTAGCAATTTCACGTACCGACGTAAGCCAATCTTCCAAAATCATATTGTGCACTTTTTTGTTGATTTTCTGTGGGTGAATGTATGTTTATAAAGATATGTATACTATTAATGTAAAATTTCATTGTCTCAGGTAAGCCGTGGCAAGAACTTTGCCCAGCATTGGCTTCCATATTGCAACTCGTCCCACTGCGACTTATCCCTGGGGCAGTGGCTGGTGTGCTTGGTTCAGGTAGCAGTGGTGGAGGCGGAGAAGGTGCTGTTGCAGCGCTGCTCTGCCACCTCCTCTGTGACTGGCTGCTCCGCTGGCCTGGGGCCTGCAATTTGTCCCATTGGGTGCTGGCCCTGCTGCAAGGACTGGTGCCCTCTTACCCCAGCAGCATGTACTCGTCATATTCATCCCAGGACTCAAACAACAACCGCCGAGTCATCCAAGCTGCTTGTGAATCGCGTGTCCGAATACTGATTGCTTTGACTTTAAGTAATATTGACAAGGTAATATTTTAAGTACTGTTTCATTCATTTCATATGAGTTACTCCCGATATCTAATAAAATATCATTACAGCGGACTCCTGTTAGCACATTTTAAAAGGGATACAGAATTCTGAGCTTACCAACCAGTAAAATTTTTTAATCCTTCCGAATAGTAGTTAATGTCTTTCTCAGCAAAATAGACATTGATGTATGCAAAAAAACTCCTCATCTGCAAAGAAATCAAGAAAGAAAGTCCTCATTTGGCAAAGAAAAATTCTCTTCCTCCAAGACAATGGAAGGGTGTACACCTGTGCTGTTTTTTGGCAAAAATCATGGAATTAAAGTTTGAATTGTTATAACATCCTCTATAGTCACCAAATTTTCCCTCTGTGACTTTTTTTAAAATTTGAAACTTGGAAAAATTGACTTGGCGGAAAACAGTTTTCAATAAACAAGGTTGTTGTCAGCACAAAATTCTTATTTTGAGGATCTTGCAAAATCCTGCATTTTTGATGGTTTAAATGGTGGGGTGTCACTGGGATAAGTAAATCAAGCTAAAAGGAGATTATGCTGACACAAAAAAAATATGCCCAAACTAATTTTTTATATTTTTTCCAAGGTATTATTGAAAAATCCACATCATAAGTATTCAGCCATTATGTAATGAAAGAGCTGCTTTTTTTTTAATGGAGATAATAGTTTTCAAGCCCTCGAATTTATATTCAGGGGATAAAGTTTTAATGATTTATATATGGAATAAGAATAAATAATTGCTTTATTTCAGGCTGATTTCATTATAATTCATTTTCCTGACATTCTTGAGTCACAAGAGAATAGTCATTGAAAGTTAAGAAATATACCTTGCTATGGAAACGCTGGCATAATTTCTTGGATATTTTTCATTATTGGTGGAAAAGGGATAAAAACAATGTTTTTCCACATTAATATACATACATATATGTTTCGTGACCATAGGTTCATTACATAGTAGTATCAACAGGACCAGGCTTGATAATCTTACTCTGTAATAAAACCAAGTATCATGCAAAATGTACTTTTAAGTGGAAAGGTAGTGTTTTTGTTCCTCTCCCACCACTCACTCTTCATATCTATATGGCATGTTTTGAAACCCAATGCATCTATGGAATACAAGGTTATATTATTAATTCCTTTAAACTCTAGCCCCCTAAGTTTGTGAATCATTACTTGTCGACTCCCAGGATTTATCAGGTAGTCCTTGATCTCAGGGAATCAATTCAGTATCCATTTTATGTAAGTTTTTATTTGGTATATGTGTAAATCTATGACATTTGCTTTATTTTTTATGTGTTGCTGTTGCCACTATCTCGGTAGTTGGTCGAAGGACTGAATGACCCTTCATTGTGCCAATCACTTCTGCCTGTTGTATCTCACATGCTTTTGGGCTTCCAACACTCCCCCGAGCCATTTCTTAAGGTAAGCAGTTAGAAAACTGTTCAAACTAATTTATCTCTGAAATAATAATGAAAATGCAATAAAAATCTCTCAAAATCACATCAAGTAAGATTTAGATAGCAATCATAACTATTACTTATTGTGGTAAAGTTACAAGAGCTCAAAAATGTGCTTAAGCCACTTCTAGAAAATAGGCTAACTAGAAGAAATCTTTACAAGTTACAGTAATCACATGACCTTTCTGGGTGCATGCCAGTTCTCCTTCATTGAACTTCAGAAAATGCAATTCTCTTTTCCGTTATGCTTTAAAAATTCTCCCTTCAATTGTTTTACCATATGAACAATTCAAATCATATTCTTTTCATGCATAATTTTCCCCTTCCGTCTTAGGTTTGTCCTCACCTTCCTCCACTTTTATCCCGTCTGAGGGAGGACCGAGAAGATGGAGTCCCTGGCAGTGCAGAATCGTTGCAGCTGCTAGTCGACCTTTGTTCCATGCTGTTGTTCCTCCATGGTGGATCAGATCCAACTCGACAAGTTCTTCGGGAAGCTCTGGAGGTGAGCAAATTCTTGCAGATTAATCAAGCATATTCAGCCATCACACATCTGCATAACATTTTTGATGACAAGGTCAATTTGCAAACCTGAGTGCAAAGATAAAATTCCATAATGTATATATTCGTTCTCCAGGATTATATGTTCCAGAGTTTATTTTTCCCAGTTTCTCAAGAACACAAGTGCACATGTTTGTGTGTGTGCTCCACATAGGAGTCAAAGAAAAAGCTGATCTGTCATCATCCTCATGACCTAGTAATGGGGGAATGGGTGGGTGAGAGAGGCTTCATCTGTGGTGAAAGGCACAGTGATGGCCTGGAACACCTCTCGATGCAGAGAATGCAGTTGAGAGAAACACATATTTGCCTTTTCCTTAAGTTTTTGGTGGCATTTCAGAAATACTAACATCAAGGATTTGGAATTAGCTTGAGTGCCATTCAGGATCAATGTTGTTTCTGCACCCTGCAAAATGTATTATTTAATAACTACAGTCATTGGAGGCATCATTCTATGACAGTTTTACTGCAGTTCATATTATAGATGCAACGTGAAATGATGTAGAGGAAAGCATGCAAAGTATTCAAATTATATTTTTTCATTATATGAACAAATTTCAGTAAAACCCCTTATTTTCACCTCTCTAGGGACCCTTGCAAAAAGGGTAAAATGTGGGAAAATGAAAATAGTGGAAAACAAAAGTTTCACTTTTACATGCTTAATTGCTGAAGTCAATGTTTATATGAGGGTTGTTAGTTTCCAACCTCAACATGAAAATAACAGCACTCCTCATCAATAGTTAAAGAATGTGTTTGCATATGCGTTGAAAGGTGCTCACCAAACTTTCCTTAGTATTCAGACATTCAATTGTTGCTCGACTTTCATTTGAGTGAATCTTTGGGAGAGTTTTTGTTCAATTCGTCGAGATTGAACAGAAATTCACTGAGTGCAAGAGAATGCCTCAGTAGTGTAATTGGTTGAAGCACTCAGCCTGGAATTGAAGGATCTGGGTTTGAGTTCCAGTCATGGCAAATGATTTCTATGCTGTCAAATTTCTTCAGTTCAATTATATGTTTCCAAGTAAAATTGAGTTAGTATTATGGAATTTATTTGAACTTGTGAGTTATCCTCATTTTGGCTTTTAATAAAAGAATTAATCCTTTCACCATCTGTACAGTATTCATAAGAAGAAACATTTTATTGATTTAACCCTCACGTGAAGGTTCATATTTTTTTGTTAAAGTATTGTGACACACAGTCTGTTTATAATTATTCCTGGTGCAGGAGTGTCCATTGCCAAGCATGGGAGTTCCAAATCACGAGTATCTTCTTCGACTTCGTTGGATACCTCTCACCACTCGAGGCTTCAGCAGCTATGAGTACTTGTCTCCATCTCAGGCACCCAATCCAGAGCCCTCGGTTGGGGAATGGACGCCTGTAGTGTACCGAACAGCTGCACGGGCTGGTCATGTTGGACTTTCTAACCTTGGCAATACATGCTATGCAAACAGCGTGCTCCAGGCACTCTTCATGACCACAAGGTTTGTGATATTAATTTGCATTATCTCATAGTTTTTGTCTAGGATTCATTCAGCAGATTGAGCTCACACTTAATGACTTCAATAATCCTTCCCGATGGGTATTAAATCTGTAGAATGGCTAGTTGAAAATAATTTAAAGTTGAAATCTTCAGTTATATATGCTATTAGTGGCATTTCACTTATTAGTCAACATATTTTAAATACTTGAAAGGCAACAGAGTGATTATTTTAGCAGTAGCATCTTTGTGGCAATTAATGTTCATGTACTGGAGTTAATAAATTCGTGATCACTTTTTGGTGTCATTTTCATTGATTCAAAATATCAGGCAATATGGGATATGTTAATGATTATTTTGTTGAGTCAGTGTGTGTGTTTAATTACAATTATTTCTTCTACCCATGGGTACCCCATTGTCCTCCTGCACTCCCCTTAATCTTATCTTTTGTCATTTGGGATGTGTTCCTATTTTCTTGTATGGTCATAATTTGTATTATGTGTTTGAAAGTGCAAATAGTGCAATCACTGATTTTACTAGGCCAATATCATGTTTTTCCAGATTCATGAAGGGAAAAGACCTATATGTATGAGGACTAAAACTAAAATTGCACTATGTATGCCAACAGGGTATTAAAACAAGATTATCAAGTTGCATAAATTGGTCGTCAATGCAAGAAAAAGATAAAATTTTGAACTTTTGCTTATAAGAAAAATGAATGAGGTCTCACTGGCATTTGATGTATCCTCAAACAAAATGTAGACTCCCAAGGTTTAAGTAGTTAAAATATCGTTTAAAATGAATACACTTCCACACAATTTTTATTCGTACAAATAAATACACTTTGTAATTTCCACACAATTTTTATTCATACTAAAATGAATACACTTTGTAACTTTGAATACACTTTGTAAGTACGAATAAAAATTGTGTGGAAGTTACAAAGTGTATTTATTTTAAACGAAAATGAACCTCCACAAAGTTGAGCCTGAAACTATAGAATTCATAGTTAAAATATGTCAATAATTGAATTCCATGGTCTCAGGCTCAACTTTGTGGAGGTTCATGTTCGTTTTAAATGAATATACTTTGTAACTTCCACACAATTTTTATTTGTACTACTGGTTTCAACACTTCAGCGTCATCATCAGGTACAAAATTTCTTCAGCACAGGGTTATATATATATATATATGCACTCTTCGGGAAGGAATGTTGGGGGAGGGGGGGTGGTGGGGTGAATGGCTAATGGGAGGGGTGGTTAGTGGGGATAGGGGTGTGGCTGGCAGGTGAAGTCCTTTGGCGGTGGGCAAGCATGGGGAAGGTAAAAGTGAAAGGAAGTTTTTGTGTTGGGCTAAATGAGGAGGTTGGAGGAGGGTAAAAAGAGGCATGCAGTAGGGGTTTTTAGGCACATGTTATTTTCTGAAGGAGATTTCCAAAATTAGGGAGTGACTTTCATATAAAATATCGTTGACTAAATGTCCACTCTTCATGTGTCTTCTTATTTCAAATTCTTCCCATTTGTCCATTCTTCTTCCCTTTTCCACAACATGTAGTATTTCCGGGTTGAAGTCGCTGGAGTGGTCCTCCTCCCACAAATGTTTCCAAAATGCGATTGTTTTAAATTTCCCGTGCAGTGGCTGCGCTTGTGATCCCCCGCGCATGTGAGGAAGGATCTGCCTGTCTGTCCGATGTATGTGGCACTGCAGTCATTACACCTCAATTTGTGTATACCACTTTTGTTGATCATATCCACCTTGTCCTTAGTATTATTTAGGAAGGACCCAAGATTGTTATTATTGTAGTAGGCTATCTTAAATGTGTCCCTCGGGAGGAAATTACCTATTTTTTGGGAGATGTAGCCATAGTAGGGGAGTTAACACCAGCGATGGTTTCCATCCATAACTTCACTCCATTTATAAAGAAGTTTTTGAACACTTTAAACTCGCGCAACCACAATTTAAAGTTCACATGTGAAAAGGAATCCAACATGAAACTCAACTTCTTGGACATTACAGTCTCAAAACAGAGGAATGGCTTTAACTTCTCAATTTTTAGAAAAACCACTGCCACACACCATATCATCCCCTTCGACTCACTCCGTCACATAAGCCAAAAGTTATCCACTTCCCACTTCATGATAAACAGATTATTAAACATCCCCCTTTCAAAAGATAGTTACAAAAAAGAATTGTCAATAATAAAGGAGATCGCATCCAAAAATGGCTATAGTGAAACATCAATTATGAAAATTCTTTATAAAAAATGCCTCGCAAAAAAGAGAAACAAGTTACAGAGCAGAAGAAGTGGTGAAAAATAAAATCATCCAACTGAAAACTTAAATAGATGTACTTGCAGGTGGCCTAATGGCCCAGCTTCAATCTCAACAGAGAAATGGGCCAGTTTGATTCAGTCTACAGATTTTGAAGTGACACCATCAGAAAGAAGGGAAAGGAGAGGCATTTTGCAGATTGTGAATGGCTCGAAACTTCATGGAGTTCTGTGAAGTGTGAGATATTTGTTAGGTCATACAAGAAGAGGGTGGGTCGCAGTAGTCCAGAGGGTAGAGTGTTGGACTGCTGACTGGAGGGCCCGGGTTTGATTCCCGGGCAAGGCACTCTGGGCACCTACAGCTCCACCCAAGCTATGTGATTTTTTGGGTACCAGATCTTCGTGGAAAACCATAACCGGCACAGGGAAAGGAATTGGCCCCCCTACCCTGTGAATTTCACACACCATTGGGCTTAGTACTGGGTGAACTCTACCATCACCTACCAAACCGACCTTCGGCTTGATTACTGTGTTTATAGTGAACAAGAAGAGGTTTTATTTAGCTCTAGAGATGTCTAGGTTTTGAGGATGATGATGAAAAGGAACCTAATTGCAATGTTCCCGTGTTACATTTTTTATGCATAAATAACTATTCAATTAGTACCATAAATCATTATGGAAATTCATGAAAAAAGCAACAAAAATTTCATTAAAAATATGTATACAAAGGAGCCTTTTATGCTGCGTAATCCTATATGCAGGCAAATGCAGTAGTATCTTGTTTGATAGATAGCAGTAGCATCATATTACTGCCAGGCAGCTTAAATACCATCTTCCATGTAAGATTCACATTTAAAATTATTAATTAAGTAAGGCCAAGTAAAGCCTTAGCATTATTAAATCACTGATGATGTTCTTAGTCAATGCAAATATATACATATTTATAAAATGAAATTGCAAATGAATGGAAGGGAATTTTTCTGGTAGGGAACAGTCAAATCTTCCAAAGATGCTGCCATGTATGCTCTAGACACTGGCTCTGAAATAAAATGTTTTATTATTGTGAAATTTTACTTTCAGCTAATTCTACTGCTAGAAATGGGTATCTCTAGTGCAAAGTTAATTTGAAATATAAACTTTCTTTTTGTGTATTTATGAAAAAATAAAAAAAGACTGATTTTTGCAGTCATAAATAATGGCTGCAGCATGAAAAAGTAGTTTGAGAATACAAATGTTTTGGTAGCTTGTGACTGTTGTGGCAGACTAATCCACTCCCTCCCAAGAGTTTGTGAGGTCAGTAGCCTGTCCCTTATTTCATAGGGAAAAGCCATGTGGAGAAGAGATTCTCCATGGGCATCAAGTTGTGGTAGGACATTGTGCAAAATCTGATTAATGTGAAGTGCAGTGCAAAATCTAAAGTAAAAACAATCAATTGCTGATATGTGGAGTGTCAAATAAAGTACTGTCACAGGAAAACCATAAAAAATTCAAAGAATCAGGAATTCAAAGGAAAAAGTAATTTATTTAGAAAAGTTTTATATGTATAATATCACAGAGTTAAAGTATGGTAACATAAATAATTAAGTGAAAATTGCTAAATTTTCTGCTGCATCATGATAATAATAGTAGAACAGCAAGTCGTAATCCTTTTAAAAGGAAAGATAAGTTGAGTATGGTTCGACATAAATTACATAAAATATGAATAAACCAATACCCCATTTTGATTAAATGTTACAGAACACATGGAACTGCAGTATAAGTCATTTCAAATTGTACCCATAATAAAAGAGCTGATAGAAAAACTAAAGAAAATTGTACTAAACTTAGATAAAAATAAAAGTAATTGCTGCAGAGCAAATATTAAAGTAAATCATTAAAGACAATGTGAAGAATGAGAAATGGAAAGATTTAATTTGCAGCATAACCAATGACAGGCCATGGCAAAGTTAATTAATTAGATCTTTTATTCATGGCTTTGCTAAACTTCTTCATGGACACCTTGTTAATAACCAATAGGATAGTATTCATGGGTACACGCACACAGGCACATGGTGTGTTTGAATGTTCACATGCCTGTTATAAGGGTACTTGAATAAATAGAAATAGGTGAAAAATGTATAATAATTGAAATCATTTCTTGGACACCATTACAATTTTATTCATTTGAATATTGAAGTTTTGTTAAACAGATGCTCAACTGTTTTTGAATGGCAATTGTTAATCAATTGAAATCATTTGGTCTCCCTTAGGTTTCGGCACCGAGTGCTTCTATCATCTGCTGCAGTGCCCCTCTCTGTGGCAGTTGGTGCTGTGGCATCATGGGGGCATGGTGGGGGTGCAGGGGGCAGTGGCAGGATCGTCCCTCCTCCCAAGACACGGCCAGTGCTGTCGCAACTGCGCCTCCTCTTCTCCCTGCTCTCGCACTCACCGCGGCCGACGCTGTCTCCACAGGCCATTCTTGCAACTGCCCACATGGCAGGGGGCCACTTTGAGGCTGGACAACAGCATGACTGCTCCGAATTCATGTGGTATGTAGATGGTTTGTTTTATGCACATGAAAGGTTTTTGTTAATTGATCTTGTTATTGCAAAACTTTACAGACATCTAGCTTTTTTATGTTGTGTGATGGTTCAGCTTCAAATGTGTGCTCTGCATCTAATTAAAATAGCATTAGGTCTTGAATATACTTTCTGGAATTTTTATTATGTAGCTTTGCCACTAAAAATATCTCTTCCTGTGAATAAGTAATAAATCCATTGACCTACCATTTTTCGTTGATTTCTACCTCCAAATGGCTATTTGGTTCTTTGAAATTCACCTTTTAGAAAATTATTATTAAGCTATTATTAAATAAATATAGGATGTGGTAGTGCAGATGTCAGACTACTGACCTGAGGGTCTTGATTTCGATTCCCAGGCTTGCTTCTGCGTACCCTGAGCTTCATCCAAGCTGTGTAATTTTTTGGGTACCAGAACTTCCTGGGGAACCATAGATGGCACAGGGAAATGATCTGGCCCCTTATTACTCTTTAATTGCGAATTTCATACACCATCGGGCCTAGTATAAGATGAGCTCGACCGTTAAACCGACTTTTAGGTTGGCAACTGTGTTTATGGATTGAATTATATATTTTATTTTTTTATCTGAATAGAAAATTGTACAACTTTTGATTTTTGTATGTAAATTAATTTTATGTTCATTCGACCATTTTATAAGTATTATACACAATAATAGTAATAAAAGCAAAAGCCTACAAAGTGATATACAAATATTTTCTATGCCAATTTTTATTTATTATTAGTTTTTTCTATGTATCTATTGTACATGGATTGCTCATTAATTACTTAGAAAATCAAAAAAATGGCATCTGAGTATCGGCAAAGGTTTGCTTTTAGTAGGCCTTATCTCTAACTAGACTGCTGTTCAAGTTTCAGCTATATCTATCACATGGTTTCATTTTCATAGTTGATTGAAGCAAATTATTTATATGTATTTAGAAAAATGGAAAAAATATTTCATATGGTGATCAAACACGTCTATTTAAAAGGCTCAACACCGGAAAAGATCAAAACCGATTTGGATGAAGTTTATGGCTTCTGCTCATCTTTACTCATGTTTTGCAGCCTTCACTTATATATGGGATGGGTTTTTATGTCAATGGGGATACATGCAGTAGAGGGAAGTGTCCACAGTTTACTGTCTTGATTTGGTGATGGAATTGATGCCTTGGACATCCTCATCTTTTGTCCTCTGGTATATACACATCCTCAAGGGTATTCCCTGATAAATTTTCCCTCAAATCTGCTAATGGTGCCTTTTTACCTGCTCTTTTCCTAGACAGCGCTCATGAAATGTGCGAAATCATTCATAGCATAAATAAACATCTTTTTATATTCTGTAGCATAGTAGTGCATAGGGATATAATGAAAGATGTAGTCATTGGGACCATCCAAATACTTACCTTTGATTGAATACCTTAAATCATTGACTAAGGAAGGATGCTAACTGCTGGTGCTCTCTCTCAACTGCGTTCACTTACATGTTATGACTCACTTTTAATTTCATGATTGCATTATTATGTTTCACTCTCTTCTTTCTGGTGAATCCTTGTTTCAAGAATCTTGTGCTGCACGCTTGTATTATTTTCTATTTCTCCATTTAGAAGCAGTAGTGTCATTGCTAGACAGTTCCTGTGTTTCATCTTCCTACCTACTATCACTTCTCATAAAAATCTGCTATCATGTTCCTTCAGTTAATGTGAAGGAACATGCCCATGTACTGAACTTATGGTAAATAATAAGAGAGCAATGAAATTGAAGGGAAATTATTCATTATATTGATAATGTCTTATAATGGGTTGCTACAAATATGAAAAACATGAAAAATAAAAATGGTAAAAATGTATGCTTAAAAGCTGATTTACAATCAGAATAACTTGATGTTCTCATATGTGCTTCCAAGCTTCTATATTATGTATTGCACTTCTCACCAAAATCATTAATGCGATCAATTCAACACCTCATAAAAATGAAACAGCTCTGTGAAATTGCTGATTAAAACATATATTTAACTTATGTAGTGTAGCTGTTGTAATTGTGCCAATGCTATTTATTTATCCTTCATAGTAGATTGATAAAAAAATGACCACTCTGCTACCAAGTTAGGGTCACTGAAATAATTATAATTAGTGAAAAACTATAAATGTCAGAGAAATTTGTGGATCCAGTATTGATGGCTACCATTTATTTAAAGTTCTACAGAACATTAGGAAATTTTGTATCCTTAATACAATGGTTAGCTGATGATTCCATATAGTTCAAATTTCAATTCATTGAATTCAAATATCACCCATTTCCATTGACCACAGTAATCAACCCAAAGGTCAGTTTGATTTGTGAGAGTAGAGTGCACCAGATACTAAACCCTATGTAGTGTGCATGAAATTCTCACAGCAGTGTTCTAAGGGGCCAGTTCCTTTCCCTGTGCCATATATGGTTTACCAGGAAGATCTGGTATCTGAAAAAGCACCCAGCTAGGGTGTAGGGCTGAGGGTGCTCAGAGGCATCCCTTGGTCAATAGTTTGACGCCCTACTCACTGGACTACCATGTCTCCATGTCTGTTTCAATTAGGGATCTTTCCAATGCCACCTGCCTTTGCGTATGAATATTGAAGTATAACATACTGCAGTAAAGCATCATTAATCAGGATGGAGTCATCATTTTCTGGATAGAGTCCGTCCATGTAGTGAAGGTGGGTTCATGTAGGGTCAAAAGATGACTGGACTGTAGTACTTTAGGACTGTAGCCAAAAATATACATTTTACATGTATCTCTTAACATTAAAAAAAATCACATAAATAATTAAGTTGTTCAATAGACCACATGCTACAGAGTTGCTACACATTGGTTTACAATAGATATGGCATTGGAGGAATCCTGGTAAACCCTGAACGTGTGAGTACTTGTGAGTCGCAAAGGTCCTTGTTTTCAAGCACACTTGAGTGATTGAGTGAATGAGCGAGAGCGTGCGTACATCCGTGTTATAATTTTATATTAATCTGTGTTATTGATGGGTCAATGGCATAGGAGGGATCCTTGTAAACTCTGACCGAGTGAGTGTGTGAAATTCACAAAGGTCTAACACACCTGAGTGACTGAGTGACTTACATCCTTTTATAATTTTCATTTATTTGTGTGATTGACGGGTCACTGACATGGAGGGATCCTTGTAAATCCTGAGTGTGTGTGTAAATGTGATTCACGAGAGTGACAGTTATTTCTTCACACACATCCTAGTGATTGAGTGGTTGTAAGTTTGTTTTATTATTTATTGTTTTAATTATTTATTTTGGCTTTTGTGTGTGATTGAAGTATACGTGGGTCTCTGTTTCTCAAACACACCCAAGTAACCTAGTGTGTATTCCCTATTTTTCCTCTTCTTCCTCTCCTTTTTTTTCCCCTTTTCTTTCTTTTCACTTAGTGCCAATCAAGTTTACGGTCTCTGCATTTTTTGTTTGCGCATTATTTCGTAGTTATTTTTTTAACTTTGACTTCATATCAATAGCAATATTTTTCAGACAGTATGCCTATGAATTGGGACGAAAATCTTTTCATCTTGGGCTAACTCATGGTATTAGTTTGAAAAATTAAGCAGTGCAAACAAACTCTGACATCAATAACTTTCTTTACGTTTTTCTTCAGCATAAATAAACTCTCAATAGCCTGTCCATTAATTGATGCAAGATAAAGTATGGATAATCAAAAAACGTGGATAACCGAAATACTTGGAAAATATTGTGTAATTATTTTAACAGATTCCACTCATAAGAATCAAAATAGTTTTTAAAAACTAGTGACTGCAATTAGGAAACAAATGAACTCTCCTATTTCATTCCTTGTGATTATTTCGAGTTCAATTTTAGCCTTGAAAGTACAATTTATTTCTATTTTTCAGCCGTTTTTATGTGGGTGAAGTTACAGTTTTACAAGGACACAGAATTATTATCAAGTGACCAACAGAGCATATGGTTAAAAAGGGAAACTAATCACATAGTCCAAGAAACACAAACGATTGGCATATGGCAAATATTGGCAAAGGATGACTGATAGGAATTCATCATCATATGATACTGATTAAATTAATGCAGTGTAGCTGGTTAATGATTTGTTGTGTGTTGAATAAAAACAAAATACGTATTGGGAAACTATGTATTTGCTTGCCTTGAAGAAGAATTCACAGGGCTAGTGTCATTCACAGGGCTAATGGATTCGACGGAAGTAATAATGAGAAAGTAAGGATGGTACAAAAATGTTGAAATAAAACATTAAATACCACTGACAACTTTTATTTTGCAATCAAATTAAAATCTTTTAATGAAGCTCAGTTGTTTCAAACTTGTATTTTTAAGAGAGTGTATCAAAGTTTCAAAATATTTAATTATCCTTACGATTGTAACTTTATTAAAATTTTGAGTTGCTTGGCAGAGATATGGTAGAGCAGAGGTGTGGATAAGCCGCACACAGATTATCAAGATTTGACTGTATTTGAAAAGTGAATCAATTGAGTGAGCTCTGATTGTGTTTAATTCTTATTTGGATGTATAAAAATATTCAGTGAAAAAGAATTATAAATGTAAATTTTCAATATACCTGAGGAAATTTTTGTTTCTATTAATTAATATAGCAACACTGTCTCATTGGTGTAAAGTTATTGACAATGGTCGATTTAAATGAATCATTTCTCCTCTGTGATTTCAGCTTTTTCCTGGATGCACTTCACGAACAGGGAAAAGCTTATGCCCAGGATGTTGGGAAGGAGTTTGAGGAGGAACTAGATGAGCAGATGAGCATGCTAGGGCTCGGGCCAGGCGAGGGAAGCATGGAGGGCAAGGGGGATTGCGAGGAGAGAGCAAGCAGCACTCAGGAAGAGGAAGAGGAGGAGGACATGGACGAAGATGAAGGGGAGGAGGAAGGGGGAGAAGAGAAAGGGGGGGAGGAAATGCAGGAGGGTCAAGTTGGGATGAAGAGGTGGACCACAGAAGAAGATCTCTCTTCTTCGGAAAGTCGTCAGCTTCAGACAAAGAGAAAGGCCCTCTCACTTGCTGAGTTCTCCTCTGTTGCTGCTACAGAGGCTGACTCTGGTCAGGAGGTTGATGAGAAGAGCTCAGAGGCTGCTGAAAATGACCAGATGGCTCAGTCGGGTGTGCAAGCTCTCAGTGACTCACATTCTGATTCCACAGACAGTGGTATTCAGTCTGTAGGTGAAGAGGATGGGGTGAATGGGGTCACGAGCGGTGCAGGAACTGCTCAAGAGGGTCAACCAGACTCAGGAGAACCCAAGTCAGGGCGACCAAACGCAGCAGATTTGGGGAAAGGTGCAAAAACTTCCTTGTGGGGTGAGAGTGGGGACACAGTGAGACTAAAGAGGGAGTTTTGTAGCATTGTCCAACAGGAGTTTGGAGGAGTGGCGCACACGATGCACCAGTGTCTCAGCTGTGGGTCAGTGTCAGTGCGAGCTGATCCATTCCGTGATCTTCAGCTGGCATTCCCAGAAGATTCAGATGAGAGCATCAGTGATGAGGGTGATCAGGAGGTCAGGGGTTTTATTGGGCCACAGCTTCCACAGCAGGGCCTTCCCCTGGGCGAGGTTGAGGCAGAAGGAGCAGAGGAAGCATCTTCGGAGGAGAGCAAGGAGAAGATGGAGGTGGAGGAGAAGGTTGAGGAGAAGGTTGAGGAGAAGGTTGCAGAGAAGGCAGCAGAGAAGGTGACAGAGAAGGTGGCATCTGTGAAGAAGAAGCACCACAGTGGACCCTGGGGAGTGAGTGACCTCTTGGGACATTACCTCTCAACAGAAACACTTCGAGGTGAGAACCGTTACCGTTGCACAAAGTGCAAAGGTTTGCAGGATGCCCGTCGATCTGTCAGTCTGGCTTGGCCCCCACCTCGCCACCTCCTCCTCACTCTGAAACATTTCCGATTTGACCGGAACACCGCACGTCGTTCTAAAGCCCTCCGTCCCCTTAGGGTTGAGCTCAGTCTCCAGGTTCCTGTGGCCCTCTCGAGGAGTCACCGGTCAAACGCAGCCAAAAGGAGGAAAACAAGGAGCACTCAGACGAGTGAAGAAGGCGAGCAGAAGGAAGCGAAAAGTGAAGAGGAAAATGAAAAGGTTGGTGATGTAAAAGACCCAAGTGATGATAGAGACTGTGTCCCATCTTGTTCCAATGCCATGAGTGGAATTACATCGCATCAAAAGCGAAGGGATTCGCAGAGCCCAAGGAGTGATTTGGATTGTGAGAAAGTCAAAGTAGATTCAGTGGTTGATGAAGTTGAGACCCCTGGGGTGGTGAGCCATGACTTGGCAGAAGGGGGAATTTGCAGTAGGAGGCGTCGCCGGACAGGCAGGGAGGAAGAGGGGTCCTCGGTGGAGAGGGAAGAGAGGGCATTTGTGGAAGAGAGGAAAGTCACATACCACTTGTATGCAGCTATAGTTCACTCTGGCTTCAGCCTGGATGGGGGTCACTATTACACATATGCGCGGAGACCACAGGCGGGAGGTGAGGGCATGGAAGGGGAGGAGGAGTGGTGCATGCTTAATGACAGCCAAGTGTCTGCACAGTCTGGCCCAGACAGCTTCTCAGAGCCAAGTGGCCACCGACCTCAGGACACGCCGTACGTCCTATTTTACATGCTGGAAGGTATAAACAGTCTTGGCTCACCGGATTGGTGGTCGCTGCCTGTCGAGCTGAGAGATGCCGTAGAGGCGGATGGCACCAAATATATTCGAGAAGAGGAGGATTGGCGGTGGAAGCATTCAAGCAAAGGTCGACCCGGTGGAGGGGGATTCAACAGAAGAGATGGAGATGACCCACCGCCCAGCAGTTGTGGTGGAGGTATGGGAAGTGGGTTTGGCTCAATGGGAGGCCACTTTGTTTTTTGACAGAAGAAAAGCTGTTAGAAATCTATTTACTCTGAAACAAATTCCATTTGTGACGTGTAGTGTGAGAGGTTTTTTGAGTCAAGTTGGGCTCGTGAGACAGTTCCACATGTTGAATGGGACCCCTTTTTCTCTACCCTTTATAAGGGTGGTTGTAATGTGATTTTAAATTGTAAAAGTTGTTGAGTCAATCACTGTATGCATGGAAAACGTATGGAAGACTTTGGGAAACATTTAATTCATATTAAAATTCTGTGTACAGTTTTTTATGTGAATGCTTTGTTGAAGTTGTTGAATATTTATCAGTTTATGATTCATGGTGTATAAATAATTATTCTTTTTAAATATATTCTAATTAATTTTTTCTCTGAAGTCATTATTATTTGCCTTGTGAGTTCCATATAGTGAGTCTTTCAATTATTGTCTTATATTTATTGCTATCATTAAATTATGCCCACAATCTTTATCAGATATGTATGATGATAATTATACCGTTGTACCACCTTTTTGGTGATAAATTGGGTTGAATTTATGTGAAAAAAAAAGATGGACAAGTTACTGTTGAATTCTTTCCAAAGAAGTGTACGAGGTTTTCAATTGAATATTTTTTATTTTGTCAGGATTATTCTCATGTAAAAATTGTCATCAATAAAAAGTAATGTATCTGCATTGCTTTAACAAATATTTAATTATTGGACACATATATCCCTTCGATTGTTTTATTAGTATCTCGGTGTGGCCCATCTGTGCTGCTTTGTTGAAGGAATTGTTTTTTTAAGGGCCTGCTCATTCTTTGGGTCATGAAATTAACTGCTTCAGTAAATAATCACAATAGCCAGTTTGTTCTTATGTACAAGTCACTGTTTACGTGTCTTCATTCCTATAATCAAATGTACTGAATTGGGTATTATTTACTGAAGTTCGTTTCACGTGATTCTTTTCATTATTTTCATGAATTTTCATATCTACTCAGTCAGCTATAGTTGTAGCAAATACTCAAAAGGTACACCCATATAACTGAATTTTCTAATTGTATCATCACACTGTGATAAGTGCATGTAATATTCATTTTTTCTGTGGCATGCTCTACTTTTACTTTCCTGTCATTTAGTAATAGTAATTTATTTTTAAGGCTATTGCTAATATGTATGAAAATCTTCCACAGACGTAGACTATATTTTTCCTTGGAGCTGATGTGTGTTGAACATAATTTTGTCAAGTGGGAACCCAAGACAAGCTTTGTATGAGATCCAATGGAACTATTTTAAGATTTCCCAATAAAATTCTACAAGTTTTACCATTTATACTTACACTCTTTAACTTGAGAATATTTATGATACAGTTGTGTTAAATTCTTCCATTCCTTGGCAGTAAAAATTATTTATTCTGTCAGTTAATAGACTGGAAAAAGTATTTGGATAAGATTCTTCTGCATTTCCTGTGATGTTATTGTGTGTGTTATGTACTCAATAGGAAAGTTACTTGAAAGATTTAAGAAAAACTGTATTATTTGTTATGTAATTCATCCTGCATCTTTTGCAAAAATTGATTAAATCCGACATTTCGAGTGCCTACTGAATTTTTATTCAAATTACCACTTAATAAATAGCTGATCAAATCAACGTTTTACCCATAGACTAGGTTCAAATCTGTAAACTCTAAATACTAGATGTTCCACCTAACTTAGTAATGCGAACAAGCAAATTTCCTAAGACTGCACAGTATTTCCCTTTTTTCCCTGAATGTGTTAGTTTACAGTAGAATCTCCTAATAAAGGAAGGTTATAGGTTGTAGACCTAATGACTCTTTCCAACCCCCACCTCGCAGGATACTAAATTCCCTGAAACTTCATCGACAATAAACCATTTTGTTCAATGTAAAATACTTCATGACTTCCTTTTTTCATTCTAAATGCCTATTACATATGTAACTTCCTTTCGTTATATGTTATCCCATCTATAGGCTTACTTATTCGGAACTAAGATTGACTTTTTTTTTCAACTTACCTTAAAATTTTGCTCACTATTTTTAGGGAATGACCTAAAAGCCCACTTTGAAAACTGCTAAAAAGGAAAATGCAAATACCACCTACGATATCCCAGTTGTCACAAAGGATAGTCTATCTGAAGTGGTCAGCGTGTCATCAACAAACATGAGTAGAGAGGCCATACAGGTTGCCATTAGAGATTCTTAGTGTACCAAAAAAATTAGGCTCTTCATTTAAAGGTATCTTGAGGATGAAAAATTACAAAGCTCAGCAGTAACTGGGCAAGACTACTTAAATGGTTTTTTTAAACCAAAATTATACAAAACATTTGGCAACCAATATTACCAGCAATAGTGCTGGTGGCAATATTGGCTGCCACTACATATGTGTTTGTCAATTCTCTGTGATGTTACATAATTTTCAGTCATTTAAGGGAACATGGAGGTAAGCCAGGAGTATAAAAATGACAAAACCTTCAGGCATTCAAAAAGATACTTTTTCTCCTTGTTTGATAGTAGTTCTGGAAGGAGTGGATGCAAATAAGGTAGCTGGGAAAATTACAGGGAATCTTCAGATAGAATTTTCAGTCTGAAAAGATATTAAAAAGAAGTACCCAGGAAACAGAATGTAGATCCAAAAAATGTCTTTCTCCTTGGTTGGATGTTTAAAAGAACTTTTTTGGGCCTTCACAGTAATAAAAAAGTTTAAATGTGGAACCTTTCAAAAATGTCATGGAAAATCTTTTCTGAAATCTCGGTTGTAATAAACATGAGTGATGAAGGTTCCCCCATAAAAAAGCATCTCCAAAGGAAGATGGTTCTGTTGGGGAAAAAGGTTCCACAAAACCTACAAAGGAAGGTTCAATGTGGGGAAAAATATCATTGCTGAGCAAACAATGTGGTGGTTGGGTTTATAAAATGATATCAAGAGATGTCCAACAAATGACGAGTACAAAAAAATTAGCAATGGCCTGACAAATGTCTCATTCATGAGCAGCTATCAAGCAGAATCAACCCTTCAAGAGAATTTTGCTCTTTACCAGAGAATACAATATTGCAATACTTTTTATCAGTCTACTCAAAAGGTCATAGGGATTTCCAATTTTCCAACGCTGTTACTTTTTGCCTTATGTCACTATTAATCTGTCCGTCATGCTTGCCTCTACGCATATTGGTAGAGAATAGCAAGCGCCATCTCATTCTATATATGTAACCATAAACACAGTAATCAACCCGAAGGTCGGTTTGGTAGGAGATGATAGAGTTCACCCAGTACTAAACCCAACGGAATGTGAAATTCAAACATCAGGGTAGGGGGGCCAGTTCCTTTCCCAGCGCCGGTTATGGTTTCCCAGGAAGAATCCCTGGTACCCGAAAAAATCACATAGCTTGGGTGGAGCTGCAGGTGCCCAGAGTGACTTGCCCGGGAATCGAACCCGTGGCTCTGAGGTCAGTAGTCCAACGGTCTACCCCCTGGACCACCCACATCTATATATTTACCCAAAATTACAGATATTTACATTTGAAACTAATATTCTGTGGTCCAAATTCCAATCGAAAAGACAGAGTACGTATGACATCACCTTAAGCTCCATCAGGTTCTTTGTAACGTACCATAGAGTCGTTTGTTAAGTCCGGGTGTCAACAGCTCCAGCGAATATTTTTTAAATATATTTGGTTATCAATTGTTTAATTATGCGAAAGAAGGGAACCCTGCTTGTAAGATAAGATAAAGTATTTCATATAAGTTTCAACGAATGGGTGAATGCACGATAATCCACATATTTCAGGTTTACCCGGCACTGGCACCAAACAATAAACATTGAAAATAAGATATATCGTAAACGCAACGTAAAATATGAATTACGTAATTCTTTTTGACCACAATAGTTTCGGCATTGTCTTTTCGGAACTCTTATGTGATATACAAATAATCCTTTTCACGACGGCTGAGCGATCGTAAATTTGGAGTCACTTTACTTTTGTACTCTTACGTTGTACTGCCGCGAAAGATAACGTAATGTCACGTGACTTTGGGTACCATTTTCTCTCACACAGACCAACCAGACTGAAAGCTAGGCTCGCTCAGGGGGCCTATACATTGTGTCTCCTCCAGCGGGGTAAACAGGTAAACTTTGAGATGCGTTAAATGTCGGTAAGAAAGGTTTGGGCTATTATGCATGAGGAGATTTAATAACTTGCGGAAGGAGAGTAATGGCTTCTATTAGGGATCATTTCGACGTATTTCATAAGTTCAATAATCGGGAATCATCCATACAGCTGAAATTGAATACATTGTGAGTGAAGCATCAATATTAAAAGGAGTTTTTCTGTGTCACGCATTAAATTCAAAATTATATGTTTTTTCAAGGGAAAAAGTCTATACACCTAGGAACCCCAGTTCCCCGAAGGAAAAAACCATTTTGTCATATGAAGATTTGGAAAATGATCTAATTCGAAAAAGAATCGATACGTTAGGTCGTAAGAATGCATATTCGAGGAACATGTCCTTCCTGAAGGTACTTAATCATGCTGGCTTGATAATGTAAGTCGCTATTATTATAATTCTACCAACAGCTTTAACCATCCCTTTTACCATTGTTTTATAGGAACTAAACATAGCTGAAACACAGCTGCGCTTAATGGCTTGCTTTTGCCCTACCGATCTTTACCTCCATACATGTAAAACTAAGTTTTTGAAAATGAAATCGACAGTGAATTGAAGATGGAAGAACAGACTACCTGGAAGAACACAAAACTTTGTTGAAATGAATTTTAGGTTGAGCTGTACGTAAATTGCTCTTATTCGTTAAGTCTATAGTTGGTATGTCAAGATTATTCGCAGTTCACGAACAAATGTTAGTGAACACAGAAGTTTAAGGGCAACCAATTAATGGAAATGTTGGTATGCATGTCTCAAACTTAATTTTATCAATTATTTCCCAGTTTTGTTTACACGAATCAACTTTTGACATTTCCCTTGCATGTCAGTGAACAATTGTAACCGTGGCTTTTATGAATCTATTAATAAGTTTTTACTCTGATGAAATAGTCGATAAGAGTACTGAATGCGCTCCCAAATCCTCTTGGCTCTATCCAATGGATTGCTGACGTAGGATAAATTCTAGATGCAACAGCGTCATCACTTATATCATCCCCACAAAGACAGGTGTAAGTCTGAAAAACTAATTATGGATTCAAACGCTCAATTATTATACATTTTTCAGATAGATCTGCTACTTGCTGAAGGGCCAGCTGTCATTGTAGTGATAGGCTATGGGCTCGTTTAGCTAAATAATTTTTCTACTAAAAGTCCTAAATTCCTGTTGACCACCACCTATTTTCATAGCGCAGAGTAACCAAATGTATGACACTTTAGTCTGTTGCAGTAACAAGTAATTAACTATTGTTTGAATAAACCATCTACATGAACGGTGAAGTGTAGTAGCCGGTGAAATAATCGGGACACTGCTTAATTTAAGGGAGAAGGCTATACATAACTTAGTACATGGCCCGTGTATAGTACTTGCATTGATGCAGTTTGTATTATAAAATCATGGAATCAGAACCGTGCACGTATTTCTATACAGCTATTAAGTTCACGTCGTTATAATCTTGCAGAAAACAAGTGGTTATTGCTCTTTCACTCGCAGATTCTTAGTTGCATCATCAGTCCAGTTTTAGCGGCTTATAATGGGAAATTGGTTTTGACATCAAATTCACAGGGAGGTTTAATAGAAAATAATAGGCACTCTTTAATAGGAAAATATTTTTAAAAAGAATCAATCCCAATTTCGAAATACCTACATGCACTAATTGCAAAGTTGTCTCCCGCAATCCAATAATTTGTAGCAGAGAATTAACATGTATATAGGCATAGTTAATTTTGAGCTCGGAAAATAATTTACTTTTACTCCCAATCGTCTGGACCTGTCAATTTGGGCAAATTTTCCTGGGATTTTATAAAAGGCTAATACCACTGAAAGTAGATACTTAGGTACTTGCTACTACCTTCACTATTAAGATAACTTAAAAGTGCACATATGCCGATTCAGATGAGTTAATTATTCAAATTTGCTTTACACCGTCTACCTGACCTTAATTTGCTCTAGCCAGTTTTTCTCATACAAATAATGGAAGTTGAATGTTATGGTATAATTCTTTCTTTCCTCTCTCTATAAACCTTTTTGCCATGAAACTTGTGAATAAAAAATTCAGTTTTAGATATCCTTTATCAAAATTGAATTCACATACATTTTTTACCACTTTGCATCCTGTTTTTTATTATACCTTTGAAATTTGTTGCTGATCTCAAATAATGAATCGATTTATTTTTTATTCCATTTGACTACTAATTCCAAGCATTTACAACTTGAAGATTCAATTACTCCTGAAATCCCAAGGAAAATTGAGATTTTTACCAAATAGGATAACTTGCAGTCTCCAGTCACATTTGGTCCTGGGCATGAACCAAATGTGCCTGGAATTTAATCTCCATTAATGCATTTACCTTACTAATGTATATAAAACCGAACTTGTTAAAATAACTTAACCCACTAAATGTAAAGTTGCACCAAATTTAGCATTAATATTAGGACATTATGGCTCTGATATTTAAATATAACATGGCTTTCAGATCTGTATTCCACCTGTTAGCTACAATAGTTTTAATAGATTGTAACCCAGTATTGTTTATGGAATCATGATAAATACACTGCATTCTTCAAAAAGATTTTGGACCAGTTCATTGCATAAATAGGAATGCCTCCACTAAACAGTGGCAGCTCTGTGGCCAAAAATTTGGTCCAAGGGCATGGAGTTAATTCAGGACGAAGGACCAGTAAGCAGAAATACAGGGCCAATTTTTCTAAATCCAGAGGGCAAAGAATGGTCTGTTGCACCTGGTATAAAAGAGTCATTTCTCCATCTACCAATTCAGCCCTTGGATTGACTACTTCGATGCAAACTTATTAATATCGACCATTTCACATTCTTTGGAGTATATGGGTAGTAGTTGGTTGTGTCCTTGCTGTCACCATACAAGATATTAATTTGTTAAAAAACTTCATACACATTTTATTATTGATAAAATCTTTGGTAAGTACCTTATGTTCCTATACAGGTACTTGGACCTGGCACGCTAAGATAAAATGGTTTGGTTGTTTTAACAAAAACTCCGTTGTTATATTCACTACTTTATAATTTTAAAAAATTAACAATGATTGGTAATACATTCATTGGCTCATTCAAATGTAGGTGATGGGTTCCTGGTACTTCGTGAAATTCTAGCTGCTCTGCCGATTCTCTTATCTTGGATAGAACTTCATGATAATACTCTTCCTTATCAAATATCATGCCAGGTCTAGCTTTGATATTTAAAACTTTGCACTTTATGTTCGTTGCAAATCCCATTACCGTTTCTTTAGTTAAATGACTAAGGCCAGATACTTTTACACGAACATCCCGGCGGAAGTGATATCCTTTACCATCTTGCGACTTTTCCAAACCCCTTTTCATCAGTATTTTGCATGAATCACGAGTTAATGACCCTCTGTAAGCAGTTAATACTAGTTCAAGTGCTTCATCATATGTATAGGCTGGCATCACCTTATCTAATATTTTTTCATATGCTAAAACTTTATCGACAGACGTACTAATCCGACCCACCGTTTCCTGACTGTCTTTGATAACAGGACTTGCTATATCAATACAGATTAAATGTTCTACTTCATCAGGATACGAGCCTGCATACATAAACCCTATACCACCTCCAAGGGAATGGCCCAAGATTGATATTTTGTCCCATTTAAAATGCTTAACAATACGACGTAGCACAACTAATCCATCCCAATATAAAAAATAGCTCTGTCCCACTGGATAATGAGAAGATTTTCCATGACCTGGCAAATCAATTGCCAGTAAGCTCACTGTTGGAGGTAAAAGTGGGGCCAAGTTGTCGAAAGTTCCGGCATTGTCTTGCCATCCATGCAAAGCAATGATTGGCCTAACCTGGCGAGGTCCCCACCACTTCCCTGCAAAATCGTACCAGTTAAAAATTTCACATATTTTAGATTATTCATTAGTACGTAGTGAACCTGGAACATTCCTACTTACCACAAATATTGCCCCATGGCACTGGAATTTCAATATCCTCGACGCTAATACTGCTTGAACATCCCTCCATTTTTTTAAAGGTTTATTAATTCCTCTTGCACAATTATATTAGCTTAATATGATTTGGAAAGTTCACTTGAAATAGAAACGAATGTGTTGCGCAACAATAAGCACGGGTAGTTTTTATTGCAACGCTTGGCAATCCACTCGCATTTGAACAAGTAAATCATGACTTAATTCCCGATGACTTCCGTGATACTTGCAAAATTTTGGGTTATCGCATTTTTCCGCTGACCGCCAGTGTCATGACACTCAGTAAACGTAGTCTACAAAACGACAGACACGTCACTCGATCGCCGCGACCATGTGTAGTAAACTAAGAACTAGGGACAATTTCCGGGATCTCCTCCCCTACCTGCTATGCCGGCTTAATATCATTGTTTCCCCCCTCCTGATAAGCGTGTTCATGATAAGGACATGGGGATAATGCAACTCTAAATTGACATTGCTTTATTGCTCCACAAAATATTTTTAAAAAATGATACTCAGAATTTCTTTGAATAATTAAAGTACCAATAAATTGAACTTTTTGTAAATGAACAATGCACACGAGTATTATACCCGAGAGAAAATCAAAATCCCACTGACTAATGCACCAACTGCAGGCTAATTACAACTGTGACTACACCATAATTAGGAGCAACTTATGCAATTACAATAGTAGGACATGTTTCAAACGAGGTGTTTAGATACAATTAGATTAGAGGCATTGTTATTTGGGCAAACGAAAATACAAGGATTCACTTACTACCATATCTAAAATTATGGTTATTTTCCTCACAGGCATTTATTTAGTCTTTATAGCAAAGTATCTCTAAGGATGTGCAAGATATGTTGGTCTGAGATTGATAGAGGAAGATCAAAACGAATTAGAAACTTTGTAAAAGCTCCACTACATATAACTTATACACATAAAAGTCAAGGTGATCATGTGTTGGTTACAAAAATTACGGAAATCACCAAACAAGAGTAATAATATAATAAAAAATCTTCAATAAAATTGGTTAAAAATAATCCCTCTTGTTCGAAATGTTCTAAAAAATATACTGGCACAGACTGTATTGGCATCATAATGTTATGGAGTAAGGAAATAATGAACATAATCAAACTTCCCAGCTGGTGAAATTAAATTACTGGATGGACTATGGCAGAATAGGGAGCCACTCCCGTGAATACGCTATTTACTTTGATGATTGAGTCTTTATATGGATCGCGTTGGTTTAATGTGATTAAAGTACAATTCAAAATAGGAGGCTATTGCACCAAAACAGTTAAATTACGATAGTACATATTGCTTTAAGTACGTTGTATTTGCGATCGCAGTCATCAGTCCCCGTTACGAGTTACCTTATAAGTCATAAGAGAGTATAGTTATAAGTCATAAAAACTAAGGCGACCGAAATTTAAGATCTGCGGAAAACAACTGCAGAAATTTTCAAAGGATACCTACTTCGGAATATAATTAATTATGTAATATTTTAAAAGGCGCTGAATGAATATAATCTTAACCAGTAACAGGAATGTAAATTCTCCAGATCATCAGAAATGAACGACAACGAACTTCTACTTTACAATTAAGTATTACCCTTGCACACTTTATGGAAATTTAATTCCTTCAATTAGCAACTTAATGTTTTTAAAATCAACCTCTACGATTAAACGGATAATTACTACATTCACTGACTAATTAGTAGCAAAAACTCACGTCGAAAAAATAAACCAAAATTTCAAAATAATCTCACCGCTTAACCAGCTGCTATTCTATTGGTCTAAATTTGTCTTATCTATGATTGGTCAAATAGATTGGTGAAATTTTATAATTTCCAATTGAAGTTATTAAAAGATATTGCAGAATATAATTATTATTTACCGTATAAATTACTGAATTAAATATATACATTTTGTTAAAATATTGCCCAAATGAACTATTTGCTAGCTGATGTCAATGTTGGCGCTAAATACATTTGGCTGTCAACATTCTGATAGCGAAGTGTCGCAAAGATGAGATCGTGTTGCCTGTCACCTGTAGGGTTATCGATTATCGTTTGTTTTGCTGAAGGATTAATGGTATGGCAGAAAGCTTTAAACCGCTCAATGGAGAGGGTATTCACAACGTCAAGTAAATTGTGCACTGCACTCTAAATTTAACCTGATTTTATGATTATAATTTTAAATCCATTGAAATGAGAGCCATAACAATTTGATAAAGTAATGAGCGCTTTCGAGTCATTGGATTTTCTGACTCTTTACCCCACCTTTAATATTGCGACGGATTTTATTAATTTAACAATGTGCAGCTTCAACAGTGATAACTGGGGCACCTGGAAATTCAGTGATTGTTGTCAAGAAAAATTTAAATCCTTGACTACCCATCTGAAGTGCCAGCCGTCGCACCCGGGAGATTGTGAACTTTTGAACCATAAATCTTGGCGCTTCATTATAGCAAAGTTAGAAACTAAAGGAATAACAACTTTAAATGCGTTCTCTAAGGATATGAGTAGTAGTTCAAAGCCTAATGAATTGCAACGTGAGCCCGAGTATGAAAGTGACAAATCATCCGACATAATTGTAGAGGTAGAAGATGTATGCAGTACAGGGAAAATGGTAAGAATAAATGATTTATACATACATACGCATGTATGCAACACATTTAACTTCATGCTTACGGAATGCTTCCTAAGGAATTAGATGCTGTTTTGGAAGACGACGAAGTTGTTAAAATGGCTGGAGATATTTGTGACCATTTAATGAAGGAGCCAATGGCTGGACTTTCTGCTAAAGTAAAAGGGAAGGAAATTGTGAACATTTTGCAAGCTATTAACAATTGTGTATCTGATGAGGAGAGTTTAGCTAATCTTTTGTACAGTGTGTGCCCTCCTGTGGAGGAAAATTTACTAGAACAAAGTAGATGGATTCCTCTTCTATATCAGAACATCATTTTACCCAAGGTATGTTTGTATTGTTTATCTTAAGAGTATGTTTTCAAGTACTGTGGTACACAGTGTTAAGACTAAGGTTTCAAAGTTGCTTTTTATTTGACTCATATTTAATAATGTTTGATTTCACGTCATTGTTTTACAAATAGAGCACGGCAAAATTTGAACGCAATTGCTAGTTATGTTTATTTTCTTTGACGTTATTAACTTAATTGAATATTTTATTTATTTTACTATAATATTTTACTTATAATATTTACTATAATAATATTTTAGTGAAATATTTATTTCGCAATACTGCTTTAAGTAACGAAGTTATCTTCTGCTATATTTTATGGTTCACTCTAAGTGACCTATTTCGACCCTTCATATCAATCAAACTTCACAAGATAGACTATTGAATGGAAGATATGTGGAATTATGCTAGTTTAAATCGTCATTATATGTTGAGTAATGTTATGATTAGCACTAGTATATTGTTTGGGGCAGATTGTTGATGGACGTAGGTACTACAAACTGCTAGGAACCCAATCTTCATCACTTATGCTTATCTCCCTTAGCTTCACTCAAAATGTCCACTCATTTCGTCCTGCTATGTCGCTTCTCTGATACACATACTCTCCTCACACCACTATAACACCACCTTATACCCTCACAACAACCTTCTCTCTTCCCCTACCATTCTTAGAGCTTCGTTTTTTTTTCTTTCCGTCGTTTTTCGCTTCTCCCTCCTCCTCCATATCCACAATTTGAAAACCTGCTTTTTATAACTTCTTTTGTCAAGGTCCCTGTCATCAGGCACCTTAAGTGAAAATGAGACTAAGATGTGAAACCACCAATTCACCACTTTGTGAAAACGTTTTCACCAATGCAATTCTTTTAATTTGTTAACTTTTTCAACACTTCTGAAATAGTCAACAAAATTTAATTTTTATCTTAGCCTTTTATTTATGGAGAATCGTATTGCCTTCATTTTCTTATTATTTTTTCCCTTCCTATGTCAATCATAGTGATTCTGCTATGATTTTCATAATGATCGAAGCCCTTTGGTGCCTGGCTAGTTAAACCTAAATGGTCGTTTTAACAAGTTCCCTACCTATTTTCCCTTGTGCCTCTAGCCCTTCCCATTCCTCTCTTACCTTTTCCTCTGCATTTCTAAAATTCTAAAAATGATAAAAAAAACATTTCTAATGGACACCATTTCTTACCTTCCTGGCTAAGACAGCCCATCCTAGCTGCTTTATAACATTGTGCTTTATTGAGACTTTAACAGAGTCCAGGTATGTCTTCTAATTCTCTGAGTACCCGTTATTTTTGAAAAAATTGGCTTTTCTCTCTCACAGTGATCTATACTTTGTCGAAAGCCATACTCATTAATATAAGATTTGGTTACTTGATTTAACTTCACGTGCCTGAATCTATAATTATTCTGTGCATTCCTTCCAGTTGTCTGAGTCACCTTTGTTTGGATTAATATTTTTGCATTTATATCTGGAATGTAAATGAACTTTCTTTTCTTAAATTGTGAGGTTCTTCACCATCTTGTGGAGTATACCCATTTCACACTTTCTCTGCAAACTTTCCATATCCTTACATTGCTATTCCCTCTGACTTTCTTTCAGTATCTCAGTTTCTCACCTTAGTTTATTGTTTAGCTCTTTGTACTTTCATCCCAATTCCATGTTCACATTCTTGGACTGTGAAAGCAAAAAAGGCCGTGGGGGTGGACAACATTCCTGTAGAACTATTGAAATGTTTAGGAAAATGCAGGAAGAAGGCCCTATATGGACTGATTCGTAGTATCTATGAGGAAGGAATCTGGCCGGAAGATTTTGTGAGATCGGTGTTAGTTCCTATTCCAAAAAAGGCAAAGGCTACATCATGTGAGGATTACAGGACAATAAGTTTGATATCCCACGCAGTTAAGGTTATTCTCAGGATCATCAACAAAAGGATAGAGAGTAAGGCAAATGATTACTTAGGGGATGATCAGTTTGGGTTTAGGAAAGGAAGAGGTACGCATGATGCCATTGCAGTAATGAGATCACTAATTGAGAGGAATATAAAATACAATCAGGACGTTTTTGCCTGTTTTGTAGATTTCAAAAAAGCGTTTGATAGAGTGAATTGGGAAAAATTAAGGCTTATATTGCAGAAAATAGGAATGGATTGTAGGGACAAGAGACTGATCCGCAAACTATATATGTCTCAGACTGCTCAGGTGCGAGTGGGGAACGGAGAGTCGAGATGGGCAGTGTTAGGAAGAGGTGTAAGGTAGGGTTGCCCATTGTCACCGGTGCTGTTCAACGTATAAGTGGAGGAAATGATTAAAGAGGCATGGGAAGAACTGGAGGTAGGAATGAAAGTCAGAGGGGAATTGGTAAAATCGGTTAGGTTTGCTGATGACCAAGCATTAGTTGCTCAGTCAGCCAAGGGGTTGCAAGCATTGCTGAGTGAATTGGATGTTCAGTGCGATAAATATGGGATGAGAATCAATTTAACAAAACAAAGGTTATGCGATTTTCCAGAAAGAAAAAGGCTAAGCTAAATATTAAAATGGGCGGGGAAAAAATAGAGCAGGTAGAACAGTTTACATATCTCGGAAGTGTTTTGGACCAATACGGTCAAAGTAGTAGGGACGTAAGGAGAAGAATTGTGCTAGGCAAGGAGGCTTTCTCAAGGAGGAGGGAGTTGATGACGGGGTGGGTGGGAGAAGAATGGAGAAGGTGAAATGGACCGAAAGGAAAACAAATGAGGAAGTACTGGAGATGGTGGGTGAGGAGAGGGGTTTGTTGAGAGAAATCCTATGGAGACAGGAAAAATGGATGAAAGGCGTATTGAGCGGGCGTTGAGTAGGGAGGTTAAGACAAGACTCGTAAAAACTCTGATATGGAGCGTAGCTATGTACAGTGCGGAAACGTGGTCACTGAAGCAGGAGGATGGACGTAGATTGGAGGCTTTTGAAATGTGGGTGTGGAGAAGAATGGAGAAGGTTAAATGGACCGAAAGGAAAACAAATGAGGAAGTACTGGAGATGGTGGGTGAGGAGAGGGGTTTGTTGAGAGAAATCCTATGGAGGCAGGAAAAATGGATGAAAGGCATATTGAGCGGTAGTGGAATGTTGAAGAAGGTAATAGAGGGGAGAATGTTGGGCAAGCGAGGCAAGGGCAGGAACAGGATAGGGATGTTGGATGGGATGAAGGGAGGAAAGAAGTACACAGAGATGAAGAGTGACCTGTTATAGATTAGGTTGCTAGGTGGGGAGTTACAAAATGTTTATTTGATGGTTGTGTCCATCAAAAACCTACCTTAACCGGTAGATTACCTAATAAATAAATAAATTCTTGGACTACAACCTTGCAATAGTGGAAAGGCTTGTGCATTCCGATGACCCCTAGAGTTGTGCTGGCAGGAGTAGTGATAATTGTTCCTGGTAGGGTCGCATATGTCAGATAGGTCAAAGGTTAGGAGCCAGGTGAAAGATAGTCAATGCAGCATCTGTTCCTCAGTGAGGTGGCTGCAAAGGTATCTTACCCCAAAGGGACGGCCATTGGGTGATGGTGTCACGTTAAAAACACTATTAAGGAAGGCAACAGGAAACCACCTCAATTATCATTCTCAAGAATATAATGATGGATAGATACTATAGAGATTATAAGTCCTGGCAACTATGGGACTCGGCTCAATCGGCTGTGTGTCATGTCCGGCAGTGGGAGATGGAAGGCTTCCCCAGTCATCATCCCATGAAACTCTTGCCAAGGAAAAATGACAGAAGATGCAGAAGAAGAAGACTGAATTAGTTAGAATAGGAACTTGGAATGTTAAGACAATGTTGAGGAGAGGAAAATTAAAGCATATTAAGCCAAAGATGGAAAAAGGAAATAAAGTTATTTTAGGTCTATGCGAGGTGAGATGGAAGGATGGTGGGGATTACTGGAGTGATAATTATTGAATAATATACAGTGGCAGGGATGAGAGCCAACGAGGGTTGCCACAATTTTGAATAAAGAGTTAGGAAGAAGCGTAGTCAACATAGAACAAATAACGGATAGAACATTACTTGTAGAGATTAAGGTAGAACCGACGAACTTGGTCATTGTTCAAGTATACATGCCACCGAGTAATCATAAGGAGGAAGGAGTCGATAGGACATACGATGAGTTAGAGGATATAACCGCGCGTGTTCTTGTCATTTTTAATGTCAGATGCTGAGCAGAAGCTCCCCTGTGCCTCGTGCCTTGTCTTCTGCTATTTCCCAACTGGTTTCTTGTTCACCCGAAGCTTGTGTACAGCTCTTTTGCATACCATTGCTGCTCACACCGAGTGTGCTTAATGGAGAGATTGATGTGTTACAACCTGCTGTTGAAGTCCTAACGAAGATCACAGAGGAATCTCTCCCTCCTCCACTAAAGGCATCACTTTTCAGGTATGTGTAACTTAGCCTAATATTTTTGCATGTTTTCTACTTCCTTTCAATTTATACTTTGGTTTGACATGCCATGCAAAGGCCCCTGTATTAAGGATGGGACATATACGAGGCTTGCTCATAAAGGAAGGGTTGTTTGGTCACAGGAAAAAATATACTCATATGAAACACATTTTATTGGCACTTTTAGTTAGCTACAAACCTACTTCACTTCTCTACATAATTGCCGTTCACTTCTAAGCATTTTTCGTACTGCTGCACCAGCTTCTTTAACCCCTCTGCATAGAAGCTCGTCACCTGAGAGTTGAACAAATTTATAACGCCGTTCTTGAGCTCCTCTTCAGTTTTGAAACATTGTCCACCAAGCCACTGTTTCAAGTGCAAGAAGAGGAAGTAGTCGCTAGGTCAAATGTCAGGACTGGATGGTGGGTGGTCAAAAAGTTCCCAATGAAATTTAAAATTTTCTTATTGCTTTTGGCAGCAGTATTTCGGTACCCACCTTGCACACAACTGTGGTATCCAAGGTTTTCCCTAACAATATTATAGACGGTAGTGCATCCAAGTTGAGGAATTTGTTCAGCCTGGCCATTAATCATCAATCGACGATCACATCGCAGTTTTTGTTCCACTTGGCAAACAATTTCATTGGTCAGAATACTGGGCCTGCCACTGAATCAGTAGGTGGCGCTGCAGGATTAAAACTGTTCTGAAGCGCCAATGCGCCAATCTTAGCAAACGGCCCTTACTTTATGAATATGCCTCGTATAATGCTATATTACTGGTGTAATTATTTGACAGTCTACCATCAAAGGTAGGTTTTGGATGGGCACAGAACCCCTCAACATTTCTTTGCCTCCCCCAGCAAGTCACAACCCAACATCCTACAATACAACAAACCTCTCTTCAATTCCACCTACTTCCTCCCTCCCTTCATTCCGTCCAACATGCCTATCCAACTACTCCACCGTTTTTGCCTGTCTAACGTTCTCCCCTCTTTCTCAGCCTTCAACTTTCTATTTCTAATTAAAATACTCCGTAGTAATTGTATTCAATTAGAATTATTTATCATCCAGTTCAATGCCAAGGGTATTCATTCCATGGCATATGGCAAATATTCCATCTGTGTTGTCAAGTATTTTTCCTAGTGCAAACAAAGTGTGAGACTAAGCATGTTCTTTTCTTTCCCTCTCACAAATCAACTAATGGAGAACAATATTAGCATTGTAAAAACATTTGATAAAATGTTTCAGTTTGAAAACAGTAAATAAAATTGTTCTTTTAAAGTTTAATGTTTTATTATATAATAAAATATGTCCAACATTAAACTCAAACTTTTGTAAGTGGGTCACAATCTTAAAAAGCAAAACTTGAAAGAGAAGTTTCCAAAATGTATTGGTCTTCCCACTATAAAAAGTGCTGGTTGGCACTGATTAATTTTTCTGGCACAGTTTTATAAAATTGAATCTCTTTCAACTTGTCCAAGGGCCTTCCACAAGGGTGTCTCAAGTCGGACCAGAGTAGCCATTCCAGAAGAACTTTTCCCGTTGCTCCAAACATTAGCTGAGAGTGAAGGGGCCTTCAATGGTGTAGACTCAGAAGCACTCTCAAATTTTATTGACTGCCTTGAGAGGTGTTCTGTAGACTATGCTTCAAGTATGAAATTCACTAAGTATTTGGTGGCTGTGCTGAAGGGTTTGTCTCAAGATTGTAATGGCAGAAAGGACAGTAATGTCCACTATCTCAGTGCTGAGGATAAAGTGAAACTGAGAAATGCTGTGTCCCAGAACAAAACATTTTTGAAAAAGATCGCTGAAAAGTTACTACAGTCATTTATCTAGCTTTTTTTACTTTAAGTAATTGTGGATTTCTCAGGTATTTTGGTTGTAGAATCTTTGGAATAAAATTCCTTTGGAAGATTCACTGTATGCAACTAAATGATGATATGAAAAATAATGATACTTTAGGATCATTATGTACATTTTTTTAAAATAATGACATTTTCTACAGGTGTCCGTATTATATGAGTATAATTTTCTACAAACTTTATTTCACATTAAGATGCATTTCACCGACTTGTGGCATCATTAGGTACCTGTACCGGTATTGTACCTGATGATGCCGCATGTTGGCGAAACATGTTGTTCTGTGAAATACAGTCTGTGGAAAATTTGAAACTCATTCAATATGGACATCAAACAATTCCACAAATTGAAGCCTGAAAGTATAAAGTATATTTTCTACGGGTTGTTGAAGGGCAAATGAAATCATGGTTCTAGGGAATGAAATCGTGATCCATTCTCTGTTAACCAATAAAGGCACACAATTTTTCAATGTAGGCAATATTCTCAATTGGCCAATTTTTGGAAATGTAAAAAAACATGAAACTCTGGGAATACATAGATTTTCATGTATTGAGTGAATTCTGCTTTAAAATGGTAATCTACAATGAGTATTTAACTACCTTATCTTTTTTCTTCAGGAACTAATTTTTTAATGATAATTAAATAGCAAAAATGTATGCTTTCTGATTTTTTTTGGTGCAAATTTTCACACCGAGAAGTGAAAGGTTAATGTGACATTCTTATTTACCATCTTGCTTTCTACATCTCTCTGTAATTTAATGGCTTCCACTGACTTCTGGTAGAAAACATTACATGAAAGGTTTTGATTATTTCAAGAGCTTTTATGTTCTTCAATGGAACGGCTGCCTTGAATTTGGAAAATAATTACCATATGTATTTCCCTGCCCATGAGGCGCACCCTGATTTTTTGTGTCAGAGCATAAGAAATCTACTTGAATTAGATAGAAAGAGATGTAAATATTTTGAGTTTAACTGTTAATATGAAGAAAGTTGACTAGTTTTATTAAAAAATTAGCAGCTACACATATATCAATGTTTATTCATCATAGAATCCCAGTAAATTGTCATCACTGCCGCTAAAACATTTCTGCAGTTATTTTCGGTGGAGTTGTCACATTCCTCGTACATTATGTCATTTTCACTTCCATGTAGTCCATTTCTAATTTCACATTTTTAAAAAGACATAATGATGTCTACTTTTAACTTTCCCCCTGGAATTTTTCAACCACTAACCCTGGAAATTGATAACTGTTTCATTTCTCACGTAGGTATAATGTCATGAGTTGTTGGTGCCTTATGAAGTGTCTTTTATATTTCAGTGGCAGTTGCAGTGGAAGCTTTGACCATTTTGGAGCACAGAAATATAAATATTTTTATTTTTATCTGCATTCACTGAATTCATCTTCTGCTTCCTCCATTCTTATGTCATCTTCTCGGAGTTTGGCCAAAATTGCCTCTCAGCCTCTTTGGTTGTGTGTTCTGAAGTGTCATTCACGAATTCAAGTCTAAATGCATTTGCTATAACAATCACCTCTCTTTAGACCCAATGAGGTTTTTTCAGTTGTAACATTTCATGCAATACCCATTACCTGTGTAATGTCTTTGATGTGGGGAACAAATACTTGATAGTATGTATTTTTGCAGCGAATCATCTTGCACATATTGGTCGAAGTTATACCCATATGCCCCCGGCCCATAAGACTGACTGATTTGAGAGTGCATTTTGGAATTAAAAATGTGCATCTTATGGGTGGGAAAATATGGTACATCAATGATGTTGTTGGATGTAATACACTATTTTCTCACAAATGTCTTTCATTCCAGCTTAGGCAAAATAAAGTTGTGAGCATTTTACCATTCTTGAGTCATTGTTATAAAAATTTTCCTCTGTACAGACTTCCATTATATATCCTTAGTTGACAAACTCTCATGATTTTGTGTGTGTGCTTGTGAAAATGTAATCACAAAGAAATATTGAAATACATATCTCATTTTGAAGAGATTTACTACCAAATACATCTCAAGAAATTAGTGTGTTTGAAGTCAATGAATATAAAACAGATTCTAAAACTGGTCTACCAAAATCTATGTGTTCGATAGCAGATGTATATAATATGCTAGCAATAATATGCTATATGTATATGATAGCAATATACATTAAGATTGCAAATTAATTGAGGTGCTGAAATTAATCTTAAAAAATAGTCTAGGTGATGTTCTTAGTGAAATTATGAAACTTGAAGAAAAGTTAAAGAATTCCTCTTGACTATTCCCATGTATAAATCAGGCTAGAAGACTGATTTTCAACACTGAATAGAATAAAAACTTCTTTTAAGTAGCACTGCGACATCATGTAAAACTAAATGCATGTGCTATCCTTTTAATGATTAATACTTTTCTCCTTGAACTCTGAATGACTGTTAAGAAAGCTTTTTCATATTTCTCATAATTAAATTAAGTTTATATAAGAGTGAATGAAATATTCATTAATATAAATTGCCTTTATTATTTACTGGGCAACTGCTTTTCTTACTTTTCACGACATTTGCACTATCAGATATCTAAGCTATTAGTTTTAGTCCAATTCCTTTAAGGATTATGTCTAATTATTCTATAATATGTTTTGGTATCCATTGTTTGCTTTTCTGAAAGAAAGAATCCCAAAAATGGTCAAATCCTGCAAAAGGCTTCTCAAAAATCTTCAAACCCTGCATATATAATATGTTAATTTTAATAGTTTACCTAGGAACATGTTGAAATGTTCCATATGCTGCCATTCTCAAAGTAGGAAATATAACGGTGCACCCAACAAAGGTAGTGTTTTTTTCATGTTTCACAATGTACCATTTGTTGAAATGCAGTTTGAGGCTAAGGCATTTGTAATGTCATCCAGAAGATATATGGGAATAAGCTCCTCGAACATGTTGCAGATGTTCTTGTTTATTTTGCATTTGATGAGGTTGGTCTTTTCACCAAGTTGAGGTGCAGCTGCGAGGGTCATCTTCGATATCCTTGCTTGATGTGCTCTGTTGTAAATGATCTTTGGGGTCCCAGTTATTATATTAATATATCTTTCGGTAGTATGTCTTTGTATCAAGTGTAAACTGTTGTGCATCATAAATCCATCCCTACTTCAAGCATCTGGCCAGCATAGGGCACCCCGGATGCACTTTCCTCGAGATGGGATAAATATGATGCCTTATTCCATTTTTATTTCAGAATCAATTAAAACAAAGTTATTGGGGTGGAAATAATTAGCTCAGAAATATTTATTTGAAATATATTTATTTTTAAAATGATATGCATCTTAAGGACATGCAGTAGTCCAAGAATAGAGCATTGGACTACTGATCAGAGAGTCCAGGTTCGATTCCCGGCCTTCCTCTGGGTATTGTCAGCTCAACCCAAGGTGTGTGATTTTTTGGGTACCATGACTTCTTTGGAAACTCGAGGCAGTGCAGGGAAAGCACCTGGCTCCCCAACTCTGATGTGTGAATGTCACTGTCTGTTGAACTTGGTTTTGGATAAAGTCTACCATAGACTACCAAACTGGCCTTTGGGGTGATTACTATGTTTCTGGTTAGTGTTATATGCTATTCAGCAGAATCATTATGTGTCTAGTTAAATGTGACAAAAGTTTCATAGTTTCATTTCAAAATTCCCATAATGTTGGCAACCATTGGTAGTGCACATTTGTGGTTTGGCTGGACTATCATGCATTTTATGGACTCTTTAAGGCCTTAAAAGGTTTGGATTTTGCATGTGCAGCAATTCTTAGAGGAAACAAATTTCATTTGCCCATTCCATTGAGGCTACTTTTGGCAATTGGCTCCCTTTCCTTCCCCCCAAATTGTGCATTAATTCATTAAAAAATTGCAGCTATGTCATATTAACTGAGAGAGCAAGTGCATTTAAGTTATCATAATAAGTAAAAATATGTGAAACTGGAAGTCCAACTATGCAAAACAATTTAATTTTGTCTTTTATAAGACTAGGGAAGATTATATCAAGATGTGCTCATGAATATGCATGCCAAATTATAAAATTTCAGTTTTTTCCTCCCCAGGCATATACTGAAATGTTTTGTATTTATTTTAATGTACCAAAATTAACGCATCTACTGCCAGGAACTCCCTAGAGATGGCACAACTTAACAGAAGGAAACTATTGGGAATATTGTTATATGTGATGATGTTGACCAAACAAGTGATTTGACATTTGACCCTACATATAATGAATATTAACAAAAGTGCAATCTGATGCATGCTTCTCTTTATTTTCATGACTCTGGTACCCTTATTCCCCCTGCCAAACTCCTTTTGATAGCTCATGGAATTTTGTAGATGCAGACAAGTGTCAGATGGAGAGAATCTTTCAATTATGCTCTGTTGTGTAGAAAGTCAAAAATGATTTCCTAAAAAATCAGTCATATCCTATGTTTCCAACAATTAACCATTTATTACACCTGTTTAAAGAATATTACCCATTCATAGAATTCATATTGGTGATATATATTTGCAGGAATAGTTTGATAATAACCCTATGGTCCAATAGTATACATGAGTTGGAGTAATAATGTTTTCCATATTTTAAATGCTTCAATAGTGAGGCCTGCAATATGGAATGCTCAACAGTACATATTTGTATGCACATGAGTTGCTTTTAATGACTTATGTTATCAATTTTATGGGGTAACATCAATAAGTTGGCATACGTGTACATTTGTGACTCGAATGGATTTGAACAGCCAATACATGTCTCTAATCATAAGAGTGGTTTCAATTCTCAAGGCACACACGCATAAGGAGTGTCAATGTAAGATAAGTTAACCAGTCACTACAACAATTAAGTATTGCCCAACTAACACTTTCAATTGCAGTAGAATTTCACATCACTCAAGGGCTGACAGTCACTACAAATTTTTTATTTGTGCTTAAGTTGCAATACATTGTCATAGAAAAATATATATACTTTTATGATTTGCTTCATGGGTGAATGCAATAGATATGATTCATGCTGCATTCTAATTAAATTTATTTTACACAAAAATGTCCATTCACCATAAATCAGAGCTCATGATATATGTTTGATTTCTCCATGTTGATTTCCTGATCGGAAGCTGCAAACCATTCGCCATGACATGCACAGGATCAATCATCCAGTGTTTGTGGAAAGATACTGGATGCTGTGGTTTCAGGTATTTTGTGGGATAGTCTAGAGGTCTGGCCTGGAAGAAAAAAAGCATCATGTTGTTACTTTTAATTACCCAGGACAGGGAGACAAGTAAAAAAAACTGGGAACATCTCAATAATGGAATACATAAAGCTGAAAACTAAAGTACTGGATTACTAAATTGGAAAATGACAATGACACCATGAATCACGGATGAAATCATTAGAAAACTATGCAAGAGAAATGAATGAAATAATGTAAACACAGAATCAGGAAAGAGGATGTAAATAAACTTAGGCAGGAAACTAATAAGAGCAAAGAAACATGATGGAAACTCACCGTGAGGATATGGGGAGTTTGCAGAGGATGGGGTGATATGGGTGCACTGGAAGGTGAAAGAGTTTTGAATGAATAGGATGGGAAAATCCAAGCACAATCAATTATAAGTCAGGCAAATTATTGGGGCAAGAAAGATGGATAGAATACTTAGAGGATTTATAACGTAAGGAATGCCAGCAAGTTTGGGCATAGAAAATATGACTAAATCGGGAAAACTTGATTGAAAATTAGAAATCAAATAAGGCTGTGGGGATGGATAATTTTCCACAGAGTTACATTAGATTACACTAATCGTTTTGATTCAAGGCACTTCCAAGATAGCTTAACTGATCCACTCGCTCCATTTTTACCCTTCCTCATTCGAAAATAATGTAATCTTAATTTTCTGTGCATTTATTCATTCCTATAACTATCACACTAATTTTCTAATGTGTACAGTAATGGTTGGAACTTCTTGGATTACTATATTAACAAAAGCTTGATCATTCGTCGACCTAAATTATTTAATGAATTACCCAACTCTGCTCTGCCTGCTAAATCTTTAGGATATCCTTATTATTTCTCTTTCGCGGGCTTTGCCCGAAGATTATCTTCCGGCTGGCAGTTTGCACGTGCTTTTTTTTTAATACATCATCGTCCATTATTGATTTCATTAGGTTAATAGCCCTCCAATGGGTGGGAAGAATGTGTATTTTATGAATAATGTCGTGGATATATGCAGCTACAACCCAATCGTATTCCCACACCCCCGAATCTTCCCCCGCATTCTCGTACCGCCCGTCCCTCTCCGTCATACTCTCCCCTTCCAAATCCTTCCCCTCCCCAGCTGATGTCAACCTAGCTCAATTTTCCAAATAACCTGGAGGGCGCCAAGAGAGTTTGATGTCGTCCAACTTAGTATGTTGGCGGTCGGAATTAGTTTATCGAATTTCTGGTAATGTGTCCCGAGTATTTCTTATGAGCTTGAAATTCCTCATCGTTAATTCAAAATCCATTCGCATGCGTTATAAGAAACGATCTGAAACTAATAAACATTTTTTGGAAACACTGGCCGCCTCAAAATTTGATCTGGTGGGGGGATACCGGAGATTCCAATGCGCGGTAAGATCGGAGTGACCGAAACCTAACCCTAATGGAGCGAAGGGGGGGCCGTGCCCTGGCTTGTGGCAAGGGCCGGAAGGAGGGAGCCCACTACGCGTCGTTCTGTGTTCTTTCACGGTGCCGATTCGACCCTCTTCAAGGGCATTTCCATTTGGTTCTTCTTCATCGGATTCCGCCATCACCCTCATCACAAACCCGGAATTCTTTTACTTCTGGCTTTTTTCCCGACTTGGTTTGTGTAGTTCAGAATTAGTTAATCACATTTCCTGTAAATTAGTGTATTTTTTAAAAGCTTCTAATTCTCAAAATGCAAAATCTATGCCAAGGCCTTTTAGGAACGATATGAAACTAATGAAGGTTATTAGGAATTTTGGCCGCGTCGAAAATGGAACGGGCCGAGGGTGTTCAAACTGGCGGCGAGTTCGGAGTCACCGTAAGCCGTGGCCTCGTGGGGTGACTGGGAGGCCGTGATCTGGCCTGTGGGATGGGCCGTGCACGAGGGGTCGTCTCTTCTTCCGCGGCGCCCATTCGACCCTCATGACGGCCATTTCGGAGCAATCATCGCCTTCACCCCCCCCTCCCCTCCCCCCTCCCTTCTGGACATTCCTACCCTCACCGCGACCGGCAGTAAGGTTACCACTACCTTCGGTGCATTTAGTTGAACCTCCCTACTCCTCATGAATGCCTCCCTCATCCTTATTTCACTCCTACCCTCTTTGCGTTCGGTTACCCACCCTCCTCCTCCTCCCATGTGTGGCTCTCCTCTCGATCCTAGTTGACCTTCTCCTCCCCCAAATATTCTCCCCCCCAAATCACTCACCCCTTTAGTTTTTCACTCGCCCTCCCTTCTCCTACATCCCCTCCCGCCCACCCTCTTTTTCCTAGCTCTTCCCTATTTAAAGGCGAGCGGGACACCACGTCGTTCTTTCGCCCCTTAATTTTGGTCGGTGCAGGAAGTCGTCCGTGTCAGTTCGCAAAATTTGAAGTCCAGGCTCGTCGTGTACATCGCATCCGGGTTCGATGAGGGGCCTTCATCCGTCGAGGAAGATGTAAGCCATTCGTTTGCCTATATTTTATTTCCGAATTATGATTATCCCCAGGATTAGAGTAGAGAGATGTTCGCACAACCATGTGTTCATGACAGACAACGCTTCACGGCGGTAAAAGTTTTTTTGGGCGTTTAAAGACACAGTTTCTATTAACTTTCCCTGTATCTCTGCTCCAATTGAATGCATTTATCGAACTAATTTTGTTTTCCCATGCCGCGTTAAACGTAATGCATCGTAAGAACTCTAGGAAAAGTTTCGTTGTCGAACGGAACTAATGTTATGATTTAACTAAGCCAGTTGAATTGGGTAGAATAGTTAAAAATTCTGTATTTTTTGTCATTTAAAATGAGATTTGTTCTGTTTCAGGAGTAACAAATCCCCAACACACTATCACCATATTTTACATTCGTCACATCCTAGGGTGTGAAATACATTCTTTTGTTGCTCGTGGTATAGTACTCGTCTTCGTATTGTTTCTTTCCATACAACCAGTGGCTTTGATGTCTTCTCTATCAATGAAAAATTGTCAGTTTAAATTTTGTGACTTTTGTCGATTCCGCCAGAAATGGCCTCGTTAATACGACATCGCGTACGCTTACTGAATTACGTTCCGTGTTCAGAATAACCAGATTGCCACTTACGAATTCTGTGCCTTAGTTTTTGTTGCCGGTCCTTGGTTTAGTTAAGGACTCTTTAAGTTAGGCGTCTGTTAGTCTCCTAATATGCCCTGCGTATGCCGAATTCTTTCGCCATTAGACCCACTCGCATAGTCGGCTACACCCTCGGCCACTCGCCTCAAGTCCACCTACAAATTGGACTGGACGCAGTGTCCCGTCCGAAATATAGTCTCGTCGTCACGGATGAAGCAGTTTGCGGTTTCTACATGTCCATAGGCAAACCTTTCTTAGAAGGTAATTTCTCATCAGATTAACCATACATTTGCCTTCCTATCTCGTGAATTAGTGTATTTTTTTCCAGTAATTATTCAGCGCAGACCCATTTCAAGGGCCAGTGTTTCATTAATTCTGAACTATTTCTTTATTTTCCCATATGGCCATCGTCTAATTTCACTCTTCTCTCCTCTCCACCACTCCTTCACCTGCAATGCCTCTTTCATAATGGGATGGCAAATATACGGAGTTAGGGAGTGGCCGTTATTCCAACACACCTGTTTGGAGACTTTAATTGAATCATTGCCTTCCAACAATCATCTAGCAAAACTCATTGCTTGGCCACCCATGCCTTGCTGTGTTCAAATCGACAAATCACAGATCTCCTGAGATGTTTTAATTTTTGCTCCTCGTGTGTGACTTCCAAAATGTTGCTAAGTGTTCAGATTTTCGAACTCTCCACACATTTGAGCTTCGGAAATACCAACTGCGATCGGTTCTTCTCGTCTTCCGAATGAAGCACAGGAACGTACTCAGTCCTCTGCCGAATGTGGCCGAGCCACGTACCGTCCCTTGTTTGTGCAACAGCATGCAGAGGCGACCAGAATCTGATGCCCGGTAAATATATCGCAGAACATTGTAGCATTTGATTTCCTTCAAGAAATCATTGCACATTCAGTTCGCAGCAAACAAATTTTCCTCTTGATAATTAAGCAGGTGGTTAGACTACTTTCATGTCTTGCGCATCTTTGCGGTCACTCCAATTCTTCCCAGGATTGTATTTTCTCAGATTTTTTGAAACCTTGTCCTTTGCAGAATTACCTTCATATTGATGCATTTGCACAATAACACTTAATAAATTTCAAGAGTTTGCATAGTGCTGCTAGAATCTTAGCAAACTAAAGATAAACATCAAATGTAAGATTTCAACCGTTAGCCTCATTGCTGCACAATATTGAGCTACATTCTTTAATTTCATCACAATCGCATTCAATTGCATTATTGTTGCCTGCCATTTCTCAATATCGAAATTCTGCTAATTATTTCCCAACGGAACGCGACGAATGTTATTTCTTCCTAAATTCAGCGGCTAACTCTTCACGGGCACGTCTTTCAGCTGCCAATCACCATTCTTGTCGCTGTCCTCGTCGAGACGAATATGCCGTGCATTACGTTTTCCTTGTATGTTGTACTCGTTGTCACGAGTATTCGCGCCGTCTAACACGGTCACCTGAGGTTCTAAATTATTAAATGGGCAACTGCATATCAAATTTCCATGCTGCACGAGTGGAAGTTACTGCACATACGTCGAGATCTTCTTCGTAATTATTAAGGGCACTTTTTTTCTCATTCCATGGAATTGAATTGGGAGATCGCGTAACTTGTTTAATTGTCAGCGGAGAATCCTGGACGAACTAAGATTCGTCTGTTTTTGTGTGAACTGTGCTTATTCCCCATCAACCTTAGATCTCTCGTTTACATGTCCTTATAAACTTCCTATACGTGCAACAGACATCACCATCCCAAATAAGAGGCATTTAATAACACAATACGCAGCACATACAATCACCACATCTACTCGCATGGAGCCTACCAGTTCCTGTGAAGAAGGGATCCGCCATGATGACCTCAGCGATTGTTGTCAAGAGGAAAATGGTGTTAGTGTCAGTGATGTGTGGTGCATGGTCATTATGGTGTTTTTTAGTGAAAAAGTGCTTGCGTGTGTGTGATGTGCGTGTGCACCGAGGGATCGTCGATGGAGAACGGTCAGCCGCCGTTGGACCTTGCAGATGTAACAAAGGTAAGGATTCGTCTCCTCTCCTTCCCCACACCCCTGCGTTACAGGTTCAGTGTGTAGGAGCCCCCTTAGCTCGAGACAAGGCCTCCATCCTCGCGGTAGGGCCCCCGATGGGGCTTAAGGGACGCACCAATGCACTTAGAGAAATGGGGGGTGAATTAAAGTGACTCTTAGGCGATCAAATTAGGCAGGACATTTAAAGTGACTGGGGTATGACATTAACTTAGAGATATAGCATACACTGTCAGGCACACTTATGTAACATATTAATATGCAGGTATAAAGTATTTTATTAAAATGAAATTCTTAGATTTTATTTATATAAGAAAGTATTAAACACATGTGGATTGTGCTTAATATTTTCTTATATTGCATCATCCCATCGCTCTCTTTCCTCCTGTTCCATTATCAATCATCCTTCTTCACGTCCTTTCTACTGAATTTTTCCGAAGGCAGCGGATTCCTGTTTTAATGGACCGCTGTAACATGGTATCAGTAGGACGTACCTCTCTGTAGTTTCTGCAGGAGGGACGTGACGGACCGGCCATCGGCCTTCGTTCTCACATTTTGACGAATGCCGGAAAATGGGTTCCAACGAGCTGTGCGCGATACCTCTTTGGGTCAGCAAAAGGAAACTCGTGCAATCTTTCTCTTTTTTCTCTTTCATTTCTTCCTTCCTTGTCATTCCCTTTGAATGTCGCATTGACACATAACGGTCAATAGGATAAAATTTAGAATTGATGTAGGTGGAAACAACTTAAACATTTTGTTTTGTTTGTAAAAGATCTCGTAACATTTCTCCGACGAAACGGGACTTACTACGGGACGGGACTAAGGGACTTCTACGTTAAGTGTTGGCCTTTCGGATGTCTTTTTAATCTCGATATACCACGATTTGGACCCTACGCTTCCCATTTGCTATCACTGTTTCTCTTTCACATGTTGGTTTTACAAGCAAATAAAAATAATAAAATATATCGCTTAGACTTAATTTTTGGTTTAATGTGACGCCTTCTCATTGTGCCATTGATAATTAAATATCTGTGAACCGGTTTATAAAGAGAAGGCAGACTCTTATGGTCATACATGTTCCACAACAAAACTCTCAGAAACTCTCTCCTCGGTCTGAACATTTTACTTCGAAACTTTCTTGCGTCTGTTCTGGTATCAACGGAAAACTCAAGCAAGTTCCCACCCTTGTTGGTACTGGCAATGTAAAATTTGCCATACTTTTTAATTACCCCACAAATAAACTAGTTAGAGAATTACTAAGTCGTTCTTAGAACCTATAAAATAATACAAATTTTCAACAAACAAAGCTGGTCATTTAACTTGCCTCTATTTTCACGTAGAAATTTGAACTTGTTTCCCCAAACGAATGGGTGCCAGTTTCATAAACGGCATCGCGTACTATTGCAGTGAATATTTGTAAGACAATTAACCGCAAAGTGACCACAATAAAAGACCCCATGAAGGTACGCTAATGGTGAATATATTCACACAAGCAATTGGGCTGATACAGTGAATGTCATCTAAATTGTTCACAAAAGCAATCCTTATTGTCAAAGTCGTTGCTTTCATATATAGATCTGTTCTGTCAATGGAGTTACGGTGGGGGAAACTGTAAAAATTCTCGCTTTGAGAATTTGAAACGTTATACGTGTGATGACTATTTTATTCTTCTTGCAGGCATGGAGTCCTGGAATGTTACCTCGTGGTTTCCGTATTTTAACATGCAGGTTCAGTCCTCTTTTGTAGAATTGAAAATTTCGTCCTGATCACAGACCCTAGGAACGCCTTTTTTATCCATATTAGATTCTTCCTAAAATCCCTAATCCAAATTATTTTATCTACCCAGGATTGCTTATTCACTTTTTTCTTACTGGATATTGGTCAATTCTTAAGTCTTTCATTATATTTGTCCCTGGTAATTTTTTCAATGGCAGTATACGGCATTCATATAAGGAAGACCTTGGATTCTGAGTTAATCTCAAGAGTGCTTACCTGTGCAGATAAAATTTCTCCGAATATGTGGGGAGGAGTCTGCACTAATTGAACTAAATAGCTCGTTGAATATTGGGGAATGAGTTTCAATCGCAGATAATCGAAAAGTAATGTTTTCTTTTTAAATAAGGCCCCTCTGCTCTTATTACCTTCTCGCGTAACATTTTCTTGATGGGAAGGATTCATTTCAGGGGATGGGACTACTTCTCATTATGATTAATGACTTGCCCTGTAAGATATCTACACCCGTATTCTTTGCTGATGACACCACTTGTGCAAAATTGTAAACAACTAAAACATAGCATAGGCACGATCTAGCGCAACCCAAGGACAGGCTAAGGAATGATATTAATCATTTACATTTAAATGCTAAAAACTCAGCATATTCTTTGCAGTCTTAAACAAAAAATAACTGATATTGAAACTGTTAAAATGCTAAGAATTTATATTGATACAAAACTTAGACCCATATCAGTCAGATCTGTTATAAGCGGTGTAAGGCTCTTTATATGTTAAGAAAGCTCAACTCTCTCGTTTCAAACGAGTATCGTTTAACACTGAACCATGCCTTCTTTCAATGTCATACGTATGTTAAACAAATTTCGCTAATACAAAAGTTGGTAGCTCTCTTGCTAATATAAATCACCCGATTCCTGCAAACCTTTATGTATGTATCCCAAGTATGCATTCATGACTGTATTTCATTTATATATCTTTAAGGCTCCCATTCATGTGAAGGTTACCTGGTTACTGTGTTACATATACCTAAGAAAACTGTTCGATTAATTCTGCCCACAATTTCACCAGTTGTCATTGCATTGCTCTAAAATGCTCTGGTGTAATCATACAGTTACCGCTTGTAATCAATCGGCCTAAATGTATAGCTTAGCAAGAAAGCTGGTGTTGCAGAGAGTATGTAGCTACCTGCTCTATAAAATTCCTTATCCTTTGTAGGACATCAGGGTTCGTCCGGAAAATAAGTGTACTGAGCTCAGGAAAAAAAATTTATTACACTTTGACATATCTTAAGCTAATATTCCTCAAAATAGGACCCTTGTGAGTCGATACACTTGTTCCAGCGGCGTTCCCATTCCTGGAACGCTCCCGCGAAGGCATCATCGGGAACCTCTCGAAGACACGTCGTCACGGCCTCTTTGACGGCGTCCAAAGTCCCGTATCGCGTTCCTTTCAAACTCCTCTTTATCTTCGGGAACAGAAAGAAGTCAAATAACGTTCTCTAAAAAATGTGGATCATTTTTGCAGTGATCCGCAAGTTGTCGCGATTTCCAAACGATTGAGTCTTTGATCATCACTGAGAACTTTCGGCACCAACTTTGCACAAATTTTTCGCATCTATAATTGGTCCCTAATAATCTCGTGCACTATTGTTTTTGGCACATTACACTGCTCTGCTATCATCCAAACACTAAGACGACGATCAGAGCTCAGTACATCGCGAACTTTTCGCACATTTTCGTCGGTGAGTGTCGTTGATGGGCGTCCAGGCCGTGGTTCGTCGTCGACCTCTTCTCTGCCCTCCACGAACATCTTGTGCCACCAAAAGATCATGTTTCTGGACATGGCTGACTCCCCGTAAGCCTGGTTAATCGTACCGACAGTTTCGGTGGACGATTTCCCAAGCTTTACCGCAAATTTGATGGAATAACGCTGCTCCAAAAACTTCGGAATCGCGTTCCGTGACGTGGGTCGAGCGTGGAGGTTCACGTTAACAGAGCTCCTCACTACACCACAGCTCAGAGCCGACTGCCTTTTTCAGCGTCGCTTGCGAACATACCCCCCTCCAATCGCAGCCCGTTAGAGCGGTGCTGGGCGCGCCTGGAGCGGCGGGAAAAAATCAATACAATTATTTTCCGGACGAACCATGTACTTGGACTGGGGAGAAGTGTTAATTATGGAAACATTAAAAGTAAGGGAATGTTTATTTCTAGGGGCAGATGGGCAATAGGGTCGCCTACCTAATGAGTTTGTAGTTTTACTGTTTTAAGTCTGCAGTCGTTGAGACAGCCTAGGTCATAATCCGGCAAAGTGACATACAATCAGCTTTTATTTAAAACATGCATAGAAGCAGACTTCACTGAGAAATTACGTGTTCTCTTCTGACATCATGAGAGAAAGCTTCCGCCACTAGTATTTATCTTTTCTCCACTTATTTGACAACCATATTAGTTCCACGAATGGGGTTTCGCAAAACAGGGGCAAGGTCAGCCCTTATATGCACTATCAAACTGTTTAACAATTCAGGAATTTAGCAATATGAATAAAATTGATTTGAAACAATGCACGCAGTGATAATATATCAATTTCAGACAATGGTAATTCTTCATCATGGTAGATGAATACATTATCCCCATTATAAATGTTATTAAATAACAATCCTTGCCTGGAAAAATATTAAGTAACACTACACTACGTTCCCCCAAAAGGAAATGATGCTCGGTTATTCTTTTATATGAACAAACTGATCTTCCCTATTGTCAAGTATTCTAATACTACTTACTATCCTACCGCTACTCTCGTATGTATTTAAGGTACTTTATTTTTTTACTATATCGTTGCGTTTTCGCAGGTCCTTCACTCTTCTTTGTGTGTGCTTTCCTTCGCGGGTTTTTACTAGTTTTAATGTCTGAACTCCCTTTAAGGTATTTCCCACAACATTGCATTTATTTTAATAACTTCACCATTTTATTTTTTATATCCCTCTGTTTCCTCAAATTATTATGTATTTACGAAATGTTTCATGTAATAAGGAACCTTATGGTCTAAATTTCGCCCGAACAAATAGCTTCTCCTGCTTTTTAGGTAGATAAAACTGCTTTCTTCATAAAATGGCACTCTCGGTGAGGTTAAGAAGCGGAAAGGAAATATTCTGGACACTTCAGTGGATGGTGTGCTTTTCTTTCACTCATGTAACCACCGAATGGCAGCAGTAAGATTCTGTTCGCGAAGAATATCATTTGGGAATTTCAATTGCAAAAAGTTAAAAAATTATGAATTTCTTTAAGTTAACCTGAAGACTTGTATTTACAGATTTATTTTTAGTTGAAAAAACTGTCTCGATGAAACAATTTTTAAATATTAGTACCAGCACTCTTCACTGCCACAAAACTTAAAAAAACTAAAGTTTATGTCGATATGGCTTACATCAAGTCGCATACATACACAATGCGTTAACACTTCTTGCTTCAAACAAGATCTTGAGCGAAATCACAATCTGCATTGTATAGGGTCCTAAAAAAGACTAAATACTAACATAAAAATACTAACACAAAAGACTGTCAAAATACAAACAAAATAAACTGTCGTTTTAAGAAATTAAAAGCACAAAGATTTTTTTTTAATGGCAAGCAAAAAGTTTAAATTTCGTGGGTATGAAACTGCGCCTGTCCTCACCCAAAACAATATTGACTTCTGTCACAACCACGAACTACACCGGAATCATAAAAGCTATTCGGGAGAACAATCCTTGCATATTTATCGCTGGACGAAACTTTATTTTGCCCTATCAAATACAATGGTAATGGATGGGGCTTGGTCCTTTCCCGTATGCTTCAAACAAGTGTTCAAATTCAATAGCCCTATTTTTTCAGTGGATATTGACAGTGGATGATGTTTTATAAAGCTGCTATAAGTCTTCGAGGAACGAGGGAACTAGATCTGGTGTTGAGGTACGGTGACTGAAGAAAGAACCTCGGAGGCATTAAAAGGTAGTGTGGGGTATAAGCACCATTCTGAATTGGAAGGAAAAATCAAAGGTTGAGAAACAGTTAAGATTATGTACTTTTCACCACCATTAAACATTTCTTGGTTTTCTACTGGTTAAAATTATTTTCTCCTTAGTCTTAGATTGGTTCCGCAGGTCTTTCATACTAAACACCCCCCTTTGTTTTGTTGTTCGTAACTTTACGAAGTTTTCATAAATTCATACAGGCTCGCAGTTTTAAGCAAATAACGCAATGGTCAAATTTTAATTGCATTAATCGGGATATTATTAAAAGCCTAGCTCAAGGTTAAGTAAAGACCACAGAATTTTCGAGAATTAAGTGAAGCCCTAGATTGGTGGTGAATCGAAATAATGGATGATAATCTTAAATCACCTTCCTTACCTTAGCATCCTCCAACATTCTCACTTTTGTCACGACCTTCGACATCCCTTGTTGTTCTTTCCTCCCTTCGTCCAAAAGTGAAAGTTACGTAATACACGTATGCCTCTGTCCAGCTCATTTTCCCAGTTCCCCGGGAAACCTACCCCAGAAAAATCTATAGTGTATGTTCATCAGGATTTTGACAATCTCTCATCTGTAAATCCTCGTAGCTTACTTGAAAGACGGCAATACTTTCGTCGCAGCATTCCCTAGTTGTCAGATATTTTGATTTAATCTTTACTTCGCCAACGCGATTCATCACATTTATCAACTTCTGTATCCATTGATCCATGAGATACAGCCCAAATATTGAACATTTCAGTCTGGTCAGCATATTTTCCTTCTGCATTCAGATTTAAATTAGATTTCCTTCCTATGGAAAATCAATTGTCTCGTCCTTCAGATTTATACTTTACGCATTGATCCCTCAATCTATGGATATTCATTGTCCTAGTGTTCCTATTCATTCCTTAGCGTTCAACTACTTTTTGAGTATATGCAAACCTAATTTATATGTAATAGTAATAAATAAGAGGGAACAAAGAATAGTTTGTTAGATCACTTTAATTCAAATAAAATGAAACATTACGATAGCATTAGATTAGGGAGGTTCATTAATTTAAATTGTACAGACTGCCATTCTGAGCTAACGAAACAAGCTTATCACTTTGTTAAAGATGAACAATCTACTCAGGGTAAAATGACGAGCATTAGTTTCGCTCAATTTTAAATTTATATTTTCTCCGGCTACTATTAACTTACAGGATAGGACCTGTAGGATAAAACGATATCCAACATAAGGCTGAATCATACCCTTGTATTTTCAATTGAAAGCGGTTGCCTGACTAGAATAATTAATTAGTGTTGACAGAAGATAAGATCACGCCTCAAAAATTCAAGTACAAGACGGGCGCGTAGAATTACTACCCTGGCAGTGGAAGGAGTCCCCTTTCCCTTAACAGCCGCTGATAACGCTAGATTAAGGGTATGTAGAGCCGACCGCTCGAATTTTGGCTGTGGGCCATCAGAGAGTTTGGCCGTAGTCCAGCGGAGTGGTAATCTTAAGATCCCGGTGGTAGTGCGATCTGGGCACTAGACTACCGTGAGGTAAAATTATTTGAAAGTGAGACAAATTGTTCTAGTAGTGTATGTTAAGGAGAGATTTAGGCGGAATAAGTTGTTTTTCTTTTTTTCACAATACATTGCAAGGCAACGCTGGGGTGTGTGGCAGGGGGTTAAAACACAACATACGAATTTTGACCCAAATAATTTTACCCCTACCGCGCTAGGACAAATGTTATTCTGACCCCTTATTGTTCTTGGAAAAAATGAAATGTTAAGTCTATTTTTCACTTAATACCTTTAACTTTAATCACATGATCTCTCCTGCCGTAGAATGAGAGGAGTACTAATCAATTTTCAACATCGCTACTAGAGTCATCCTTCCAACTTATGAAAGAGATTCAATCTGTAGCTTAATCTTCGCTACGTGAGTGATTCTTATTGAGATACTTATCATTCGTATTATAATTTAATTTATTCGGATTTCGAAATTCTAAAAAAACTTATCAATAGTACTTTATGGCACAAAACAAAAATTAATGGCGGACTGCAAATAAAGTGAAAAAATCAAACTGAAGTTCAAAATATTAATTTGACGTTTATTTCAAGTACTGTTGTCATGATATTTGAGCATAAATCGCCATTAATATTCCTAAGAATTTACATTTTATATATTTTACGTACGCCATCTTATACAATCGTAGACGAATCCGTATATCATGGAACATTTATATGCTCACCGCACACATTTCAATTATTTTTACGAAATAAGTGTAACCACATGAAACAAATGACTCTCCCAGATTATTTAATGACATTGATTGGTACATGCTTAAAAAATGTATACAAATACACTGATACTTAAAAGTCCAGTGACGTGAAAACTGACATAATTTCGTAATATATTAATTACCGCACTTCAAACCCACTAAAGTTCTAATTAGTGACATTCACTGAAGACAAAATACATTTGGATTCTCAATCATTATTTTTTAAACCATTCATCAGGAATGTGTGCGGGCAATAGTGATCCGAAACGCAGAAATTATAATTGTTTAATTTGTTCGGGGCACATTGCGTTTGGTTTTTGGTTGTAGAAAATTTACATATATGAAAGTGGTTAAATAGAAAAAAACAGGTTTATTGGAGAAGAGATGAGGGCAGGACCAGTGAATGTGAGGGAGGAGGTGGGGTCTTCCAACCTGAAACGGGCAGCCGTGACACCATGATGATTGTTCTTGGGGTGGGGGGGGAGGAGGAGGCAGACATGTTTTGGTAGATGGGGACGGAGGCTAAGAGACTCTTTCCCCTTCAGGGCGTGGTTGGAAGTGATATTGTTAGATATATGGTAACCTTCAAGCCACTGCTGGAGTGTGTGGCAGGGTATGATCACGCACCAGACCACTTTTGAGGCAAAATACATTCTTTGGGGTTGCATAATGTCATCACGGTTTCCGGATTGGAATGCATTCGAGGATATACCAGTACAGTATCCAAGATTAAATCTGTAGCCATTAGAGGTTGAACACTCAATGATATCGAAATACATATTTGAAATCTTTAAGAGCCTAAATTTGTAAAAATTTAATACTTTTTAATACTTTAAGGGGAAATTTCACTATCATAAATACTGTTCAGCACCTATTGTAACTTCAGATTATTTCTTTACACTGGCGAATGCATCCAAACGCATTCCATCCGCATAAGCTAATTTCGCCGTTATTTTCTTTAATTACACGTGATTCCTAATTTCTCCTATTCCTATTTAAAAGTACCCACCATAATCTGTACTTCATTTCCCTGTAGCAACAACAGAAGAGTTGAGCAACGCCGTCATTTTAACTTTTCATATATTCGAAGGAAAATTAAAAACTTATTGGTCGGGGAATGTGAGAACACAATGTTTCTGTGTGTGTTCTAAAGAAAATGTAATTAATTGCACCTACGTATGTTGTTACAGTTCAGATTAAATGTAGCATCTAAGCATAGCACTTGGTTCAATTCATGGCAATGGTTCAAGAACCACTAGCTTCCGTAGTAACAATTACCATAGACACTTCAGAAAGCTCAGTTCTTGAATTTCAACCATTTCATAATGGGCGGACTTCTGTAACTCATTGACCACATATTCCTAAGGAATATTTCCTAATAATATCAGCCTAGCTTAAAAATAATTACTACTAGTAATCCTGCAGTGAATGCACTCAAATTATCGCTCGGAAAGAAAGCATTTAACGTATTGAAACATGTTTTCTAGTATTCAACTGTTATTTCATCAATGTAATTCCGTTCCTTCTTATTCATAGGGTACAATAAATTGAGTAAAGGAGAGGAGGATATTCAGTATATTGGATGGGTGGAGGAAGAGGGTGTGGTGTCCCTCCAAGGGGAGGGTCTGGGTGTGAGGAGGTGCGGAGAATGGGTGGAAACTCGAGACTAAAATCGGTGGAAACTTATACCCAAATGGATGCGATGTTTTTAGATTTCAAAAAAGCGTTCGATCAGATCCCTCGCAAAAAACTGATACATTATCTAAATTGCTGCGGTAATTAATGCGGTAAAGCGGAAAACTTAGCTTAAACAAGTGTTAAATTTACCAACTGCCGAAGTTCTCGGGTATATTTAATAGGAGGGTATATAAAAGAGCATCAAAATCAACCAATCCAACTAGGCCATCGCCACACTAAGACGGGCCTAAGATGCATCACTGAAAAGCAAGACGTGCAAAACATCAATGGGGTTATGGTCCCTACCCCTGACGCCACATGTAGAAAATGTGGCGTCATGCTGTTGCCAGCGGACCGCGTGTGGCATGAACCCCTTGGAGAGGGGTGGAAGGGGGGAGCTTGAAAGTACAACAAAGGATGTTTAGTGTTTTAACACGCACTACGATAGATGTATTTCATAGCTACTCAGTCGTGCAGGAAGTAATTTGCGAACATACGGGGTCAGTGTAAAATGCATGCATATTACAAAACCTAATTATTCCCTGGACGTTACGGGTGGCAAGTGGCATTCTTCAGCTAGCTCCAACCTTAGTTGCCCGTACTGTTCATGGGAAGGAGTTATTGATCCTGCTAGTTATGGCGTCTATTTCTCGAACTTTATATTGATGATCCAAATGACCAATGCACGTTGGCTTGCGAATAATTGGCGAGGTCTCGGCATTGAAACAAGCTGCTCTGAATGTATTTAATGAGTTCAACCTACATTGCCTGTAGTATTAAATCTTCTTTGTCCTATTGATTCCAAACCCAACTCCAGAAGCATTTCTGTGACGCTTTTGGTCTTGTAACATTTTTTTTAACGGAATGGACCGCTCTGCGTTGAACTTTCTCAATTTCCCGAATAAAGCTTTTATCAGTCGAATCCCATGTACTACGTGTATATTGTAAGCAGGATTTCACGTGAGCATGGTTTATATCTTCTTTGATCTTATGCCAACAATCCTCCTAATGGGTCATTTGCTTCTCGCAGATTTTGCTTATGCGTGGGGCCCATAAGTCTTCAGTGGCTGTTCCACCTAGGTACGTATTTTACCATACCAACCACTCCTAGATCAACTCGGGTAAGTTTGTACACAAAACCCGTGAATATTTTAAAGAAAGTTAACCTAGTTTAAGACCAATCACGGATTCCATAAATCACGCTCATTGCCGGAGGTTAATCCAAAGCCTCTATTGAAGTTTTGGCACTTTCAAAAGTTCTTTTAGTTAAAAGTTGTTTATCCAATGAATAGCACCATCGGATAGGTGGGAAGGCCAAGTGTGCTGACTTTCCGCGTCGAGTTAGGGTTCGAATCCTGGAAGGGACATACTCCTTCAGAAGCAATCCCAATGCTTACTTAGAGGGGCCAAGTGGGTACATGTTGGATGGGGTGGTAAATTGTGGACCTCTTGGCGCCGGATTCTCTCTCCAGCCCTCCCCCGTTCCCTGAAAACCTTACCTCCGCCAAGCTACCCACATATCCCTAGTGACTTGTGCCATCGTTCGCCTCCCCGCGGTACCCTGCGACAGCAGTGGCATATTCACCTCGACGCCAGCCAGCCCCCCCCCCCCATCACTCCCGTCGCGGGGGAAGGACGCAGGGGTTACGCCACCCCCGGGTGGGCACATTCCTTCCCTCGGGCTCTCGCCTTATCGTAATGTCAACTAAGCAAAGATGCGGCTCGCATAAATTTCGTGCTTGGGGGCGACCCGAGTACACGAGATAGCGAGTGGTAGCTCATTGTCTTCTTGTTTGTCGACGACTGATAAACCGACGAGTCTGGGGAATTATTGCGATCAAATGAGAGAGCAGGTAATGTAGCACGCCGCGCCAAATTATCACGTTACGCTATCGGAGTAGTCGAGAGAGGGGGTCGCGTCTGCAGTCATGCGGAGGCAGACGAGGCCGGCAGGCGAAGACTTGACGCTCCCACCGCTCGCATTCTAGTTACTTGAGCGGGATGAATGAACTTAAAACTGCAAGCAGTTTGTTCGTTCGGCTCGAGTTACGAGACTTGCGCTCGTCGTCCGATTCGACGTCATCGGCGCAGATTATCCCCAGGAGCAGGGCCGGTGGGGGTACGCTGGGGCGTCGGGGGCCGCGGCGAGGGAAGAGTCCGCGCGGCACCCACTCAACTCGATTGATCGAGAGTGACATCTACACATTAGACTCCCCTCGGTCCCCACTCTCCCTCTCACGCACTGTTTTATATTCCATCAACAATTAACATCCCTTTGAATTACGCGCCCTTATTTTTCCAACTTCGTCCGGGAAATCGGGATGGACGTTCCTTTTAGTTTCACTGGGACGTATATTGTTAAAAAAAGTGCATTTACAGAATCACCAAATAGATTTCATTCTCTACGATGATTGTCGTCGTCACCCCAGAGGTATTTCCGAAACCGCTCGTCTCAGAAACAGTTCAAACGACTACGGCGACTGGTCTCATGTGTCGGCCGCAACCGAATAGAGGGGCGGGTTTTTGCGATCCAATTCCACCTACAGTTGAGTTGCCATTGCCTGATCACTCTAATCAAGTGAAACGCGTCCAACGCTAATGAACACGGAGTATTGACCCAAAACGCACGAGTTGGTCGGTCAGAAGAGTTGTAGGCCAGCTAGGAGAACCACCCATTCTGCATCGCTGTCAATCGCTCATGTGGCGAAGAGACAGATTTTAGATCTGTCATTCAGAGAAAAGCGCGAACATCACGCGAGAAAGAAGGGAGATGAGTGTGAGAGAGGGACAGGATCTGATTTGAAGGGGATTCGATCGCATTCGATGGGTGGGAACGTCGTGGTGGGAGACGCGGACAGTTTTAACTTGAAATGAGACGGGAGATCGAGGGAATTTGCGAATGACAGAGTGGTAACAGTGAGCTAGCCGAGGAAGTAGTCATGATGTTGAATTACGGGGCGTTCGGAATGTTCGATGAAATATTCCTCTTGCCTTGATCCTCACAATTTAAAACATCATCCGCCAGCTTTCTTTCCCAAATGAGCTGATATCCCCTTCCCCACCCTGTGATCCCCAATTGGAAGGCCCCTCCACAACGGGGCAGCGGATACCAAGGAACCCTAACGGCACGCGGCATATACACAGTAGATGTATCGATCTCACTACTGCGTCGTCACTCCTAGGGCGACACACTTGGAGCATCGAATACTTGTTTTCGCCTTAGGTATTCGAAATAGATAATCAACATTGCTATAGTATGTACGAACAGTTCTAATTATAAATCAAAAGTAAAAATCATTATTTTCAGTGCATATTCCACTTCTACACGTATTTTCTCAAGAAAAAATTTATATAACCGATAATAATGATTGTAATATAAGAGTGTGATCTGAAAAGTTTCCGATCTAACATTTAAACGAGACATTTTTTCTTCAAATTTATTTTTATCTTTCAGCATACTCAACTTTTCAGTCAATACATTTTTTCGAGCGATGCCCTTTAACTTTTTTAACCCTTCCAATTAGTATTTGACGTCTTTCTACGTAAAATAGGCGTCTGCGTATGCGATAACCTCCTTGTCCGATGAAAATCTCTTTCCTTCAAGCGAAACTTTAAGGTTAGGAAACTGGAAAAAGTCACTGGGGGCAGGTCCGGTGAAATATGGTGAATGGTCAACCCATTCGGAGTGCAATTCGTGAATTTTAGCCTTGACGACCCTCTAAGTGTGAGCTGGTACGTTGTCTTGATGGAAGAGAGTTTCTTCTTCTTCAAATGCGGCGCAGTTATGACTGATGCTAGAGAGTTCCACCTGATATAGTGTTTTTGTACGTGGTGTCCAAACTCATCTTTGATTTGCGGAATCGGATTACTTTTCAAAAAGAAATATTTATTCACAGTTCGATACTCAATTTTATCCATTTTCACAAAACCCTCACTCGAACGATTGTCGAGCAACCAGTGTGTCCGAATATGACTGAAAGTTTGGTGAGTACCTTTCAACGCATGTGCAAATACTTTCCCCAACCTTTGTTGAAGAGTGCTGCCATTTTCATGTTGAGGTCGAAAACTTTTCTAACAACCCAGGTCTAATTAAAATCATATCAGGGGTTTTAATCACAAAATTGAAGCTTGGTGCGTCGATACATGGATTAGAGCGGTTTAGGGCTCCGTTATCCAAATATACGGCAAGTCTTGGGAGACGATAGGAGTAAATTTTGCAAATTCTAGCAATTTTTAAATATTTTTTTTAAACCTACAATCTTTGTCTTAATTCTTCAAAGGTGTGAATTATTTTGTCATTATTTTTTTCAATTCGACCGTAGCATAAATTACCCGAACTAAATCAGCAGGAGGGCTCGGCGGATAAAAGATTTAACCGAAATTTTCCTTTTCCATTGATGGTCGGAGATATATATTTTTATTTTGTTTCACGAAGTGTGTGTGCTGAGGCCACCATCAAGGAATAAAACATTGCCTCCAGATTAACTTTTAGCCTGGAATTCGAAAATACTGCAGCCCGTTCATATCATTTTTTAAAAAAAGAGGACGTTTGTTCATTCCCCGAAATGTTTTCAACGGAATCACTTCATCATCAAACGAACCGTTTGCGCATCATTTACTCAAATTAAAACTTGAGCTAATCTTTGGCCCCAAGCCTCACGTACGTCCAACAGCATTTTCATCATCGTCGGAATCCTTCTGGACATTTCCGATATGGTTTAGTTCCAGCGATGTGTGGAAAAGACCCGGCATTTGTTTTGAACCATCTTGGAAAGGTTGCTTGTCATACTCCCATCTCCTTTCATTATAATAGCCTTGACTCCTGTTCAACTTGGGTTTCATTCCATGGGATACAGTCGTATCCACTTCGACTTTTCATACATTTATGATTGATTCTACACATGCGTGGTCCGAGTGAATCTGAGAACGAATGAATTCTTCCGAGTCAGACCAAATACCTCACGCCAGATCATCTTTGCGTCCTTCTTAATTGCAGACATGCCCGCACCGATTGCACTCCAGAGCCCCCACGGCGACCTGCGGATAAACCAGATGCCGACACAGCCCGTCTGCAATACCCTTTCGCTATGATACAGTCGTGGTAACATCATTTCATTAACATTAAGAGGTCCAATTCTTACTCTCATCACGGATCTAGAAATACTCTACTGCTACAACGAATGAGCCACCAAGCAACGCGCAGTCGCTTGCTCTCTCGGGGCGAATGATTATAATCATTATTCACAACCTGGCTTCAATAGCTCAGAAGAGTTCTCAATAGTGCAAGTGGGAGCTAGGGGTGGTATGAAACCAAATTAAATGTCACCTACGGCACCATTTATTGTCTCCCATGTTAATTCATGGTTTTCAGACTATTACTATTCATTGTTCGTGGATACCCCCTGAAGTCCAGAAAGATCCTCTCGGAGTAAAAACGGAGTGTTATAAATGGCACTAAAATTAGTTTCCGGGAAAAGCTGGGCATGAACCTCACTTATTTATGGAGGGCGAGATCACCACCATACGATCTACAAGTAGGAGTGGGATTCCGGGCGTGTTTCGAAACTGGAGGATTTCCCCCCTGTATCCCATACCGGTGCAATAGCAGTTTTATGGTTAACGTAGGAAAATTTCATTGAGAGAAAAATGTTATTTCGCGCGATGTTTGGTGGCCCTCTTATTGTGTATGTGTACACGGACTCATACCCTAGAGTGCGTTAAGTTTTATTCCTTTCAGTGAAATAAATACGCCAAGTCGTAGTTTTATTGTTGTTTTGTTGCCAACTTTGGCCTATCTCGCAAAGCAAACGCGCCCATGACAATGATTGGTATTATTAATTTGAGTGAAATAAAGATGTCATTTCACATTTTAGTTTACTGTCCCCCTTATTACTGATCTCGAAGGAAACTCACCGATGACGATTGACATTCTTTTGAATAAATTAAAGATTTCACTTAACGCTTCTGTTATTGTTTGATGTCCCATATATCAGCTAGCTCGTCGGAAGCTAACTCTTGACATTTGGTATCATTCCTTTAAAAGAAAAGTCATTTTGTGTTTCTAGTGTTGTCTCATGGCACCGTTTTGGGGACACATTATCCACACTCTTCTTCAGATGTGATGAGTTCATTTACAGAGAGAGAGCCTCACCAAATGAGTTAAATAGTTAACTACCAAATAATTATTCAAAGTATGCCATCAGGAAACTTATTTGTTATGGAATGACCACCAAGATTTCACCGCATCAACCCTCCGGCACCTGAAGCACTCCATCAGGTGTCAGATTGAGAGGTGACACCCATCAACAGAGAGAATTTTTAGCAGGGATGTGTGAGTGGTTCAGGGAGATGCACACTACCCTCAGTCATGTGCCAACAACTTCACTAAGACTACTGGTTTCACAGCTCCGTTCATTACAAAGTCAAGTATTTCAGAGTGTAAAATTAATCTGCAATGTTCAACATTTAAATCCTCGACAATATTAAGCCATGTACGCTTCTTCAGTAAAAAATCTTTTGAGGCTTGTATCTGGTGATGAGGTCCTTTAGGACCTCTCTGATTGTCAGCATTTATTCTCCAGTGAACAACCATTTGACTATGGTAGGAATATTTCAACCTGTTGCTAAATTGCCATGATTTTATCAAATAAAGACACTCATAAGAACATAGTTTTCTAACCTGTTTTTTATATAATTTATATAAGGGTAGGAACAGGATAGGGTTGTTGGACGGGATGAAGGGAGGAATGAAGTACACCGAGATGAAGAGGGACCTGATATAGATTAGTTTGCTAGGTGGGGAGTCACAAAATGTTTATTTGATAGTTGTGTCCATCCAAAAACCTACCTTAACCGGTAGATTACCTAATTAATTAATTAATACATGGTGACTTCACCTTGAAGTTTGTTATTAAGGATTTTATGAGTGGTCTGACCTACCATAAGTAAATAATTTAGGATACTCCAGTCATTCGCTGATGCCACCACAATTGAGCAGATTTTTGTTTCGTCTTACATTAAGTTTGAAAGACTCAGACTACTGCCTCAGAATATCATGGTTCATTCAAGGAAACCCTGTCAATTTATTTGGGCTAAATCGCTAACATCAAACACACACATTAAGAGAAAACATGAACATACTATCTTAGTTCTGGGTAAAGAGTGTGTTCCCTTCTGGTGAAAATAAAAGAATCTTGCCATAGCTCAAGGTTCAGAATGATCCACAAATTCCTTTTAAATGGAAGTAAGCAGAGCAGAAAAAATCACTAAAAAATGAGGCCATTTATTATTTACTCTGAAGTAAGTTAATTTTATGGGTTTAGGCTGGTGGATGGAAGTCTACATTTTGTCATTTCCCACCCACAGATAGCAATTTATTACACTATATTATTACTGAATACTCACAGATGCAACTGATTCCTTCCTAAATGCAGAGAAAACAAATTGCAATAGTGTAATGTCAATTTATGAAGCGTAATTTCTTGGATACATCAGCATTGCAACCAGTTAAATCCTGAATGGTATTGCAATCTTTTGTTAGTGTATTTCTTTCTAACCTGGGTACTTCTGTCCAGTTTTTCAATCTTTTGAATTTCAACATGAAGATCATTTTACTAACGGATAGTCACTTCATTTGAAACAACGTTCACATTTCCATATATTCATACGCATATTCATCTTTTTATCCATCACATGGACAATCTAACGGTCCTTATGGATCTCCAGAACCAATTCTTTTTAGTTATTAATAAAAGAACAAGAAATGGTGAGAACAAAAATTATGCACCCACAATAAAAAACAATTTAGTTAAACATTTCTTATATTACATTTACAAGTGAAACACAAATGGGATTATATATATATTTACACATATCTTTATGTATATACATAGATATATATATTTTCCCATAATACCCAATACCAGTATAAATTAAGTACAATATATAAAAATTCTGTTTGTTTTTTGGTAAAAGATATTCCTATTGTTCACGCATCAAATCACAAAGATACTCCTCAGTTTTTCTTCATTTTTAAAACCCACCGTTGTCCCAAGATGGCCAATGACCTTTGAAAGCAAAGTTTTATGTTTGCCTTGTCAAAATAACAATAGAATGGACGAGTAGAATAATAGTAGATTATTCTGCACATGCTAATTTGAATGATCACAACCTTGATTAACATTCTTTTCATGGAGACCAATGCAGCACTACCTCAACAGGTCTGAAATGCAATACTCTTCGACATCTTCAGTATAACACACAACTTCAATTACTGAGAACAAAACCAGGGACAACAGAAACAAATTATGTGAATCAATAGATGAGTGAAGAGAAATTGCCAAAAAGTATTACAAATAACAAAAATTTACCAAGTGCAAATTTCCTTATGACATTTCTTCACATATGTTCCAATATAATAGACTTTCTTTAAGTACATACTGGTATATATGTGCTTATGGAGCCAAAAATCTTTTTCATAGGAAGTCATAATTGGTATCTGGAAGACAATATTTTTGGCAAATTATTTTCAAACGGCTAACAGAGGTTATTTCATCTATTTAACATTTAAACTTTTTCCAGTTATTAAAAAGAAGTGATGTGTATATTCTGGGCAGAATCTCCTCAGCAAATCCTCTGCTAAAAAGGTAATAAACTTACTCAATATAAAAACAAGAAACAAAATAACAGCTAATACAGCTCACAGCAGAGCTTCACTGAACATAACAATGTAAATATGTTAGCAGCCAAAAATCTACATGAAGTCAATCATTTCAGTCAAATATTAAAAATAAAAATCCTATTGAGAAAGAAAATTGAAAGAGTTCTGGGAAAAAACCACTGGAAATTTTGTCCATAGATTCACTTATTTACAGTGACTTAAATACAAAAATAACAAACAAAAATTGAACACAAACGGTAAAAACAATGAAGTATCTGTAATGAGTACACTTCAAAATGGCACCTAAACAACAAACTTCTCTCAGCTGAAAGTTTGCGAGGATGGACAATGACAGTCGTCGACAGATGCCATATGCACGCATATATACACTGCAGTTCAATGTCCTTCACACTATGGCAATATTTCTCTTGACTCTACCTCGAAGGGAGTCAAAAGAACATTTCAATGGCAAAGAAAAAAAATACAAGAGAGCAAGTTACTATTTTCTCTGGACCAAGTGAATTTCTCCACACTGCATTGCAGAAAGAACATAGCAAAATAACAACTAAACAAAAATAGAAGAATATTTTCCCAGGGCATGGGAAATTAGTATTAAAGCCACAGTGAAAATTAGCAACTTTTTTCGGATTGGTGGCAATTGTTCTTTTTTGCCATACAGCTGCATGGTGATAAATAGAGGGCAGGATTCACAATAGCTGATTCTTTCCAAATATGAGAAAAACTACTTGCAATAAATCCCCAAATTTTCATTAACTATTTTTGCAAGGAAACATATATGTGATGACAGCCATGTCTTTCAATGAAATAAAGAATTTAATTAATCAATTTTGTTTGAAGAAACAACCATCTTGGGAAGGCTGGATCATGTCTTAAGGAACACAGTTATCATTCCAATGGAGCAAGCAGGAGAGAAGGCAGGAAGGAGAGACACCAGTCATTGCCACCACCCGTCCACACCTGAAATGGATGGCTGGTGGGGGGAGAGGATGGAAGGAAGAGTGGGAGGGACTCCAGAAGAAGACACTAATGGGAGGAGATGGATGACAAAGTGTCAAACGAAAGAAGATACAACTAGACTTCTCACTCCATGAGAAGGGAGCGTACTTCTCTTGCATATCTTCATTTCCCCAGAAATCTCACCTAAACGCACCCCACCAGGTCCTTTCTCAGATTGTTCACAAATGTTCAATACTTAAAAATTAATCACATACTGTATTTACAGCTGTTTTTCTCATTCAATATTTGTATCTATGTAAATATCTTGCATGTGTTGAAAATGTGTCTATGCTTGAGTGTGAATTATATAATGACACAATGCACATGCTTGCAGGGGGGGGGGAAATCACTCGCATACACACACACTCACTTGTACGGTTTGCAAAAATCACATGCACACATACTGCTCTCCTTTGGTTTCATGATGACAAAAAAACAACTGCTATCTGTATCTCATGTAACACCTTCCCACATCCCGTCTACCTCTCTCTCTCTCTCTCTTCCTAACCTCTTGGAGAATTCGCTACTCACCAACTTCAATCCTTTTTGCACAATCAAACGCACACAAACACACATGCAGATGCAATCTCCATTACAGGCACTGGCACAAATAACTCTCCTCAACCATACCATTGAATCTGCAGTCTCTCTTTCAAACATTTATTTACTAAACTGTCTTCCTCCTCACTTTGCAATGTAGTCACATTAAGATAATGCTCATATGACTTCTAAGTGTGTGTATGTGTGTATGTGCTTGTATGTAAATATACTTTTTACAAGTGTGTATATATGCTTATGTGCACAGACACACAGAGTAGCAGACATTTGTGCAAAACCATACACAAATTCCTCACTCCCATATATAATATACATATACACACACAAACACACACACCCATACTCAAACACCTAATACCCATTGACTTTTTCATTCATCCTCTTCAGTTCTTAAACTTTCTGAAGATTTGTCATGTTCCAAGATGGATTTTATTTTATTAAAGTTGAACCTGACTTTTAAAAGTGCATGAGCAAACATTGAAAACCCATCCTTCATGCAACATGTCATCATGTAAACCTTTCATCCCCATTCATTTGCACAAATTACTAGTCAATACTGTAAAAACCCTAATGTTCGCAGGATGTACTGTATATTCATTCCCCAAGTCCATGATCTTGATCTAATTGGACAATGCAGTCTACTGTTGGGGAACACTCATCGCTCGGGATGCAAGGAAATGGTCTTCCTTTGTCCTTTCATGGAAAAATTCTCTCTCCATATGATGACAGAGGGTGAAGAAGCAAGATGTAGGGAGCCTCCATTAATGTGTACCCTATGTCTCAATCGGTTGGAGAGGAAAGCCTCCTCCCCCGCCATCAAGGGTCCTCCTCTTCATTAGAGCCCCTCTGCCTTCTCCCTTCCACTCTCGTCTTGAGGAGTCCCAAGAGCGTGAATAAGCGATGCACACTGGCTGGCTAGACCCTCCAGACAAAACTTGGGGCCTCCCCTCAAACAGATATCTCATAATTCACGTCGTACACGCTGCCCCTGTCCCCCGGGTCCCCCTCGCCTCCCCTGGGCGGCGTGGCCGCCAGCCGGTGCTCTGCCCTCGGCGTCCCGCTGGGTGAGCGCGACACTCCCCCGCATCGACCGCCCTCGCTCCGCGACGCCATCTCCATCGAGTCGGACATCTCGAGGGCCCTCACGAAAGACATAGGCCTCCGAGATCCTGGACTGGGCCTCCGGTGGCCGTCGAGCACCACTCCAGGCGACGCCGATGACGTCGGCGTCGTAGGCGTCGTGGTACCGCCCCCGCCGTAAGTCTTCCTCTTGATCTGCGGTGACTGCGGAGGGATGCCGTAAGGGGAGCGGCCCTGTGGCACCGGCAGCGGTTGCTGCGACGACGGAGGCGTGGGGGGACGCTGCTGGACGTGGTGCGGGTGCACGGCCACCCCCCGGCCCTGCGGTGGCGGCTGGTGGTGCGGGAATCCTTGCGTAGGGCTCGTGGGGTTCGAGCGGTGAAAGTCCCGGGCCCCGCGGTGAATGGACTGCGGGTGGTGTGGGGGGAGAGCCACCGTCGGGGGGCCCGGGTGGTGCACCAGGTGCTGCGGCGCGTGGTGCTGCGAGGAGGCAGATGGAGGGGGGTATGCGCCGGGCGAAGTGTCCTTCCAGAGGTAGACGCCGCGCTGCGGGGAGCCCGCCAGCTCCCGGATGTTGTCCACTGTGTTATTGGCCGTGCGAGAGTAGCCCGCAAAGGGCGTGGGACCCTGGGGGTCACCGGGGCCTCCCACCCCATTGGCCCCGCCGTCCACACCACCCCCCGCCCTCCCGCCGCCCTGCCGCACCAGCTCGCCCTCCGACATGAACCGCCGCTGGGGGCTCATGTTGCGCGGGGGAAGGCCACCGCCCCCGGGCCCCACCAGCCCCACCACGCCTTCGTAGTTGCCCAGGTTGGAGCGGTGGTGCAGGTGGTGCGGATGCTGGTGGTGGTGCGCCGGCTGGAAGTCGTAGTATGAGGGCGGGGGAGGGCCTCCGCCCCTCGGATCCCCCACCACGCCGATGAAGTCCGGCCTCCGCGGCTGCGTTGGTGTTCCGGGGTTTGACCTGGGGGAGGCGGAGGGAGTGGGAAAAGGTCAGTCAACGGCTAAACCTGGCACGGGCCTCCAATGCACCCCGAGTGAAAATCTCTGTTGCGCACGACTTAAACGATACTTGGCAGGAAATGTGCATCGCTATTTTCAAGCATAAATTTTATCTATTTTCTTCCAATTTCGTAAGTGCTCCACACTTGGGAAGATCATTGTAGCTACTTGATATCTTATTCCACAAAATATTTTGTTCATTTTAGAGCCTGCCAATTCACAATGGACTTAAGAAAAAAATGCCAGAAACAGAAATGGAGACTGTTCCTTAGGAATATTGTTGTTACTTTTGGCAATATTAGTCTATCAGTAAAATAAATGTTGACATAATATATTGTTTTGAGCGTTTTTTTCACAAAGTAGACAATTCAGATAAAAATGTCATCGATGAGTCCTCTAACCCGGCAATGTGATCAACAATAATTTACGATAATCCCCATGTGCAAATTATGGGATTTTTTGTTAAAAAAATCGATCAGTTAGGATCTCAAAAAAAGTATAGATAAAAATGCATTAAAATAGCTTAAAGTATTATCATTTCCTTTTCTCTCTGGTAGAGTATGGCTTATCTCCTAAGCTAGACAGCCACACCTATTTCACTCATAATTAATTGGAGGAAGGAGAGTTTTATCGTGCATTTTGAAGTGGCTTCATTTACAGTAATTTTGAAATGCCACTGAGAGCCATGTAATCATAAAATATTCATTTTTATTCCACTGTACATTTCACTGGATGACAGTTAGGAGACTGTTTGTCAGAACTTGTAAATGAAAACAAAACTTTTGAGTGCTACTAGTCGGATGCATTGATGATGTGAATATTTTGACCTAATTAAACTATCAAGCCAAAAATTCCATGTTCACCACTGACATCAGGAGTCATAACATCCATAAAAAATTATATCCAGAGGTAAACACTGATATCCTCAAATGCTGATTTTCATTTGTTCATTTTAATTAAGTACAGGTATAAACCACATTATACACCACAAAAAGGGTCTTGTATATAGTAATATCATCGCAAAGATAAATTAGAATAATTACGGTTCCTTCTGAGAATCAGAACATGCCTAGTATAATCCTGGGTACTTTCAGTTTCACATGATATGTTTATAATGAAAATGTTGAAGGTAATTGCTTATTCTCGTATTCAACAAAAAATTCAATGATCCATGAAACAATTTTCACTGCTTATCTTAAAGTTTCACAACAGGAAACTGAGTTCAACATTGTGGGAGAAAAATGTGAAGGGATAAAGCCAACTGCAAAACAAAAAGCTTGTAATCTAAGCTCAAGTATGGCACACAAATTGTAAGGTTGTGTAATACAAACTAGGAAATACTTTGAGAGCGCATACAGAAGCACAAGAATTAGGATCGAGTTTCAAAACTTGGGACTCCCATGCATGCGAAGATCTCTAGGAGTAAAGCTGAATTAGTTTTCCTCTATGACATACCAGGGTAAGGATGAGCCGTTTCCACGGCTTCTCCCCCTAACCGATTCCCCCGGTTGAGAAGGCCAATTGAAGAGGGCCCCAATCGACAAATCAAAAAGGCCCCCGGGTATATATATCGGGGAAAAACCCGAAGAGCGGGCTGTTTGCGAGAGGGAAGCCGACGGACTCCACGCCTCCGTCTCCAGTCGCCGCCGGTAGCACGGTATCTTCCCCCCCTCCTTTACCTTACCTTCTCCCGGAACAGTCCAGCGCCCTCAAGGTGAATGGTTTTCGACACAGAGATGCCGTTCCAAACAGCAAAAATTTATGATTCCTGCCTCGGTGCACGTGTCATTAGTTTGTAAGACAAGACTCAACATGTTCTCTCAAGTATTTTGATAACACATATTGTTAGAGTGGACAATTTTCATGTTTTTCATTAAAATGGAAAACTTGAATTTTGTACGGTCATAAAATTCTATGTTTTATATGGATTAACCCCTAAGGAAATTCATTGACAGTTGACAAAGTGTGGGGATGGGGACCCTGCTCCTTCATTATCAACTGTTAAAAAGTGGGCAGCTGAATTAAAACGTGGCCGTACATTCCTCCAAGATAACCTACATGAAGGATGCCCAAAAACAGCAACCACTCCGGAAACCATTGAAAATCGTGCAGGATTTTGTGTTGGACGATAGGGGAGTGAAGGTGAATGAGATAGCCAAGGTTGTGGGAATATTGGATGAGAGTGCAAAGCATCTTGCACAAAGAATAAAGGATGCGAAAGCTGTGCACAAAGTGGGTACCGCATTTGCTGGATGTCGATCAAAAGCAAATGCCCAAAAGATTTTCGCAGCAATATTTGGACCGCTTCATGAGGGAACCGACCAATTTTGTGCAGCGATTTATCACCATGGATGAGACATGGGTCCACCACTACAGAACAGTAGTCGAAGCAGAGGGTGGAAGTGGGTGGTTCAGCACCAAAGAAAGCGAAGTCGACTGCATCTGCCGGAAAGGTCATGTCCAGTGTATTTTGGGATACGAAAAGGATACTGTTAATTGATAAAAGCAGCAAGATCTGAGTCAAAGGCAGCAGAGAACTTCATCGGTGACTTCCAAAAGCTTTTAGATTCTGATGATTACCTGCCGCAACAGGTTTTTCATTTCATTGTAACAAGACAGGTCTCTTCTGGAAGTAGGCGCCGAAGTTAATCAATATTTGTACACATAATAGTAGAAGAGAATGCACAGCCTAGTCATAAACCAACTAAAGGCTGTCTCACACTGCTCTTTTGTGCCAATGCAAGCAGGGATCTGAAAATAAAACTCCTGAGAGTTTATCATTTAGCAATTCCACGAGCCTTCAAGAAATTTTAAGTCCAAAATAGTTGGCTAAATTTGATGTGGAGGTTGTGGGGAACTGTTGCATTGTACTATGCATACAAGGCATTGCCCTTATAAGGAAGTGGTTCTGCACACCCGGAATTTATTTAATGATAATGCTGAGTCCCATTTTGATAAAATTTTGAAGCGTAAGCAGATGTCTCTAGACAGTTTTCTAATAAAAAGGAATCAGGTATGTATCACAAATAATAACATATTTATTTTGATTCTTTTTTGCTTTTACTAATCAAGTTCATATTCCCGGTTGCTCCATGCCTCAATAGAAGAAGTGATGGATATGATCCACCATCCTTAACAATGTGTAGATCATTTTCTTTGAATAAACCTAGTGTCTACATAATTTTTTTGCATGAAACGAATTATTTTATTTTCAATTAATTCATATGCACAAAGCTGTTTCACAGAATGAGTTTTTTTTCTTTATGAGAAAGATTGTGGAACAAATTAAGATTGTTGCATGAGGTTCCACTGTATTTAAACTTTTAATGCACCAAAATATTTCAATCCTTAATTAGAAATGACTCATTTCTTGTTGAAGTAATGAACTTAAAACTTTAGCATATCTACTCTTGTCTGAAACAGAACACAAAGAGGAGATGGTAACTCGGATCACTCTCATGCACACGGTCTCCTTTATCTTGAGTTTTCAAATTACAGGACTACTTTAAAATTCTCCACTGATGGTATGATTCTAAGAGAAAATATACATCGTCTGCACAATAAATACGCGAACTGTTGCAATCTGACAGCCATGAGGCAGACAATAGCCCAGGCTATTGCCCCCACAACAGCCCACTAGCAGTGCTAGTTGCCTGAGACCCAATGAGCTATCTGTACTTGGCGGATCGTTGAGCTGTGCGTATGGTGCCAGTTATGTTAGTTTCTGTTGTCCTAGTTTTTATTGTTTGTTGAAAATGAAAATTGACAAAATCACAAAGAAACGAATCAACATCAAGTTTTGGTGAAGTGCGGTAAAAGTTATCAAGAAATTGCTGAAATGTTGAAAACTGTTTACGGTGGTAAAGCTCTGAAGAAAACATCCATTTTCAAGTTGATTAAGTGCTTTAAAGATGGCCGACAAGACGCCATGGATGATGCAAGGCCGGGACGACCTTCAAACACCTGTGTTGACAACAGCATTGATCGTGTGCAATCCCTTGTCCTTACCGATTGTCAAAAAACTGTCTGAATGATAACTAATGAGCTGAATTTAGGTAAATCAACAGTGGACACTCTTTTAAACAAACATTTGGGTTTAAAAAAAAATGCAAAAATCGTGCACATTCAGCATTGATTGTTTGCCAGTTTCTGGCAAAAAATTCAATCACCATCCTTGATCATTCTCCTTATCTGCCATATCTGGCCCCTGCAACTTTTCCCTATTCCCAAAATGCAAAAATGACATGAGGGGATATTATTGGGAAGATGTGGACACAATAAAGCAAGAAACGATGAGAAAACTAAAAAGCCTAACTGCCGAGAACTTCCAAGGGAACTTTAAAAAGTGGAAAAGAAGATGGAATAAGTGCATAGCAACGAATAGAGAGTCCTTTGAAATGGACAGAATGAAGTTTTTATGGCCTCCGTTCCCATATTTATTGGACAGACCTCATATAATCAGTATTTTGTACTTCTTTGCAGATCGTAAGTTTACATTTCAATAAGATGTATATATGTTCCCTTGGGTTATATGATATTGGCTGGCTGAATCATGGCTGTGGGAGATATGAAAATACTTGAGTGCATTTGAAAATCCTCTTACCACAGATCAGAATCTATGAGTTTATTGCGAGAAGACAAGAGGAAATAAAGAGGCAACATATGATTTCCTGGAGGAATAAGAATTGGAGAAAGTCAAGGCGAATCTTTTCAAAGGGATTACTGGGGAGGGCTTAGAGCATACTTGCAATGCAACTTACTTCTTGTAGCAAAACCTAAATCATCAGAGAAATGAACAAAATGAATGAACTTCAGAACACTTGAGTGGCACTAACTGGGGACACTGGTTTTCACATTATTGGCTTTTTTCTTGAACTAGGAAAGTAATTAGTCATGGAAAAATATTAGTTATCTGTTAGATCCTTATAGATCTGTTATACCAAAGATGAAAAACAACATTTTTATTCTTTTGTTATGGCCCTCATTGCCTTGCAATGTATCAATAGATTCTGTGCACTGAAGGAGTAAGGAGCACATAATGATGAACTAAAGGCATTTCTATTTTACCTACCTACATAGATCTCCTATTCCTTTATGAGAGTCGTACTTTTATATTATCTGATATGAACATTTTATACATAAATCTTTTTCATTTGATTGTATGAACAAAGTGTTGTGTTACATGCTTTACGTTGTCACAATCGTGTGTGTCAACCTCAACAAAGTTAGATATTTTACTTATAAAGCATAAAAATACACTTTTAAAATGCTTTCCTCCAAAACCACTACTTTACAAAAGCATCAGATTCATACATATATTTCCCCTGGATCACTCAAATATTTTAATTTGAAAGTTATTAGAACTTAACTGAAGCTCCACCAAACATAAACTAAATCCCTTGACCTTGTTGAGCACGCTTGCTGCCAGTTTTATACTGGCACATACCACAATGTAGATGCACCCAAAAATTTATCTTATGTTCACACTAAGATTGACTTCAATACAAGATGATTTTTTATAGCTTAGGGTAAGAACAACTATGTGTCATTTGTTCAAAATCTATTAGTTCCTATTACCTAAAACATCTTTTTTCAAATACAAGAGGCTTCAATATTTACAAATGAAAATTTATTTTTTAAGAATATCATCAGATGCTACGATAGACTCTTATGTTGACTTCATCAGAGATTGGGAGGGTCAGTAATAGCTTGAATTATTACGTAAGATAGGGACACACTCAAATTGGCTGTCGAGGATATGCCCTTCAGCTCCAACTTCCTGTAATCTAAAACTTTGTAACATCCTTTCCATTGTTTCACCACACACTATTGCTGTTAGCAAACTTTATATGATTCATTAGACTCGGGGGGGGGGAAAAATTACTTCAGATGTATGTTAATTAATGCCCACAGGATAATTGGTCATTTCATTATTTACAATTACTTTGTACACACAATAATTTTCATAATAATAAACCATTTGTAGTGAACTCTTCCATTTTAGCAGCATGGATGAATTTCAACAGCCAACAATTCAGCATTACACATTTAAACACATGCATATGTTGCCAGACAGCAACCTCCATTCAACTAGCACCAGTCTAAGCACATATTTTGCAATGTTATTGTTGGTGGTTACCTAATACAAAGTTTACTGTGTATAAATGACTGTCAACACTTCACAGCACGCAAAATATGAAATTAGAAATTTGACAGTTTCAAGCACGCAATTGTTTTACCATAACCTATGAAGTTAATTAAGGATTAATTAAATATTAACCAAGGACTTAATTATAAATTTTTGCTTTAATGGATTATGTACTGGTGTTGTTGAGAATATTTAAAGTCCAAACGGTCAACTATGCACCTAGATCTTAATAAACTGAAATTCAACCGTAAGGCAAAAACGTTACACACACAATAATGGTGGAAAGTTTTCTATTTCTTATCTTAATACTTTTAACTTCCATGAATAGGAAACACTAACTCATTTTTCAGCAATATATATGTGTGTGTGTGTTTATATTTAAATAAAACTTTGACATCAACATACAATATAAGAACACAAAACAGGAACACACATTATTTCTTGTTAATTTCGACGGAATTGAGCTCCATCTTCATCAGAAGATTAGCTAGGTCTCCTAGCTAATCTTCTGAGGCTTAGCTGAGTCCTAGCTAATCTTCTGAGGAAGATGGAGCTCAATTCCGTCGAAATTAACAAGAAATAATGTGTGTTCCCGTTTTGTGTTCTTATATTGTATGTTGATGTCAAAGTTGTTAATTTAACACTTCCATGTTACTTCGAATTTATTATATTTTATTTGATGTAGAAATATATATTATATTTTATGTATTATTATATATTTATTATATTTTATTATAAATATTTCATCATATTCATTTATAATGCATAATGTTTGATTTATTAATAAGATATATATTAATTAATTAATTTATTTCTAAGGATAATTCTCTTTGGATATTGTAAACCACTGAAGACTGAAATGGAAATTAAACTTTCAGAAATGGATGAACATGCTAAATCATTCATTTGATGTAATCACACCAAATATCATTGTTTTCTGGCACAGATATTTTAACAACAAAAATTGGACAAAGTACAACCAAGGGAGAGGGTCAAAATAAGTACGTAAGGACTACAAATGCATGATAAAACAGATGCTCATGCAACACACTGCTTCTACTTTCAAAAGTAAATAAAATAAAAGTTTCTTTCTCTCATTTTTTTACCTATACTTACTTGGAGCAGGAGTTTACAATCTGGCAGCTCTAAACAATACAGTTTGGCACCTAATCAATTTAGTTATTCAATACATTTCTAGGATTCCAGTGCAGGATTTTGCACATGGATAAACCTGCTAAAAACCAACATTGTGACCTCAGGCCAAAGTCCTGAATAAAATTTGTCATAACACATAATAATAGATGAATGTTGCAACTTCCATGCTACATCACACCTATTCTCTATTTTCAATCGGTTCAAATTGTGAAAATGAATTGATTCTTCCACACAATGATATAAATTAATTAAGTTATTTCACGTAATCATATGAAAAATTTTACTTTTCCAGGAATTAATATTCCTGGCTTGGTGAGATTGGACATTTAACGGGAGGTCGCAATAATAAACCTGAACCACTAACTTTCTAAAAGCACAAATAAATGGCAAAATTGGCAATACTATTCATGACACCTAACACCAAGAGCAAAATCTATCTACAACAACCCTAGCACTATACGTTTACTCATTAGTCTTCATCATTGCAGCAATAGACTACACATTATATTCATAAAAGATCAGGGGAAATTCACTATAGAGAATATTTTTGTGGCACTGAGTACGAATGTCTACACGGCAAGGCTGAACGGAAACAAAATTACAGCACGCTAAAACCAGGGTTTTAGAAAAGGGGCTAGCAATATCTATTCAAAATTGACTTCACCATTACATGATGGCACATAAACGTCTATGATGTAAGACTTTCAAAGGGTGGAGCACTAGGGTGATTCAAGTAGAGGAGAAGATAGCCTAGTGGTGGTGGCTGGGTGTTCAAAGATTGAAAATGAACAAGGCTAAAACAAAATACTGTTACCTTCTCACTGGAGATCTTTCTTTTTTTGCAAGCCATTTTTTTGAGTGGTTGTGTGATGGGAAGAAGAAAGTTATTCCCACTCATTCACCTCCTCCTCTCCTCTCCGCTTAACTGCTTTAATGGAACTTGTATGGTGGGGAGGGGGTGAGTGCAGGGGTGTTGGGCGAGAGAGAGAGGGGGGGAGGACAGGAATCATTACTGATACCCCATCTGGAGTAGAGGGGGGAGAGAGAAGCAGGCCGAGGGTCTTTTGGAACGTGGTCAGCAGGAGGAGGAAGACATGTCAATGGTTTCACGCCCCACACAGCTCATGGAAACCATTCCCTCAATGTCTTGGCTTCCTCAACCCAATCGTTACTCTCCATTCTCTGAATCAGGAACAACTCTTGAATCCCCAACAAAACACATAAGCTGCCCTCCACTTGCCCTGCCACCCCTTTCACACACACGCATCATGAAACAGTGCTACCACCTGGTATGCATTTTTCACATTTACGATGGACATTGAAGTGGCGAAAACTCCTCCTCAACAGAAAATATATGCCAATTTCAATTTTCCAAATTTGCATGACACTGTTTTCTCCTTTGCTGTCATAGGAGGCACTCAATAGCTGAGGTCATTTGTGCTATGAGGATGTTTAGGGAAATTTTTGTGTAGCATTAAGTACGGGATGATGAGGGGTGAGGTGAAGAAGGAAACCTGAAGAATGGTGAAAATTTGCTTCAGCAATGGAGGGTGCCGAAAGGTACACAGTTTAATATTCAATTGACAGCCCACTGCACTATTAACGTTCTCCACTGAACACACATGCTAGGACAGTCATTAAACCATCAAAACATCCAACCCCCACAAAGGAATCAAACCGAGGGCATCAGCAGGGACAAGAACTACCTTCTACCACACTACACTATTCCACTCATTTTGCATCAAATGGACAATTTTTGCTTATCTGTGGCCTGAAGTTGCCAAAATACTCCATTTACACCATCTATAACTGTAGATTTGTAGTTTCTTTTGATTGTGATGCCATCTACTAAACATACATATTTCAGGAGTTTTTGATCTGAAGCCACTAATAGGGGTCAGTGTTGTGGTATAGATTATGTGCCTAGGTAGAGATTTAAAAGTCAATTCTGGATTCTATGGGAAGCGACAAAGATGTCTGGCACAGTAGAGATATTAGTGAACTGGCAAAGTATTCCTGTTCCCTCCCAACATCCCTTCATTGTCATAGACTACACATCAATCAACAGCAAACAAAGATCCAACGTGCAATAGCAACACTTCAGCGAAGTGCTTAACTTGGTAAGCAAGATCCAGCCAATAGTGAGATGAGGAAAACCAAGTTTCCTCTTCCAGTCACTATACTCTCCAAGTCACATACTTTGCACTGCAACGGATTCCACTTTTCATCGCGTAATAACTTCTCCTACAAATGTTGTGATAGATAATACAAACAAAACTACAAGACCTCTTGTAGTCATGTGATAGCCAAGCTATGAATTATTACAACAGGAGAGGCATAACACATTGAACACACAGTAACAGAAAGCAAAATGAAACTCTTGGCAGCTCCATGCACACCACATTAAGAAACAGTGAACCATATAATATCATAGAGTATATATAGGACAGAGAGAGAGAGAGAGAGAGAGAGAGAGAGAGAGAGATAGAGGGGAAGAAAGGAAAGATTACCTCACAGAATGTGCTCATGCTTGGTGAGTATATGTGAACACTGAACACACACAAACATTTTTTTGTAAACTCCTGCTCCTAGCGATTGCTTTTTGAGCTCAGCTTAATCGGGCGAGACCTAGAAAAGATGGACAAGTCACAGCACAATAGGGAAAATGGAACAGAAATTGAGAGAAAGTCACTCAAGATTAATTTTAAATTAGAGATAATAAAGAATCCATGACAAAAGCACTACAGACACATATAATATTAACATAAATGCATAAGGGAGTAAACCCTAAGGAAAGGTGAAATTTTGCTTGCAGGAGTTCCTCAGAGTTCATGCAATTCCAATGCATGGTAAGAGTGATGAGCTTCACTAATGAAAAAAAATGCTAGAATTGTTGGCTAATAAATAATTCCTAGGCATTCATCATTACTTAAAGACCAGAGGTGGATAGGTCATGTAATTCATAGGCTATAACCTTTAAAACTTGTTGAGGTATATACATGTAATTAAAAAAGTGTGTAAAATTACAGCTATTTTTTAATTACAAAATATCAGGGATGTTAATCTGCTGCCACTGGGGCTGGCAAAATACTGTTTCTGCCCTGGAGCTTTATTACTCATAGTATACTCATCCATGACACTCATTTGGTGTTCAATACTTGTGCATTTCTTCAATATTCCTCATCGCTAGTAGGTACTGATAGGTAGATAGTAATTAAATTGACTCGCTGATTAAGGTAACAGATTTTTGTCACATTTCATACATGAAACATTACTTTTGAGCTTCTTAGAGTTCTTACTTTCGAGCTTAGGTTGTGCAATGAATGTTAGACAGATGAACTCGGTGAAATTTTGGCATTTTGTAAGTAAAAATAGCTATGTAATTTTCCACACTTTTTTAAAAATATACCATAATCAGTTTCAAAGCTTGCACATTATTAGGTATGGTGGACCTGATGAAAATGATAAGTGTTGAAATCGCTTGAGTTCCTTAAAAAGTATGGAATGTTAGTCATTTAATTTACTCCAAAAAGAACATTACTTAGAATGGAGCTATGCTGGTTATATATTGGGATAAAAGAAGGGCAAGAGTGGTGGATGTAGATGGGAGGGGAAGGAAAGGGAAGTGCAGTCTGCGATTTCACTCGTTGGCTGCTAATGGGGGTTTGTTTTGGTCAGGGATGTCCCCTGCGGGGAGCACTGGACTTGAAAGAGTGCAGAGATGGATCTAGGAGGGAGGAGTGGGAGAGATACATAATTTCATTAACAAGTTCGTTACCAAGATGAACACTTGTTAAAATTTCCAATTGCTCCAATGCACCGAGTCCATACCCTTTATTTTCAACATGGAGAATTTCAGTCTCAAAGTCACTTTTTTTGCCCAGATGAAAATTTAAAGAAGGGAGCATAAACCATCAAAGGCAACTAGGAAAGTTTCTTCAATGTTTACATTCTCTCAACTCAAATGTAAAATTCATGCGTGAAAAAGAAGAAAGCGGTTCCCTGAATTTCCTCAACTTATCCATCCTAAAGGCAAACATGGGTTACAGTACTCCATTTTTCGGAAGGAAACTAATTCAAAGAACTGCTTTGCCCAAAAGCTTTTGGCATCTCATGCAAATGATCCCCTGATTAACTTCCATTCCCATTTAAGATTCAAATATAAATAAGGAACTAGAAGTAATAAATATGATAGCAGTTAACAATGGCTATCCAGAAGAAATTATACATATCCTCTATCATAGGAAACTTACCAAAATAGCCATAAGCAATATTACAACCCAGAACATATAAAAGATCCCACACCAAATGGTGATAAACTTTCAAATTGGGAAATATTTCATGAAAATTAAGCAAAAAATTACCAAAAGAAAAAATTAAATATGCATTTTACCATAATTCATTCTCTGTCTAAAGAAACTGATCTCTCATGCAAAAGACAATTCCCCATGACGAGAAAAGTAGAGCATGTGAATTAATGTGCTTGGAGTGTTCCGCTAAATTTAATGGGCCAATCAGACGAAAATTCAAAAGAAGAATACAGGAGCAGAAAGCTTGTGTAAAACATAGGAGCATAACTTTTCTCCACATAATAGGCATTTATGCTTGTGATTACCTCCTTGTCCGACCAAAATCTGTCTTCCAAGTGTAACTTAAAGGTTATGAAACAGAAAAAGGTCGCTGGGGGGCAAATCTGGTGAATATAGCGAGTGGTCAGCCAAGTCAAAGTATAATTCATGAATAAATTTCAAGAAACTGTGGGAGATGCCGCAACAGTAACTTTTAACTGAGTCATCCGCTGACATGCATTTCACTGCAACAATTTCAGTGTAAAAATCATTCGCATTGACCAGGATCAAGGTGAATGATTTTTACACTCTGAAATTGTTGCAGTGAAATGCATGTCAGCGGATACCTCGGTTAAAAGTTACTGTTGCGGCATCTCCTGCAGTTTCTTGAAATTTGTCTAAGGTATAAACAGCCTAAGTGTTCATTAAATACAGAAACACAATGTATACATCCACTGTTGTGTTTCTGTATTTAATGAACATGAACTTCCACAAAGTTGAGCTTAAAACAATAGAAAGCAGCCTAAGTGTTTCAAATTGGCTTTAACCTCATGGACTGTGGTGCATCGCGCACGACTACGAATGCCTGTGACATTGTATGTACGGTGTTTCAACACAACATCTTGTTCCTTTAAAAGCCCAAAAATTTCAGTGTTTAAGAGGACGCTGCGATAGCTTAACTGGCTAAAGCACTTGGCCGGACATCGAGGAATCTGGGTTCATATCCCGGTCAATACGAATGATTTTTACTCTCTGAAATTGCTGCATTATAATTCATAAAGTTAAGCCATATGGACCACCAAAGTGTGCACGGGTGAATTGTCCAGGTAGAAAAACATTTTATTCTTCAAATGCAGTTGTTTTTTGCAATTTCAGCCTTCAGCTTTTCAAGTAATGATGTGTAATACTTTCCCACTATTTTTTTTTGCCTTTTTGAAGATAATTGATGAATACAATCCTGTGAATAATCTTAAAACCAGACAGCATCATCTCCCAAGCTAATGGAATCATCTTTGCCTTTTTCAAAGCAGGTTCATCCTTTGTGGCCCACTGTTATCGCTGCCCTTTCATATCAGGAATAATTCATTCTAAGTTTCCAAAATAAATTCAAGTTTCATCTACATTTAGGAATTGACACAAAAAACGCTGACTTACTAGGCTTAAACTGTTCTAACATGACCTTGGAAATGACATTTTTGGTCCAATGTGAGCAAACGTGACAGACAACTCATGGATAGCTTACGCATGTCCAATTCTTTCATCAACATATAAGAAATGCATTCTTTCAATAAGTCCATAGCCTCTGCTATCTCTCTAGCCTTAATTCAATAGTCGTACATGACCATTTGGTGAACTTTTTTGATGTTATTGATTGATGTCGCAGTTTTTGGCCATCCCAAATATGCTCATCATCAGCCGAGCTAATACGGCCACATTTAAATTCAGCCACCCAAAATTTCAGTCATAAATTATACTGCAGACTATCCATACACAGCATTGAACTCGTCTTTGATTTGTGTAAGTGCATTGCCATTCAAAAATAAATTTTTAATGACAGCTAAATACTCAATTTTTTCATTTTCACAAAAATCCAAACAGCAACTCACTCAAATGATTGTCAAAAAATAACTCTAAGTCCAAAATGGCTGACATTTTGGTGGGTACCTTCAATGCATGCATCAACACATACCCAACTTTTGCTGTAGAGTGATACTATCTTCATGTTGAGGTCAGAAAGTTTTCAGATCACACACATAGCTTATAGATTTTTTGCCAAACTAATCAATTAATTTATCAAAAACTTGATTGCATCAATGTTTCAGATGAATAGAAAAATTTAGGTGGAGATCAAATTCTGAACTATTCAAATTTTAAAAAAATCTCTGCTAATTTCTCAACCATCAATGATATTTATTCAAGCATCATCATATATTCCTGATAAAAATAGATCTAAAGCCATTGGTGAACCACATTGTTGTATCAAATATCAATGAGGAAATTGTTAGACATCCTAACACGAACTCAACTATATATTCAGCAGTGTTACAAGGAGCAGCAATTGGAAGTTGTCGCAGCTACTTGGTAAAAAAAAGAACGCTAATACAAGAATATGAACCATTCAAATATTATGTATGCCAAATTATCACAAACCAAATATCACAGGGATAAAGAAACTGGTTTTAGAGCAAACAACACTAAGAATAAAGACGACTAATAAGAAAAGTGTTCATTACACAAAACCAGAGGCAATAATGAGTTGACTAAAAATATGCAGAAAATACCATACCATGGTGCTTTATTCCTTTTCAAGATACGTACAGCTAACTCTCAATTATCTGTTTTATGGATTACCCATGCTAATCTCTTGCCAGCACCTTGAAATTTAATAAAATTACATTTGTCTGGAAAATTAAATTCTTTGAAACTTGGATATACATTTAAAAGATACAACTTTGAAATAAACCATAAACACAGTAATCAATCCGAAGGTTGGTTTGGTAGGTGATAGTAGAGTTCACCCAGTACTAAGCCTGACGGTGTTTGAAATTCACACATCAGGGTAGGGGGGCAAGTTCCTTTCCCTGTGCTGGCCCAGTTAGATATGGTACCCGAAAAATCACATCGCTTGGTTGGAGCTGCAGGTGGCTTGCCCAGGAATCGAACCCGGGACCTTCTGGTCAGTAGTCCAACGCTCTACCCCATGGACTACCACAAACCACAACTTTAAAATATCTGGGCAAAAAAGTGTATTTTCCATTGGTAAAAAGTTTGAATTATTCACATGGAATGAAAAAGGAAAAAGGAACTCTCCGTGCATATATATCTGTTTATATCCTGACCATATTTTCCGCATATTTCGGTCATCTGACTTTCTTGATTATCCCTGCTTCATCTTGCAACCATTAGCAAATGGATAATATTAAGAGTTTACTGTACATCAAAAAGGAGAAAAATAGCCACCATTTCAAATCTCTTCCACTAATCTTAAGCTTAACCTGGCTTACTGGCTTAAGTAGGATGAATGTAATCAATATATCATTGGCTGCTGTACATGATTACCATATTTCCTGGCCCATACGATGCACTGTGATTTTTTTATGACATAATTTATGAATAATTCTTGAATATCTCATTTTAGACTCCCAAAAATTTATCTTCCCTGCTAATAAAATCACATTTGAGGTTATTTTCACTTTAGTTGCCCTTTCCTCATACATTATGTCATCTTCATTTCCATCTAGCAAAATTTTAATTCCACATTTTTAAAAAGACTTAATGATAACCTAACCTTTAACTTTCTATCAGTTCTTTTTCATGCACTCACAAACACTAAAAATTGATGGCTGTTTCATTCTTCCCACCTTGAGTTTGTGCCTGTATCTCCTTTAGCCACTTTTGCATAGTCCCCTCAAACAGTTTATTGACTGAAATGTCCAGAGGGTGCAACTGAGAAGTTAATCCACCAGGAATTTGTATTGTGTTTGTGGAATTCTATAACCTTTATTTCAAATTCAAGTGGCAATTTCTGTGCTGTTGTAGTTCTGCTGCTATGCATGCACATACCATGTCCCTTCATTAATCTCTTGCGCCAGTACGTTGCCACAGAAAATCAGCAATATACACACCTATAGCTCATTTTCTTGCTTCATATTAAAATCATTTTTAATGGAACAGTAATTACATTCTTCCTGTGACTTATTTTCCAGTTTTTAATGAGTTCGTCAAACTTTGGGCATTTAGGAGCATGTCAACTTTTCTTGACTCATATCTAAATTCACTTAATCCAACTTCTGCTTCCCCCATTCTCGTGTCATCTTCTCAGGTGGAGGTGGGCCAAAATGCCTTTCAGCTGCTGCCTAATGACTTCAAGTTAAAATGCAAGACTGTATGACAACCTTCTCTCTTTTGAACCTATTCAGTTATTATAATTTTCACTTTACATGTGACACTTAGTTTCCGTGTGTAAAAGCAGATGGGCACATTAAATAGAAAGGAACGCACTACTTGTTGAATGATAATTTACCACAAGAGATATAATGAATGAGCATCACCACTTGCCCAATGTCGGTAAGTTTCGCAGCAGCACTTTACAAGTATGTGAGATGAAACTAAACATGCTACATTGTATATATGATTTATTTAGGAATATTTTAGGAAATACTGTCAAGGAAATATTAAAGCTCTATTGCTTACTACTGGCTCAAAACAGTGTCATTATCTAAATGCATCATAATAAAAACCATTTTCTTTGTCTGATGAGGAAAAAATACTTAAAATGATGTATTTTTCCCAGCGAATCAGCCTGTTACATACAGGAAGAAGTCATAACCATATACACTCAATCCATTTGATGCAGACCAGCTTTTAGAGAGTATTTTGGAATAAAAAGGTGGTGTTTGCAATTGTCTTGACAGAAAAGTCAATACAAGGTATAAAGTATATCTCAACTTGTATTGAAATACATTTTGAAAATATAGTTACACTTATTTGGGAATGCAACAATTTCAGAGTGTAAAAATCAAAGAGCCCCAAAATTTCGGAGTGTAAGAGGACACCTCGATAGCTTATCTGGCTAAAGCACTTGGCCGGACATCAAGTGATCCAGGCTCCAATCTCGGTCAAAGTGAATGGTTTTCACACTCTAAAATTGTTGCATTTGTAATGCTTATTAGTGGATGACTCTGTCAGTTGAGGCAAATTGCTTGTATTGACCACCTAATGTTTCTTTGAATCTATGCCGGCAGAAATTTGAGGAAGAGTCGGCAATATAGTGGAAATTTAATGATGAAGTAATTATATCTGGATTTTAATTTGAATACTAACATGAACCACAAAACCAAGGAGAGCGTAATACTTATTAACTCACTCAGAAGATTTGATCTTTTTTTTTGCTATTTCTAAACTCGCATGTTCTAGAAGTGTCCACACATTAATGCTAATAAGCAAGTGTAGTTATTACATAAGAGCTCATTAAGGGAAAACAGTAAATCTCACCATTTGCAGTTATTTCAACTGAGTTGAACTACAGTCAGCTCTCAACAATAGAAAAAACACCCAATGTATAAATGAGGATTTTATGCATCATTAAATAAAATCTTCTGCTAAGTATTGACTGGGAGAATCATCTTCCACTTGGTCATTAGTGTCTGAATTTTCATTGCCTCTTTCACCAGTTGATAAAATACTTTCATATTTTTCGGTGTAATGTATGGATATTAATAATAAAAAAATTGTAAACAATGAAATAAATGGTTAAATAATGAACTTGACAAAATAAGAAAGAGAGCAGCTCAGTTACAAACCAGATAAAAGAGAATGGATGATGAACAAAAAATAAAATTAAACAAACAATACAATGATAAGAACATAGCTTATAGAATAAAAACAGCAAGTGACAAGAGGGATCCACATCTCTGATTCTACAAACCATTGACATGCTCCTTCAAGAAAGTATAACTTCCAATAGCACTACTATTTTTGAGGTAAACTTGATGAATTGCTGATCAAACTAAATGAATTCAATATATTTTTATTTTCTCTGTATTATTTCTATCTCCTCATATGTTTATCTCATTATTTCATAAAGAACTGCAAAATCCAAAAGCATACATTCAAATAGAAGCAGTTAAATAACTTCCAATGAGGTAACTAAAAGTGTCCATAAGTTCACTGGTTCAAATAGAAGGAACATTAATGGGTTCTTGAATATCCTTCTCAAAGAGTTGATAGTATTTATCACCCAACCATTCACCATTATTATAAATGGATGCCTGATAGTTTTCCTTGACTTCTTAAGGTGCAGCAGTGTTAAAACCAGTCTAAACTAAGGAAGATGGAGACAACCCAGACAGCTATTGGCCAACATCTATCAAACCAACTCTTTCAAAACTCAAGAAACTGTAACAGTAACTTTAACGGAGTCACCCGCTATGTGTGCATTATAATGCAACAATTTCAGAGAGTAAAAAAAAGCACTCGGCCGGATATCGAGGGATCCGGGTTCTAATCCCGGTCAAGGCGAATGATTTTTACTCTCTGAAATTGTTGCATTATCTTTCAAAACTCTTTGAAACTATTATTAAATAACAGCTTTTGCCTACACTTATTTTGATACCACATCCATTTTCCCTTTTGGTAAATCAACAGTTGAGTCTGTTATTAAGGAAATAATAACTGCTTTTGAAGATCAGGAGAGTGTTTACCAAACATTATGTGATCTAACTAAATCATTTGACTGTGTATCTCATGTAATATTATGCAAAAGATTAGAATATCAAGGTGGTTTAAACTCACAGAATCAGCCGATCAAAATCTCTTTGTCAAAAAATATGAAATATGTTGATTTGGTAGTGCACCACAAACAACTTGTGATGTGCCTAAATGTGTATCACAAGGTCTTGGGATCACAGCTATTTCTTCATAAGGTGAATAACCTGTCATGTAACATTTCCTATAACTCAATATGCTGATGACAATACTTTTGTTGGTGTAAATATATAAACTTGACTAAGAAACTATAAAACATTCCTCTTGATTGATCCCACAAATGGTTCTCCAGCAATAATCCTTTCATAAACAAGGACAAAACCCAACATCTATGGCTCACCTTCCCTAAAAAAGTAATTTGATATAACCCATCTGCTAAACTACTACGCGTCATTGCTTAATTCTCGATTCTAGAATAAATTGGGATGCCTATGTTCACAATGCATGTATTAAATTATCTTGAGACATTCCTATTAAGGAAATTAAAAACAATACTACTAAGAGCATTCCTTGTTTTTGCACACCATGCACTTTTCCATAGCCATCTTTTATGTGAATTGTAACTATGGGAAATTCCTCTGGTGTCAAATTTTCCCTTTTTGTACAAAAGGAAGCTATCAGAATATTCTGCAATACAACTTCTAGAGATAACTCAAATCACTCCATATTACTAACAATTTATGACAGTTAAATATAAAACAATAATGTAAATCAGCTGTTGATATGATCCAATGCAGTTAATTGCAAAATAAGAAAGAGAGATAAATACACGCTAGTATCACTTGGCAAAGACCCAAAACTATGTGCAATGCATGGACATCATATTATTAAATCAAGTACCAACTTCCAGATAGTACCAACCTATTAACATCTCTACAGACTATCAACCAAGAATTAGACCTCAGTCATTGAATTTTTTAGATGCATTAGTGACATAAATCTCCAGTAAAATGCATTTAAACATAATAGAGGGACCTTGTTTTGGGCATATAATATTTTTGATGATATATATTATCTAACCATTTAATGATAAAAAATGATTGATTCGATGCCAAAGGAAACAACTGCAACAATTGGCAAGTCATTTGTACATGAGACAAAAGTAAAATGCCAACTTTTGAGGTTGAATTATAACAAAGAGCTAACTAGCCACAAAAATATACTTTATAGCTTTCTAACTGAAAATCAGATTTAATTCATCAATAGGACATCAGACACTTGAAAATGAAAAGCAATAAATGTTCTTGGTACTCCTTAGTCTTCAACGAGCCATGTTGCATGATTAACATAGCTCAAGAGTAGTCAGTGATTATAACAGAACAATCAATGTACACAGGTTTTGAGTCCAAGGCCTTTGCATTAACCAATATGCATGAAGCAATAGCTGTGTGTTAGTTCCCAAAGTGAATGGAGAAACTGAACACATGCACACACAAATACACATACACACAAGGGCAGACAAAGATAAATACCTGCATGCAAAATAACCAAACCAAAAATTGCCAAAATTAGTTTCTCTGTTGACACTTTCATCACATTAGATAAAACCTCAAAGTGGATTCTTTTTGTCCAAATATTATTTTCTTGAAAACCAGATAAAATAGAGTGAAGGTATACACATAATGAAACTATGATGAGTTGAGCACGGAGGTGAAGTTTAAGGGAGAAGGGAGGTGGGGGGGGGAGGAAGAAGAAGACAACTGACCTTCTGATGGGGCTGGACATGGCAAGTGGCGTAGGCACCCCAATGGCTTTGATGCGCTGCGTCATGGTGGGGCTGGGTCCTGGCCCCACTCGGCCCCCTCCCCCTCCTCCCATGGTGCCAGGCGGGGACCGCTGCCTCTCTGGGGACAGGGGGTCAGGGGTGTGGCCTCGGGACTGCGGGGATGACACATCCACCACCCTGCAGGAATCCCAGGCATGTGCGCGGGCAGACAAAGGGAGGAGAAGAAGACAGACCGAGGGAGTAGTGACCAGGGGAACAAAAAGCCCAACGGCACACAGGGGGACACAAACTGACAGACAGCCGGAAATAGAAGGGGGAAGGAGCAATGGAAATGTATCATTGCCCTTGGGTTTGAACGGGGTTAGATCACAGGCAGTCTGCCGCCACAACAAAACCACAACATCTGCTCTCCATCTCACTCCTCCAAAATAAAAAACCAAAATCATTACTTCCATCTTCCCAATTCACTTTCATTACATGCCTCTTAATTAAAATGGCCAAGTATTGGAGTGCTGGAGCATGAAATTTTGCGGCACACTTTTCTTGCAGTGCATTACTTTTAATTTATTTATTTGCAAAAGTTCTCCCAGCCGCTTTTCCTAACAGTAAATAATTATTTTATATTTTAAAATATGTAGAATGTGAATGCCCACAAAAAAGTAGGATTAAAATTAATGGTTTTAAAAATCATAGCTTCAATATTTTTGTATTCAAATATTATTAGAATGACAATATAATAAATAATCAAAATGTTGTCGATCGAAGTTAATTATTAAGTAATATCTGATTTTTAATTTGAGGCAATAATGAGTGAATGGGTAGATCAGTTCAAAAGATATAAGCAAAACATAAACATGTCAGAATTAGGACACACATGACCCATAATCAAATTTAACAAAATATCAAATCAGGCAGGTAATAATATAGCTGGTAGTATTTTCCTGGCTATAACAAATGCACTACTGACACAGCAAAGTATTCTCACCAATCTGTAATTTTTTTAGAGATCCTTTACATTTATAATGACCACAGAAGCAAATAAAAAATACAATGACACAGACAGAGAGAGATTGAAAAATGGGAACAGGAGGTGGATGGGTGAGAGGAGGACCATAATAAGATGCAGAGATGGTAGAGGCCCCAAATTTCAGACCCTGGCAGTAAACTCCCATTATGAGGCATTTGGAAGCAAAACAAAAGCATTAGGCCACCAATACTCAATCCCAAACAAGTTTTCACAATGAAACTAAGGTTTCTTAAGCAATAACACCTTAATGAATGCAGTACGTTAGAGGTAAAATACTAAACTTAATGGAAAGTATCACATCACCACCTTCTTCCTTTTTTCATGTGGTATTACATTATGAACTTCACTTTTGCACCACATTGAAATTATAGAAAAACTAGGCCAGAACTACTACAATACTCAACTTACAAAAGTTCAAGGATTGCTCCAAATGTTCAGAGCTAAGCATTCTTAAAGTTTCACAGAAAACTTATGTTTAGTCACCGCAAGTCTATTTTCTCCATATTTTTACAATTTCAAGGCACATGAATGAACTTTCATTGCTTTTTGAAAAGTTGTAGCAGCCCTGGAAAATTTGTTTTCCTTTGCTAAAAATTCAAAAAATGATTGGAATATTCTGTTCAATTAAATATATGCTATCACCACAGCTGAAGAGGCTACCAACAAAAATTCATTAATATACACCTGGACAAAGAGAAGAGCAATATCTTCTTCAAAGCAAAATCTAAAGCAAAGCACATATACTGTGAGCCGTTCACATACACACACAAACATCTACACACACAGACGATTCATCAGTGAGATCCAAAATGGGAGCACACACAAGGATTTTGGTGGTAGGTATTACAAGGGAAAAGGGAGTGAATGGAGTGATTGTTGGCAGTATGAAATGTTGGATGGCTCAGTCCTCATCTTGCAGGAGAGGTGAACTGAAAATAAATGTCAGTTGCATGCAGATACCATGAGGGGAGTTAAATAGGCAATGAGAGGTCCTCAGTTCCATCAAAAGAAGAAAGGTCCAATATCTTCTTGCCCATGATAATATTGGAAACTAAACATTATATAGCTATTTTTATAACAGATATTACAAAAAAATAATTATGCAATGATGTGTGTAATCATTTCATAGTTTTGAAACTTAAAATATCATAAATATCGTACATAAAAATTTGTGATTGAACGAAAATTTTCATAAAATGTAACTACAACTTCTAATGAGATGATATATATTCCATGATGGTGTTAGAGCTCCTTTTTACTAATAAAAAGAGACATTTCAGGCGTGATATGGTGGAGTATCATGATCAATTAAAATTGGCAATTTTCCACAAAATAAAATTTTTAATACGACCTGTTTCGATGTAACTACATCATCTTCAGCTGATCAGCTTCAGATCATACCACTTGAAGATGATGTAGTTACATCGAAACCGGTCGTATTAAAAATTTTATTTTGTGTAAAATTGCCAATTTTAATTACACCTTTTTACTGTTACAACCATCAAGTAGTAGTAGTATTAGGGGAGGCGACCAACAGCTAAGATTATTTGCACCATTAGGGATGGAAAGGAAAGGATGAAGGGTGGAGAGAAACCTGGCATCGGCATTAGCCTACTCTTAATGAAAGGCACCATGGGGTCAGCAGTTTAACGTCCCATCCAACGGATGGCATATTCACTCAAAGTGCCCTCCACAAAGCACCTCAAGCCTGAATCGAGATACCACTGAAAAGTATTCTACACTGCCGGGATTTGAACCTGGGCCCTCTAGATGGGAAGCTAGTAAGATAGCCACCATACAATCTCGATCCCCTACAACCATCAATTACTTGATACCTACCCATCTATTCACCCATATGGGAACCAAAACCAAGAAATGAACTTGAGAACCAAAGCTAAGGGTTGAACTGGCATCAGAAGTAAAAAAGGGGAGATGTACCCATTAATAACTATCACCCACCCCTTCCCAGACTTCACTAAAAAAAATCCACTCCTTCTTAGCCCTCAGGGAGGGCAAAGTTGAAAAGGCTTGACAAGGGCACTTAGTACTAGATGTGACCCCACATAATTCCTTTATTTCCCAAAGTTCCTCACATTTTTCATAACAATTTTGGGTAACATTGTAGACCAACTTTGGAGAGAACCTGGAGTGAAGTGTCAAGTAAGGATTGTACAAATATAGTACACATAAATCAATGGTGGCATACACTTGCAACAAATCAGTTATTGATGGCTCAGAATTGCTGTTAATGGCAAGGGAGGGTGTCACAAAATGGGGAATAATGAGGGAGAGAATATAACCAACCATGCCTTAACTAATCACAGGGAGAGGGAGGCACAGTCAAATTCAGCAATTTTCAACAATGCTCTACCTTAGTACTGCTCTAACTAGCAATTTAAAGATAGGAAACCGAGAAGGAATTAGATTATGGCCAGCCTCGTGAGATTTTAGCTTGGGGGTAGTTCCAAGGTTTACCCAGAAAATACTTCTTCCAAGAAAATACCTAGATTTTCAAAGGATTTTGCCCAAAAATCATTTAAAACAACTGAAGTAATGGGCAGGGTCACCTAGAGAAAACAGAGCAATACATTCTCCACTTATTTGTCTCAAAAGCTACTTGACTGCGCCTTCCTTCACGCATGATGGGGTAGGGGACAAGAATAGAATATCAAGAAGGGTGCATGGGTGGGGATTGCCATTTCACCTGGGTCTCGGATGTGGAGATCCACGCCCATACTGGCCCCTTATCTGCGGCCCGCCACCCCCAATGCTGCCCTTTCTTGGGGAGTCCACGCCATAGCCCCCCCCCTGGTGGGATGACGACGAGTGCATCTCCGAACCCCCACCACCTCCTCCCCCTCCTCCTCCTCCCCCCCCACCCCCTCCGCTTGGGGGCAGGAAGAAGTTGCTCTTCGAGCCGTGGCGCTGGAGCGGTGGCGTGGGCTCACAGTCCTGAGACTGCGATGCTGTCGGCTCCATGTCAGTGTCGTCCGAGCCCTCGTGCCCAGGAGAGAGCTGCATCCACGTGGGGTGGGATTGGGATGGAGGGCATCATTCAAGGTGGCAGGTCGAGTTGCAGGTGTTTGGACAAGAATGGGAGGATTGGGTAGAGATTAAAAAAAAAAGAAAAGATGAACATATTAAAATCCACACCACTGAGTCCACTAAGTAAAATTCGGAGTAGCACTACTTCAATTGGGTCAATTAATCAGTATGCACAAATGAGTGATGCAGCATTTGAATGTTACACATTAAATCAAAATCAAATCACTTTTCTCAATCAATGGATATTACAAGTACAAGCAAATGAAAACTTAATTGGCATATTTGCAAATAATGAATCATTTTTGCCCCATTATTTCAATCTACTTTTGCCCATTATGTCCCACTACAAATAAACTGGGTTGAAAAATAATAATTGGAAGATCTTTCAATATTTTGTACACTTTTTTGCAATTGCACAGATCAATTATTATGCTGAAAATAATTTTGGGATTTTATAGCTTTTTACATGCAAAAAAAGTCCCTGCATTTTATATTGTCAGCAAATAATCGTATGTCAAATATGAAGAAATTATCATGTTGAACTTGAGCACATAATATCAACATGTAACACTGACAATATGTTCAAGCAAAGTACATTAACTTTGCCAGAAATGACTCGTTAACAAAATTTTGTATTTAGCGTTCATATTTTTCATCTCCAACAATAATATTTTCAATTTTTGGGAAAACTATTGAAAACACAAAAAGACAGTTTCACTACAAGTTATTATTATTTCAGAAATTTTTTTTTAATGCATGCCAAATATGTGTAGCCTTACTTTAAGCATGGATGACATCTACCCAAGTTAAACATAGCTAAGCAACAAGGTAACAGCACCATTATATTACAGCTGCCACTTGAGGATATAGGTTCAGTAACATTATAACTAAAAATTTGTAAGCAAATGGCAACACATTTGTTTGATACTATGTCTCAGAATTGACTTACAAGCTAATAGAGAGAATGTTCGGGATGGGAAAAAAGCTGGTAATCAGCATTTGGAGTTGCAAAAGCAGGCAGAGAAAGAGAATGAAAGGGTGTGTGGGAAGACCATCTCAAAGCAATGGCTCGGTGAGAGGGGACAACAGAGAGGTAGGATGTTAATCAAATGGTGCAGGGAAACCACATTTAGTGAGGCGAAGAATAAAAATTGCAAAAGAATCAAAGTAAGCTTGTCTTTATACAGGCATGTAATGCACATAAATGGAAATACGAGGAAGCAGTTGCACAGTGATGGTTGTGCATGTGCCATAAAATGAACACCATACTGTGGGTCTGGTGTGTTTCGCAAGGTTGGGAATCTCTTCTTTGCAACTCCTGCCTCCACTCTTTTTCCTCCAATTGGGAATGAATGAAATGAGTGGGTGGTGACACTAAATGACACTGAATTTGTTCTGCAATTACTACACACTTCAATGATAAAATGCACACACACACAAACACACCAAATCATACACAACACTACTTTTAAAAAATGTGGATATGTGAACATTATTTATTCTTCAGACCAATGTTCTAGCTAACAGATCTCAACTTCCCACCATTTAAAACTGAAGGTTCATGAAACCTTAGACGTGAAAATGAGACAAGAGGTAAATGCACACACATAATCATCTATTCCTAATTACATTATTTATGACCATAATGAAAAAAGGTAACAAGATTTTTAAAGGCTACAACATTTCACGAAACACAGAGAGGGAAGGGGTTACATGATTTCCCATAAAGGTTTTCCTCATCGTTTAAAGACTACTTCTCTCGGCTATGGAGAGTAGCAGCAAGTTCGTCATCACAACTTCGATCTGCACACGCAGGGCATCATTCTCTGCTTGTGTGTTTACCCTGGAATTATACCTGGATTCAAGGGGAGGGCTAGTTTATGGGAACCGTAGCAATATTGGCATGCAAGGCCTCTCATAAGACATCACCAAATGGTTTGAGATGCAGAAGCATTGCACAAGCATGGCATGCCAGCCAAAGACCCAAGCTTTTAATCTAAAATAAAACACTTTTAAGAGTAACAATAAGTTAAAAAAACAAGGTATGGTTGCTACATTCCCTGCATAGGAGTGGCGTAGGTGGTAGTCAGGAGTTTACTGAGTTGTGGAGTACACACAAAAAACATTTCCTTCTCCTGCTTGTTTACAGTTATTTGGACTGGCAAATCAAAGCCATGTACACACAAAAAATTAAAACAACATTGCTTCAAATGGTGACCTTGCAACACAATGGACAAATACAACTGTTTGTAAGATGAGAAAAGTCTCAGCAGCAGAAAAATATTACAATTATGAGGTGAAGAAGTGGAAATGAAAAGTGAACTAATGCAACCAGAGTAGCAACATGACAGAAAATGTGAAAAGGCTCAAGTTGAGAATGGCTCTGAGACTGGAGTGTACCATGAAATAAACAGATAACACTGGCCCTTACTCCCCATTCCCAATGGACAGGGAACTAATTCAAAGGCCATAATCCACCCACAAAGGACCAGAAAGTACCTGAACCCATATGCAATTAGCTTTTGAATTGTTTTGCAGATTTATGCTTTTTCCATTTCATGTTTCCTCTGATTGATTCCCATTCCTACTTCATGCTCATTTACAAAATCATCAATTATCTTCTTTAAGTTTCTTTTGATATTATTTTCCACCAAAAATTACTTAGATGGATTTTATTCAAATGGCTTTAATGTATATGGACATTTTTAACATCAGTGATGGAAATTGGGTCATGAATCCATTCATTTTGCAGTTTAGTTGGTTCCAGCCTTCTAGAACAAATGAGAATCTCTTTCATGATGTTCTGCGACTCTTGACTGTTAATAAATATTGCATTTCATTGACAGTGCCCTTATCAAAGCATAGAGACACCCCACACACCTAATTCATTCATACACTGGCAATGGAGCTGAAACATCAGCATAAGCAAAAGGAAAGCAATATTTCCCAGAAGCATTCTATGATTACTATCAATGATGAAAGTCTTAGAAATTCTAAATTTTAATCAAGGGCTGACTCTACAGCAAAGAAATGTCCATGAGCGAGTCATTTTTTTTATACTTTTCTCTCAGAACCATTTTATGACTGTTCTTCTCTTTGGAAGAGGAGAGAATGAGAGAGAGAGAGAGAGGGAGGGTGAGTGTGTTGCGGTCCGTTCCTAGGAGAAGAACAGTCAGTCCGACTGTTATGGGTCCCATCATTGGAATTCTAGGAGAGGTGGGCAGGCTGGATTGTAGATGGGCAGGAAGGTTTTAAAATCACATGTAGTCAAGGTTTTGGTGCTTTGGGATTTGAAGAGTTTGAGCAGAGAGGCCAGGGAGCAGTCTCCAAATTTGATTTGCAGCTTGAATAAAAATGAGAGGTAGTATAAATATTGGTACAAAAGTATTTTTTTTCTGATTGTGTTGCCATTTTGCAATTTATCCACAATTAAATAAAAATATATACATATTAATATATATTCACATATTAATGATATTACATGCACAAAAGAGTATGGCAAACAAATTTTTGCAACAGACAACAACAATGAATACAAGCAGAAGTAGATTCACATAGTAGGTGGACAGGTTGGCAGGTGCAACAAACAAAAAGGCAACATGAACGTTGGGATGGAGAGCGTGGTTTTGGGCAGACTGTACTGGAAGATTATCTAAATGAATATATGTCAGGTATATGCAGGGACATTTACATACAAACATACACACACACACAAGGTGTCAGCACTTTGCTCCTTATGAGAGCCCTAAAATATCTTCTTAATATTCCAGTCATGTACCAACAAAGTTCTACATCAACAAACAATCAAATAAATCAATGAAATAATAGTAATGAGTCTTCCTGTACCTAAAAACAATTGCTTTTGAGGCAGCTGGTCTTGAAAACAGTTGGGGAAGGAGAGAGGAGATGGGCCATAGGCAGAACAGATATCGAAGAGGCCTCGTCGCAGGAAGCCATGCACACGTTTCATAGTACAACAAGTTGGCTCAAGGGGGTGTCATTCAGGGGGGTAATGCTCCACTCCCAAAAAGGGGTCATGCAGCGTATATGTAATGCTCTTCTCATTCCCCATGGTTTTTGGGGGTGGAGTGGATGCTGGGGCAAAGGATGGGCAGGGATGGAAAGTGGCTCAACTGAATGACAAAGCCATAGGTATCACGTGACATTTGTGGGTTTGGACTGAGGGATTACTCGCACAGGGCCATTGAAGAAGAGGACCTTGGGCAGCATACACGACTTTCACAAGCATGATCGCTCTGCATGTACTTAAAAAGTCTCACTACATGAACCACTTCAAAACATAGTTAGATGTGGAACATACACTCCTTTATTGAAGGGTTCAGGTATTGGCTTTACATAATAAATACAATGATTCTAGCACTGAACATTTTAAATTTATCATAAAAATGGCGTAATTCTCTGTAAAGTCTCAAAAAATATTGGAATTTCATGTCATTTTTAAGAATAATATTGACTTAGCAGGTTCACATACAAATTTAAAACATTACAAAAAATAATATTTCTTTGATGGGCATAAACACTTGAAATCAATGCAATGTTCTCTAGAAAACATAAATTTCATTGCTAGAATTTTAAAAAAATGTACCAATAAATGATGTACTGCTTTTTAGAAAATAAAACTGCACAACTAAGAAAAATAGAAATTTTTCGTAATATTTGTAAAATTAGGTACAACATTTTCATATGAATTTGATGTGATACCTTCATATTTAAAAAATAAATATAGTTATTTTTTATAAAGAAGAGTGCTGCACATATTTAAAGAGCATTTTGATAGAGAAATATTCGGCTCAACAGCAAAGAGGAGTTTATAAATGCAAATGCAGCAATTGAAACCTTATGTAAAGCAACCTAGGTTATATCAGAATATTTTTTCCAGAAATTTTGAGAGGGTACTTGAAAGTTGTATTGATTTAATTAGATGTTGAAGAAATTGGAGGTAGACTGGAGGATCAGGTGGGTTAATCTGAGTAAAACTGCATATGTGGAGTTCAAGTAAAGGAAGTTGGGATGAGCTTAAAAGTGAAGAGGAATTAGGCAAATTATTTCAGTACATCTACATCATGGATAGAAAAAAATGTTCAAATAACATATAAAGGCTTATATTCAGGAGTAGGTTGATCATTCCAGCAATTAGATACTTTAATGAGGCAACCAAGGGATTAAATATTTGTATTCACTAAATGAAATGTAAAGTATATAGACTGATGAAATATCCAATGAGATATGATTGTGATATCTTTTGCAGTAAAATGTGCTCACTCTTTAAATTATGAAGAAGGGAATCAAAATTACAACAGGTATAACTGACTCCATAGTTGAGATGATTTTCAGGTTATATTAAAACAACCAAAAAGGAACCCTGCATGAGCTAAAATTAGATTACAATGGAAAATGAAGAGGTATAAGAAAATGCAACACAGAGTGGAAAGGAAAATAAAACATTCAAAATGACATAGAATGATGCATTGACTGGTAAGGAGAATTGGACTCTTAGGAGGGACTGTTTAAGCAGTAAGGGAGGATGGAACATGAACCTAATAAATAATCTGGCTTCAAATTTCACTTTGACTGGAAATAAATAAGTCCTGAATGAATTCATGTTCAACAAGAAGGAACTAATAAACTGCTCTCCTGCTTCTAAATAAACACAAAATCCTAGCAGAAAAATGACCACCCAAACAATACTGAGTATTACCCTCTGAAGATAAAAAAAATAATAAAATACTCATAATGAGTTTCATACTTGAATATCATACTCCTCATTCTCTCAATGCGCAATTGATAATATGTAATCTGCTAAGCTAACTTTCTCAAGGCAAATGCCATCCACTGGAAACTATCAGAAAGCATACTCTTAGGTTTGAGGGTAATGAGATTGTACCCATTCACTTCTTTACCATTTCATAATTACTATCACATAGAGAAATTATTAAGTTTTTCATGGATGCAGTTGTGGATTTACATGATACATAAAAGTTTATAGAGATAACTTTTTCATCAATGAGAGGTAACACCTCGGCCAATATTTAATCAGAAACTATTCTAGCTTTATTTAAGAAGTGGATATGTTTCATTCTATTATTTCTTTTTGATAATTATTGTAACCTTATACATTTCAAATTTCTTAATTTTCAAAAACTCTAGGCCCTTAGCACACAATAAAAGCTAGCTTCATTTTGAAATTTCATTAATTCTTAATTTGACCGAATCCATGATTCACACCAAAACCTAATTACTTTGCACTGAATTCTAATTTTCCTGTTTTGATCAAACACTAAATTCTTTCCTGCTGAATATTTGTATTCCATTCACATAATTTTATGATTTAAATATGATGAATTCATATTTAGTTTTAGTTTCATTTCTTCCTTTCACCTAAAATTGAAATATTAATTATGAAAAAATTATAAAGTTAATTAGTGATCACAATTTAATTCCCAAAAATTTTAAAGTGACATTTATCTTCTTTAGATACATAACTTTTCATAATATTCTTATATGCATAATTTATTTCCACGGATCAACATCATAACTATGGAGTAGAGAAGGAAGGATTCTCAGATTTAAGAAAAACTATTAGTTAGGGAAGCATTAAGTATGTGCACAATCACAACCTGTGCCTTGTTCTGTTTTTGGACTGTTACTCTTCACAGTTGATTCTGGTATCAATGGCTATTGTGGTCAAGGTCAATTTAAATATGTATGTATGTAAGTGGTGCAAATGCAACCTACAGAGCTGAGATTCAAAATTTAACAAATTCACACAAGAATTCTATCAAACATCAAACCCATGAATTCGAAAGCATTCCACCAAATTCTCAAATCAGGCCTGCATCCATAATCCACTCCTATGATCATTGCTTTCCCTCGGAACAAATATTTCCTTATCATAGACCTTGAGCAATTGCCTCTGTGCACGTAGTCTGGCCCTGCCGAGGAATGGGGGTGCAGGGGAAATGTTTGTGGGGTCAGCAAGGGAAAGGGGTCACAGTGTTGTTGGCGGTGGTGGTATGCAAGAAAGCAAGCAGGCAGATGCGAATAATGAGGTTTGTTTGGTCATACAATGTATATTTCATGGCCTGTACCTATTTGGACGGACGAATGGTGGATGAGGAGGCAATCGGTGAGTAGTAGTAGTCTGCCTTCGGAGGAATGGGGTGGATGGGTTACCGAGGGTTGAGAGGGCACAACCCCAACTCTGTGCGCAACCCTCTCTTGGTTCTGAGTTCTGCCAGAGGTGCAGGGGAGTGCAACGCAACAATGATTCCCTCACTCTCTCTCTCTTTCACTTCCCAGCCCACCCCACCCCACATCCCCACCCACTCCCCTCCCCATTAAAATAGCCATTTCCTCCCACACCCTCAATGAACCATTCCCTAAAACCAGTGTCAATCCTGACCCAACAAAAATATGAAAAAGAAAAACCATAGAAGAACACGAGTTAACTCTGTAGTATGTCCTCATCATCGACTCAAGGAAAAAGTATTTAAATCCACTATAAAGTCTTTAACTCCATGATTATTGGCATTGATTCCTGGTGGTATGTACCCTGTTTGTGCAAAAAAATACTAGTATGCCTAATGACCATACCACATATTGAAATGATGATTCAAGAATAAAAGAATTTATCGTGGATTTTACTAAGCATTTTCAAAATATTTTCCAAACAGGAAAAATTAATAATTAATATCATGTGACCGCACATATATGAACATGTTCTTCTTACACACATGCTCAAATCCTTTCAAAATGCTTCCATGAGGAAACAACAATTCCAGTGATTCTGACTCAAGCTAAGCATACTATTCACACACGGAAGTCATAGTACTTTTACACAAGGATCATATTCTGAAAAAACAATCATCAAATCGTCATCGTATATGAAAGATGTGGAAAACTATTTTTATTTGAAAAAGGAATCACTTTTACTCTTTAGATATTGGCATCATGATAAGCAGAAAAAATAATCTGATCTATACTTTCTACGTTTAGGCCCAAGCACCATATTTCAAGCATAATGTTTAGGTTTTCATTTGACCCACAACATATGACTGAAAACACACACCCATGCACTCGAGCATTCACCACTGCAAAAGTGTTCGAAAAATTGTTCTGCGGACCTCAAAAGAATGCATAGGTCCACAGAAATCTTTTGGTCATATAGTTTTGTGCAAGGGCAAAAATTCCTCTATACAAAAGACATGTATGTAGAGAAATAAGCAGAGGATCAATCGTGGAAATCTGACGAGGGCTCAACCACTCATTTTTTATCTCAAGGCACAAACATCCTCCTAACTCCCCATTCTCCTCCTCCCCATCATCTCCCCCCCTCCCCCCCGACACCCACACCCATGCCCCCAACACCACCCATCAGCACATTTCACCAGCATCAGTTCTCAGTAAGGAGAGGCATCATGAGGGAGAGCTCAGTGTCCTCCCCGCTTTCATCATCCTCATCTCCCACCTCCTGAAAGGCAAGTGTTTTAACCTCCTCAGAACTGGAGTTAGCCAGCACGCTGTCGGTTGCAGTCACTCTTTTGATTGGGGTACAAGTACACACACACCATTGTCCATTGTGATTGGTGGAGGGGATGGGAGGGGCTCAGGGGATGGGATGGAGGGGATGGGATGGAGGGGATGGGATGGGTGGCTGGGATGAGGGAGACTGGGGCAATCAAAGAGTATGCATGGAGAATCAAACCACGCATCCACAATCGGATACTTATTGTTCTGAATACAGTCCTCCCTTTTCTGGCAAATAAATTAGTAGAAAAGTGTGGGAAAGGGACTATTTTTGTATCCAAATAATTGGTCTTTTCAGAAAATTAAGGGTTCAAAAGCAAGGAGGGGGACTATATTCGGACAAATATTAATCCTGTTTTCTTCAAATATTTTGTTTCAATTCTTTCATGTATTTCCTCTTCAAAGCAACCAAGATATTTCATGACTCCTGTGTACTCTATTAAATAGTATCACATACAATGCTATGATGAATGTGGAAGATTTGTGAGAAGAAAAAGCCATGTAGTGTTGAAAAATGAACAAATGCTGTTGAAACTGCAGCTCATTGATGCATACAACCTCAAATAATGCAGGTAAAAATATAATGATTAGAAAAAAAAGTTAACTGTAGCTCTGAGAAACTATTATTTAGTGAATTATACTACCAATGACTGAAGAGGAAGAAGTAAGAGAAATTAAAAATTCCTGCCAAGACTATGACATATTTGGGAAAATGCTTGTTTTGTCAAGCAAGATAACAGTGCGGGAATTGAACCCACCACCTTTGGCTTGTTAAGTTATTTCTACCCTGACATTACAAGGCCAAGAAAATTCCTCAGAAAACTTAGGTGGCAAGGAAGCCACATGAACAGAGTTTTTAGCTTTGGATTCAAATTTGACTGATATAGATACTTTAGATACAGATATTTACAGATAATTATGACATGAGGTGCTATCATTAATACTGTTGCTGTGTAGTCACACAGTACAAGTGCCATTTGTGCAGGTGCCTTGGCATAAACTTGAGGTGAAAGGAGTTACCAACTCTATATTGTTTAGACAAGTGCGATGCTCTACATGGGTAAATACAACTTTTTCCTCTCCACTCAAGAAGAGAAGAATAAATATGTGGGCCATTAATATCTGAGCCAAGGGAAGAGTCCCTTCCAGTTAACTCATTGTCAAATCTCATGACTAACAGCCTATTCAATAAATGACATGAATTTCCTTCCTTCACATTTGGTTAATGCTCCTGTGAATGTAAGCTCCCAAAACTGTAAAACATTATATTACGTATTTCAAACAATTGCTCTGATGAGTCACCATGAAAAAACATTTCAACTATTGAATTATGTTGCTTCAAAGAGGGCACTCAGGGCCTTTTCACAACAAAGCTTCCACATAAGACATTATCATCTTTACTTTTCCTAACCAAAAGGATGCCAAAGTCAAATCACTATTAACAGAATGGACTTTCCAAAAATAAATTTCCAATCAAATTCTTCATTATGATTCCATTAAAACATCAGTTCTCAAAATAAGACCACAAAATTGGAAATTTTTGATGTTGCCACAGAAATGGGTTAGAAAATATTTTATGGCACTAAAACATTTCACTAAAATATTTACAAACTGTAAAAAAGGAAAAAATTCTAATGATATGATGAAGGTATTTACTGTGGCAAAATTAACTAATATGATTTTCAATAATTAGAAGAAAAATGTTTTCCGAGTTAAATTAATACAATGGCACTACAATGCTTCTTAAAGGAATGAAAAACGAACTAACTGATGTCAACATACGTATGATAGTTTTAGTTAATGATACAGTATTCTTTGATAATCACTTGCAACTTCTCCTGAGAAGTCAATAGCTTCACCATTTTCAATCCCAATTTAATGAAGAAAAATTCAATTATTATTTTGGACTCTAAAAATTTATAAACATCTCTATTTTGTATGCCTAATTGGAAAACACATTATCAGAGATCAACATTATCAATTGATATGCATGTACGTACTGCATGTCCTTATATTCAGGGTGGCTGTTAATTTTGACATCATACTTCATTACAATAATATATATGAAAGTATTCTTAGATAGTTCATATTAAATTTCTATTGAGGTTTTTCTGAATGAAATTTATAAATGATGGCTACTCTTTCCATAATAATCCTTTCATCATGTATTAGGAGAGTATATTTGAAGTGACATTATGGGAAAGAAAATGGTATGATTTTGAAAGAATACTCCCCTGAGCACTCAATCAAAGGATAATCATCAGTGAAGTGTGTCGGACAAAGTAATATAATAACAGAAATGAGAATCAGAAGAGATAATGAAAAACAAGTAAGCACTGGAAATAAACCCTTCTGGTTTGTATATTGTGAACCCAAAATGTGTGAAGCATACTTTTGCAGTTGATTGTTGAACCAGCTGAGGCTTCTTGAGGGCATGAGATACTACCGACTACTACATAAAGAGAGAGAGAGAGAGAGAAGAGTGATCACTTTGAGAGAATAGGAAGAGGAGGTGAACAACAAAGCAGTGAGATATATATATATATAGTTATACATATATATATATTTTTTATTTATATATATATATATATTTTATATATATATATATATATATATATATATATATATTTTATTATATATATATATATATATATATATATATATATATATATATATATATATATATATATATATATATATATATATATAAGAGAGAGAGTGGAGAACAATATAAAAAATGGGATTTAGAAAAGCAAGAAGAAGCTGCAGATGAGGCAAAAATCAATCAACCAATGGGATGGGATTGAAAGAAAGGCAACAGACAATCACTTACCCTGAATGGCCAGGACTTTTGTATCATTCTATTTTTGTACTTTTTTCAAAATGGTTTCGAGGGTATCTCTAGAACTTTGGTATGGTTATTTTGCTCTATCGGAAAGAGGAGGACAGATGATGGTTAGGGTGTTGGTGGTGGGTGTGGTTTGGCTCATCAGAGCTTTGCAGGGGGACATTGGGCAGCTGGGGTACATTCGGGTGGTAGTGACTAGAGGGACCGTTCTTGTCCTCCTGCAAGAAAACCAAGAGTATTCCTTAGAGGGTTTGCCCCTTCAATGCCTCAGCTTCCTCCTTCCTGGCAACCAGTGCTGTCCTTGTTGCCCTTGCCCATGTTTCAGATGCTGTGGCAGCCTCAATTAACACAACAATAAGGCATATATATATATATAAATATATATATATATTTATATATATATATATATATTTATATATTTATACAGATACACACACACATGTATGGGGTGGGAGAACAACAGATGCACACAAAGAGAGTATGTAGAACAAACACCACGACACAAGACAAGCCAAGCAAAAAACCACAATAAGCAATATGGTACTCTTGTCATATGTGATTTGATATTTATTTCAAGGGAAACAAGCTGATGGAGTAGATACCTAATATGTATTGGAAAACTGAAATAAAAACAAATATAATGGATTTGGGTCATTGCCACTTTTTCCATAAATTTGGTGCGCCTGAAATAATACCTAACATAGACTTCAATGACACTTCATCTTCACCTTTCAACTTGCAATTATGAATACAGATAGTAGCATAGATACTAGAATTTTCTCTTTTAGCAGAGAGGTGACATTTTCATTTTCCCATAAAAATTAAGTGAACACTTAAAAGAGGGATAATAGGATTTGTGAATTTAGCTGTGACTTTAATCTTAATACTATACTCATAGTTTCCTTTAGATACTAATATACATGAATCTTCATTGAAAATAACATTGCACATTAGACTCATTTATTTCTAACAGACTGGTCTCATGTCTTCATTTGTACCTTAAAACAAGGATTTGAGTCCTTTTCCTCTAAATATTGTTTTAATTTAACTACAGTATTTCCATTATATTCAACAGATTCAGGCGAGATGTAGTGGAAGTTCATCACTATGAGAAATACAAAATTTGCACTTTTCCACAGATTTATTTGTAACGTACAACGCATTTCAGTTCATTGAACCATCTTCAGGTACAAGACAAGATTCAACATGTGATACATCTTATTTATACCTGTTGGAGGAAGGGGGGGGGGAGAAAAGAGTGAGGAGTAATGTAGGCAGGGTAGAAAGGCAGAAAAGGAAAGGATAGTAGGTCCTGGCAGTAGACAGGAGGGAAGAATAAAGGCAGGACGGAGATATCGAAGAGATAGAGGCAAGTTGAGGGATGAGATATAAGTGATTCTAAGGACATTATCAGGGAAGGGTTGTTGACACATACTGAGAATGGAGGGTAGGGGGTGGTTAGACAGGAAATATGCAAAGAGTGGAGTCAATAGGAGAGAGGGAGTTTCACTTTTTGCTGTGGAAATTGGATTCTGAGAAGAGGAGAGTGGTTTATAAAAATTTTGTCATTTAAAAGAACATTCATATAAAATTTTATATTTTCAACTTGCTCTAAAATATCAAGTCTTTTGCCCTTATTTCCGTAGTGAAGAATTCCCAGATTAAATTTACATGACTGGGACAATTGTAGCAGATGCTTAGCCAGGAGTGATGTTTCATCAAAAGTCCTCCAGCATCTTTCATGTTCTTTCATTCTAGTTTTGAAACTTCTTCCGGTCTGGCCTATGTAGTACATATCACAAGAATTACACTTCACCTTGTATATGCCAGATTGTAAGAGGGGTTCTAATTTGTCTTTGTTGTGGCAAAGGATTTTTCCCAGGGTATGAAATGAGATATTAAATTTTCTTTTTTACATTTTTGGGCAATCTTATTAGAAAGATCACCTACAAACAATTGACGACACCACTTTTTAGGCTTTCCTTGTTTTGAACAACCCTCTTCTTCAAACAGGTATAAATATGATGTATCACATGTTGAATCTTGTTTTGTACCCGAGGATGGTTCAATGAACTGAAACACGTTGTACGTTACAAATAAATCTGTGGCAAAGTGCAAAATTTGTTTTTCTCATAGTATGTCCATTGTTAAAAAGGAACACAGACAATTAAGAATGCTTGTATGAAATGGGTAACCAATGAAATCATAAACACTAGTTTCAGGCATAACTTGGTCGAAGTGAAAAATATTAAAAGAAGTGACAGGTAGGGTACTTTTCCAGGTTCTATTAGTTAAAACTCAATCAATTTTACCTAAATAACTCAAGATTTACCTAAGGTCTCAGGTTCCAAACCATTTCTCTCCATAATGAACAATTGTTCCCAACTTCCTCTCCTTTACTTTTCATCAACCTTCCTTTCTCCAAGTAATTCACCATCAGTTAGCCTCATTATCATCTTTCACTCCTGCATATGCTCAACCCTCAGATTGCTGACCACCAACCAGAGGACCTCTCCAAAATGAGGGGTCAAGTATCTGGGCCCTAAATAAGCCCTAAAACCATTCGATTATCCCCAAACCCCTTCATCTTTTTTAAGGTCTGCAAATCAGCAGTCAGCCAATGCTTACCCTACCCACCAAAGTCTAGTGCTAATTATCTGCTATATAACTGCCAGGATGCATCAGAAAGGAAATTTCTGAACAATATTTGACCTGTTTTAAGGGTGGCCAACAAGATTTTATGTGCCGGTTCGTGACCACAGATAAAACCTAGGTCTGCTACCAAACCCCAGAGACAAAACAGCAGTCAAAAGTGGTGGAAACATGTTGATTCACCACAACCAAAGAAAGCAAAGGCAATACGGTCGGCAGGAAAGGTCACGGCTTCAGTTTTCTGGGATCTGCTGATAGATTATCTTCCCATTGGTCAAACAATTACTTGACAATACTACATTAACCTCCTGAAGCAACTGCAACAAAAGATACACAAAACATGGCCAGGTTTGTCAAGGAAGAAAGCCATATTTCATCAAAACAATGCATGCCCATGCACAAGGGTTGTTTCCATGGCAAAATACATGAACTACGATACAAATTGTAGCCACATCTGCCTTATTTGCCTGATTTGGGTACATCACATTTCTATCTCTATCCCAAATTCAAAATTTTCTTGGTGGATGGAGATTCTCTTCAAATAAAGAACTAACAGCCTAAGTAGACGGGTATTTTGCACGCCTAAAAGAATCTAATTTTCGGGATGGGATCAAGACATTGGAACATCGCTGGACCAAGTGTGCAGCGAGATTACATTAAAAAATAAAAAAGTTTCACTAATGGAAGCCGTTTATTTCTATTCCATAATTTGTTTTTTCAAGCTATTTATGCAATATTTTCCAGTAATCATTTTCACACCCTTTGTAGACTAATGCCATGCTTGGCAAATTTACCTAAACCTCATTGGTTGAAATTGGAACTTGAAATTTTTTGGGACACATCCATTATCTATATTTCTATCATTCAAAGATAAACGAATGTTACTGTTTCTTTTATCAACTTGAGTGGTGCCAAGTTGGTCTACCGCAATCCCTGAAACTTTTTGTTACTCATAAATTACGGAAAGGAGAGATTGTAAAGTACCTGATTTGTGTGAACTTAAAGCTTTCTTTGAATTAGTTCACATGACTGCTATTATTACAAATAGCAAATGAAATAACAGTTATTGGAAGTCCACTAATGGAACTGGTGCTGAATTTTTCGATTGGTTTAGTCACATAAACATTTTCATTTCATTCAGTAAAATAATAATTTTGATGACAAGGTAGCCAGGAATGAAAGACAAGTTTCGGATAAAATTGCAACGATGAGAAAGAGTGAAGATTTAATTCAAAATTACCAATCTTGGGAGATATGTCACACTCAAGGTGCTAACAAAGTTCAGGAGCATGGGTTGACTTAGTCAGTATATCCCATATAAACAGAGAAAATATTGAATTAAGTTATTTTCATCGGTGGATGCAAGAAATTTCCATGCAGGAAAAATTGATGTTTATGTAGGGAAACAGCTGGAATGTTCATTTCAATTGAACAATAAGGCTTATGATGTCATGTAGATTGATTCAAGTGGTAGTGGTCACAAGATGACCACAGATAACCAGCTCAATAGTTATGAACTGGTTTCAGACTGTGTTAAAGCTAACCAGCTCATTTATGTAGGAACAGTGAGGGAAAAACAATTGCAGCTTGCAGAGTGTCTTACATCTCCTTGAGGTTGCAAGCCATTTTAATCTCACTTTAGTTTTCCAAGGAATTGCATGTAACTGGGCAATACATGCCAAAATCAAGAAAAAGTTTTATTTTCAACAATGCATCATGATACAATCACCACAAAATTGACAGGGTGCAATTAATGCACAAGTAATTTACCATGAAAACATTAGGATTTCCAAAAAAATTAGATGAGAAGGTATTCTATTACAGCCTTTGCTTAAAATTTGGCCTCAAAACATCTTTAACAATGCTGCTATATCTCCAATTTGCCTAAGGAATCAAGAAAAAGAGCTGGAGATATTGATGAGATAGAGACAGAACCAGGATATATCAAGATCTGGCTGCTTTAAAGCTACATACAATGAGGAAGATGACAGGACAAAAGAGATTAAATAGTTCCCCAGAAAAAATATTATGCTTATTAATAAAAAGATTTCAATGACGACGCATAGTTAAGTAATTCGATAAATATTTATTTGTTAAGAGCATAAAAACGGAATTTCTGCAGTTTCTATGAATAAAAATCTTTAACAAAAATGTTCTGGCCAAAAAATTATTCCTTGAAAAACATGTTCATTCATCAGATTATTTATTTTTTTTGAGACATGGAGCAATTACTCAACCTAAGCACTAAATACTCTAGCCATAAGTTTCATGATGCTTTGATAGTTTTGATAAAATATCTATGAAATTTCTAAGGTAAACATATTGCCTTTTTTAGTAACCAAAACCAATTGATACAAAAGTTTTAAATTATCAGCACGAAATACAATCCTAATGAAGTACCAACACTTTTTCAGAAACTGTTAAAAGACAATTATGTATTCACATACCAAAAAGAAAACACCACTACATTACATCTATAGTAACTCAAAGAGGATTATATCTAAAGATATGAGTGTACCACTTGAAACTGCTGACTGACAGTCTGAAAAAGTATATACGTACATTTAAAAAAGCATTCAATGCTCCTGAAAGAATCAAATAATAGATAGAATTTTTGGTGGGATGTAACACTTCTTGAGTGATGAAAAACCATACTGAAGTATGAGATTGGCACATAGAATGGAAGAAAAACAATTATCATCTAAGAATACCACTAATGCTTCGGATATTAAAACAATCAATGGACATCAACCCTAAATAACATTAATTTCTCTGTTGATGACTCAATAATCACAATTTATCATAATGGTAACATTTTATTTTTTGTGAAAATAGCCTTAACAGTGTCTTTCATCACTTTAATTAACTAATTAGCTAACTTAAAGGCAATTCAGAGGGAGAGAGCGCTAACTGATAGTCACATATGACAAGAGTACCAAAATAAATACTCCTGCATATTTCTTCATAAAATAAGTCATGCCACACACCTTTGTTCAGCAAATGTGGAATATTATTAATCATAATCCAAGGACAATAATGACTGACAAAATCTTACCACAAGTAATTTTGTACTGTGATTCCATTGTCTTTGTTCTTTTTAACATAACTTGGAGCTTTAATAGGTTTTTAACATTCCATTAAAATGATTAATTAGTAGGAAAAGTACTGTTATGCACTGGGTCATCCTACATTTCAGCCTTATATTTTAGTTGGCAGAATATTACTCTTTAAAATGGATTATTGAATCTGACCATAAATATAACAATTCTTGTAAAGCTAAAAACATCTCTGATATTTTTATCTCTATTCCCTCTTCAATTACAACCAATTTTCAAAATTGATTCTGTCTGCCTCACAAAGCATGCCTGAACCACCATCAAATATTTGAAACGTATTTCCCCACAAAATAGACAACTTTATTCATATTAATGAGTTAACTCATTCATAATACTTGCAATGCAAGTATTAGCACAGATGTATAAACAGGAAAATTAGCTTATACAATGAAAATCCAATGGAGAAATAAAAGATCATTATCGATAACTAAAATTTAAGTGAAAATCAAACCAGGTAATTATGAATTTACTTTTGCAGTTGCCTATTTCCAACTTAGGATAAAGATATCATGGCTGAATTTGAGTAGGTTGAATATAATTCTTAACAACAGAAACCTTACACCCTCATTAGGTAGCAGAGCTACATAGCACCCATGGATATTGTTACATTATGGCCAGGATATGTGGTTTATCAAGTTAAAACATAGAGATCATAACAGCTTAACATGTGAAAAAATTACAACATCAACTATGATACTAAGTCTATGGGATTGACAAGAAAAATCAGGGAATATACTTTGATATAATACCAGCAACCAGTCAAACCTGTTTTATAAATAAGTTCATTCCCTGTTTGTGTTTATTGGCTGCAATGCCAATCACACTAAAACTTCTTGTATACCAACACTGTGGGACAACTGAACAAGTACTTGAGAAGAGAGATGGCACACACAATACAAAAGTCACAGGAATGATGAAAGTGACACAACTCCAACCTATTAGAAAATGTTTCAAAATACTTTTGAGAAGACTAAAACAAGGCAGTCCTTCAAGTTTCATAAACTGGGAGGTCACATGATATTAATCTAAATATTTTATTGTGGGAAGAGACTAGAGTCAATTTTGAATTCATTGCCCTTAGAATGACACGAGACTTTAGACCACATTTTCCAAAAGTGTTTTTTACCCTCTAGGAACTGAATTAATTTCCAAGCAAATACCAAAGGATGGAAAAACAGTAAAATATTTCATTGAAAACAAGTACGTATGCACAGCTCTATTTTCTGTGTTGCAGTACTGATATTCTATTTTTTTGCAAAATGGTTTTTCTTAACACCCTACTTGAAAGAAAAACATGCTGTGGAATTGAAAAAAAACAAAAGAAAACTAATTTTGATGTACATGTTTAGAAATGAAATAATTTGAAATTTTCAATGCATCTCTACCTTATTAAATGAAGAACAGAATGTATTTTTCCACTGTTCTTTATTTTGGTACTACTAGCTTCAACGCTTGGGCATCATCAGGTACAAATTAGTCAAGTTGTGGTCCATTTATATACCACTCTTGCGGGAGAAGGGGTGGGTGAGAGAGGGGGAAGGGGACATGGAGAGGGGGAAAAGGGAGGGAGTAATTGTGATCAGCATTGATGGGAAGTAGGAGAGGGGTGTTAAGTGTCAGAAAAGGCGATTAATGGGGTTGACAGTGAGGGGGGAGAGGAAAGGGTAGTTACGTCTTTCTGTGAAGGAAAGGGATTCTTCCAGGATTGTGGAGAGGTATTCAAACAATGAATTGTTGACCAAATGACCCTTTTCCAAATTCTTTCTGACTTCCAGCTCTTCCCAATTGTCCCTCCTCCTTCCTTTGTCACTGCCACTTTTATTTTGCTTTTCTACCTTGCCTTTCATAGTATTCATGGATGGTTTTAGGTTGTTCACATAGTAAAAAGCTATCTGAAATATCTGAAATGAAAGGTCTTTCACCTCTAACTCCCTTTGCAGTGTTAAAATTACTCCAGGAAAAGAAAAAAATGCCTCTTTCAAGCTACACATTCATTATTCAACCCATTCAAAACTCTGACAGCAATAAGTCAAGAGAAGACAAAATTGTGCCTAGTGTTTGATTACATATGTCGCCAGACTGAGGGATACTTTTTTTAAAACACAAATGGAGTGCACTTTTCAATGAGAGTGAAGCATGAAAAGATATAACCACTTATGAGATGAAGTCAAGAGATAGGGCAATGTGGCACCTCAAGATGAAGATGAAGGGAAAGGAGTGGAGCATTAGCAACAAAATCTTCTATGAAGATTGGGGGAGAAAAAAGAACTTTGGAAAATGCTGAACAGGGAAGGATGCACTCATAGCATTATGCACCAACAATTTCTAAGGACAACAATAGTCAATAAATTTAAAATTTAGCCTAAATAATTAGAGTATTCATCATTAAAAAGTTATCTTTGCTGAAATCCACAGCCAATTGCTTACTTAAAAATTCTGATAGGATAAAAATGTGCAAAAGAACACTGCAAATAGAAAGCAGTGAAATGAAAAGCATTAAAAAGGAATCATTAAACATTTGGAAAAGAGATGAAGGGAGAGTGAGTGTGGCTGCACACCAGAACCCTAATTAAACCAGGGGCCACATAGTCTTCTAAATACTACCTTTGATATAATATTAATATTCTAAATCATATATCCTTTGTTAAGTATATTTGACAAGTTTTCAAAGAGAGTTACATCATTAACAGGTTCAGAATGTGCAGAAGTACAAAGACATGTAAATTAACTCTTATCTTTAAGAAACAAGGTGTAAGGTGTTAATAACACGTGGCCCACTTTAGTGCAGAATGATTCTTCTATGTATCATTCACTATTGACACTAACTCAGCATAGAAAACTATGCTGGAAGAGTCACACACTGCTGAATTGATTGATCAAATATTCAGTGCACCTTGCCACAATATGCATTTTCAATCCATTTAATGTGTAGCAATAATTACAAAATGACTCACCCCATGAAATCAACCCAATCACAGACTATCAAAATGCAGGAAATTTGAAGAATAAAACTTAGAATGTATGGGGTGTATGGTCCTGAATTACACTTCAGGGTATTCTATTTTGACTGGTTTACTTTTAATGATCAGACACAGGTTATGCTACCTCTATACATGATGCACCAACAGGGAATAAATATTTCTAACTGAATCAATGCGCAATGAATACAAAATGCTAGGGCATTTAAAAAGTTGCAATTCACTCATTAGAAAATTCCTTCTTCTCAAGACCCAAGAACCACTTTTAACTTATATAAGACTGAAACTAAATGACAAAGAAACTACACTTTATGGCAAGTTGTGTAATGACTGCCTTGTAATAACAGTATCAGCTAGAGAAAATGTTATTGGCAGCATAGAGACATATGCATGTTCACAATGCACATATCCCCAACCAAAATCAACTTCTATATTCTGCTTTTAAATCTAAGAAAGGTCTACTATTTCAAAATATTAAAAAACTATTATGGACCCAGTATTCTGTGCTGACTCACTATATGTTTAAAGGGAAACATTTGATCAAAATTGGAAAATGTTTCCGACAATATTTCCCGTTGACCAACAATACCAGGCCACACACCATAAACAGTCCTGAAAACTAAATAAGAAATCACCTTGACAAGCACCTTCAATCATTTTAACAAACCTCTAGTGATTCTAAAACCTCTTCCAATGAAGACAACACACCCGAAACATGCACATCATATTAGAATACAAACAGTGGCATGTTCCGAAAAATACTTAGTCAAAATATTTGGTTTCATTTTTAAATCACTGCAAGTTCTGTTCTTTCCACTAATAAATAAAAATTTCACAGTCTACAACACAGAAGGATAGAAAAGCTTCAATAAAATGCAGCAAGGAAAGCCAAGCTTGCAGCAATAAAAGCAAATCTCTCGGAGAGAGGTAAAGGGTTAAAACTAATTCAGCCTACAGGGACAGGGGCCAGGGGAGAAAAGAGGTCACAGGCAACTCCAAAAGCTGTTCAGAGGGGGGAAAGGAATGGGTACAATGGGTTTAAATGACAAGTCGAGCATCATTTATCCTTAGGAAGCTCTACTTCTTCAGATTATAAACAGATTCAGAAAAAATCTAAGAGTCATTTTAATTGAATAATAAGTCTACCATTTAGGTTCCTTTTGAATTACTAGGCATTACGACATTCTTTTACAAACCAAAATCATCACATATACATATGTATATTATGTGTACATGCCTTTAATGAAAGAGAATTCCCATTATTCTCATTCACCAATTTATTGATATTTATGTTAGAGGTTAAATAATAAAGACACATCTTTTTATCCTATGACAGTTCTCCTTTTCTGAGCTACTGATAGAGAATATCATGACTTTTAATTGTTTTAGTGACATGAATATAGAAAATCTTACTGCATAAAAAGAATCTTTTATTGTACAGTTATATCTGCGCTGTGGTTTTGCTGTTATAACCATTGTGCAAAAGAAGCCTACAGTTTGTTCGACTCTATCTCCAAACCTAAGCTGGGGAAGCCAACTGGAAAAATTTAAGATGCTAATCCTTCAAAATTCCCTGTAAAAATACTTGATAGCTTACTCATCCATTCCCTTGGCCATACCATCAAATATCTGCTTTATATGTAAAATGATTACTTCTATGTCCAATTCAGGATATACACACTGTCAAAATATGTTTGTTTACGTCAGTCATTATCAGATTTAATTCACTCACTAGGAATTAGAAAAGGATTAATCCAGACTTCTATAAAAAGTTAATGGAAACCTAAAAAAATTTGATGATACTTTTCTTTGCTTGTGAAATGAACAAACCAAGAAAACGTATGTTCCACATTCATTATGAACCACATTCCTTTACTGACCACATTGCCATTGCGATCATTTGATAATCACAGTAATGCTATCATTTTCATTTTGGTGGTGAAATTATGATATACAGATGCCTCTTTTCATATGGCATAAAAAAAGTTAGGCCTAGCCCTAGAAACTATAGTGGCACAGACTCCTCTCCGATCATGAGCACCTATTTAACACTCCTTCCCCGAAGTCTTTTTCCTTGTTTGCAATTGATAACTTTGGTAGATCATGCAGTATCTCATTACTTCACAACTTATCAGAGCACCATGCACAGTATTGATACACATGTATCCAAGCTGTAGACAATCATTATGTGATGAACAATCCAAGTTTTTAGCTTAAAAGAAATTTCAAGTTTTCTTCTATACTTGATGCTATTTATATGCAAAAAAATTCACAAAAACTAATTTTTCCTGGAGTAAGAATTCACCATACAGGATATATGCATACACTTTAGGTAATACATTCAAAGTTTTGCAGTTTCAGTTAAAAAACCTTTTCCAGAGAAATTGGGACAATTTGGTTCAGTTCAAAATCATTACTAATTGAGCTTCACACATCCCTAGAAATATTTACCATAAAGATACATCAACAGCTTCATTATAATGAGGGTAAAAAAAAGAAACTTTGCACTTCCACATAAATATTTAATATTTCACCAAGTGAAACTGCAAAGTTTCTTTTTTTACCGTCATTATGAATGGATTCCACAAAGTTAAGCCTAACACTTATGTTTATATGCTTCATTATAATTCAAATATGTCTGCCTATACTAAGAAAGTTTGTTTTCTCTTAGCATGTATTTGAATGATCCTTATCATCATAATAATAAAAATGTATAACATTTTTATTAAGAATCAAACAAACTATTTAATGAACAAATCCAGGAGAGTAAAGTAGAACCATAAGTTCATTACATGTTAGCAATTCATAATCCATTGCTAGATATATTCATAGACGCTGACACCTAACAACAAAACTATGTACTCCTTGAACATTACTGTCCACTGACCACCGATGACAAAAAAATTGAAAAACACAAACAAAATAACATTAGAGTTCACCCAGTTACCAAATTAAATTGTTTCTGAAAAACTAAACACACACTCGAAAGTCCATTAAAAACGTTTTTTCTAAGCATCATAGAAATCTTGGGAGTCCATCACTTGATAGTGCAATTTACACTGTTTCATTAGGAAGAGTACTTCAGAAGTTCAGCCTCACCTCTTTTCTTTAAATTATGTGTTAGATGGCTTTAAATATCATCTCCTGATAAGGACTCTGGCTTAGAAAAGGGCCTTGGCTTTCCATTACTGCCTTTCTTTCCTCTGTTTGATCCAAGTAACGATTATAGCCAGCCAAAGTGTGCATCTCAATTTTTAATCTCTCTCTAATTATAAAATTTCACCATAATCACAGCCCAACTCATCAAAACAATTGTGCAGATACTGAATCACTTGTAATATTTAGGTAGCAATATGGGTACAATGTCTCTCGATACGTATTAATCATAAGGTGATAACTCATAACCCCATCATCGCTCACCATATGCCATACTCACTTATAACAAGATTCAATGTTAATCTATGAGGATAAGTCGATGAATAGATCGCAAAACTGCATAGAGACAATAACGATCAAAGTAACTTCCTCTCATTTTATCTTTTTCCTCTTATGCACAAATAAGTCATCAACTGAAACAAAATTTTCCTTTCAACCTCATGGAGCATTGTTAAAATTTTATTTCAGTAAGGTACAGAACACTTTATGAAAAATTGAAGCTCATTTGCAATTGTCCAAAACTTTAATTTGAGATACTGAGTTCCATGGTTAATTCAATAATGAGTTCCATGATTGATTGGCAATTGGAATATATTACTGATTTAATCTTAGCAGCTGCTTTGGTAAGAATAATCAATGCCAAAAAATATAACTCTATTCTCCAGAAACAAATCCACTGTTGTGAAAACAACATCCAATATTCACTTTCACGAATCATTGCTGCAAATCAAGAAAGGGTGTCATATCATTGACAAGAAGAGAGAAAGAATTTGGGGATCCGGAAGGTGCGGAGGCTAACGTACAGGTTTCCCACCAAGAAGGCCCGGGTCCAAATCCTGGAGACAAGAAATATTTTTTAATGGTATCCTGATCCCTACTTGAGGTGCTTTGTGGAGAGCACTTTGAGTGAGTACGACGTCCATTGGATGGGACGTTAAACTGCGGACCCCTTAGCGCCTTTTGACAAAAGTAGGCTAATGCCGACGCCGGGTTTCTCTCCATCCTTCCTTTCCCACCAATCCCTAATGCCGCAAATGACCTTAACTGTTGGTTGCCTCCCCAACGAAACCAAGAAAGAATATATTTTGGCACATTCAGCATTTTAGTCCTTTATACGACTTGTGTAAGCTCACATCTTCATTTTAATTTTACTTTAAAGAAACTTGCTTTTTCAACAAATTTCATTGATTACCATTTTATGGGCTTCTGTAATAAAGTGCATTTAAAGTTGAAAGCCAATGGATAAAGGACACTTGACTTGCGGGGGAGAGAGAGAGAGTGAGAGATACTTTGGAAGAGAGAGAGGATTTTCTGAGGGGAGGTGAGAGCGGGTTTCCCAGGTAAGAATGGAAGAAGTACGACTAGGAGGGTAGGAGGAGTGGGGGTTCACTCCAAACATTAACGTTGGACTCCCCTATTCTCTTACCTTGTTGTAAGCATTGGTACTGGCATTTCTAACACCATTGCTGTTATCCATGTAGGTTTTTACCTGGTTATCACTGGCTATTGTGGAGATGGCGGGAGGATTGACAGGAAAATTGTAGTGTTTGGGCTTCTTCCCAACATACATACTAGGTTTTAACAAACTGTAAGGAGAAATAGAAAATATTAATCAATTATATAACAATAGTGATAAACACATTACAATCAATTTCAATCATTGGATTAATTAAAAGTCATTAAAATCCATCACACACTATAACTAACCACATTTTAACTTAATTGAGCAAAGGCCAATATCAATCAAGTGCACATAACGTGAAGCCATTCTTAATCAAACAAGATTTTGTGATGCCAAAATATCCTCAACAATATTGCAATGCATTAATTAATTAATTAGCAATTTTCCACAAAAATAAAATTTTATTAATGCGACTGGTTTCAATGCAACTACATCATCTTCTGGTAACAGTCATATTCTCCTCTCTTCCTCTCATATCACGCCTGAAACGTCTCTTTTTATTGCAATGCATGTTATTGTTTATTACTAGCAGTCTATCAGGTTAGACTTGGCCTTTGAATGATCCAGGCACTAATCATTAATGCACATAATTTGAAAAAAAAATGCTCATTATGTGGGCATTCGGCAGCCAGCACTCTTAGGGCATGAAATACTTTTAAATCATTCTGAGAGGCCAGGGTGGTGACCGTCAAGCCAATGAATTCTGATGCAACAAATGTTTTTTTCATTTTTCCCATACTTTTGGTGACTGGTGGATTGCCTACAGACTTTTGGAAATCATAGTCTTTCTAAGCCTTGTTGGAAAATATGCAATAAACATATGCAGCAGTACTGCATGCTATTACCATAATTCATCCTTCAGCTCTGCATACTTTCTACCACTCTTAATTCCATCGAAAATGTCTATTCTTTCCCTGACTATAACTTATTTTCCCCTCTACTACCATCATCATCCAATTACCTCTCAGTATTTTGAGAATCTACTTGATCAGGATTCTTTGAAGTTCACCCCAAAATCCATCTCTTGAACATCATGGTTTGTTTTCCTTTTCATCTATTATCTACCATTCTTCTTCACACTCGCACCTTAATCAGCATCCAATCTCAGCTAATTCTCTTGCTTCGATGATAAGTTTATCCCCTACACAAAACTAAGCTCCACATTAAAGTTTCAACTAACTTTTCCTAACATCTTTACTTACGGTTCCCATACTCAACTTCCTACTCTTTGTATAAACTTTGGTGTCCAACACATTTCTTTTTAAGTATCACTTGCTCTATTGTTCAACCTTATGTTGGTGAACCAAAGTACTACCATCTCTGTGTGCATAATAAAACTTATGGCCCTACGATCCTAACATACTGCAGCTTTTACCATTTTTGAGATGGTATCAACACTGATCAAATAGTCTTCCATCTAAATTCTCCCATCAAGTTCGGAGCTACAAAGCTCAGTTAGAACATGGTCACACAGTGAACTTCGAGAAAGCAAAGGAACTCTGCAATAAGAGGGGTTACTAACTGTAGGCTTATCCAAGAGGCAATAGAGAGAGTGAAACAATCAAAACAATGCAATAGGGAGATAATATAATCTTTAATGTATGCATGGAAAAAGGTTTTCAAGCAAACCATATACAATTAAGAACTGACCAATCGGACAACTTGGGGGCTCATTCAGTCAATGCAAGACCTCAAAGGGCCCAAACGTCTCCACATAAGGTGGACAAAAATTATGTGGAGGAACACCCAAACACTGAAAAGCTTCAATCAAAATTTCATGGAAACCTGAGAAGCAATTATAGAACTTGCTTCATTTCAGCAGTCATTGTTGCTGAAGGAAAGCAACTAAAACAGTGTTTTCAATTCCAGATTTCATGCTGAAATATGCTTCAATAACAAATGTACATACCTTTTGATAAATTCTGTGAATAAATGGAATATCCATGGAATGGTGACAAACAGTCAACATGTTCCTATTGTGCAACATATGAGGTGCATTTGCCAAGCTTCAACACTGAATATTAATATGGCATCACAGAATTTAAGTAATTAATAATGCTAATTATTTTCCTTTCCAATTGCCCCTCCTGAACTATTCTTTCCCTAACCTTGAAACCTAGAGTGCCAACATTCCTTGAGAGGTAATACCTTTAAACCACGTGCAGGTACTATGGCCCAGTTTGTTTGCTAACTTTCCATGATCTCCAATGCAAGCAGCTCTCTCCTCCCTGACCCTACTTGGCACCCTTTTAATTCCCTATACCATCCCTCCCCATACTATAAGCTTCGACAATTTCCACCATAAAATCATCAGTCAACCCTCCAAATTTGATTGTTTTTCCAATTAGATTTCTACTATTTGGCATAATAAATTTTAGATATTAATCAATAATTTCAATAAAAAATGAATCTTAAAAAGACTACCTAAACACTAATAATAATCAATCATTTCACTTGTTCAAATTAATACCAAATAAAATTTTAAATGCATATAATGATTACACATGAAGTCTTTTTGAAGGGGATATCTCTCAAAATAACTGCATTCTTTCAATTTAATAGAACACTAAATTACTCTTTAATTTCTTTGGGATACCTTAGAAATTTATCAAATGAGGTAGCTAATACACTAAAGAAACACTTTTTTAAAGTGAGTTATTTCACAGAAAAAATACTTCGTAAATGATTAATTAACAAATGCATAGTACCTTTAACGTTATGCCCATACCTAAGACAAATTTCAAGAAACTGCGGGAGATGCCGCAACAGTAACTTTTAATGGAGTCATCCACTAATATGCATTTCAATGCAACAATTTTAGAGTGTAAAAATCATTCGCTTTGACCGGGATTTGAAACCGGATCCTAGGTTCCGCAGTTTCTTGAAATTTGTCTAAGGTATAAACAGCCTAAGTGTTTCAAATTGGCTTTAACCTCATGGACTGTGGCGCATCGTGCATGACTACGAATGCCTGTGACATTGTATGTACGGTATTTCATCACAACATCTTGTACCTTTCAAAACCCAAAAAATTTCTGAGTTTAAGAGGATGCCTAGATAGCTTAACTGGCTGAAGCACTCGGCCGGACATTGAGGTATCCGGGTTCGAATCCCGGTCGAGGCGAATGATTTTTACTCTCTGAAATTGTTGCATTGATACGTTCATCATTTCAGAGTAAATAAAAATAAATTATGAAAATTTTTTTAACAATTTTCCTTAGATGCGGTCCAACTAGTATTTAAACAACACTTTTAAGATAAATTATGCATCTACCACCACCATCAGAATTAATATCAAGCATTATGGACTCATCTCTAAACTCAATGAAGGGTGTTTGTTAGCATATATATTTGTAATTTTTCACTTGAGAAAAATCAGTTCCAAATTTTATAAATTACAGCAACTAATTACAAATTTGTTTGATTGCGGTATTTAGTGCTTCGGGAATTGGAATTTTGGAATAACATTGAAATGACAAATGACACTGAAAGGGATATGATGATAGATAGCATGCATCACTCAATTGAATCCAAAAAGTGTTCATTTAAACTTTACCACTACTTGCCTAGGAAATTGTGGTCCGCAGAGGGTATGGCAGCAGTTCCGGCAAACCCCCCTCGAGAACGGATTGTATCCCCCCTTGAACTTGCCCGTCACCTGCTCATTTGTTGTCCGACCCCGAGACACGAGCACCACATGGAAACCCGTGAGACCCAGGATCGGGATGAAGAGTAAGATGATGATCCCCATTATCACCATGCTGCACACCAGTGTCAAGGTTCACACAACAATGAGGTGGCCGGTGTTCGCAAATGTCAACTTTTATAGCACTCACACAACAGCCTCATACCACAAAAAATCATAATAGAGATTATGAGTAAAGATTGGAAATTAAAACGAAAAAATAGTTCCATGAAGGAAAAGGATTAATGATTCACAAATACATTACCCTAAACCAAAGTGTCTTGGTCATTTAATACTCTATGCTATGCCCATATTTACAGACAATCAAGGAAAGAAAATCTATTATTTCTATCACGAATATCTCCAAATGTAAGGTCTTACTCAGACCTGTTAACACAATTCACAATGATTAAAACTGGAAATAAATCCTTCCATCTTTTTGTTTCACTATACCCTGCTTTATGAAGGCGAAGCCTTGGACACTGCTCACTAAATCATCACTACTTCCCTCCTGTAGTTTGCCTCAATGCTAATAATTCTATTGCAAATAGAAATATTCTTCCATGAGTCACTTGTGAATTTTAAGTATGTATTTTTACTATTTAAATTCCTAGCAGCATTTATATTACTTATTTTATGTTTATTTGTCATACATGTATGTAGACAAATAATATTCACCCACATGATCAGCATATATACTCGAATACAAACACACAGGCTTGTACTCATAGATAGTGATTCAGAATTGTTGCAACAACCTTGTATTTGATTGTTTGATTTTCAGATATTCTTATCACAATTACATGCAAATATCACTAATTTAATTAAACATTCAATTAACTTCTTCTCTTTTAATCCATAAGTGTATATTTGTGTAGTAGTTATAATTCCCAAGTCTTGGCTCATTCATGGAATGAAGAACACAATACATTTTTCCACTGTACTTCTCTTGGCTCATTATTTTCTGCAGTATATTAAATCAAATTATTCAAAGACACTCCACCTTTTGAGATTAACTGCTGCTTTTATAAAAAAAATGAATAACAATTTGATGTAATCTCCTTTTTCTCTCTCTTTGACAGTGAAGTTATCATAGCATTAATAACATACTTTAAATGCCCAAATACAAGGCAATATTTTTTGTCACAATTTGTAATGAAAAAGTCATCTCAAAATCAGGTCGAATTCAAGTCTCAAAAAATTTCTTTCAAATCCCAAGGCTATGCAATGTAGCAAATAGCAAGCCTTGGTGCCAAACTCACTTCTTTCCTCTAGAGTTAAATGAAGGGGTAAAATAATATACTGTTTTTTTCTGGTCAGTTATGGCCAAAGGCATACTTATATGTGCACAGGAATTAAATTAAATTTTAACCGTTTTATTCATGCACAAAAACCACCTTTAAAATGCCATAAAATATTTTTCTTTTTGAACAGATTTTTCAGACTAGGACAAAAATTGGTGAAACAATCATTAAATATTGCTTTAAAAAAATCAAAGTTTCCAATTTGAACAGTGTCTTAAAAAGATGTGGCAACAGGGAATAAAAAGTAGGTATAATATATTGATTTTCGATTCCCTTTGTGTGATATGAATGAACCAACTATTCTTTTGATATCATGGATACCTGAAAATGCATTTTAATACATTATATTATCATGAGGATGCAAATAGGGGCAATCAATATAAGAGGGAAAGACTTTGTGAAAGGATACGAGATTATGGTGTCCACCTCTGTGAGCTTTTCTCTGTTGTTGAGGACATGGATGAGGCACACCGTGAAGATACTGATCATATGAATACTAAGGGAGACAAGAAACATGAAAAAGTAACGGTAGTTCCGCCTCCCGATGCAGTTGTTGACCCATGGACAGTGGTGATCAAACGTCTGCAAGATAAAATATAGATATTCTTTTAAGTCAAGGAATAAAAAATTAACCACATTGAATAATGAATTACATAAAAACTATATCTTGCTCTTAACCAATGCAATACACACAAATTCAATCCAATTAAAGGTTCACGCAACCCTCAGTACTAGTACATTTTGCTTTATCATTTCATTCTTCATAATAAGGAAAATATAGTAACAATTTTCCACTAGACAAGTCCAGTGGAAAATTGTTAATATCTTTTCTTTATTATGCTCAAATTCCACCACATCATATCTGAAACTATCCAATTTCATACCTCTAATTAGAATAATTTTATTATGTACCCCTATATAGGCAAAAAGCAGCTAAATATACCACTCATTAGCTGATAAATGACATCCTTTAAGATTGTCTTACAGATCCATTCCCCTTTCTGTCTTTCAGAATTTACAAACCAATGATGACTAATGGATTTAATCTATCTTCGATGGCTAATAAATAGAAAACCCCAAATATGCCTCGATAAATCTGCTTTTGTCATCTTTAACTCATAAAAGTTCATATATGGAAGCTTATGGAATCAACTCAAAATCTAACATATTTCTCTTAAATTAGGGTAAAAAATTCTTATCACCATTATTTTGTAATATTCTTAATTAAGAAAAATTCTAGAACTGCAAAAGCAACAGTGATTCGTTTCAGAAGATACTAAGGATTGGTAGAATTTTGGAATATCCCAAGAATTAATTTTGGCTACAATTGAAATACATCCTTACATAAAACTCATTTTTAGAAAAATTAATGAGTTCACATAAACTTTAATGGGACATTAACTAGAGATCGGACTTCTATAACCGAGTCCCTCTCTTCAATAACTTCTTGCAAATGACCACTTCCAAATCAGAAAAGAATTGTCTTTGCCAAATCAGAGAAGAATTTGCTTGATATTTTAAAAATTATTTTACAATTTTCTTGGCACTTAAGGAAATAAAAGATAAATTAAGAAATATCATTTTGTATTCTGAGTGTACTTCCAAAGGTTTTGGAAATATTTCAGTCAAAATTTTAAGTGATTTACAAAACATGGAGTATTTCAAATTTCAGTATATCCTAACTTGGGGTTGCGGTAGTCCAATGGGCAGTGTGCTGAACAACTGACCAGAGGGGCCCGGGTTCAATTCCGGGTGATACCTTGGGGCACCCTCAGCTTTACTCAAGAAATCTGACTTTTAAGGTATAAAACAATGCATAATTTCAGCCAAACATGAGATTAATTCACAGTAAAGTTATTATCCACAGTGATTCTGAGTTTCAGCGGCTCAATCTGAAGGCCCAGCCTTTGAGCCAAACATCAAAAATTAGGAGAACTATTACCAGCACAGTCCATCAAAATAACTTTTGCCATCATTATCAATGGCATTACGTGGAAATTATTGAAATTACCAAACAATGAAAGATGAGACAGCATGGAATAGGCAGCAAGATAATTGGTAGTTAAAAATACCAGCAAAGGAAAAAAATATAAAAATGGAGGTGAATGGCAAAGACGTCTTTTGACAATGCTATAATGCCACAGTTTTAATTTAGTGACAAATTCTCAAGAAGTTGAAAGGTATAATGTGTTAAAGTCTATTTTAACTTCTCACTGGGACTTCAACTTCAGTGATAGCTAACAAAACATTTCATAAGAATAACAATATTATTATGGAGGGTTTTTGTTCATATAAGATATTTCCTCATTTTATTACTGTTTTCCAAAGCATTTCAATTATAGAGCAAATAAAATGGTATGTAAAGAAGTACTTAAAGAGAGCAGCTGATGCCATTTCCTGGTTTACACAAGCAGCAAATAAACTTGTAACTAATCCAAATCTCTTTCTGCTCCATCATTAAAAATGGAACATGCCATTTAAAATCATAACTTTTAGTTATTTATAAAACAATTATGTTTAATGCATGCTTTTTTCATTCATACAAGTATTTAGAAAAATAAGGCGGAGCTCTACACCTAGTCTTAATTCTGGAATTTATGTCTGAATATGAAATCTACATGAATCAAGCAAGTGAAAAATCTTGGACAAAGATATCTCACTTTTCAATTTTGCAATCCATAGAATCTATTCAGTGTTTACTAGTCATCATGGAGCATGAGGGTGACCGGTAAAACACTGCTTACCTCCATGAATTTTATTTGTACATTTCTCAATGTCTGAGGATTCCTCCATCAGTCCAAAAGACTCACCTCGATACAGGTGTTACAAACACTGCAGTGGGAGCAGCGCGGTGGGCGGTAGAACTGGCAGGTGACGCACCACTTCATTCGAACTGTGATGCCATTTATTTCCAGGTTTTTGTACAAAGGTGCACGAAAGTCATCTTCTCTGTCTTCGTCTGGTGACGCTGAAAAGTCCAAAGTGAAGCCCACATTAATGGTGTCAACAAAATGTCCTCTGTGATGCAAGAGGGTAGGAAAGTAAAAAGAAGATAATCAATTTGCCTGAAACTGTTCAGAGAGTCTGAAGCCATTTTCCTAGCCAGACACAATCGACTCTCCTTGAATACAAATGGTTTTTCACGTAACTTGAGGAAATAAGAAGAAATCAGTGTTTCACCTCCTGATGCAGTAAGACTACAATCAGTTAACTCAATTACTCAGTTATAAACTCAATTACTTTTGATAAAAAACCTTTATGCCAATATCAAATCAATTTTCAAACAAATAACATTATACAATTTTTCCTAATTATTCCATCTACTCAAAGAAAATTGCATACAAATATGTTCAAGTGGCGTTACATGCCCCATGCAGTAATCAAATAAAATTTCAGAAAATTACAAAGTCCACTTTCATTATGGATAATTTAATGATTACAGACACTCCAATTTTCAATATTCCCATTCTTTTGGTTATATTCATCATTTTCTGATGCTTAAATATTTTACGCTTTACATTTTTTTCTAGATTGCTATACCTCCCATTAAAAACTGTTGAAGTAGTATGAGGCCAGTTCAATAAAGAGTGATAATATTTTTGGAAGAATTTATGATGCAAAAACTAATTTAATGTTATATTGTTAGCATAATGTGTAATATAAATGCGGTGGTCTTAATGGCATGACTCCGTATTTCATTGACGGCAGCCGTGATGAATTAAAACGTTCTCTATCTGCCTACTACCTTGATCAAAAAGTTCCCGGAATAACCACCGTGTGGCGCTCCCATTGTTCCGATTTGAGTTCTGTTTTTTTTTGTTAAATTGATACATCTGTTGTTGATATTCCCTTTAAATCTTAGTGTCATAACTTGACATTTGCAAAAGTTATGTAGCCAAGAGTACATCTATCTCTGTGTGTGTTGGCGATTTTTTACAATTGCAGAAATGGATTTAAATTTGCAACAACGAACTTGTATTAAATTTTGCGTAAAAAATGGATTTAGTGGTGCACGGACGTTGGAAATGTTGGAAAAGTGTTTCGGCAACGATTCTCTAAAGAAAACGGTCGTTTACCAGTGGCACGAGCGGTTCAGAAGTGGTCGTGAGTCAATCGAAGATGATGAACGCAGTGGCAGACCATCGACATCGAAAGTTGGTGAAAAAATTGATAAAGTAAAAGAAATGTTGGTCAATAACCGCAAATTAACCATCAGAGAAATAGCGGAGGACTTGAACATTGCCTATGGATCCGCCCAAGACATTGTGGTTAATGATTTGGGTTTCCGTCGTGTAGCAGCAAAGTTGGTGCCAAAAGACCTCAATTTCATGCAAAAAAGAGACCGTGTTGACGTCGCAAAAGACATGATTTGCGAGGCTGAATCCGATCCCACATTCATCAAAAGGATCATTACTGGAGACGAGACGTGGGTTTATGAGTACGACACGCAATCCAGACATCAGGCAAGTGAATGGCGTTCACCAAATGAGCCGAGACCAAAAAAACCACGTCGTTTTCAGTCAAAAAAGAAGGCAATGCTGACGGTTTTCATGGATTACAACGGTGTAGTGCATCATGAATTTTTGCCAGAAGGCCAGACAGTAAACAAAGAGTATTATTTGGGCGTTATGAGACGTTTGTGTGAAGCAATTCGCCGAAAGAGACCAGAAATCGTCGCACAGTGCGTCGAGACCGTCGCACAGTGCTCTATCATTATTCGTAATTTTTTGACGAAAAATGCAACAAATACCATCCAACAGCCACCGAATTCACCTGATTTGGCTCCCTGTGACTTCTTTCTGTTCAATCGAGTTAAAAAACCATTACGGGGAACGCGTTTTAGCAGCCGAGAGGAAGTAATGGAAAAATCGCAGGAAGCACTGATGGGCATACCGAAAACCGAATATAAAAAATGTTTCGAGGATTGGATCAAGCGCTGGCATAAGTGTGTTGCAGTCGATGGGGATTACTTTGAAGGGGACAATATAGATTTAGATGAATAAACTTGTATTTTTAATTTTCTGAATAATTCCGGGAACTTTTTGATCAAGGTAGTATAGCAACAATGAAGGTATGGCACAAGTAGAAGATGGTGGTTTGAAATGTTTAACAAGAAGAGACAAATTCAATGGAGGATGGTCCTAGAGCTTCGGTCACTGCTCTCAAGCAAGTAAACATTAACCCTGCTGCTGACATTTTGCCAAGAGAAGACGGTCAAATAATATTAATAGCATCATCAAAAATATTTGATATTTCATCAGGTGCCACTCACACTCACTAGACATTGATAATAATCATGAAAACAGCAGTCTTGTGCTGTGAAAAATGGGGAAAACACTTGGGATTTGCAGGCAGTCAGGAGAGTAGACATCATGCATGCATTTAACTTAGCGATAATTCAAGTGAAATATCCTACTTGTATTTAGGTCTGATAAAAGACTAAAAGACTCTTAACATTCACATTTAAGTAAAATGGTAGTGTAACAGGTTTATTTTTGAGTTAGTGGCAGGAGGCTCATTCTTGCGTTTAAAAACTGAAAACATGGGGCTTAACTTTGAATTTAGACCTTAAAACCCTAAATAGAAAAACTCAGTGTTAGGAGCAAAGGACCTTTTTGGCATCTGGAGACAATAGCTTGAGCAAGAGGCTTGAGTGGATATACCTCTTCCGAGATCCTAGATCACCCATACATTTCCGATCAACCGCCATACAGTCCCGACCTATTGCCAAGTGACTTCCATCTTTCCCCTGAACTGAGAAGTGGCTTGAAGGAAAGCACTTCCAAACCACCGAGGAGCTTCAAGACAATGTCAAGACTCATTTTAAATTCATTGACAGCAACATTTTATGAAGAGGGTATTGTAAAGCTTGTCCAGAGGTACGAAATATTCCTTAAATTTCAATGTGATTGTGTTGAAAAATAACCATAAGTGTACATAAATTTTAGTAATAAAATAATTTTTTAATGTTCACTTGTTGTTTTTTTATAGCCCATCGAAAGTTGACAAAAACCACCCTTGTATATAAAACAGTGAAAGTGACTAGTTTGCCGAGAAAAACAACTCTAGGCTGGTTATTTATATCACAGCCTAATGAAAATATGCATTCTTTTTTCTGCATTGAAACATGTATTTTACGGTATAAATTATTGATTCCCCTGAAATTCCAAATTTCACAGCTAGATTTAAATTTTTCCCATTTTCCAAGGGTTCAATGGCTGCTGGTTACTTGACTCTTGGAAGAATAAACTTTTTAATAAATCCCTTCAGCATCCTTCTTCATCAAAGAAAGTGGCGTTGTGAAGATGGGAAATTATAGAAAGTTTCTGATCCGTATCCTGCATTATGGATGGTGGTTAAAAAACTCCTTCTTGCCTTTCCGCCTTCATATTTGGTGGAACGTGGTTTTATTGGAGTCATTCAGCTTATTTCCAAGCAGAGAAAGAGACCCAAGGTTTGTGAATGTGGTGATTTTAAGACTCATGTTAAGTGACATTAAACCGGATGTTGTAAAACTGGTATCAGGTCATCAAGCCCATCCATCCCATTAAAATTTTATTTGATGGAAATATGTTATTAAATTAGGCAATAGAATCTCCTTAAATTACTTCTGGACCATCAAAAAACAATAACCAATAGTCACTTAATTGTTTAACTAATTTGAACAAAACATGATTGGTTATTCTATTTTCATAAATTGAAAATATTCAAATTTTATAATCTTTTATAATATATAAAAAGCTTCCTTATATTATTTGTTTTGATAATTTATTTTTATGTAAAAAGTATAATCTCATCTAAGTTCCTTTTATTGTGTATTAAGTCTTTTGCAAAAATGTAATATGAAAACTATTCATCTTTGAATTCTAAATAAACATTTGATTAGTCATTGTTCTTAATTAAATTATTTCAATGCTTCTCATTTGGTTATTTTGTTTTATGATTTTGATTATTATTTTAAAGCTACTGATTAGAGGGTGAAGGTTTATGGACCCAAGGGGGTGTAGGCTTATAGGGTGGTGGCTCAAAAAAGTTTGGAAAACATTGATGTAAATAAAACTAGGGATTAAGTACAGAAGGGAGAGATTTAAGATGTGATTTTTCCGATGAGCTATAAGGGATCAGAATAACGTTATCTGACCTCACCATGAGGGGGAAAGAATTTTGGGTAAAAAATAGTCTGGTGTGTAATGACACCCTAGCAGAAGCTTTCAGGGTGCCAACTAAGTCTGTACGTATGTAACATTTATTGGTTCAAATGTCCTGCCATTCCTTCAATGGTGTGCATGGCTTTTCCCTTATATTTTCTCTTTGTCCTTCCGGCACATTTTTCACTATTCCTCTGTAAACTCTCCATCGCCTCATATTTCATCTTCAACAATGCTTCTTTCACCCTATTAGTTTCTAACCTCAGTTTATTATTCATCCCTTTGGGTTCCTTTCTCCCCAATCCTGTGTTTATATTCTTTCACTTCCTCCTCTCGTCTAACTTTCTAATCACCTTGCCTGTAATACATGGTCTCCTTGTCCTTTTCCTATAAACTTCTTCTGTAATTTCGTTTGTGGCTCCTGTCCATCACAGAAAAAGTTAGCTCCCTAGGCTCCCTAACAATTTCAATTATTTGGAGAAACAAAGAAAATAGTCTCTTAGGTCATCACAGGCTGATCCGTGTCACAAAATAACAAAGTTATTATAAACATTTTTCTAAATTAGCTATGCATTAGCAATTTTGCATACGGTAAATTATGAAATACTCTTAAAATAGAATAGAATCAACATGATATTGAATTGCACCATATTCGTGGTCCTGAAAATTAGACGCCGCCTACTTTTCCACTACTCCTTCTGGCACTGGTACTGTGAGAAACTAGAAATGAAAAATTATCATTTTATGATGCTGCAATATTTCCTACATAAAGGAAGAGGAGTTTAATTTGCTTGCCTCTTTTCTTGCACTCACTATATATGTAATGCCTCAAGCAATATGACCACTTACAACGACTACAAGAAGCATATTGGAAAAGTAGATCTACTAAGAATTGACTTAAACCATGTAAAATATTAACTAATATAACTCAGTTATATTCTATCAAAGTAGTTACCTTGGTTACTTTTATGTTTCATATGCCTTATATGTAACAATGGACAGAATATGGGGTAGTTCCTACGACTAGTAATACATGGATTAAAATACTTTCACCGTTCACCACACGTAGACTTCAATATCAACACATCATAATTCCCGACCAGAACCTCCATCGAAATGGAATGAGAGTTTCTTTCGATATGTTGCCACTCACTTTTTTAGACAAATTTAATAATGTAGGCATTAAAAGTAATGTTTTTTATGCCAAAGCATAATTAACCAGATAGATTTGCAAAAGGTTCCTTCCAGAAAACAACTATCAGATTTGGAATCTGCTGCAGTCATTAGGTTTTCATGGAAGCAGGTCCCAGAGTTTAGGAGGGAGTCCTAACTTTTTGCGGGTGCCTCTGACAGACTAGTTACACCTTTGTCTGGACCAAAAACATACCAACACATGATGGTTTCACCTCATCTCATTATGACAGAGAAAACAACTAGAGATGTTTCCGAGACGAAATGCTAATCTCATGGCTTAGAAGAAAGTTTTATAACCCCTTTTTTAAAATCCAATTATAAGTCTTTCATTCCATTTCCATGGTTTCTAAAGCAAAGCAACATCATCAGATCTGTCAATGATATGTTCTATGTATTGGATGGAGAAATGCCAAAAGTAAATGTGAAGTGCTGTTTTTTTGCAATTTTAAATGAAAGGTGCACACTCGAGTGACTTATTTTGCACTGCCACAATATTCAATTTCTTTGCATAAATGACCCTGACCATTGATGCACATTAAATTAACTCTTCTGCTAATTTCATTATCTACTACATATTTAATAACTCACGAAATACACATGAATTTTAGTTTAACTGACGCTACAAAAACTGCAATGAGAGCAAGCTTTTACCATGACATTCCCCACCAAATAACTGTGGTACAAAACTCGTATATATGTACCATAGGAAATCGTGTACCCATAATGGTGTGAACCTTTTTACGATTTTACAAATGAGTGCAATTCTCCCACGGGGTGCCTTCATTTTGTGCTTACTGACGTAGTTTCGATTGCGTGTATGTTTCGTTCTCGATTTTGCTTGACCCTAATTTCCTTTCCCATCCCCGATTTCTTGAGGCCAGCCTCGACCAGCCGTCTCCTCCCGCGGCCGCCGCCCCCCGAAAGGCGCTCGCTGGCCTCACCCCCACCGCCCCTCACAGCGCACTTGAGGACTCCCCCAGGACAACATCCAGCTCCGAACGCAAAAGATTCCGATCGGTTAGGTTCTTGACACGGGAGCCCACTTCCCCGTCAAGAGGTCGAAAGCGTCCCATTCCCATTGAAAAGGATATTGGATACAAAATATCCACGCCCGTCCCTTCGATTTCCAAATCTGGAGCTAATATTCCATTAAGGTGATGCTTGGCCGGAGGGAGACCACGAAGGAAGAAAATATGAAAGTATTTTCATTAGTATTTATGTTCGATTAAATCCCATGACATAAAGGAATAACTTTTGAAGCTTGACTAAATATTTCCAAGGGAACTAGGCATGGTTTCGCATTGCAACGGCGCGAGACAGAGCGACGATTGATGACTTCTGGGACTACTATTGGAGGTGCGTGCCACTCATCTAACTCTTAAAAGGCAATCTTCTCCTGGCCCAAATATCTCCGGAAAAAACACCCGATTTTAGGGCATAGGGCAGGCCCCAAAATAGTTTTGGATGCCACTTCCCTTTCCTCGACCACGCAGCAGAGCCGTGGTTAGAAATTCGAAGGCACATCCTTTCGCCGTGGAGACTGAAGGACCGCTCGTAGAAAAGGAGAATCGCTAAACCGATCTGTACCATTCTTTCGCTTATTTATTTGTAAACGCAACGAGAAGATTTAAGTAAATGGAATTTACCAAAAACTTCTGCAACTTACTCTCTCGCGCAAAAATGAATCTCGCGACCAAAAATTCATGAATACTTATTGAGAGAAAGTTAAAACATTTTTTAATAAAAGAAATATCTATCCGTGGAATTATTAAGTGCGTACTTTTTAAGAGCACCGCTGTGTGTGCCGGTGAAGCATTGAGGTATTGACGAGCTTAAGTTTCCAAGGGAGGGGAAAGAAAGCGGCTAAAGGCGGGGGACAACAGAATCCCACCCGGGACACACAGTTGCTCCAACGTACGTGTATATAAAACTGATGGCCGGATAATATCATTAAATTTGATTCGATTAATTACACAAAATTTTAATTAATTTTACTTGCCAATCATTTTCAAAAATGGTTCGACAGCACACAAAAATATTACCATAGTAATTCGAAATGAAGTACGAAATGAAGTTACTAACTTTGTTTATTTCTAATACGCACCTACACATTTAACTTTAAGTTTTCATTTATATTGAATTCATATTTAAGTGTGTTTATAAATTAATTTTTGTCAATACTACTACCAATAATTTGCAAATACTTAATTGAAATAAGCGACCTTAATTTTATGGATTTTTAAAGGTGGTATTTTACTAGATTTTGGGCCAATTTACAGTTTATCTTTACCTGGACATTTTCAAGCACTTTCTTCAATTCCGAAGAGAAAATATTTGATCAAGTAGTGGGGTGGACTCAACCAAATGCCCACGGAAAACATATTCACCCAGATACCATAACAAGAAACTCAGGCAATGCCAGCTAAAATTTCGTATAATCCTACAGCTGAGAATGTTTCTTCAGGTCAAGATCGAGGTGCAAGTCAAGGATTACCCATGATCATGCTCTGGAAGAACGGATTTGCACAAACGGTCACTGCATGAGATGGACCGCCATTCCAATGCATATCAAATGGACTCAAATAGAAGACAACCTAGGTGATTATAACATAATGAACAAGTAAATAACGCAATGTTTGCTTGACCGGAACAACCATTTGAATGTATTGACTGCATTATAAGTTAAATGAATTTTAAAAAAGTAAAAATGAATAACGGCATAATCGCTACCGGTAGTAATTAGTTAATTTTAGTCGATTACCGGTGATCGTTGGATATTACGTTGAACGATGGAATAAGTTTGGAGATCACTGACCCGAAAATCCGCCGACCACGATGCACCAGCGTCGAGTACCAGAGGAGAAACGGGGAATCAATGGGCCTTCGAGTAGCATTTAAATGCTCCTTTGCAACCTCAGGATGACAGGCAGGCAGACTCTATTGTTAACCATTCTTTCGATCAGCCTACAGACTTCGCAGAGTTGGTAGAAGCTCGTTGGCACCCGGGAGCTTGACACTAGGGCTGCCGATTTTAGCAATTTGGAAACAAGACATTTTTTGCACATTTGTTACGCTAAGCTTATTGAATCAACATGTCCCAAGTTCTAAATTATATGCATCTAGATTCCTAACAGAAGGGGTGGCGAAAGTTATCATTATTCCGTGCCAACATTAAAGTATAGTGACGCACAATGCATTGTTGGCGTGCTAACGTGAGGCTAAATTTTAACCTACCCGTTAGACATTATAAATAGATCATACGACTTGGCGGTGATGTGCCTTCATAGAAAATTGCCGTAAGATTTAAAGATATATTTTCAAAAGTATTAATCATTCATATTTAATGCACAATCTATTGAACGATTACTACACATCATTTGGGCAGATAAAGCAAATCACTAAATTAGGACCTTGGGCTGCAAAGAACTGAACTGGAAATCTAATATAGAACGCCGCAGATTTTTGAAAATATATAAATGTTGCTCCGAAACGACCAATTTATTTCATTTTTTCTTCTTACGGACTTCGGAAATGTTACCAATTCAAGTTATATATAACTATAAAATAACCCTCCCTAAAAGCACATCATCATGCATGATTCATGAATCGCTCACTCTACGCAGTAAACATAGTACGGACATCTCACATGCCTATCATACTCGGGAGGAGGCAGGAATATTTTGCACGTCGACATGACGTGCAAAGTAAAGACGCAAGTATTTGGGATCCTAGAGAGAAAATGTGGCTAAAAGATTTAAATCAAGTTCAAAGGGAATCCGTGTTCAGAGATTCGCCAAATATGGTTACGATAAGAAGACAAGTGTGACAGACCATTTAGAGGAATTAGGTTGAGGTGCGCTTGAGATGCGAAGAGAACACGTGAGACTTAGAATGTTAGAAAGATTCAGGAAAAAAGAGTTTCACAATGACACTAAAGGAATTATTATGGCCCCACACTATTTAGGTAGGTTAGACCGCAGAGATAAGACAAGGGAGATAAGCTCCAGTACAGATACATACAAATACTTGTTCTTTCCCCGGACAATAAAGAATCACTGGAAACTCAAGAATCATAGTAGTAAGAAATCAAAATCATTATAGAAATAGTAAAGATATTTGATTTACAAATCAGGAAAAGATTAAACGCTGCGTAGACATAAGGTATATTTGTAGGTGCATGCGCATGTTAATTGATAGCAGGTGTATTTGCACGCGTGTAAGTTAGTAAAAAGGTTTTGCAAGAATACATACGCCTCTGTGGGTGTAGATTGGAATGCATTTCTTGATTTTGCATGTGGTTTGATTCTCTTTTACGGGTGGTGGCCTTGCGGCGGCTGGTAGGGTATTAGGTAGATGTAGGTGACGGGTCCCGGAGAACTGCCCCGACCAACACGCGCGGAAGACCAAGGGGAGGCAATTAAAAGTACCAAACTTCAGGTTACTCACCTTTTGGAATGACCCCAGGGTCCATGAATGTGGCTAAGCTGAAGTTGGCCAGCACGAACAATGTGATGACTCCTTGATATGCAGGAATCCATGGATACGTGAATAAAAATGACCGACAACTGCAAATGAAAGAGAACAATCGGAATATCAGAGCACACATCAAGATTGTACATCGCGTGAGAACACGCTATAATGGAGCACGTAACCTAAAGGTCAAACATCTGAAAACTTCCACTTCGCAAAAGATGATATTTATTATAACTCATGCTCAGTAATGGCATCTAATTCAAGGAAATAAACAGGTAAACCCTTACATAGACAGACTTTCGGTGATTGCCGCATTTTCAATTTTCAACGTTTCGTATGGCAATGTAAATCTTGAGTTATTACTTTAAGGATTTCTTGTGACTTTGAATTTCACCTAATGTCTGGCTTATTTATTTCAATTAATACTTAATTAAGCCAATGAAGTTACCATAGTGGAAGCAATACTGTCATGATTAAAAATTTATAACCATGACATTATTGATTGAATTGAGCTCTTACGGCTAGTAGTATTGAAACAGTGAAAAAACTCCAACAGCCGTAAACAGTTTACCTTTCAAAACAAAGTACAAATGAGATTAGTTCGCAACGCCACAGGTCAAAGGATGGGGTAGAGGGTAAAAAAGGAAAGGGATGAGAAAGGTGAAAACAAATACGCGTATTTCAGCCACAAAGAATTGTGGCGTTGGCCAACTAATCTCATTTGTACTTTGTTTTGAAATGTAAACTTTACGGCTTTTGGAGTTTTTTTTTCATTTATTCAATGACATTATTGCTTCTAAGCAACATGGTGCTTAAGGTAAATACATTTTGACATAAATTAACACAATACGAATTCTGAATTAGCTATGAATTATTTTTTGTCAAACTGAGCATGGCTCCATTTTCACAAACTAAAATATTTCATGAGCTTAAATGTTACGACTGAAATAAAAAAATATACGTATACGTCCCAATAAAATACCACAAAGATGTTTATATGAATTCTCTTTCTTGGTCAAAACTGACACTAAAGGGAAAATATACTGTTTGACAGGTAATAGCACCAACAATTTACCTACACATAAATTACAATTACCAATTTTTTCTCGATTTCGCAAGTAAATATGCCAATTATACTTTCATTGTACCAGTCCATCTGAGGAGCCTACCAAAACAAGGCAATCATATTATTGCATCATTTTCCGTGATGGTGGGATAGTTGATAGCTAACTCCCATGCTGGCGAATTTACTTCATATTATTTCAATTACCAGAGCATTCCATTTATATTATTAAAACTTCCATTGACTGCCACTTAGGCAGGGTATCCACTCATAGAAGAGAAATAAATTCCTGGGGTTTTCCCCAGATTCAAAGAATGTCAAACAACGCGAGCAGAGATATTCAACACTTATTCTATATACCATAAATAGATTAAAGAGCACGACTGAGGGATCCGTTCGCCGCATGGCCGCTCATTGACTAATGGAGATTCGAAATTGTGAACGTGACAAGCATCATTTTCCCGTTTTCTAGAAGAATCCACGAGGTCTCGCATCGGAGAGGAAATTGTGGACAGCGTCTCTTACAATAAACGTTTAAAATAAGGGCAGATCTAATTTTTTTCTTTGTTCTTTACAATGGTAAACAAGGCAACTAAAAACCCGAGAGTACCGACTCCAGTTTCATTCGCATCCTTCTTTCGTACGCTGAGATAATTTCCAACTTTTTCGCTGCACCCGGAGGCTTTCTTCTTCATCATAAGTCGGCACTTCCTTTAATTCCTGCCTCGATCGTAAATCAGTTCGATAGGGAGCCTCGTTTCCCAAAGAAAACACCTCGTGGAGGGATGTGGCTATGATGGGGAACGGCCGTCAGCATGACGGTGCTGTCTGGAGAGGCGACCGAAGTGGAAGGAGAGGTGGCAATCCAAATGAAATGCGCTTAGGAGGAGCGGGTGGTAGAAAAAACCGCAAGTCGAGTAAGCAAATAGAAAAAATAGTAAGTAAGGTGCCAATGCGAAGCTTTAAATGCCCACATTCAAATGTACTTCCCTCCTTCAGTTTGAGTATCACTTAAGGTGAAGAGATAAAATAAAGATAACGTACATGTCCCTCGGGGCACATGACACCCGTGTAGAAGATCAAGAGCTATGCAACCAAGACAATAAATAAGGAAAAACCGTACTCGTTATTGCGATAAAATAAACACTTATCATTAATGAAGAACCTCTACGGATGTGGAGGACATTTAAATCAAACACAATACAGAGACTAGAAAATGTAACAAAATCTCGCTTTTTTTCATGTAGTTATTTACAAATTTGTCACTATGGAAACGTTTGCGCTATTTTCCTGAAATACTTGGAAGATACACGTAAAAATATTAATTCGGCATTAAACCCCTTTTTTTTTAATATACACCGTATATTTTGAATGAATAAGGAGCAAAGGATCAATATTATTCCGAGCATTAATTTCAGTGCCTTCATCACCAACCGAAAATGTATGATATCGCCAGAGACACTCGAAAGTAATATTATTGTGGTTTACTGGTCATTTGGATTTTGCTTCCTTTTTCTTCTCCCTAAGGCTGCGACTGACTGCGCGGTAGCCCAGTAGGTAGAGCAGAAGGCTACTTGTGCCCGGGGCCCAGGTGATGCCTTTGGACACACCTCCGTGCGATTTTTTGGATACCAGAACTTTCTGGGGAATCATAAACTGCACAAGGAAAGGAACCGACGCCCTGAGTTGGCTAAATTGACCCACCGAGGGGGTTAGTTACGAGTAAAAACGAGCTGGGGATTAAATCCGATTTGAAGCCACGACAGAGGCAATTCCTCATACGACTTCATGCTTTAGCTGTATATAAGAAATGGGAAATCTGAAACAGAACAGCGGGAAAGATTCTAGCAGACCGAAACGCATCATACTTTTTCCAAATTTCCACCGAGGTAAGTAAGAGCATTACGAGGGATTCAAGTTTAAAGAGCTAACCTTCCATGCGACCAAGTTCTAAATTTCAGCGATTCTTACGCTGTCTTCATCATGAGTAACCTACGACTCAATCCTCCACCATCCTCTTATCTCCAGGCAGCATTAACGCTAAGGAAATGAGGAACGTAACACATGGCCTCATGGTCGTAAGGCTTTAAAGACAACACTCATTTACATAGATTAAGTGCAGGTGCCCCAGAAAGACAATCATCTTTCGAGAGAGAGAGAGACACTAAAGTAATGTAGAAGATACCTTCTACAAGAGGAAATAGGTATTCTTAACTCCATTTAATATCCAGCTACCATACCATTAAGATATGTTGAATTGAAGTGTTTGAACTTGGAATTCCATGAATTGCGCGCAGACAAGAACATCTAACTACAACATTGAAATATACGGCTAATGAAAAATACCAACTGCCATGTACTCATCCTTTCCTGTGCCCTCCCCTTTATTTTCACATACCTATCACCCTGTTCCATAATATGACCCTCCTCCTCCCCTCCCCTCCTCTTACCCCCTGGCCATTCCAGCGCCTCCTTCAAGGGGCAGTCCCTCCGCAGCACGCACGTGCCCAAACCAATTTCTTTCCCTTTTTTCCATTGTTTTCAGCCATATCCTCTCTTCTCCTTCTCTCCTCCTCTACACCCCCTCGCGTTCCCCACCCGGTCTGCCCATTTCATGCTCGGCATTCTTCTCCAAACCCACATCTCAAACGCCTCCAGCCATTCCCGGTCCCTTTTTCACGCAGTCCATATTTCACATCCATATAATGTAACACTCCATACATACACTTAACTAGTCTCTTTCACAGACCAATATCCACTCTGCTACATAACACTTCTTTTCCTGCTGAATGATTCCCTAGCCATCGCTATCTGCATTTTAATTTCCATTTCACTCCAGCTTTTTGTTACCAGCTATTGCTTGAAATATTCTGGACCGCATCTTCTAATGGGTTCACGCATTACGATTATAATTACACCCCAATTATTTTCAGCAATAGACAGGTTCGTCAGAGAGATAGGAGACAGTTTTCATTCTCAACCGACCATCGGATACCAGAGGATTTATAAGTAATCGAACGTAAAATACTTGGGAGCCATTTTCATCGATGTCTCAATCTAGGAAGGTACAGGGAGCGTAGCCAGTGTCTCTTTAGAAGAAAATACACGCAGTTTTTCACACAATGAGGAAACAAAGAAGGCTGAAGAATAATTAACACTTCCCATTATCAGATTTTTGGTACAATACATTTCCGAGTACTCGCAGAATCGATCCCAGAAGCATGCATGGGTAAAATGATTCAAACATTAAAATGACGACAAAAGAATGTTTTATATCTATGCAGATATACTGAATGCAGACATGCCAACTTTCAAAAATGAAAAATCGGGAGATTTTTAGAAGTGTATCACGAAGTAATCACTTTATTTTTGTAGGTAGCTAGGCTATGTTTATGTTGTTGGCTACATAGCCTACTCATAACGTTGCAATACTTCTTTGTTAAAATTGTTAATTGTTTAGCACACTAGATGGAGATAAGTCCTTACGGGAGATCGGGAGTAAGAAGGAAAAATCGAGAGTCTCCCGCTTAAATCGGGAGAGTTGGCATGTCTGCTGAATGAAGAATTGAGCGAAATCTAAAGTTAATGCTACACACAATTCTAATATAAGGAAGTGCATCCGTGCAATATCGTTGTAAAAACGTAGTAGGGAATCTTCAGTATCACGAGCACTATACCAAATGCATAGTTTAAAATCATTCGGCCTCGGAAACCGAGGAATGAGCCATGGTCCATTGTCGCAGAAGCCCCCAACGGCCGGAGGGAGAGACAACGTAACCTACCTCTCCCGCATGCCGGCTGAAGAATCGAAGGAGACCAATGGGACGATCACAAAATATCCCCGATGCATACACGTGTGGCGCAGAGGCAAGGCCTTTTTGAGGCAGCCCTCCACCATAAGATGCTGATCTTGGAGCATCTGCTTGCACTCGACGCTGCTCATTCCCTATGGACGCTGCTCGTATCGGTAATAACTCGTCCGCCTCCTTTCTCCCCCATTTCCCAAACCCTTCTTTCCGCCATGGCCATGGAGTTTCAAATTGTATTTCACTTTCTCTTTATTTTCTATTTCAGATAATAAATAGCCCGAAGTTTAACAAATAGTAACGTGTTTTTTTTACTTAAATGCACATTTGATATAATTATTAAAATAAAATATAAATGCAATTAAAAGCGACATTATATCATTCGAATAACATTTTAATTAAAAAAAAACCTACTTCAACATTTAAGCATTCTTAATTGTATTATTAAATTTCGCACTATTTAACGGAGTCAAAACGTTTGAAGAACGCAGATTTTAAAAATGTAGTCTCTTCATCCTCTAAAATACAAGGCATATGATAAATTCTTTCGCTTGCTTCATTAAATTAACATGCGTCAAATAAGTTTCTCAGATTTTGAACAAAGCAGTAAAAATTCATCGAGTTAACAATAGCGATGACCTAGGTCCAACCAACCTCCAATCCTACTAAATCCTGCCTAACAAGAAAGTTGAGTTTTCGAGACATGAAGGTTGCATCCTTTCTGATCCATGGAACCCGTCGATATTACCTTTCACTAGGATCTTAAACTATGACTTTGCTCCGAGAAACGATTCGTAACTAAACCTTCGCCAGGTGAGTAAGTGTTGCTCGTTTTGGGATCGAGACTTCACTTCTTGCGAAGTCATCGGTGCCACTTTTACCATACAAGAGTTAAGACTAATATTTCGATTAAAAAGAGGAAGGGAAAAACCAGTTACACACCGGACATACAGTTTCCTATTAACGAATAACAAAACTTAGGCCCCAGTAGCAATAAACCCGAAACCGTGCTATTTCAAAAAGGGTCTACGTTATTTAAAATGTTCGCCAAATACGAAACCGGAAACTAGAATGTTTACGTCCTACCACCCGCGGAAAATACCTGTATCAGAGCGAGAGAATTGTGTCGACGTCAATCACAACGATTCCTTTATATGCAATTATTTTGAATATTTATCAAACTTCGGGCATGTTTTTTTACATTGCAAACGCTTTCACAAATGATGAGTAAAAACTTCCATGACACCACTAAAAAACAGACTACCTCCTTCAAATTAAATCGCGAATGGAAATTCCAAAGAGAAGAAACGACTGCGGGCAGTCCTTACGCTTCCCAATCGATTCCTCGTGGCTCATCGAAGTGAGCAAACCGAACCTACTGCTTTAGTTCAGAGCGTGAGTTGCACGCGACTGCTGCTCAAGGAGGGTACGCCGCTCTGTGAGGCAACAAGGGAACCGCTCGCCCTGACTAACGATGCAACAAACCCTATCAATCATTTGAGGTGAGTTTACTGAACACATTACGGGAATTATTGAATTCCCAGTGATTTAAGGCTTTAAATCTACATCCCTTCAAGGATCTGTAAATAAATAAGCAGGGATAAAGTAACAGATACCCTTTTAAGTCTCCATGACTTCTGCGCATGCCATGAAACACATTAAAAAGAAAAAAAAACACGAGGAAGATAATCAAGAACAACTCGGTTTACATTTATTACCAAGTGAGAAGTTACTGGGTCGTTGTTACGCGAAGGGTGCTTCTGTACCCATCCATATTGTTAGAAATCACATGAATGAAAATAATGAATTTTAAAGTTCTTAACTAAACTTCTTTGATGAAATTTAAGGAACTCCAGTCTAATGAACTAATTTATCTACCTACGCATGTACTTAAATAATGAAAAATACAGAAAAATGTCTATTATTGTAATTGGCAGTAATATGCTCCCCCTGCCACCTATCGTGATAATTAATGCATATACAGGGTTATCGAACCAAACGATAACACATGAAGCACACCGGTAGCCACGCACAGCGAAACGCTAATAGTCTCGATGATTTTCTCCTTCGCGTTATTACAAAAATCCAGAAGTTTGTGCTTAAAGGCTAAATGATTCCAAATAAAGCATCAAACCGTTAGTAATTAAAAATGGCGGACTTCATTTAAAGAACTTCGCGCGAATCTCGCAAAATTCATGCATTATAGTTTTCAGGGGTGACTAATTTCCAGAGTTATATGCATTAAATATTCTCAATATATTGTCTAATTTATAATAATTTCTCTCTAATTCTCTCTAATAATAAATTAACAATAAATTATTAGAGATCATACAAACGTCACGTAGATAACAGTCGACCAAAGGATAATCACGATGTTCGCCAGGCGGAAGTCTATTTTTAAAGTACGAACATTTTTGTCATTTGGCCCCAATCTCTGACGTTTTACTTTATTCATTATCTACCAAACAACATTAATAGCGGACATAAAACATTTCTTTACAAAATTTTAACAAAACTTCTCCCCGCAACAGGCGACGCTAGGGATCGCTAAACCTTTAGCCCAAGGGTGTTGTCGGCGCACACATTTCCAGAGGACCAGGTGTAATGCGGTCATTACTTGAGTGGCCACCCCTAATGGCGTTCGTTCTTCGGCTGACCGACCACTTCGGACGCCTCGGCCGAGCGGAGGTGCGATAGTGAATGTGCTCTTATCGCGGCTCCTCTCCCCCTCAGCAACCATGAGACAGCCACAACCTCCCGGGACCTTTTAACGGGGCACTTTTTAAAATCAAACGTTTTCCTTAGCCATAATCCCAAAGAATGAAACCTTCCCGAGCGAGTTGAACAGTTTTGCTTATAACTCCGATGACGCACCAAATGAACTGCATCATCATTGCGGACGCTTCCTCAAATAAGACAAGAAGAGGTTAATGTTTATGAATGTGACGACTCCAAGAAAAATTAGGTTCAAAAATAAAATAACAAAATTACCTTTAAAAACTGTTTGCACGCATAACTGATATCAAAAACGTAATCTCTCCAAGAATTATGGCGGGCTTTATTTGAAATCAGCGGGATTTTTTTCTTTTCCTTCGTCCACAACCCCTGAAGCTATATGGTATATAGATAAGATGGAAGGGTAACGGAGTATAACTTTCATCCAAAATGCAATGCAAATTTTCCATGGTAGTTCCATGCGCTCATGCACCTGGAATATCAGTGTCGCATTCAGCCGACAGGTTTCTGTTGCCTAGGATGAGTTGAAGCTCCTGAGTACACCCCATTTGTTCAGATATAAGCAGGCCTTTCAGATTCGGAACATGGGTGTTCTTAAAAAATGTAGAGAAGAACATGGTGTTTTTAAAAAGCCAACTTGAGAACACTGGACTGGAAGAAGAACAACAGCATATGTTTCTCTTCCAATTCACAAGACGCTTCGAAAAGAGAAAATTGTAAACATTTAAGTGGACGAGAACATACGGAAGTCGTGTTTATTTTCGCATTCTGATAAGATAATAGGATTCACAAGGCGTCTGACTAAGCCCGTTTTTTTTAACTTCTCCCGAGCGTGTTGAGGATTTATGTCATCATAATTCCAGTTTCTTCTTTAGAAGTAATTTCCAGCATTTAAAGGTAGAGACAAAGCCTACCGTGCCTGAACCCAAAAACCGTCGACGCAGGCGGTCGATTCAACACCAATTCTTCGAATTGAGCTTCTCAATAATTCCACGCCGTATCATCTGTAGTTTCGAGATCGATGATCCACCGTTCCCATCAACCTAGAGCGCTTTCGGAAGTATGCTAATGCTATAACAGAAAAGTGAAAATACTACCGTCGCATACTGACGATAAAATTCAACGTCGAGGAGGGAAATGAGGAATGTTTGGGTCAACTACGACTAAAAGCGTATTACGAAGGAACGCCAACAGTCTAGATCAACAATTCCACATTAAGTATACACCATTTTATTTCATCATCAAATATAAATATATTTTTTGAGTAGGTGCAGTTTCACCGGAGACCATATTACGTTGAAGCACGTGTTTCCAATCCTAAACATGTCAGAATCTAAGCATATTAGCTCCCAGCCCAGCTTTCTCTGCGAATGCAATAATCAACCCCACGTCTCCCATCCTCCACGGCCATTCCGGGACCCTCCCCATACTCCGCCGCAACGGCGAGACCCAATCGAGCCCCCTCGCCTATCCGCCGCCTGTTCACCTACCTCCTCCTCCACCTCATCATCGATGTTCACCGTGCAGGTTATTCGAGTGCCTCTTTCCTCTCTCCGCTCTCTCACCCACTCTATCCTTCGCGCCCCTCTTCAACTCTGCAAACCCCACATCACATCAGCATGCATTTCTCTCTTACGCCCTCTCCGCGACTTTCCCTTAATCAATTATCCAATTCACGCTACAAGTACGCTACATTAAATATTAAAATTGAAAGGCATAACTTAGAACAGGTTTTTGGTAATATACCTGGCTCATAAATGCTATTAATAGCAATTAATGGCAATACAGTAGGGATATGAAAAGATGTGTCGGGTAAAGATGCTTTTGCAATAAAATTAAATAAACAAGAACAGTGAAAACGTTGGCGAGGAGTGTGGTTTTGTGCAATTTGGAAACTTGGCTGCTGAGGCGACATGATGAGCATCAGTGAGATGGTCATTGAGACGCGGGCGTGCAGAAGAATGGATAGCACAAAATGGAAAGAAGGGAAAACAAAGGAAGAAATAGTAGGCTTCAAGGGAGGCGAGGGTTATTGGGAGAAATTCAAGAAATTAAGGAAAGTGGATGCAGAGCAAATAGAGGGACAATGGCATACTGGAGACCTGTGATGGAGGGAGAAGGAAGAGAAAAGAAAATATTCGGCACGTTGAACGGTATGAAATGATATAAAAAGGCTGTTGGGAACCACTCCAAAATCGACAATTAGTTTCAAGGTTAAACCTCCTTGAGTAAATTTGAGACTCGGGTTTCTGAATACGTACAAAACATGCTGAAAAATCATTACAATGGATGACATAAACATTCTTTCATAAAATACTGGAAATGTTTTGTTCAGAAAATACAAGGTTTTCTTTTTTTGCGTGATCTCTCAGCTAAAAGCGACGGTCATTTCCCCATGAATTTGACACATTTTTCGTTGCTTCAAATGGGATGACTTTTGCAACTACACTTTCTACGTGACCTCAAGCTTCGTGTCCTGCACAGGCCTAGTGTTAGTGAACACAGCACGCTGCCACCCACCATGCTGGTGACTTGAACGGTATCACGTAGACGTACGATGCTGGGATAAAAATAGTTCATCTTAACGTAAGGTAAAATGGCTTTTGGTGGTACGACACGTGAGGGTCAGAAGTGTAGCAGTGCGACCCAGAGATTGTGGGCCAATCTACATGTATGTATGTAGAGAGGACGGGTCTATGCAAAACCTTCCTCCGACCGCTTGACTACTCTTAATAGCAATATCCTCCAATACCATTCCTACCATGCCTTCTCACTGTGCTTTACCCATCCACTTGCTTTGCCACTGCTGAATTACATTCAGCATCATCATCACCTCCCCTACTCTTCTTTGCACCTCGTCCATTGCCATAACCAACTTTCTGATGAGCCCACCATTTTTAATCATTTTCCTTCACATTCTGAGTAATGTTTCACACCCATTGAGAAAAAAGCATCGAGAAAATTCACCCATTACCGCTTCCTTTCGATTAAATAATCTTCGAATATCAAAAAGGCCTCGTGCGTACCTCTTTCCCCAGCGCCCTCTTAACTATACTCCCGTTGGTTGACATGAGTTAGCGGTAACGTCACCAACAGTTCCTGTGTTTCAATGTAACAATTTCAGAGTCTTAAAATCATTCGCCTTGACCGGGATTGATTTTTGCACTCTTGAAATTGTTGTATTGAAATTCATACTAGCGGATGACTCCGGAAAAAGTTACCGTTGTGGCGTCTCCCGCAGTTTGTTAGGATTACTGTGTTACTCGTACATGTTAATAATGTACAGGTACATGTTAATAATGCCTTTCTGTTGATTCTGAAGCTGAGTAATGTGGCTCTGTATGCGTGTGCTCAGGTGTATCCGTTTTTTCATCTTTCAACTGAAGCCACAAAACTAAATTAATAAAAAAAATAAGACCATGCACGTACAGGGATATTTGAATCCCTTTAATCTCCCGGATGAAATGGCTGCATTCTCACACACACAACGATGCCCTCCCGCTCATTCGCCATCTCCTCCCCTTCCGCCTCTCAAACCCTCACCCCACTCACCCCGTCGCACACCGGTTCACCGGCAATTTAAAGAAAGATAGCAAGTTCTTTCATTTTATACATATCTTTTTTATACATGCCTTTTTAAAAATATTTTCTACATAAAAGCTTATGCATTTGCAAATTAATACAAAATGAATCGTTGTACTATGAATGAAACCGTAACAAGGCTAGTAACGCTAGAGTGATATAAATGTATATTATTCATGCGCATTTAAGTGCACAATACCCCTTGCGCGACGCACTAGGGCGTGTGGCATTGTATGTAGGAACACCGACCGTGGAAATACTAAATAGGAGGAGAAGTCAATGCAGAAGAGGAAGGTAATCATGCATCATTCATTGTTGTAAATGGTGCAAAAGAAAAACTATTCCTTGAATTCATTTGCTCGACAATTATTCTGCTGAAAAGTTCGATTGCAAGGCTCACATAAATAACATGCGTCACATGCCTTCCGTTCCCATAATTCATCATGCAAGGGATCGGAGGAGGGCGGCAATTTGGGTTCTGACGGACAAGGCGGCCAGGAGGAGGGGGGTGCTGATTGGCCCGGCGTTCGATATATTTTACCGCGGCGACGGAGGGCATTATTGTATTTAAGAAGAGAAAGCTGGGTCATAGGACACGTATCCACTGTGGGAGTGGTGGAGAGATTATTTACGTATAGCTGAAGTTGAATAGTTTATATGTACGTGTATAGTCACTTGGACTAAGAGATGTTGCGTATGCATTCTAAGGAAAACTAAAAAGGTACAATTAAAATCTTTGCATTATAATTTGTGCCTGTATTTTATGCCCCCTCCCCCCATGTTTCTAAAAAGGTTTTGCCAAGAGATATTCGTTGAACTGTATTCTGCTCCTACGAGTATTTTCGTAAAGGCCAGGGTTCGAATCCGAGAAGTCCGATTTTTCATTGCTCTTAATGCAAGGCTTCCCTCTTCAATCTTCCCCTTTACAGTGCAGTTGTTTATTCACCTCATCGTGTAAATAATTTAACCTTACCCACCTTGTCAAGAAGAATAATTGTCATATTGAGTAGTTTCAGGCGTGATGTGTTGGAATTCGAACATAATAAAGAACGGATGACATTTTTTCACTGGCCAATTCCCAGTGGAAAACTGCAAATGTGTTACATATATTTATTAATCATTCATAATGCTTGTCTCTGATTCGACTAATATCGATTAAGCATTCCTGACTGCAATGTTTGACATCTAATCCCACACTGATTGGGGATAACGCCAGTTTTACTCCGAGCAAAATACAAAAAAAATATCAGTGATATAATAGTGAATACATTTTATTCAACTCGATTATGGTATTTATTATTTGCTGTATTATTCAACTTTATTGTACTTTTTCAAAATGTCATGTAATAAAATTCTCCCATTAACAGTGAACTAAAATGGGAAGGCCATTTAAATGTAAACCTTAAAAGTCCAATAACTGTTAACGGAGAGGACAAACAAAGAATTTGAATAAAGACTCACTTGAATTACATTTAAAAATTAAATTTTAGGAACTGTTACAAAATATTTTCTGAAATTAACGGAGTTCGGCTTTAAAAATGGGTGTGAGACAGTGTTTTTACAGGAGATGCATCTTTCATGAGCTTCAATGTTCCGTTACATTTTTTCATTGATCTTTGTGCAAAAAATGTCTAAGTTTTGCCTAGCAAATATTAATTAAGCACTGAACTGTGATCCTTTGCACTTTCATTAATTTTAGTTTCCTAAACGACATTGGCTAGTCCAATTTCCGGAAAGTAGTTACCTCTTCTGATGGAAATGTTTAAAAAAAAATTCTTTTTTAATATAAACCACCAATTTTCATTGTAACATAGTACATGTACACGAAATATCCTCTTTCAGCCAAGTAGTTAATCAACACAACCACCAGGTGGCCAGTCCCAGGCACAGGCCCACGTCACTTAATACCCGAATCAGAGAACTACTGGATTCCTTTCCCGAGCGACCTAAAACCTTCCGCCATTTTGAAAGCCCGTACGATAAGAGTTGTGTTTAGCCTGATGTTCAATCGAAATCCTCTAAAGGAAATAGCACTTCAACGGTTAATACATTACCTACATAATAGATATAATGCCTATTTAACGCGTTAATTTTTTAGATATTTTCGGAAAACCCTGGTAATGTTAATGGATCCACTGCGTTATCAACTTTATTTCCATGCGTTAATACAGGGTGTGGCAACATAATTTCCTTTTTTGAAAGCGTTTTACGTTTAAAAAAGGAAGTTATGTTGCCGCACCCTGTAAAAGTACTGAAAGAATCCCTCCGTATATTATAATGGATAATTATTAACAATTACGTTGACACTTTTATCAGCATTACAAACCAGAAGCATGATTTTTCAGCATTCTAAACTAAGAGAGATGGTAGTTACACAAAATTCAGTTGCAAAGGAATCAATTAGGGCTCCTTTGGAACGTAAGTGTGTGTATCTGTGTAGGTGTGCAGTAGATGACATGAAAGCATTGCGCAAGTTTTTTTTAGGGTATTAATAATGCACTCAAAACGTTCTAGATGTCTTTCATAATCCTTAGTTCGTAGAAAATAATCAAGAGAACGTATTCGTGCAGAGAACTCGGCAATTTAAGTATATTTCGAAACTGAATGAAAATTGCTATTTTTTTTGTCATAATTTCAGCCACGTCGGTGATTTTCCCCGAATGGCCCGGAAATTATGAAAATTACTGGTGGCAATTTTCGGCTGTCACCACCCATTTCCAGGCAAGTCTATCCATCCTCCGCGAAAGATAAGTAAGTGCAAGAGCGCATCGCCGGCCCCCGTGTCGCCCTCCGCCGCCGGCCTCATCATCGCCCCTCGACGGCCATTCAACCCGCCCAACGCCCACTGCCTCCGCTTACGTACGCACATCACCCCGAGTTTCCTCGGTCGGGCGCCCCGACCCACGCTCCTGTCGTTCGCTCGGGGGATCGAATCGGAGGGGAACTGCTTTCTTCGTCCGCATCAACGCGCACGATAAAGGACGAAAGCGGCGTGTTTGGACAACACACACACATCAAGGGGGAGGAAGAAAAGAGGAGACCCTGATAGAGGAGAAACGTAGCGGGCGACATTGTGACATAAAACTAACTTATCGATGCGATGGCTCCGTTCCGTCACTAGAAAAATGTGACGACCCACTAGCGCGCTCTACCATATTACGAATACTACGTTTGTGACCGCTACTGTAAATCCATAACATATTTACTTCCCCGAGAGCCGGAAATCTTTAAATTCTCTGGTTACACCTATTATTACAGCGTCATTTCTATCTACCATAACACACTGACTGTCAATGCTAAACAATCAGGCTAATATCAAATGATTACGAGGGAGTTCAATTTAAAATTGATCATAAAAATTGCAATCGCATAATTCATTTTGGAAAAAATTTAACTTTTGATGCAATATTATTGTAATGGATACACGGTAAAAATTAAATTGATGACTCCAATATTTCATCGGCGACGGCCTTAGCAAATTGAAACATGCTCAGATCGCCTACGCCCGCTTCGGATGATGAAAACAGCTTACCGCGTAGGTGTTTCCTCGCGCCGAGGAACAGAAATAAGTCACAAGGGACTCGCCCTAAACCATAAGGAGGCCGGGGGACACAATATAAGGAATAGATTTCAAATTGATCGTCGCGACATATACAGCACCAGAAATTGCGATGAGTGGCCATGCATTATCGCGGTGTAGCCCCCTGCCCGTTGCTTTGAAATGTGGCCTTTGGATGATTGATATTGCATCGGAGCATTTGCAGAACATGCCTATTGTAGGCTCCATTTACAGCTGTGTATGCTGGCATGACATAACGGTGCATTGTTCACCGACTATCCAAAAATGAAGAGCTATTTGCTCTCAGGATAAAAATGATGTAGCCAGGTTTCCTTTGCAGTGAAAACCTTTCAAAGAAACTTCTCATATCCCTGTAATCACAACTTCAGCCGTGAAACGAGCAATTTTGGAACAAAACGTCTGGTGTGTAGTTTTTATTTTGCCGATGATTGGGTGGTAGCACCCAAAGGAATTTCCAATATTTCTGATCCTGTTTAACATTATTCGACTGCCTTTTCTCACCACATACGAAGACCATTAGTTGCATGTCCATGTGATAATAGAATTTCTCCTTTTTAGTTTTCAATTGACCTTTCTTGTTATGTAGGTGGTCTAATGGTTGTGATTAATTTTTATTCCTTTTTTCGCATAACAAATAGCTTCATTTATTAGGTAAATTAACCCTAATTTTGAATTAAGCTTTCCCTCAGGATACATACAAATTTGCATTCTACTTTACACTTTTTAATGAATAATTTTCCTTTTCTCTCCCATATCCTCCCTTGTCACTCACCCTTCCCACCTGGTGCTTGCACCCCCTGCCATACATCTTTTTGGTGGATCACGGGGTATTTATGTAGATGTCCCACGAGAGCAGAGACTGGAGCTCTAAATTCATCTTCCTTTGAAATTGGCTCCTCTCTCTAAACATTTTAAACAATCTTCCACATGCGTCGTAGGGAAGAGCAGACTCTTCATATACAAGTACCCGTACTTGTACATCACATAGCATTGCATAGTCCTCGGCTGACGATATGTTCAGGTGTAAGCAAAACTTGGCGAACTGAATTGACCATCGCAGTCAAATCAATTAAACTTTCACCACATACATATAAAACGTTTCGCGAATATTATGTAACACAAGTAAAAATTTCAAAATACGCTATGTGAATTAAATATTTATGTTCACCCTTTATTGAAGAGCCCTAGTAGTGAATAACTTCCAACGCTAAAAACTTGCCTTGTGTACATCACTTATGTAGCACTGCACGAAACGATCACGTTCCCTCCAACAAAATAAAAGTCAAACGGATGACACCAACCAAAAGCCTACGATGACAATAGGAATATTCAAGGCACAAGACTCCAATGCGATAAGTGTAACCTTTTTGCAAAGTAACTTTTAACCAAAACTATATAATTTATCAAAACATTTTATTCCTATCCAGCTCCTCTCCGATGCACTCGACATAATGAATGGTAAATTAAAAACGACCACGTTAAAAATCCAAGTTACTGGCAGCATACTTTAAATTAGGCTTAGCAAGTGACGCTTGAACTGTCTTATTTCCCGATTGCCACTCTAATGCAAATATATGCTATTTTTTGTTAAGTTTTCCACAAGAGAAGCCTTGAGCTCTTAGGTTTCACAGAAACATTTAACAAAGTATGCACTACCAGTTTCCATATAATATTAATTTTCGGGCAAGATCTACCCTTTCTTCAAAAATTTATCACGACACATTTGAAAAAAATAATTTCCAATTTACAGCTGTCGCAGCAACCTAGAATTGCACTCAGGTCGTTAGCTAACGCAAACGACATAATTATCAACGGCCACTTGTCATTCGAGGGCGACAACACGACCATGTCTTCGTGCCATCAAGACGTGAATCAAATTACACATGTACCGCGTCATCCAACGTCGCCGCTCCGTATTTCGTGTTCGCTGCCAGGCAAAGTGAAGTCGGCCATCAACTCCCACCCTTCTCATTCCGTGCTTTCGCACTCGGAATCCCAAGCGTCAACCTCCAGCTATAGTTGAAGGACGGTAAGGTACTCCCCACCAGACACCTACTGAGTGGTAACTGAAACACCAGCGAGAAAAACTAGCCCGCGTCAAAGCAAATTCGAGTCTACTTGGGGGAAAGTCTTACACCCCGCACTTAGCGCCGCACGCTGATCAATTGCCGATACTGACACGTGATATTAAATGTACATCGAGGTAATCCCGTTGCAATATCTCTGGATAATTATCAAGTACGTTGCGCAATATCGTATAGCTTGGGATTTCGACCTTGTCACGTATATCGCGCAATATCAAGAAACAGGGTGCATCGAGTAACGACAATCCAAATTGCCAATATCGTCCGCATAATGTACTGATTATATCTTAAATATCCCGTATAAAATAAGGTCCACAGGGCATGTTGCCATATTAAATTTCGACAAGATCGAGCACATCGGCGATAACTGTGGGCCCTCGATATTGGTTCCTCGACATCATCCACATAAATTAAGTAATACGATATATCTGGTCAAAATGAAACAATATCGAGATCGGGTATAATTATAACCAGACACGAACAGCCACACCGTCACCAATCGGAGCTTTCCCCTCATTTCCTCGCAGAGCGTCCCCAGCATTGCCGATCGAATGGGGGGGGGGGTGCGGCCCCACTACTCAAGCGGCCCGCACCCAAATCCGACGGAAGACCAATATGCCGTGGGTGGAAAGAGGGAGTGGGAGGCAGGAAGGAAGACGTCCGGAATTAACTGGGTCGAGATCAGGGGAAGGGGGAGGAGTGGGCGGAGGAGAGACGGCGTTTATTTTGAAACGCACACCAAGGGATTCCCGAAGAATATGGGCGGGCGGGGGAAGTGGAGATACGTATTATGGCCGAGAAGCATGGGACGCCAGTAAGGTGGAGGAAGGGGGAGTGATGCGGGCCTTCGGGTACCCGCGGGCAGGTTGCTTTCGGGTGCGGTGGCATGGGCGACACGGAAGAAAGCCCAAAGACGCTATTTGGATAAAAAAAATTTAAAAATCGCAGTGCAGAACAACTACAGTAATAAATAAATACATACACATATATAGATACATACACACATATGTATGCATATATGTATGAAGTATGTATATATGTATGTATGCATGCTCGTATATACACATACACACTTATTAAAAGCATAGTCCAGTACGATGCACCTTATGCTTGACGTAAAGGTGGAGAGATTTAGATCTTATAAGCCCCAAGGCGTGTGAAATTCACATCTTCGAGAACATTGGAGGGGAAGAGGAAAGTTCCTTTCTCTGAGTCACCATATGACGACCTTCTGTCACCATGAAAAGAAGATACTTCAGCTTGTAGTGCGCCGAGCCAAGAGAAAACGACCGAATTTGGACCTGGTTTCCACCGATCGGTAGATCTACCCTCTAACTTGCCTACAAAACACCATTATTCATATATACATTATATAAAACCATTGATCTATCATAAGTCTATGGCTGACGAAATGAGTGTACGGAGAGGTGGCACGGGGAGAGATATTACAAACAAAGATAAGGATGAGGCTAAATTTTGGGGCGCCATGCGAAAGAGGATAACGAATGAATTTGGAGGAAGTCGAAAAGGGGGGAGGCATAACTGGAGGGGGTGGAGACAGGGGGAGACTACAAGGGCGGCAATGGAGCGAAGGAACGCCGAAGGGGTGTCGTGAATGGCCACGGTGGCGTGAGATAGGGGAGCGAAAAGGCGGCCAAGGATACGCCCAAATACTGGTAGAACAGTAACCAACCAGCTCTCGGTGCGAAAATTTACTCCCATTAAATATCTTTTTTTCCCGTTCCGGTAAGCGGCTCACCTTACGATATTTTTTGCTGAGCCCAGTAAAATGGGTGATGCACTAGAGCATGTTTGATGCGTCACACCCGCGGTTTCTGCAATCCTTGATTTAAAAAATTGCCCGAGATTTATTTTTCTGTGTAACAATTTCAATGATTACATATCAACAGTGAAACTACAAGCCCGAAACCATTAGACTGGTAGTAAAATAATACATAAACGCAGTCAGACATAAATCGAAGCGCAATCTTATACAAAGTACGAAAAGTATCATGCATCATAACTGCATATGTGTCACTAATGGAACCACAAGCGGTTATGAATCCTCAATCCAAAATCTCAGATTAGCTCAACATTTCACAGCATTTCCCTGTACGGCTCGTGTTAGCGTTTCATGGTCCCACTGAGAAGAATCAGTTGCTGAAGGGTCATGTTCTCGACCGGAAAGCAAAGAAGCACACCTCCCAATGCTTTATAACCTACAGCACACTTGCCAGAGTGAGGCGCCACACACTTTACGTTCCCCGTCCCGTCGCCAGCAGCCTCATGTCGCAAATCGGTAATGAAAACGCGGCGAACTTGACCTCTCCCACATGTCACTGCCCGAATCGTAGTGCTGAGGAAAGCTTTACGTGAAATGAATAAATTCAGTTCTTCGCCAAACCTGTGACCACCCTGAAAACGTATTGCCCACCTATGCCAACTAACGAATTCTCATTAATTGTACGTCAATAACTGCTAATTAACTCCAATAACATAAATACTAATTAAAGCTCTTCAAGGAATGCGTGCCTAAGGAGCCGGGAAGCCTTGAATAATAGAACAGGGCAAAATATTGTACACGAGAACTGCTGCCGTATTTTCGACACGCCAAGTACAAATTGAACAAAACTGATTGCATTGCTGATACCAGCTTCTTTTCATTTTCCGTTTAATGTGCTTGCACCGAAGAGATTAAATGCAAAAATGCGGGATCCGCGTTGAACTGAAGAAGTGGATGCCCAAACTATTCACAGTATTTCAATGACAAGTTATCATGATTCCGAATGGAGGGGGTGAGTCATGGAAAGCAATTTACGTGCAAGTGATGCAAGTGGAGCTCGGGGAGAAGGGGACATGACCGAGCGACTCCCTCTGCCTCCTTTCAAACACTTTTTTAACAAACGGTTAACTCGTGGATTAAAAGAGGGAGTGACGCAGTGGTTTAGCGACTACCCAAGTCTCGCAGCTAAGGATGACTACTTGGCAGTGGAAAACGAAGGACACATTCAGTTCTCAGCTCCAGTGCACTCGCAGGGGTTCCCTGCCCACGTTCTCCGGGTGGTGCGAGCTCCGTGCGCCCGAGAGTCCGCGAGTGTACGACAGTTTTGATCTCACCGTAAATACTATTCCTACCAGACAAATAATAAGAGGTATTTGTCTGAAATGTGTTACAATTAAACACTTAGGGGATAGAATTTTAATTCAGGCTGACGAAAAATGTTTCACGAATTCCGCAAACTCTTTTGACACGTTCAATACTCCCGAACATACGAAATCGGCGATAGGCTTGAACCCTTAAGGTGAACGTCCCATTATCGAGTCGCAAGGAATTAGGCCGATGTAATTGTTGGAAAAGGCGGTCACCCTCCTGTCGACAAAAGGAAGTTTCGACATTCGTGCTCCATTATGATCAAAGCACAAGAATTTAATTATAATTTATTTACACACATGGACCGTACACAAAGACAATTTTTCTTCTGTATCCCCCGGAGGCTCGGTGTCATTTTAAAAGGTAACCGGGCACGTGTATTTATTTATATAATTAGGGCTTAAGAGGACAGGGTATGCGATAGACTATATTTTCTTTATTTTGACCCACAAATACAATAATACTTGCATTATAAAAATAATTTCCATACTTTCAGCAGTAAATGTTTCATGAAAGGTTCGGACACAAAGGATCTGTTTGTTGAAGCTACAAGTAAACTTAAAGGCTCGTTATAAACAATCGCAAATGTAACATGGAGCATTAGAAAATACATATTCTAAGAAATATATACGTGAATGAGTAGACTAAGAGAAGCGAGAAGGAGAGAATGAAAGTTATTAGAAGATTTAGGATAGAAAAGCCACGAGGAGTGAATTTAAGTTTGAAGAAACCGGAAGTCAATGTCCGGACTCCTGATTGGAGGGTATAGAGGGCAACAGTACACGCTCCTTTCGTCCCTGTGCCTCAGACACTGATCTGGTCCTCGAGCAAGAGCTCACGGGAGCACCAAAATTGATAGCCAAATCGTCTTTTAATTCCTAAACTGCATCTAAACGAGTTTCGTCATAGACGCGCAGATATATCAGGTGATATACCACATAAAAGGCACGTCAACCTTTTTCATAGGAAAATCCACACAAAGGAACATTTTCAATCTATTTTGGTGAAATGCCCAATTATTGCCATAAATCTAACCATTTCCGCGAGTTATCGCGACAGCTGTGACACACACAAATGGTCAATCGGCAATAACCTACTTTTTACTTCCTCCCTCCGAGTGTCAGTTCCAATATTTACGAAGCCATTGTGGGTCAGCGCGGCACTTCCGGGTCAGGAGAGCGCTAACCTTGATGCAAATTTCTTTGAAGACGAATTGAGACCATCGATTATTATAATGGGCGCCGACTCATGGCAGGAGGGGTATAAATATAAACAGACGCACGCGAACACAGTCCGATCTTGCCAAAGGTTTGCAACCCGACAATGAAACTAAACTTACTTCGATCATAATTCACACAAAATCGATTCCCGCGCACGGCAAATTTTGTGGAGGTTTCTGGAATGTTATGTGGGGGAGGGGAGAAAGTGATTCTTACGTCAATTAATTCAACTGGAAGTGAAAGCGTATAGATAAGGCGTAAATTGAAATCGAAGTGGGTCAGACACGCAAACAAAATGCGACGGCAGCAATGGCCAATGTGGAAGGCTTTAGAGTGGACTTATATACACGAAATAATCGAAAGATGCGTGATCTGAAGTCTTTCTTAAAGCTGAAGATAAATTATTTAAACGAACACAAAAAACTGAAATCACGAATTTAGGATGGCAGTTCAATCCGGGTTGATCACATTAGAGAGGCTCAGCTACGCGAAATCATGGTCCCACGGCGAACGGGAGAGACATTCAAGAGGACTGTTTATAGAGCTGTTAAGGGAAAAATTAATACTTCGATGCGGTTAAGGAATATGAGTGCAGGAAATTAAACCTGGGGACATTCAAGACAAGGCATCATACAGTGAATGCCTTGAGGATGGCGCGTAATTTAGCAACTTGGTGAAAACACTTCCGCATGTCTGCCAAACTAATCAAGCAGTACATTATAAAACCACACTCGTAAAGGCAAGCATGCATACTTGTAAATAACTTCCTGTGTTTTTAATCATAAATTATCAAGACTTTTCTCACGATCCAATTAAAACTACCGTTTATTTTATACATGGTGCATATCCTAATGCTCTCCGTCCTGCAGAAAACTGAACGAATGAAAACTAAATGAATTTCACGACAATTATATACTGCGGCAAAAATATTAATACAGGTTTCGTCGCATAGGTGGAACTTACGACTACAAAGCTTTACTAACATGCCACGGAAATATCCATATTTGTAAAATTCAGGCAAGGAAGGGTTACGAGACGGATAAAGATACAATTTTCGTGGAATTAGACATGAGAAAACTTAATATCTCCAAGATAGATTTCAAAAAGTTGAGCCTGAAACCAATGATCCTCTAACCTGCGTTATAATAATTAAGCGCAGGCCATCTATCTATACATACTAAGGACACCACCATACACAAATATGCAATTCATTTAGAAAATTGGATATTTATGTGAATAATCAAAACGACATCATAATCATACAACATTCTCCATTTACATTAGTGGAACAAAATGTGTCAGAAAGGGTTATTTGGGCGCAAATGTGTCATTAATACATCAATAGAATCAACATATAGTTCTGACGGTGTTACGAATATCAGAATATTTACAGAATCAGTTAGGAATTTCACTGTGCACCGAGCCGATTTTGCATAAAATCAGATTTTTAACGCACACCACTATCCACATCTCTCACTCTTCCAGTGAGAAGAATACACCAGTTCCTCGGACCAGGATGAAAATCAGCAACGTGACGGTGTCGGTAATACGATCAAAATAAATTATTTCATAACGCCGACGAACTTAGTCATAAAGTTCGACTCATTCAGCAAGGAAGGCATATTCATATATATATATATATATATATATATATATATATATATATATATATATATATATATATATATATTTACGAAACTAGGGAAATAACTCTTGACAATCTCAGCAGATGACTTTCCTTCGGATTTCTCTTCCAAAATCTTGGATTACTCATGGTTCTAATAATTTTTCCTGGTCGATTTCAGAATTTCCTATGCGTGGAGCGGAAAGGACATTTGGCCGAAAACAGAGCGGGGTGGGATGTGTTCTCAGCCCGGAAGACGATATCTGTTACTCACTCGCAAATGATAATGACGGACGGCGGAGAGAGCAAGATTGTCCGGGCGACAGGCGGTGAGATTGCAGTCACGTAAGCGAAGTCGTAGTAAGAGAGGCGATAATGGAATGAAAATATGAGATTAAACAGCGTTCACTCCACCAAGCAAATAAATAGCATTGCATCCTTGGGGTGCGACAAGCCCTGGGATGACAAGAGCAAAAACAACACGGAAGTATGGGGCGGGAGGGGGGCAGGTTAAGAGAGTAAGAGTAGCCATGTTCCCCTCGGTCGACATTCCACCCCCTTCCCGACGCACCCATTTGTGCCCGAGTTCGGAATCGAAATTAGAATTTATGGAGTGGAATTGTATGAGTCAAAATTCATTTTGTTGTATCCTTTAATATTCATGGAACTGTAATCCACCAAACAAAAAATGAACTTGGAATTTTTTAGGTCCCCATCGATTGATGAAAAAGCAAGGTGTTGTATCTCTGTGATTTTCATTAATTTCTTCTAATAAGTTACACCGGCATACGAGTAATGTCGAATTCTCGCCTTACTTCACGCGCGACAGCTTATAGATACAAAATGTAATGAGAAAGTAAAAAAAAGTGTTATTGCGCTCTAGTTAGACCACATTTAGAATACGCCGCAAGTATTTGGGATTCTTGGGAGAAAGTGTGGCTAAAAGAATTAAATCAAGTTTAAATAAAATCAGCCAGAATCGTCAAAATTTGTTACGATAAGAAGAGTGTGGCAGGTCTTTTAGAGGAAATAGGCTGGGAACAGCTTGAGATGCGAAGAGAACAAGCGAGACTTGGGACTTTTAGAAAGGTCCAGAACACACGAGTTTAACCTTGACATCAAAGGAATTATTATTGTCCCACACTATTTAGGTAGGTCAGACCACAAAGATAAGATAAGGCAGATACAAGGATAGATAGACCATAGACACAGTAATCAACCCGAAGGTCGGTTTAGTAGGTGATGGTAGAGCTCACCCATGTACCAAGCCCGACGGCGTGTGAAAATTCACACATCAGGGTAGGGGGGCCAGTTCCTTTCCCTGTGCCGGTTATGGTTTCCCAGGAAGACCTGGTACCCGAAAAATCAACTAGCTTGGGTGGAGCTGCAGGTACCCAAAGTGCCTATATAATATTATTAAAAGATATAATTTATATATTATAATAAATATATTTTATATAATAAAATATATTATATATAATATATATATTTAAATAAATAAATTATTATATAATATAATATATTATATAATAAAATTATTAAAAGATAATAATAATATAAAATAAATTATTACAAAAAAAAGAAACACCCAATCTCAAATAATTACTAAAAACCAAGACCATCAAACCCATCTCTTAGCACTCCCCAATGCATTCCATGCCTCCAGTGGAACCTGGTTCCGAGGGAGGAGTAAAATGTACACTAACTTCGCTTTGGCTTGGCTTTGGCTGTTGTCTTTGGATAGGTTGGAGGGAATGTACTGGAAGGGGGAAAAGACGCACTGTCCTGTCAGTTCCAGCCAGCTGCAAGGGCAAAACGTGCGAATCAAGTGTGAAAGTGCCACATTAAGTATTTGATGGCGGAACTGAGTTTCCTAGACCAGTAAGATCGAGGACCCACGAGTGATGGCGAGGACCCTCTTTCGTCAACTTGCGTGATTGTCGTTTTTTGATTTGAATTAATGTTAGAACTTTGTTATTTTCAAGCTTCCCCTTCCATCCGTCGTCTCTCTCTCTCGTCCGCTGCCAATAGCGGTGTGTAACATTCCCTACCTGTGACTTAAGGGGCGGAGACTAAGTTTGCATGTCCATATGATAGTAGAATTTCCCCTTATTATTTTTTCAATGCTTCATGACCTGTCTTGTTATGGTGGAGACCTGACGTATAAAATGGTTGTGCTTAATTTTTATTCCCTTTTTTCGCATAGAAAAGAACTAATTTATTACCAAGTACACCAAGATACCAAATTACTGTTTATAAAAATGACAACATTCAATACCGACCAGCTTCCCTAGAGAAATAACGTCTCGGAACATACACGAGCCACAGTGCCCTCACGGTGACCATCGAATTTCGTGTACGGGGGGCGGGGCGGAGGGCGGACCTTTTCGAATGCCTCGGTCCACTTAAATATCCCCTCAGCTTTACCTTCACTTCCATGAGTTTCAATCCAAATTTCCCTTTCGGTTCGCTGACCCAATAAAAACCCAACTCCATCGGCATCTTCGCGAACTCGGATGTTTCACTGCGAATTGCAGAGCGGAAAGCAATTATTTTCGCCTCCTTGATTCGACGGATATTGGTGGCTTAAGTTACCAGCGGGAAAGGGGGAACAACCCAAGCTGTAGGGTCCGGAGAGGGGGCAGCGCCGGCATATTCGGCCACGCACCGAAGCGTCTTTCCACTTGGCCGCTCGTCGGTGCCAGAGCGATTGGTCCGGCAGAGTCCCCGGGTGGAGGCGGCACGACCAGAGCGGCGAAAACGGCGACAGCCGGGCGATGCAACCGCACGTCACTGAGCGCCTATTTTTTTCCTTTTAGACGCACAGGTTCTTGCGAGAATTAGCAGTGAGGACTAGCGAATTCTCATTCAAATAACATCTTTTGAAACTGTGTTTCAAGTTACCAATTTAACATTTTAGATCGATTATCACTACGGATACATTTCGTTAGTGATCGACTTCATTACTTCATACTAGCAGCAAGTTTTCAGCTTTTCCAATATGCAAAATTAGGTCCAAAGGTTATAATAGAAACAATTTACAAGAATGAAATACGAGAAGTTAACGTTTGCATAACAATTGAATGACGAATGGACATTCACATATTACGTACAACAGCGAGTAGCTTCAGTCCCGTCAAGACAGGCCGGATGGCACAGTTATCTTTTTACATCACCTGTGACTTCGAATAATGTCAGCTGGGCTGGGGTTTCAAATCGAAGGAAATTTGAACAAAGAGAGACTCTAACAGGAACCAAGGCATAACGGCGAAGCGCAAATATTCGGGAATGGAACGAACACCCTCGGCGTAGAAATTGGGTCGATGAACAGGTCGACAACTTCGCCGAATTTGGTAAATTTGTACCGGCACTGAATCGGTTTTGATACCTTTTAATAGGGTGTAATCTTGGGGCTACGGAATTTCTTGACAAACTACAAAATGAAATATCACGGAAAGGAGAAAAATGTCATTAATACCTGGTGAAATACATTGATCACAGGTTTTACATCAATGGCCGTTTGAGATAAGAAACAGTTGACGAAACAAAGAAGGTAGCGCGCAGTTGCGTCGACCTATTAAACGCAGACGCACAGTAGAGTAAAGAAGCCATGTCATTGGAACTATTTAGGTTTACGAACTGTCGAAATATGCAAAATCACAAAACACAGAAATTCGTCTAAAGTTGGTAAATGGAACGTAAAAAAAGCTCTACGACCTTCAAATACAAATAAAATCCTCATTTTTGGTTATTAAAGTTGATTGTTGATGTTGTCATCATAACTTTGCCAATTTCACATATTTAAAATAGAGAACGCCTGTCCACGAGAACTCGCAGCCGCTATAGACTGTATTCACACAACGAAGAGGTCGCGAGGATTAGTTAGTATCCATCGACTCTCCCGAATCGATTGTTGTGCATCAATAAATACTAAAATATGAATTATAAATATTCGCAATAGTGAAAAATAGAGTCAAAAATAAACTGTTAAGGGTGAAATTTGCGAAGAAAGAAGCATTAACCGCTTTCCCAAGAAGAAAGTTTTAAATCGGAAAATAAATGATTGCTCAACAGATATAACACCATCAAGGAATTTAAATAAACAACAATCCAAAGAGCTATCATACAGGTAGGATAGGAGAAGTAATCATCCCAATTTTTCGCAAGCTTAATTACTGCAGCTGCGCGTTGAATAACACAATTTTTCATTCGATATTGTTTAAATTCTTCTTCCCCTTGCGGATACTAGAATGTTGCCGCATACAATTTACAAAGACAGGAGCTTCCTCCTTAATCAAATACCAAGCGACCTGATCAACGCAACGGCATATAAAACGCCCACCCCTCCTTCCAAAGCTTCCTCGACGGGTGTGGAGGGGAAAAGCTCCCCTCCCGCGGAGACCGACCCAGCCGCACCCACACTCTGCGGGCTTCCCGCGACACTACACTCACTTGAGAGATTTCGCCCCCGCCGCAGTTCCCCGCACTCGGCCACACGGGGGGTTGCCCAGGGCTGCCAATCACTTCGCATCCGCCCACGCATTCAACCCGGCCATGCCTTAACCACACGCCCCACCCCTCCCTCTTAACCGACTCACCCCGGCCTCCAACTGGCCACACGCCTCTCCCGGGATACGTAAACTGACGATGCATCTGTCATCGCGCTCAACGCACAGATCCTTCACTCGGAAGTATAATAAACTTGTCCAAACAAATAAAACATGAGCATTTTTAAAGGAACAAACACTATTGACGCGGTGTTCCTTTCTACAACAGATGGTCCCGGGTACGACTCCTCGTTGATGACTAAGCACACACCCGGATAATCTCAAGATGAATAATTTCTTGGAGTGATAACTTTCTAGAACAACCAAGAGGTCGAATGTCAAGGAAATGTTCCTACTTTTTATCCCGTCATAGTGTGAATCTCAGAAGTAGTGGGGGTCTATACTATACGAGTTCTATCTTCGCCCTTTTAAAACGACTTTGATGGGAGCTTGCGTGGTTTTACCAAAACAAACTGATTTGAATAATACAACATGAAATATTCGAGTCGCTAGCAAAAAGCGTGAGAAACGCTGAGCCACCAAATCGTTTGCAACGACAGTCGAAATTTACCTCGGCATCAACGCACTCTCGCGAATGCCTTACAATTTAACAATAGACACAAACGAGGCCCAAATGCGACAGTCCAGAAAAAAAGGCAAACCTTGAAAACGTTTTCATAAGATGGGAACGGTTGCTTGCGGGAACCTTCGAGATATGCAGATGACATTTTGGTTACCAGGATTCGCTATATGTCACAAAAAAGAAAAAATATAGCAGAAGATATACAAAATGTTTCATGTGGATTAACCAGTTTCGATTGAATCGCTTGTCTGGTACGATAAGTTCATCTTTAAAACCCAAAATATTCCGCGCTTCAAGCATCAAAATATGGCCATTTTTGTTATGACGTATGTAACCGTCATTTCCCAAGATATTTTTTCCCCGTGTTCGGGTTTGTATCGTGCATTTACGTTTCCAGCGGGGGCAATTTTAACCGCTCTTTCCCCACGGCAGTCGGTCCATGGTCGCTATCAAGTCACGGTAAATTTGCATAAAACCCCGCAGGCATATTAACCTTTGCAACTCTTGAAAAATGACACAGAGAAAAATGTCTATGGACTACTGGGCGCCTCCAATAAGCTTGATTCCATTGGACAAGCCAAAATGTGACTTAGAATTACTTTTAACTAACGGAAAACTGCCCAGCTAACGTCATTGAATTTTCAATTACGGCATTCACTCGTGCGGTAACAAGGGCTTTCAATGCTCACTTGCGATAGCTTATAGTAGACAAATTTCACTATCACATAGATAAAACCGCGAGTCTTCGATCCACCACGCCCGAAAATATTAAATCACACAATTCCTCGAGCCAACGATAAACAGGAGGGTAAGTGCCGCGTTGCATTTCATTTAGGATAATATTTTTCCGAGAAGAACCCTTTAATTCGATTATACGGGGGCAAAAGGCTGAAGGTCGCAGACGCCAATGAGTGACTCACCGTGGATGACGGACAACTCGAAAAGATTGGTGCGGTCCAAACGACATCAGGCCGAGGGGACTGCGAAGGGACGGAAAGGCGGGGGGGGGGGGGGGAGAGCTGGAGGGCCCGCGTCGCGGCTTTTATGAGACCCCCAACGACATTCACGAGTCACCGACTTCCGATGATGCAAATGAAAGCACTCGATGACGCCAGACGTACTCAGCGATGTGGAGAATGATTCTATGGTTCAAGCACCTTAGAAGATGGTGTGGCTCCACCTTAAAAAGACTCGGCTCCAGGGGACGGGTGGCGCTCAAATGTATTGAATAAGTAAATGAGAGGCGTTATTGCGTAGCGGTCAGGCCACATTTAAAATATGCGATATATACTTGTACACACTTGGCCTTTTCAGTAAGATAAGTAAGGAACGACATAAAGTTCGTTGAAGATAAGGTCGCATCACAATTTTTTGACGAAATAAAGACTCACGCAGACAATAAATTTGAGAAGCAGAAGCTCCTCCAGTCATGAAGAGAATGAGTGACATTAAGCAGTAGTATTCATTGCTTAACACGTACTTCAATACTCTCCCATCGCCGGGAATATCCTGCTAAAGATTCATGCGCTTTTTCGCCGCACGAGACTTGGAATCCCAGAGCTGAGAGAGGATTTTTCATGCGGGCCTAAGGCATTACGAAAGGGAAAGGGCACTCGGCGTCAGTTCCGAAACCAAAGAGGAAATTTAAGACCCCACCCATATCAAATAAAAATAATTGACGACACATTTCAAAAAGCAAATATTTCGCAGCACTGGCATCCCTAAATACTTGTCCTTCTCCCACACAATTTACAATCACAACAAAGCTAAGTTCCCTAGTAAAAAGCTTGCCATTTGCCCTTCTATTTCCGAACGCTTTACATTCGACCACAATCACATTACTAAAGCAAGGTGGGTCCTCATATCAATTCACCCACGCTCTCGCGGTTCGCCGTAGATGCCTCTTCAACCTCATGCACGACGCTGGGTAGGTCTTCCGTCCAATCAAGGAAAGGGATTCTCATCGGGCTGCAGGGCATACCACAGATCGAAATCCTTTCTCTGGATTGGTCGGGCGACTCCCGCGCCACCCGCTCACATTAAAACCCAGCTTAAGACATCATTTCCTCCTTCCAATGCGAGGGGGTAAGCGGCCTACCGGATTTTGTCGTTCATTTATACAAAGACTCCATTGTTCTCACGGTTTTGGGCAGTAATTAACGATTGTGATTTGAGAAGGACGATGTCCAACGAGGAAAGGATCTGACTGCAATCGGCCAGAGAGAAAGGTTCAGTTCTTATTTCTGGATCTCCCTGTTAAATTATTTCGAACAAGGTCGATAAAGAAGACAAAAGGCGACTCGATCGGAAATGAGATCAGATTACAGTGGAGCACGGAGAGCAAGAGATGGAGAGGACCGGCTAAAACTTTCTCGTTAAACGATTATCGTTTCTATCGAACTCCTGCCCCCACAAAGGGTCTAAGAAAAGCAATATGAAACACAGAAAAGACCAGGGGTTAAAGAAAAAACTGCCGATAGAGAGGAGTACGATAAGGGTGCAAAAAGTAACTGAAATTTTGTAATTTCGCATAACGCACAGCAAAGTGCACCATGAGTGCTTTCCACGAGGTCAAATGATCAACAAGGAGTGCTACTTACAAGTTTAACGCCGTTAGGGTGAAGAAATACGAAAAAAATACCCTTATTTGTGGCGAAACAATTAATGGCTCTTGCACCACTACGATAATGCACCTGCTCACTGCTTCGTCGTGAATTTTTGGCCAAAAACAGCATTGAAATGGATTCCCAGCCTCCATATTCGGCAGATATAGCCCCGTGTGACTTTTTTCTACTCTCAAAAAATAAAGCGAACCTTAAAGGGCCGTCTTTTCACAAACATAGACGAGATTAAAAACGCATCGCTGAAAGAGCTAAAAGAAAACCAAAGATCGAGTTCCAGAAGTGTTTAGAGAATTGGAAAAAGTGCGAACATTATCAGAGTACATGTATAATATCTATAGATAACACTGATATAGATGAATACATAATATTCTTTCCAGATAACTAAAATTCTCGCTATTTACTGAACAACCTCGCATGTTACTGATAATTCATGACATGATTTCGTGTCGTTTGCTAAGAATTGCGTGGGGTAATTGTAATTGCATGAAGGTCTTTAATTAACAGAAAGTAAATTTTGAGCTATCAGTTTTCCTCATACGAATACAGAAATTCAAACGGTAGGGGACGGATCAGTAATCTATTTTGTTTTGAGCGAATTATCGCATTCGGGATTTTCCACTGAGAGTTTTGTTTTAAGACGGAAATACCATTTTTAAGCCACGGTTAAGTTAGCATTCAAGTACTGAATACCACGCAACCGAGGTTCGCTTGCTCGAGCCCTCCACATCGCAGTCTGTCCTCTCAAGTCTCCGCACATCTTACATTGACGTCTTCCACGTCACCCTCCTCGATCTCATCGCATCCATTAATATTTAAAAGAGCATACCAGCATACACATTCATCTAAAACCTGGTTACACAAAGAAATAATGGATGTGAGCATCATACTATACATGCTATTATATAATAATTCTTTTAGTAATCTGTATCACTCCTTCATAATTTCAATAGAGAATAATACATGTCGACATTCACGAAAATGGCGACTATAAGCAAAGAGAATTTTACTGACAATATCCAAAATACTACATAGGTCACGGCAAAAGATATGGACTGTAAAAATAATTATAAGCACATTATAATGTACTGGTTATATTCACGACTATCATCAACGTAAAAGAGCGAGGAACTATAATTTGGCGAGAAGTGTGCTACTAGCGATCCTGGAACTTACCGAAATTAAGGAAAAATAAACATATCGGGAAGAAATTTCAACAACTATAAAAATTTGCTCCATTTAGATTTCCTGATTTCTCCCTGTTAAAGTCCGTTTCCATAAAAGGGCAAAGTTTCGAGTTGCCACTTAATTGAAATACACTTCACAACTTTTAAGTATTCCAAGATAAATATAATCGCACATTAACGCACCTGAAATAATTGATTTTTAAAGGGATTTGAATGGGTTTTAACATCATAAGGAATATTTTATACACGTTTATCTACGATATCTCGTATATCGTTATGAACCAATTATAACGCTTTAAGTGGACTGATATTTTGCGGATTATTTATCAAAGCCAGCGAGAGAGAAAAACTACGGAGAGAATCGCGCACTTTGGAGGAGTACAATAAAGCGAGCTATGCGCACCACTATCGGCAAAATACCTATAGCAGACATTCGATACAAAAGGACGAGAGTGGGGTTCACGCTAGCTTTTGAAATTAACTTCGAAGGTATCTTCACGCTCATTCAACTCGGAAGAATCATTACTATTTATTTCACTCTTTAGCCCCATTTTAAAATTAAGCAATGACATTAACTTCGTCACTGAGCCTACATTTGACGCTCAACTTTGGTGATATGAAATTTTGTTTGATCGCTAAAAAAACCTACGCTCGACCTGAACTTTCGCTATTCACCTCACGCTTGTGCCTCTTGCTTTCTTACGACGCGATAGCAGCGCACGCACGTTGGTAGGCGTAATTCCTATACGTAAGAAGCTACGTTGAATGTACGAGCGGGGTCCCTGTAATTTGAATGATAACCGAACGAATGAATAGAAGCGTACTTCGGTACGCAGAGTTTTAGGCAATAAAAAAACTTCCAATGCTCGTCGTCTACGAAGGCTTCCGAAAAGGGCGAAAAAATTACCAATGCTAGTGAACGGACAATTCTCTTACCGTGAACCAGTGAGTGTTAAATATGCAAACGAATGATCTTTATTTATTAAAAAAACGATCAAGAGAATCGATATTTCGTATTTTTATTTTGTAACCAGCCTATTCATACAAGGGGCCGATGTAGACCTCGATGAATATCGACATACGTATAATATCTTAGAAATGAGGTTGGAAAGCGAACGGAGAGCGTACTTTCAAAGAAAGACGAAAATAGAACGACAGAAACGCCATGTCATCATTATAGCAATCCACTATCATTTATTCCGATGCAATAACATAGATAAATTATTCCTTCAAGTAGGACGAGAGAGGTTAAATTGCATCTCATTGCCATAAATTTCAAACACAAACATTGATGATTGCTGTCGAACTGATGTCCTTCGCATACATTTTTGCGGTAATATTTGAGTTTTTGAGGTCTAAAGTCATCACCTATTGTGTTTTGATACGGACATCAAACAATTCAAAACGAAGTGAAGCCTGAAAGTATGAAGTACATCCATCATCTATTCTTTGAAAAAATCATCACCATGGCCACTGTATGCGTTCCGACACGAACCTCGAATCCGTGGCTTTCGGGTCACCTGGCGATTGCGCTGACCGCTTACACTATCTCGGCGAGGTTTGCCCCCGTTTTTGCCAAGAAAAGATATTTTCCAGCCACCACATTCGCTATTAGTAATCAACCTCATCTCTTCCTCCCTCCCCCCAGGGTCCTTCGAACGTCCTCCAGGAGAAAACGAACCATTCCGGTCGCATCTCCGTCATGTAAAGGGGTCGCTTCCCCCCCTCCGCCTGTCATCAAGAGTACGACGTCATTAGCACGAAGTCAACGAGGCGACAGGCAAGGTCAAACAAAGGGGGAAAGAGGACTTACCTCCCTCCCAACCAACCAACCGACCATTCATACCCTCCCTCAATGGTTTGCAGAATGCTACACAGGAATAATCCGACGTTTTTCGATCGTCATTCAAAACTTTTCCAGGAAATCTAGTCTCTACACCCAGCGGCACTACTTTCAATCGCGGCGAAAAATGTGCGTGGTATTTGTATCTACTGCTGGAATATGTCTGCAGTAGAAACTCTCGATTGACGACGAAAAGAAGAGACTAGTGGGGGGAATTATAAGGCGGAGAATGACAAGCATGGGGATATTATTGGTTGCGACAGAAGAGATAATTTTGAGTGAGTGGGGAGGCGGAATGAGCGCTGCGGACGGCACGCAGGGGGGCGGTGGAAAGAGCGACGAAGTGAGGAAGGAAATAATTTCGGGAAACCTGGTTTTCGGTCCGGATTTTGTGCGTTAGAAGTAGTCCATGACGGACTGAAATGGCAATCTGAGATCGCAGAAAATATGTTCAACACAACACTTGCGATGATGAAATAATTCCGCGAATGTTAAGTTACCGAATCAAGCGAAAAATGCGTTTTTGTTGCTCATACGCAGAATAACAATAATTAACTATCATTGTACGTATACGATGGCGTCAATATGAAAATAGCATTGCGGTAAATTAGTCCAAGCCGAGAATACTTATCTCCTTACTCATGGCTAAACCCTTTCCTCAACCCCCACAAATTACCAAATACGTCTCCCAAACAAAACCAAGTCTTGGCAGAGCTACTACACGTCTGAATCTAAGATTTCCTCAGGATTTCTGGTTAATAACCTAAAGTATTCCAGGCGAAAATTTTAATGAAGAAAAAACTCAGTAGAGTGAAAATTTGGCAAGATAACATATCTCTAATTTAGGAGAAGTCGAGGAAGTGTGGGCGCGCTAATTCTGACATGACCCAAATCTTAAAGACTCTGACGCCAGTCGAATAATTTTTGCTGATGGAACCTAAAACGCATTTACAATATAACATATGTCAGGTCCATCATGGCATACGGTGCATAAACGAGTGCTGAAACAACGTACACTAAAAGGTAGTCGAGAACAATTAGAAATGTGAATGATAAGATTGATCACGGGCGAAACATTCTTGGATAAAAACATAAACATTGAGTTTACGTAGAAAACAAAATGAATGAATTAGTCAGAAGAACAAGAGATCGGAGAAGATACTGGGATGCGCATGTCAATAGAGGGGCTGAAGACGAGACTCAAGACACCGCATTGCAAACATGATAACATCCCCCATGGGAGAAAGCCGGGAGGAAGACCACCATGAAGATGGAAAGATAACTTGGCAATCCACCTCCTAAGGCCATGACTGATTTCCAGTTTAAAAACAAGCTACTAGACCAATTCAAGAAGAAGAAGAGGGAATCGATGTAGCATTACTTTATTTTAACATCGTGCGCTGACATAACTGGAAGACTACAGGAAAGGATACGACTACAGGAAGGAATTAAAAATACATCTCCTTCGCAAGATGAAAATATCCATTCCACCTGATTTCCGGGCACAGGGAATAAAAACACAATTTTATTCAAAATATTCAAACGAGAGAGTTTAAGGGGTAAAATACGATCGTGTTGATAACGAATCATCTATCTAACATCTTTCTTGACAAGACTTCTTCAAATATTGACATCAAGATATGCTAGTTTTCATTCTTTTTATATCTCGATTTGATACCAGCTGATCGTTCATCGCAAATGGGCCAATACATCTGGAATTATTCACTGAGTGTCGTCAACTGATTTATTGCGTAGTCCATATTTCCGTCCGTGGTAGTCTTTAGTGCGATATAAGAAGTCTTTTGATGCTTTCTAAAGAGTGATACGTCTCTGTTCGCATTGTTTATTGTTTAAAAATTTAATTTAAGGTTGTGTTCTGACCTAAATTAGTAAAGAATGTGTGGTACGAGTTTCTTTGATTTGACTCTAGTATTGCGTCAGCGGCAGCCGTTGCAAGTTGAAACATGTTCAATTTGGCCAAAGCAACAACGAAGGTAGCACACGATAACCAATACGCAGCATTGAAACTTCACTTTCGTCCGAAAAAATTGACAGCCGAGGCCTAAGTGATAAGGCAGAATGTTTATTCATAGTCTGCTCTTCCCTATAGCACAACTAGGCGATAGCTTAAAATGTGAACTATGTTCCCCATCTTCGCTCAGAATTGTGACTTTGTCTCTTTTTCCTGTAAGCGTAATTCTTTCCTAGTGTGACTTTTACATGCAACCTCTTCCTCAACATTACGAGACACCTCCGTGATTCTGAAATGACGAATTTCAACATCAGAAACAGATGTAGACGAACTGAAAATCTTTCAACTTGCACCGGCAGCGTCTGACTCGTACACGGAATCAAATCAATGAAACTTGTACCACAAAGACAGTACAAATCAAGCTAAAAATATAATGAAATTAACTTCTTGCACAATAAATCAATCGAATAAATTATTTCGTGACCACTTCGTCGTTTATGATTTGTTCTGTAAAGTAAATAATCGTTAGAAACCACCCAAAACCTTCCTTTATATAGGCAGAAGACCTTGAATGAATGATACTACGCAGAAGGTCGTGATAGAAGGGATAACTTTGGGCAGGCAAGGTACAGGAAGGAAGATAATAAGCTTCTACGGCATGAAGGCAGGCAGACGTTACGAGTAGATGAGTCGAGGAGTAACGTAGGACAATGAAAGAGGAAATTCTCGAGATTTGGAAGTAAACATTCGTTAGAAATTGTCCATAACCTACCTTTAAATAGCTAGAGCACCTTGAATGAAAAGTACACATAGACAAGCGCGATAGCCTCGCCCTTCGGCGGATTTTAGCACTACGGTGTTCGCGGGGGAGACGGTGAGAGAGAGAGGGGAGCAAATTGTGTGGAGTGGGAGGGAAGCACGTCCGGTGTCGGCATTAGCATGCTGTGCTGATAAGAAGGGAGAGGACTTGGAATTTCACGTCCCATCAGGCGGACGGTATGGTGCAGTTGGTGCGCTCCCTCGGCCCCGTCTCCCGCCTGCGTATGACGTGTCCGAGTGTGCATCCCACTGTCTCCCTGCCCATCGGCCACGTCCCTCCCAGCTGGCGGCGAAACCTAAACACCCTCCCACCCCCCGTTCGGACAGACGAGCGGATAGCGATGAAAACGATGTACGCTCTCCGTGTTGCCCGGGCGATGACCAGTGGGCATCCCACCCGCTTGCCTGAAAGGTCTCTCTCCATGGGGCACCCTCCCGCGAGCAAACAACCTGCGCCGCCCCTGGATTGAGATTCGATACCCGCCTCCCCATTCCCAATGAGGCGACACCCGCCCGAAGACGAACGAGCGGTGCTCGGACACGTTTACGTTCCACCCGCTCGACACGCATCGTAATACAATAAGAGGACCACCGGAATTCCACGGGAGACGCATGCGTAACCGCACTTGAATTACCCGGCTCGATTTTGGAATTCAAATTGATTCCATTGAATTATGACACGTGTGATAAATCCATTTGGCGTTCACACTGCATAAACAAATGCCAGGAACAAAACCAATTTATTCTCCGCGCAGTTTTAAAGAATAACTAACGTGGCATGTGAGACATTTGAAATTTCTGCTCAAACTTAATTCTTTGAATTTATATTTTCACTAGAAGTAATTACACACTTTGTAAGACTTCTATATATTTATAATCAACGGAGCCTAAATAACTCTTTCTGAACTCATACGTCCAAGATGCAAATTTTCAGCCCAACATGTATAGCGATTAACATGCCAATGACCCTCGCTTATTCAAAAGAACTTGAATATATTGAATTTCTCACCTTGACCACGTAATAATAAGTCTCCAACACCCAATGACCCAGGTTTCGTGATCGAAGGCCTTCAATCGAGTTCGTTTGAGGATCAACAGAGTCAATACCCTGTGAAGCTTGTAGAGGGGGAGGCCTAGGGGGCGACTTCCCCCCCCCCCGGATACTCGCATCATGACGCGGGGGTAAGAGGGGGTCGGCAGCGCACCACACGGGCAGATTTCATCGAGGACGATTGGGGTCGCTCGATCTGAACCGATGCTCTAAGTTCCACTCCAGCCTCGGACGTGGGTTCGTTCCCGCTCGTTCCATATGGAGTTCCAGCTCGTGCGTTAAAACTTACACGTAATAAACAAAGCTTAAGGGTCCTAAATCCGACCCTCTTTAATCTGGGGTACATTACTGCTAACCTTCCCACTCCTAAGAATCACAAACGAGCATGCACACAGCAACTTGGTTAGCAGTTTAGTAGGTAAATTTCGCAACCACTAATCAGGTAGCATTCCTTAGGGGTTGCTCTTCCAGTGGCATTTCTAATGCTTTAACAGCCCTGTTTTTGTAGAGTCAAAATCCATTCCCACTTTCATTATTTAAAAAGAAAAAGTAGTGATCTTTTTAGATTGAGGTAGCCTAGTAGGAAAAGTGCCCTTTAGCAGGCGAAACAGGGAAAGGAACCTACCCTTCCCCCACTCTCGACGAGTGAATGTCACCATTTGGACCTGGATCGAAGTCAGCCCTACCATCACCAATCGAAGCACCCTCCGGATTTAAATACTACGGTGAAGATCCAAAGGATTCTTAACTGAAATACAGATCGGGGTTCCAATATCCCATCCTCCATGGTGATTCCCGGACGTCGTCCCATCTCTTAATGGACGGGCCGTGGTCAGGGGCGTGCGGTAGATTCGAGAGCGTTGGGGGGAGGAGGCGGGGGACCGACGAATTTTTTCCCAGCCCCTAGCCGTCCCGCGACAAAACCCCTCTCGTCACCCCAACGGAGAGATACACCGTTATTTCCGACCCCATTATTATTAGCCGCTTCTTAAAAATATCCGCTCTGGGGGAAAACAGTGAGGGCGAGTGGGTGGAGGGGGGCCGCACGCGCGCCCCGCCCGCCCGTCCTCCCTCTCAATGGGACCCGCCACAGGCACGCCGCCGATCACAAGGTGTCGCGGGAGGGCAGGCATTTCCACGCCTAAGTCAGAAGGAAAATACACGAGCGAAGTGTGGCACTTGACGGTTCGGAAGTTGGGAAAGTGGATCAGTGGGACCGAGTTTTGAACACGATCGAAATGATTCCCGCCGCCTAACAAAAGAGTCACGTGCTACAATTACGAACGGCAACAGCATCAACATTTCGGTGCGAGTGAACCACCGATCGAAACGCTCATTTCTCATTGGGTCTCATCTAATTCTTCCGTTGCCCGAGGGGGATGTATGGACTGTTCCGAATTCAACAAACCCATTTGAAAGAAACCCGAATGCAGGAGAACCAGTGACGGGCAAGTGCATGAAGAGAAAAAGGCAGCATGGGGCGCTATCAGAGAAAGAAGAACGAAACGTATTGGGAAAAACTTGAGACACAATTGATTTATGGTTCAGGGAAGAGAATAGACGAGAATGGCACATGAAAAGAGAGAGACAAATACGCAGATCATACAGAGATTACATTTCCGGCCTTGGGGTAGCATCCTCGCCGATTCATCCAGAGTATCGGGTTCGGTTCCCATTGAGTTGAGTTTCCTCGATTTCGGGAATGGGTGCTTGTGACTTTCAATTCCATAATATCTTATTTCATAAATCGCTGTCAAGGCTAACTTGGATGTTTTCGGAATACATTTGTTTGGTTTAACAATATTATGCAAGGCAGAACCTAACGTGGAGACCACGCACGGGTTATGAAAAATGGATTGGATGAGCTCGAGTCAACTAATCTTTCCGTTTAAATGTGTACGTCAAAATTAAATACAAGGGCATAATTAAAGGATACCAGGAAAATCTTTTTCTCCAAGAAAAATAAATGATGATGGCAGTAGAAGTTATCATATTCAAAACTGTGCTACGAGGTTTCCTGGGAAGCATAAATACTTGTAATGTCATACAATTAAATTTATCTGCTGATAATGCTTAAAGAGTTCTCTTACACATGCTGTGATGCTTTCACTATTTTACCATTTATGTTGATAGTAATTATTCTAAGATTTCATTTTTCTTTAACGAAAGTCCGTATCCTAGATTATAACATGAAGGCCTTCTGACTTTTCAAAATATTATTATTTGCACTGGTTGCCTCATCGAGTTTATTAATTTATGGAACAATAACGGCCAATGGTAGGTCACATAGGCTTGGGAAGCAAAAAATATGAAGTTATACCATAAAAATTTTCTATTTTTCTTTGCTTTCACAACAATAGAGACAATAATATATTTCCGTAAGTATACATCAGAACATCTAAACACCGGAATGAAATAAGTGAAATTGGTTACTGGAGCATTTTAATATTTCACGCACCTTTCTATTAAATCCTGCTGATCCTGATACAGTAATGAGAACATTAGCAGAATCTTTGGTAATTTTCAACATTTACGAATATGCTGAAAAAATGTTAATGGTAGCATAGTTTAAGCCAGGAGGTGGATATAAAAGTAGGATTATGTCAGTTGGATGAGCAAATGATGACGCTACAGTGAGCCAGACAGTCAATGGATGGCAGTTATTATTGATTGCTTTGCAGGAACAATGCGAAAAGGTATTGGATGAGAATTGCCCACATGAAAGAAATCAATTATTCTAGAAGCAGAAAAGCTACGTTAAATATTAAATTAACTTGCAATAAACTAGAACAGGTGGAGCAGTTCATGGAGTTCAGAGACAATTGCAAGAGGACTGATTGAATACACGGGTAAACCGAGTTAGCATTTGAATAAATCATTAGTAAAAACTTCAACATGAAGCGTCAGTGCTTATTGATGCGAAACTTACACTTTGAGACAAGAGGTTGTGCGTAGATTGGTGGCTTTTGAGATATGAGTGTGACGAAGAATGGGGAAAATAAACTGGACAGTGGGGAAAATAAACTGGACAGTGAGGAAGATAAACACAGGTTTTGAGTATGTGGAGCAAAGCAAGAAAGTTACTGGGAGGCATTTGAAAAAGGCACAGGAGATGGATTAAGGAAATACTGAAAGGATGAGGGCTGCGATATAAGAGGGGAAAACGGAGGAGGAAGGAAGAGTAAAACGTCTTTTTTAAGCAGTATGAATGCAGGCAGAAGTTAAGAAAAAATGTAGGAAGAAACGAAGTTTCCACAATAGTTAGCAATAAATATTCTGCTCGCTAATACTCCATGCTTAGAAATAAGTACTTTGGTACCGTCCAAAACTAACATTTAAAATAGGTAGAATAACATGAACTGTTGAAAATTCTGCAGGATCTCCATGGGTGGAAAAGATTCATGGCGCGGTGGGGAAAGTGAATTCGTCAAAGCACGCGTTTCGCGGAAATTAGCCCGGAGGGAATTTTTAGAGAGTGAGAATAGAGCTCATGTCGAATTAAAACCTTTGGTGTGCGTGACACATTCCAGGAGGGGAAGAGGTGGGAATGGGCACTATCCACGTTACGCCCGTAGTATCCACGAAATAAGGCAACCATGAAAACCGCACCAACTGGATTTTACGTACCGTTCTAACCACCTGCGCGAAATTCAAAACTGAAATACACCTGCAACGTGCAGCCTTACATCTACATCCTAAGTACGAGCCGTCGACTAACGGAGACTCGTCCGTATGGTATGCAATTGTATTGAGTTATGGCTTATGCAATTATGGATTAGTCATGGATTTATTTTATTAAGAGACTGCAAATGGGAAAGGCAGAGAACATCATGACCTGTTTTCAGAGATCTTGGAGCGTTCCTCGGTTGTTTAATTACGATCGCATATTGTGCTCAAGGTTTGCATTGCTATTCTGGATTTCAAACTTTTCAGGAATGATAGAAATGATAATTAGAAAAACTTTTCAGGAATTAGAAATAATAATTAGAAAATGATAGAATAGAGAAAAATAGAACCAATTTGGAGATACCATGAGGGTGTATGAAGACTGAATATTACGAATACAATACTTGTATCCGATAAATCTCTCGATCATTCGGCGCCAAGTTTGTTTTTCAAATATATTGCGAATCATTTCGGTTAAAATCGTTAAAAAAAACTATGTCAATTCGAACTAATTGAAAAGAATTCGGTGCCGTCCAGGAAAGTTTTCCTTGACAACTATAACCTTCAATCCTTTCTACTTCTGAGATTCCGTTCCAGCAGGATGCACAAAGGTTATCGAATTCAATTTCAGCAGAGAAGATATGCCGCCGAAAAATATTTCCACAAAAGTCATACCTTCCGTAACACGTGTGGAGTTCGTTTGGTTTTGACGTAAGTCTAACGCTCAGAACTGACCTAGCCCATCAATGGGAATTTAGCCTTGACACACTTTTTTAGAGGGAAGGCATGACTCGCGACAGGCGGACAAAAATGCAATACGCGTACCACTCCACCGAAATTAATATTTTCATATATTTAAAAAAAATCAGTTCTGTCATATTATCCCAAGACGATTCCCGTCGGCTTTAAAATAATATTCATGCTTCTTATTAGAAATCATCCCTTGTGAATTCGACAAACAAGTTTTTAGTTTGCTTTTTCTTTTGTACAACAAGAAGTGAGCCATTTCCATTCAGTGACTTGAAAAATAAAAGTTAATTTATGGGTCCCCAAATGTTAATACCCACCCATGGACTACAACCTTGTCGTGGTGGAAGGGCTTGTGTGTTCCGATGACCCCTAGAGCTGTGCTGGCGGGAGTAATAATAATTACTCCTGGAAGGGTCACCCATGCCAGATAGGTCGAAGGTTAGGAGCCAGACGAAAGGTAGTCCACGCAGCGTCTGTTCCTCAGTGAGGCGGCTGCAATGGCGTCTGACCCCAGTGGGGCGGCCATTAAGTGATGGTGTCACGTTAAAAACACTATTGAGGAAGGCAACGGGAAACCACCTCAATTATGATTCCCAAGAATATTATGATGGGCACTATAGATAATATGAGTCCTGGCAACTACGGGACTCGGCCCAAGAGGCCGTGTGTCGTGCCCGGCAGCGGGAGAGGCAAGGCTTCCGCGGTCGTCATCCCACGAAACCCTTGCAGGGAAGAAATAACTTCAGCAGGACAGAAGACTCAGAAGAAGGCGAAAGTAGTAAGAATAGGAACCTGGAACGTCAGGACAATGTTGAGGAGAGGCAAATTAGAAAATATTAAGCGAGAGATGGAAAGAGGTAACATAGATGTTTTAGGCCTCTGCGAGGTGAGATGGAAGGATAGCGGGGATTACTGGAGTGACAATTATAGAGTAATATACAGCGGCGGGGACGAGAGCCAACGAGGGGTTGCCGTAATTTTAAATAAAGGGGTAGGAAGAAGCGTAGTCAACATAGAGCAAGCGACAGATAGAATTTTACTCGTAGAGATTAAAGCAGAGCCGACGAACTTGGTCATTATTCAGGTATACATGCCACCGAGCAACCACAAGGAGGAAGAAGTTGATAGGATGTATGATGAGTTAGAGGATATCATCGCGAGTGTTCCTGCAGGGAAAAATTTGATAGTGATGGGGGATTGGAATGCGACGGTAGGCGAAGGAAGAGATGGTGGTGAGGTGGGGGACTATGGGTTAGGCACGAGGAATGAACGCGGAGAGAAAGCAATTGAATTCTGCAGGAGACAGGGGTTAGTCATCACTAACACATGGTTTAGACACCACAAAAGGCGTAGGTATACATGGAAAATGCCAGGTGACTCAGAAAGGTATCAGTTAGATTATATTATGGTTAGGCACAGGTTTAGGAACAGTGTGATAAATTCGCACAGTTTCCCAGGAGCGGATGCGGACTCTGACCACAATTTAGTTGTTATGAAATGTAATGTTCGTTTCAAGAAGATAAGGCAAGGGCGGCGGGTTAAAAAATGGAATTTAGAAGCAGTAAATGAATTAACGAGGAAAGAGTATCAGGAGGCTGTAGAGAAAATGATGGATGACGGTAAAGAACTGAGTGCTATCGAAGAAAAATGGGAATGTATCAAGAAAGGGATATTGGAAGCCGCTAAAGACACTATAGGAACCGTTAACGGGAAAAGGATAAGGAAACCATGGGTAACGGATGAGATGATTGCAAAGATGGATGAGAGAAGAAGATGGAAAAATGTAAACACAGAGTTAGGCAAAATGAAGTACAAAGAGTTAAACAATAAATTGAGAAGGGCCACAAATAAAGCAAAAGAAGAATGGTGGAAAACGCAATGCGAGGATATGGAAAGTTTACAGAAGAAGGGTGAAATTGGTGCTCTATACAGCAAGGTTAAGTTATTATCGGGAAGTAAGAAGACAAGATCTGTGCTAACAATTAAAGATAAATGGGGTAAGATAATAGTTGAACCAGGAAAAATCCAAGAGAGATGGAAGGAATATATAGAAACACTGTATGGTAAAGAACTTAGGCCGACAAAGTTAGACATAGAAAAGGAACATGACGTAGAAGAAGATAGCTTAGGTCCAGGCATACTCGACGATGAAATAGAAAGGGCATTAAAGGAGATGAAAGCAAATAAGGCTGTGGGGGTGGACAATATTCCTGTAGAAATGTTGAAATGGTTAGGGAAAGGTGGGAAGAAGGCCATATATGGACTGATTCGTAGTATCTATGAGGAAGGAATCTGGCCGGAAGATTTTGTGAGATCGGTGTTAGTTCCTATTCCAAAAAAGGCAAAGGCTTCGTCATGTGAGGATTACAGAACAATAAGTTTGATATCCCACGCAGCTAAAGTTATTCTCAGGATCATCAACAAAAGGATAGAGAGTAAGGCAAATGATTACTTAGGGGATGATCAGTTTGGGTTCAGGAAAAGAAGAGGTACGCGTGATGCCATTGCAGTAATGAAATCACTAGTCGAGAGGAATATAGAATACAATCAGGACGTTTTTGCCTGTTTTGTAGATTTCGAAAAAGCGTTTGATAGAGTGAATTGGGAAAAATTAATGCGTATATTGCAGAAAATAGGAATGGATTGGAGGGACAGGAGACTGATCCGCAACCTGTACATGTCTCAGACTGCTCAGGTGCGAGTGGGGAACGGAGAGTCCGGATGGGCAGTGTTAGGAAGAGGTGTAAGGCAGGGTTGCCCATTGTCACCGGTACTGTTCAACGTATATGTAGAGGAAATGATTAAAGAGGCATGGGAAGAACTGGAGGTAGGAATGAAAGTCGGAGGGGAATTGGTAAAATCGGTTAGGTTTGCTGATGACCAAGCATTAGTTGCTCAGTCAGCCAAGGGGTTGCAAGCACTGCTGAGTGGATTGGAGGTTCAGTGCGATAAATATGGGATGAGAATCAATATTAATAAAACAAAGGTTATGCGATTTTCCAGAAAGAAAAAGGCTAAGCTAAATATTAAAATAGGCGGGGAAAGAATAGAGCAGGTAGAGCAGTTTACATATCTCGGAAGTGTTTTGGACCAATACGGTCAAAGTGGTAGGGACGTAAGGAGAAGAATTGCGCTAGGCAAGGAGGCTTTCTCAAGGAGGAGGGAGTTGATGACGGGGACGTTGAGTAGGGACGTTAAGACAAGACTCGTAAAAACTCTGATATGGAGCGTAGCTATGTACGGCGCGGAAACGTGGTCGCTGAAGCAGGAGGATAGACGTAGATTGGAGGCTTTTGAAATGTGGGTGTGGAGAAGAATGGAGAAGGTGAAATGGACCGAAAGGAAAACAAATGAGGAAGTACTGGAGATGGTGGGGGAGGAGAGGGGTTTGTTGAGAGAAATCCTATGGAGGCAGGAAAAATGGATGAAAGGCGTATTGAGCGGTATTGGAATGTTGAAGAGGGTAATAGAGGGGAGAATGTTGGGCAAGCGTGGCAAGGGTAGGAACAGGATAGGGATGTTGGACGGGATGAAGGGAGGAAGGAGGTACACCGAGATGAAGAGGGACCTGATGTAGATTAGTTGCTAGGTGGGGAGTCACAAAATGTTTATTTGATAGTTGTGTCCATCCAAAAACCTACCTTAACCGGTAGATTACCTAATAATAAATGTTAATAATTTCCTGGTTGATTTTCGGATTTTCATTCTTTCTCTACACTAAATTCAGAAAAAAGTTCCTTAAATTCCAGTCTGGCCTTGATAACAGTGAATAGCAACAGCACAAATCTAATCTTTCGAGAGTTTGGCCGTTGCTTCTAAACCTTATTCGCTAAGAGGCATTCCATACTCATTAAATCGTACATTTTCATATTTTCACCGGGACAAGCACGCAATATAAATACCCTCAGAACCGCGGAGTAATGGGTTTCCTAGCGGTACAGCCATGTGATGCGGCCCACCGATCAAAGAGGGAGGCGGTGCCGGCCGCATGCAACCGCTGGCGACCCCCTACTGCCGGCGCACATCTCCGGCTGACCTCGAAAATCGGCGCTATTCGCTTCACGAAGACCTTCGGAAGTCCCGATCGCTCGAGGCGGGCCCGAGACATCTTCCAGCTAAGCTACCACAAACATAATAAATAAAGAAAAAGATTTTCTGGGAGTACATGCGCGAAATTGTTCGATAGACCTTTCTTACTGGTTATCTCGGAGATCGAGGAGAAGAGTGACTAATCCATCTTCCTCTTCACTTTTGACTCGAAGCGAACACATCCGACGAAGTTTCGGAAATCGCCGAATGCACAGATATACGGACGAGGATCGAGTCGATGGATTCAAAATAATTATCAATCTACAGAACAATATTAAATATGCGCAAACATCGATAAGTACATATAGAGGAGACCAGTATGGAGAGCAAGAACTAGACGGATTGGGCACACAGTAATACACAATATAAATTGGTCATTTGAAAAATGATTAGGAGAGAGGAAAGAAGACACGCGGCTGACCACGGGCGATACAAGCAGGTCGTCAAATAAAGAGAAACGCAAAAAAACGGTAGCGAGAAGATTAAAGGAAGGGGTGGCGGAGAAGGGTCGCTGTGAACCAATCCTCTCACTCAAGGACAAATCCATTGACGGAATATCTCCTGCCATGCGAGATGCTCGACGAAGGTTTTTTTTTAGTTTCCCCGGACAACCCGGTGGCCCGAGATTTTGGCGACGGCCCTGCACCCCCTCCTCTTCCATGCCCATGGCAGAGAGGTGGTGCGCAGAGTGGGGGGGGCCCTCCCCCTCACATTACGCTCACCCCGTCTGCCGTCGGCCACGGCCCTTTGAGACATGATGCGCCATGAATCAGTTCACGCTCCGCGCGGTTGACGGGGTCTCGCGCCGTTCCAGTGGGCGGGGGGGCGGGAGCGGCGTGGGAGAGGCGAATGGCGGTCCAGAGGGGGGCCGGACCCGTGGTGCCGGGGTTGTGAGGCCAGATTTTGCACACCAGGGGACACCCACCTTCGGCCAAACGACTGCCGCACGTACTGAGTTATTTTTTATTTTCCCTCATGCATTAGTACGTTACTTTCAAACGCCCCGCCAACTCTTATCAGATTTCCTCAAATCAACCAATCCAGTCCTTAAATCCCCGCCCGGTCTCAAAACCACTCCCGTGACCTGCAATAACCCTACATGCAAAACATGTCCTATTTTCAAAACCCGAACCCCATTCCTCTCCCACCCGCTTTTTAACTCTCTCCCACCATTCCCCTGCTCCTTAAGTACTTCCAGCAATGTAGTTTACCTTCTGAAGTGCCAATAATGCCATGCCTTTCATATTGGACAGTGTACCACACCCCTAAATATTCGAATCAATATCCACCGGGTCTCATGCAAGAATTCTTCCCTGATTGGGATGCTCCAAATTCCAAAACACGCTTCCGAACGTGTCACTCCCTTCGATAAATACTATAGTGTCGCCATTCTAGCATCTCTCCCACCCTCCAGTAAAACGAAAAACAACACACACACAGTAATCAACCCGAAGGTCGGTTTAGTAGGTGATGGTAGAGCTCACCCATGTACCAAGCCCTATACGGCGTGTGAATATTCACACATCAGGGTAGGGGGGCCAGTTCCTTTCCCTGTGCCGGTTATGGTTTCCCAGGAAGATCTGGTACTCGAAAAATCAACTAGCTTGGGTGGAGCTGCAGGTGCCCAAAGTGCCTTGCCCGGGAATCGAACCCGGGATCCTCCGGTCAGCAGTCCAACGCTCTACCCGCTAGACCACCGCGACCCGCCTTTACCCGAAAAACAATAATACAGACGTATATGTCGTTCCTTGATTCCTGGAATGAGCCAGGTATTAATATCAGACTTTAATTACCCCAATTTCCAGGTATTTTCACCCCCCTTCCGCTCCCAAAACCTTCCATAAAATTTCCACATTTCCGAAAATTCCCCTCCCAACTCTTCCCCGCCTTCCCCTTCCATCCAGCGTTCCCGGCCTTTATTGTTAAAACCTTTTTCTCAGCTCCTTCTCTCCCTTGAGAAAGGTGGTAGCGCCACCCTAAATTCGGAATACGCGTGAGTTTCTTTTTTGTGTTTTTCATATACATATATTCAAAGAAGAAGAACCAGAAATTCATAAAAAGTGGACAAAGAAAAGGAGGGAACACAACTGTCACAATTAACGGATAATCAATGCCATTTACGTACGCTATTTTCTCCTACGTGATTTTACTAACATTCTCTTCTTTATAAAGGTACGTGATTAAATTTCATTATTTTCCTGAAAAAAAAAGATTTTTTCCATTCACTAACACTTAAAGGAAACTTCCTTCCATAGTATAATTGTTAAACATGGGGGACAAGATTCGAGCTAGAAATCATGTGAGCGACGGCACCCATACTACGACGAGACCAAGAGCAACCGTTTTAAAAGTGCGTGCTCAGCAATGGCAGAGTAGCAGTTATTTCATAATGGCAAACCCGCAGTGGAGATTTCCATCATTTAGGATTCGCGGATACATATTGTTGGCCATTAGGCGGGTTTACGTGTTTGAATGTGTATATGGCCAATGCGGCTCGTTCCCTTCTTCTGGCTATGCGTGTCATGAAACGTTCCTGCTCTTTATTACGTTGTATGATTGCTTTCCCTACCGTCCTTTCCTCTTACGTACACGTCCATTTTTTCTTTGGTGGGTGAAACGGCTCCCGAACGCCATCTTATGGCCAAAGAATCGGGGAACTTGGTTGCATAAACCCTCGCAGATGCCGGTGTAATTTACGTTTCCTCGATAGCTCAATGGTTAGAGCATCCATAGAGGGCCCGGCAAGTCGAAAGATTCGCGGCTCAATTCCCCGTCAAAGGAATATTTTGTGATCTGTTCTCTTCCGACTTCCCCACCACTCCTGTTTTGGTCTTTTATATGCGTTCCTATCCCTTTTCCTTATGTCCATGTGAATGAATATAGGCCTACTGGAGACCCCTTCGGGACGACGACAAACGACATATGGAGCACAACACTACTTGAGATGCTTCCCTTGCGAGGTTTGGGAATGGAATAGCACACTTATCTAGACGGGGATTATTTCAAATATCTGTTTTCACGCTTTGCCCGTCTATTGTTGTCTAATTTCACATTTTTTGGCACAATGAGCAATCGGTGCTGGGTAAAAAATGCGATAACAGTCGCTGCTTTTATTCGCTCCCTACCGAACGATTAGTTTCAAAATGGACGGCCAGAGGCGCTACCGTGGATCTCCACAATGCGTAAACCTAATACCTATTTTGCAACTTGGAAAACTACATTCTACAATTATTATTCACATTTTGCACTACAAAACCTTAAATTAAGCCTCTTTCTTATGATGAATCATTAGAGCAGAGGGCGGCAAGTTCCATTGTGGGAATAAACGCAGAGAAATAATACTAAGGATAGCAAAAAGGCGAAAGGAAAAACATCCGTTCTCGTGGGGAAGTTTCAACAAGTTGGTGATTTCATTTTGGTGTCGTAAACTGATCATCTTTGAACTTCAATAAGCGTTTCGCCGTAATCTTCGCATTAACAATTTTTAATTCTGCGCACAAGTAATGGAAACAGGAATAGAAGGCATATATGATCGTACTGACATGGCCATAGAGAACGGAAATTCAAGTAAAGAAAGCCAGTAAATGTGCAAAGGAATAAAGGGTGCAAGTAAAGAGGTTGAAAGCACAAAACAAGTAATTCCTTAAAAAAACTTCTCTTAACTTCAGCAGCCGCCCTGACTCCTCAAAATGGGCAATTGGCTCCTTCATGTCAGTCGAGGTACTATATGCCCCTCTACTCACAATCGAAATGCGATCCATCTCGACTACTGAGAATTAGGAACATTGCAATCAAAATGAATCCTCCTATCACCCACTCATTTTACGAATGCTGGATGCTTACCTTAATAGGAACACCTTTGACCGAAGCAATACCTCAACGAAGTTTCACAAGGAATCGAGGGTGATTCGGAGACCGCAAACTCTGGTAACAGCGCTCATTCACCATGCGCGACCGCATTGCACGCGCGACATCAATTGCAGACGCATTTGCTCAACCAATTTTCGAGGTCAAGGGTAAGAACTCCGTATGGCCAATTCAAATGGCAAGAGAAAGTATGGTGAGTGCACAGCACTTGCAAGCTCATGGCCACGGTTCGCCTGACAGAGAAGTACTTTGAGGTAAATGATTCACGCCATTTCGAATGAAGCACCTTGATAATGCGCAAGTTGGAATTCTGCCAGAAGAATTAAAGTTATTCGCACGCAGGAATCGTGCTACATTAAGTCTTGACGGAAAAATGCTTTCGACTTCCACGTTCACAGATTGATATAATATATTCTAAGACACTACAACAATTTGGTGGGGATGATTTCTCAAGGACTACCGAACTTACCAACATGCTCATAGCATTCTTATGAATACACACAATGTTACGCATATTCGTGAATGAATTCATCCCGACGAGCCAGGACACTATTCGGAGGTATCTGGAATAGCATTTCATGTCTTGGATCTCAAAGATTGCGCCGGTGTTTTCCCAATCCGCGAGGACCACAAAATGTGCCTACAGTGGGGATTTCACCCATTCGGCACGTGCTCACCGGAGGCAATCCGCCTTCATGGGGGGAGAGGGGGTTCCGTGAGAGAGTGGGGGCGGGCCGTTTCGAGCGGAAACTAGATGGGAGGGGGTGGCAGGTTCGGAGGAGAAAGGGGGCAAAGAAGCTGTGCCGTATCGATCACGAGTAGGAAAAGGGTGGTAAAGTTAATTAGGGAGGTTGGGAATGAGGGTAAATGGAGGGGGCGGAGGAAGGGGCACTTTACGTATGTCGACGCACGAGCAGAGGAGGAGGGTTTGGGGGGAGCAGAAAAGGGGGTCGCAGGAAGTGCTCGAGGGGGAGGGAGAGAGGAGCGGTCCAGGGAGGGTTGGGGGTGGGTCGGGTCCCGATAGTGGAGGGGGGGGTTGAGACAGGGGACCGCCCAAAGGAGCCTCCGCCTCGAGGGCGCGGGCGGGCAGAGGGGGTCGCGGCGGTCCCGCGTCAGCCGCCGCTCCAAAATACGTCCGCGGGCTACCCTGCAAGTCAGCCACCAAGGGGGCGAGTGAAGGGGGGGTTTAAGATTACCAGCCATTAAGCTCATCATAGATTTTATCATGATGGAACATTCCGTAACGCGCTACTTCGTAATAGTTCGAGGAACTGTAGGTATTGTCTCCCAATAGAGTGATCATAATCTGGTCCAAGGAAAAATGGATTTTTATTGGCGAGCACGTCAGGCGACTTCGCTTAATTTGACTGATGTGGTATCTTCAACAAATGTAACGCAAGGCCAGAATCACTTCCTCAGTGTGAACACGGAATCCATTCGGCCAGTCATTTACCCAATACCCCATATGCCACGTACCCGTACACAATCATGGCGATTCAAATTTTTACTCTAGTGAACGTGCGTGCTACGCTTACCGTTCCTTAATGTGATTTTTTACCGAAACGGGCATCTTCATCAAATAGAAATTGTAATACCAAAAATTGACAACAATATGCGCCTAAAACAGCAACGGGCACATTTGGAAAATAAAACTCGAACCCAAGGCAAGTTAGTAAATGTCATGCAGAGATTTTCTAAAATATTGCAGTGATATTTTTTGCCAATCCGTCACCCTTCGGGACTTAGAGAATTTTGGATACTTTTCAATTCGCCACTGCTGGATAACTGAAATTTAAAGTCAAACGATCCGCACGAAAACAAGCAAGTGCATTCTTAAATTTTCAGTTATTGTTGAAATTATACTGCTACAGATAATGAACAATAATGTGGGAGTCCAGATTAAAAATACATAAGATACTCTTTAAAGGTGGTATTTTCCAGGAGCACGAGGAAGGGAACAAATGGGAAAACAACACACGTTCCAGTCAAACTCCAGAATGAGCCAGGGTAAACGAAGTGCTAAGTACATTAATCACGCCCACCTAGGGTCCAAAGGTGTAAAATCAATACTTTATTACTTGAACAGCGTGTACCTCCTTAATGTCGGCTACAAATCATGGATACGTTACGGAAATGATTGCGGTAAATATTGAAGAACAGTGTTCTAACGAGCGGCGTGGAAGGTTGGTGGGCAAAGTTTTTGGCTAAGATCCGGTGGTTCCGGGTTCAAATCCTATTGATGCCACTCTACACTTCTGTCTTCAGCGGAGCTGTGCGATTAGTCGGTTGTCAGATATTCCTGGGAAACCACAAGGGAAGGGAAGTGGATCCACGAAAGTCGGAATGCGTGAATGCCACACGTCATTGCACTAGACACGAGTGCAAGGGGTGATGAGCTCCACCTCCACCCATCAAACAAGTCTTCCAACCTTTGTGCTGATTTATATTTTGGTTTGTGTTGATTAAGGGGGTTAAATCTGGCGCCCCGATGCAAACACTGCTCTCATCAGCCGACCTCAGGGACGATATGTGGGGAGAGGAAGGTGGTAAGTAGGTAGGTAGTGGAGGGGAGGAGCGCGGCGGCGCCTTGGAGAGCTGGCAACCGGAGGTGCGTGTACGCGTTGCGGGAGGCGAGCATTCACGGCGCACCACTCGACGCCCACATCTGCACCTCCCAGAGAATCTCGTGTCCCCGGAAGATGCCGCCGGCGTTGCGCATGCACGGCGCTTTAGTCACCCGCGCGATGACACGCGCGCGTGACGACAACCGTCTTCGAAACAGCATCAAAAGATGCAGCAGCGAAATCTTTGTGAGTACGCAATGAAATGAGTGGCACTTTCCTTACTAATATTCCCACAACAACCACTAGATGTCTCTATGAGGTCCATTACATGACAGTCGTGAAGCAAATGCTGAACATTAAAGATGTTCAGTCACAATAAAAGAAATAAAGACAATGAGGCTACAATTTTTACAAAAATATCTCCTAAGTCTGAAATAAAACTCGAACTCCGGGACCCAATACTTCAAAAATCACATAAACAAAATTATTTACATCACTCCACAACTTAGACAAACCATATGCTTGGTAAATGAACCATAAGATACTTTTGCAATACCTTGTGGCAAATTAGACAGTGAAGCATAGTACACGAAATGTTAATTACTTTGGCTGTAAAACAGAAAGGCATAAACACATCTGTCAGGGTATAATTTCATGTACTAATTACTACACATCGTCCTCGTCTGAAATGAGACAACGTATTCCAAATTAATGGAAAACTATTTTTGGAGTTTCTAAAACAGTTCAATATTGCTAATAGTCAAATAATTTTATGCTAAAAAGTAGGTGTAAAAGCTGATATGAACATGGCCAGAAGACATCAAAACGAATTCGAGACATAACCAACGAGAGATTGTATTAGATATTGCAAGCATGACACCTCCATGCAATGCCGCCTAGTGTTCTTTACCGGCGGGAGGGGCAACACGCTAAACACACCCTCTTACTGTGGGAAGCGGCCGGGGACGGCGAGAACACGGCGGTGATTTTTCAAGCCTATTTAATCTCGGAAGTGAGGTTTCTCCGCGATCTTCAAAACTGCGCCCGTTTTTCATGCGCTGCGAATGACGTGAGGTCGAGGGTGGGGAGCGTAGGGGAGATGGAGGGGAAGTGGGGGTGGGGAGAGCAATGTGGGAGAATTGACGCGAACGCCTCCAGTGAGGCCGTCTTTCATTACGGCGGAGAGCCGCGAGGGGTAGACCGAGAGGGGGGGGAGCGATGAAAATGTGAGAGGCGATAAATAGTAGCGCGGGGGTAGGGGACTTTAAGGGACCCGTTTGGGACCTTATGGGCCTTCCAAGCGAGAGAAACCCACTGCCGGGGACGACATCCCCTGATGGGTGTATGGGGGTTGAAAGAGAGGGGGGGAGGAGAAACCTCTTTCTCCCTCCCCGAGAGATTTGATCGCGGTGGGATCGCGTGCCGGGCGAGGCGGAACACGGGCGTAACGTCGAAAAATACCGACGAAAATTTATATGGCGAGAGGAAGAGGAACGTGTTCATTCCTAAGCGAGAGCAAAGACAGAAATCGATGAGCCCAGCGCCGGCTGAAGACTTCCCGAGTCCCATGACATCTTGAAACACCGTGCCGAGCTGGCAAGGAGCTTGGGAGCGGGTGAAACAGCCGATCGGAAATTCTTGAGTTCCGAAGTTCGAATGACAACAAAGGTGAAGTCATCCAGCCAATTCCATCCGAATTACTATGACAAAACGTCAACTTTTAGGTGTATGCGACGACATTATAGATATACATATATATATATATATATATATATATATATATATATATATATATATATATATATATATAAATTCACTGATAGTCATAACAAACACAGAAACCAAAATACACAAAAGAGGGACTCACTGGTTCTCGAATTTTCGGTAGTCCAACCACCTTTCTCAAGAGGAATTAGGAACAGAACTGAGTATATATATACACACACACATATACACATATATATATATATATATATATATATATATATATATATATATATATATATATATATATATAGTCACTTTCTTGGAAAAGCCACGAACGTGCACAATAAAATTCACTAAATAGTCATAGCAAACACAGAAACTAAAACATATAAAAGAGGGACTCACTACCGAAAATTCGAGAACTAGTGAGTCCCTCTTTTATATGTTTTAGTTTGTGTTTGCTATGACTATTTAGTGAATTATATATATATATATATATACATTTATATTATACACACACATATATATAAAACATTGATTAACCAATAGTATATTTCAAGTTCTAAGAATAACCATGACCTTTTTGCGTACTTGACCAACAAATAACATTTTTATGCTAAATCACTTTCGACTGAAAACTCTGCAATCAGCTTTTTTATTTCCGATTATCATTCCTGTTTCATAGTGAGAATATTTATTAACTTTTTGGAAATAATAATTCATTATAGTCAATAATAGCACGTGTGCCCAGAGATATAAGTAAATATAAGCGCACCGAAAATCAGAAAGGGCTGGAAAGTTCTAAATTTTAAAAACACACCACGGAAAAGAAGTTTCCAATGAAGCATAAAATACACATCATGTGACTTAACAAATTGATCACATATTTTTAGGTTCAACTATATTTAACTGTTATATTAAATGTCTTGAATTAAATTCGAATATCTAAATTGGTGTAGAGTAACATGTTACTAGATATTGAGGAAATAGCCTGGAACTTCCTTCCCAATTCTTTTCGTAACCTAAGACGACATGTAAGATTTCAGGGCAATTAAATGACATAAATTACTTCCATCAAATTAGAAGGTGACCAATACCATACGAATACCACCGTATGCCGAAACTCCTACTTCATGCGTGTCTCTTTTGATGAAATTACTCTCAATATAAAACCAAAATATCTCTTAGTACAATGTTTACTTCAAACTAAACGTGAAGAATCTATTTACTAGCCTAGTTGCATGAAATCATTGAAGGATACACCTCCGAGTGGAAAATCAGGAGCATGGAGTATACTACTATTCGAAAAACCACTAATTATTTCTGTTGGTTCGTTAGGTATTAAGATGTAATTAACACTCAAATCCAGAAAATAAACGAGACTTTAATCACAAATTTTCACAATGTTTCGTGTCAACTATAACATCAAACAACTTCGCTGAATGCACAAAGGATCTCCTAAAATGTTATGGAAGACATACCCAGCGAAGCGTAAAAATAGCTCAAGAGAAACTAAATAACTTCATCGTTGTCGGAGAATTATAACCTTGAAGAAGTTGCCATGAAAGTCGCAAAATACGACGACGATAATTCAACTCCGTTATAAGCGCGGTCCTCCTCCCTCGGAGGAAAGAACCTCTGGGCAATTACACTTGGGAGTCACACTTGGGCAGGGGCGTCGCCTTTGTCATTCTTCGAATGCGAAGAGAGAAAGATCTGCCTCCGTAGTCTCTCGAGGCACATCACTCCCCCCTCCTTAGGAGGGATACTCGCGAAATGGTTTGCAGGCACTTTGAAAGAGACGGGGTGTGGCTCAACGACAGATTTCTACTAAGTGCGCCTGGAATTCAGTAGGAGTAATAGTAGTTTTGGGGGAGGCGGCCGACAGCTGAGGTCATTTGTGCCATTAGGGATGGATAGGAAAGGAGGAAGGGTGGAGGGAAACCCGCCGTAGGCATTTGCCTACTCTTAACGAAAGGCGCCAAGGAGTCAAATAGTTTAACGTCCCATTCGACGGAAGGCGTACTAACTCACTAACTCTCCGTGCTCTCCACAAAATACCTCTAGTAGGGATAGGAATACAACTGAAAAAGATCTCCCGTACCCAGGATTCGGACCCGGGCCCTCTAGGTGGGAAGCCAGTACGTTAGCCACTGCACCATCCCGTAAGACCCCCTTTGGAACTCCAAATCCGAGAGACAAGGACGTAACGTTTCCGCAATTGGAACAGAGAGAACTTGGGTAGATTTTACTATAGATGAAATTTTTTCCATCACTTTTTTCACAACATAGATTAACGTGACTAATTTCAGCAGAAAAAAGGGGGAAGAATGTCTTCATCAACAATTCAACGCAGAAACCAAAAAATGATTACCAGGTGCATTGGATTTCGACTCACGCAGGGACGTAGTTACAACACTGATTTTCCTCTCTGTATCATTAGCCAGCAACCCAATTTTTTTACTCATAAGAATACTATTTTTGCAGCAGTAACTTATTCTCACATAAAATTCGCCAAAAAAACCTACGGCAAATCTTACGTGCAACGTATTCGTGCATGAGAAACTGCGTATGGAATTAACGGTAGTAGAGAAATTAAAGGCATTAAGTAGGTACTCAATCCTTGTGGCAACTCACCACTACTTTAACCAATGCTACACCATAAAAAAAATTGAACTTCACAAAAATATAATTACATTAAACATGCATCACACGTACGTTATTATTAAAGATGCTCCAATTTTCCAGCCGCTTAAGTATTTGGCACATTTTTCTTAAATTACATTTCACATTTCTTTCTGTTGCGGAAGCGTAAAACTATGGCCAAGGACACGCTATGAAAACTTAAAAAAAGAACTAATCAATTTGGATCGCACCTCCCGGGCCAACGCTCGCAAATCCCGAGGATCCTTAAAATAGAAGAGGTCTACTACTTGTTGTGTGCACGAGAGATATAAATCCCTCCTCCGGTTTTCCAACAGGTAGCGTACGTAGGACTTATGAAAGTGGCTCCTGCACGGAAATTTATTTCTCCTTCTCCAGATATTCCAAAAATAAAATCCGAGACCCTTTCTCTTTCTCGTAGTTCGTGACGTGGGGCGCGTGTCCTCAAAACTGGACGGGCGATCACCGCCTCCTTCACCTCTCTCCGCTCGTAGTGCGGGCGACATCATCGACACCCCTCCCCACAGCTCACCACCTCCCACAAACAACCCCCAGAGTTCAGAGGGTTCCGCCACTTTGACCGCGCACCCAAACCTTTCTCCCGGGGGGGCAGTGTGGTGGGTACAGACACGAAAAGAAGCCCCCAGACACTTAATGGGCTATTTTGAGTTCTCATCTAGAATATTAATGAACAGGTTAACGAATCGTGAAATGAATCCCCACAAATGTGCGACCCCACATTGTGAGTGTAATTATAAATTAACAATATCGGGAAGGAAATTAAATGTGTTACCTACAGAAGTTGGACATGGTGCTATGGAGAGAGGGACCGGAAAGAGAGGATTTCTGCTCAATGGAGAATTTGACACAATGAGGAAAGTAATGTTGAGTAAGCATTCAAATAAAATTTGGATGCCCAAAGGTTTAGGCTCCCAGAGTACACAACTTCTGTAAATTCTCTGTAAATGTGGATTATACGACAACCCACTAAGAATCGGAGTACATCAAATAAAAATTCCTGCTGGCCACGCGAATCGAGACACCCCACCTCTGAAAACAACCAAACCGACCCAGCACGACATTGTGCACTACAATGCCAAGCTCAAAACAGGAGTTAACCATTACTACTATTCTGATAAACATAAATAGTTTCAGGTTTACTTTGTGGAATTCCTTCATGATGAGGGTAAAAAAGAAACTTTGCACTCCCACATAAAGATTTAATATTTCATGACCATGGTTCTGATGCTTCGCATCATCATCAGGAGTGATGATCATCTGAAACCATGGTCGTGAAATATTGAATCTTTATGTGGAAGTGCAAAGTTTCTTTTTTTACCCTCACTACTGAGCTACGATTCTGGATTCGTGAAATTCCACAACGCTCCCAAGTTTTTCAAATCCGAAATTTCAATTTTTTATATGAACAATATGTTCGATATGATTTTTAAAAAACCATAAACACAGTAATCAACCGGAAGGTCGGTTTAGTAGGTGATGGTAGAGTTCACCCAGTACTAAGCCCGACGGCGTGTGAAATTCACACGTCAGGATAGGGGGGGGCAGTTCCTTTCCCTGTGCCGGTTATGGTTTTACCCGAAAAATCTTATCCGGAGTTAAATTTGGATGTCCAGCATGTGTGTGTTCTCGTCCAGGGGGTCCGGGCGCAACCTGTTGCTCGCCGGCACGACAGTGAACCTCATCATTCAACATCGCCATCGTCCCATTGTACAGGTACAGTGATCGTGATAAATCCTTATGCCGCATTCTAAAGCCCCTTATGTAGAAAAATAAGCAAATACGAGATTCGTATAAGACCGCTTCAAATTACGACGGAAATCATATGGTAGTTTGGGTTGTTTTCAGTGACAGCTTAAGCCAATTTACATCTCTACCCTATCAGTGGTAGGATTTTTGGGACTTTCTAAGTAACGATAACGTTTTCTCAAAGATTGAACGAGACAGTGAGCTTTTTCGAGTAACTATTCGCAAAGGAACCAAACGTTACAACTGTTATTTAAATGCAAATTATACATTGCATTCCTATTATCTAACACTGATTCTTCACCTGGTTATATTTAATTAAGCTATAATATCCGGCATGCTACTGGGGAGAAACATTTGCGCATTCTGATTCCAATCATCCGATTACTAGCGCTATTACTAAAATGACGCAGTCAAACAGTATACATGGTTTCTACAAAGAGTATCGGGAAAAGTTTCGGAAAAATAGATTTATTTCTGATATTGCTACAATGCCTCAAAATTCTTCTAAGTACATCCCTTGAGCGTCAACACACTTGCCAGGCGCTTTTCCACGATTCGAAGGCTCCCTGGTAGGCGGATTCCGGAAGGTCCTTAAGGATACTCGTGCAAGCTTCTTTCACGGCACTTTGGGTCCCATAGTGGTGTCCTTTAAGGGAGGATTTCACTTTTGGGAATAGGAAATAGTGTGCTGGTGCCAAGTCGGGACTATTAAGGGGGTTGAGGAATCGCCGCGATGCCGTTGCAGGTCTTCACAAGAGCAGACACTCGACTCTGCTCTTGGCCGTTCATCCAAAGACCTTCAGGACGAGTTTAGCACAGATCTTTCGAATCGCCAAATTTTCAGTGATTATGATGTGCTCTGCCATCTTAATTTAATTTCGCATACGAATCAAGGCAGTGGAAAATTGTAGGTTACTGTACCTCTAATTTTCAATGAAATACCTAAATATTTAAGAATATTACAGTCAGTAAATGTAGCGAAAGGGAGAAAAAAGAATGGCTATTACACAGAATGGATTAGAGCTTGGAACAAAACTTGACACAATATATGTAGATTTGTAATTGCAACACTTTAAGCTATCATTTTGGTTTATGAAGCACCTGCTGTCAAGCTGACAATGTCAAACTGGCTGACTTAAACAGGACCAGAATGAGTATTACATTTATAATTTTCAATTTATAGTACAATTGTATATTATGAAGATCATACCACTATGGTATATGATGAAGATTGTTTGTAAATGTATGTTGTATTGCCTGCGATTCTTTGTAAATCATATATAATGAAGATTATACTACTCTTGTCGATAAAAAATATAAAAAATGCGTTTATATTAAAAAAACAACGCCAATACGATCTGCAATCATGTGCACACTTAACCGACAGTCTGAATTCAGCACTTTACGCACACTTCATGAAAAAATCTCTACCGATACCTTTCATACACACCTTGTATGTTAATAACATAGACAACACCATACTCTCCTTCGTGATTAAGACGTCATTCAATCACCTACGCGCTAATTTGGAACCATGTTAAAATTCTCCACATAATTTGAGGCAAATTTGAAGAATATTACTTCAAAAATACAGTATCACCAAGTCATAGAAAGGAATATCACCAAATTGCAAAGCCCCTCAAAGGTTTTACTTGATTTTCCAACATTGCCAGATTTACCATTATCTTTGAGGATTGTGCACAGACACAATTATCGTTTAGTCGTAATTTGAAATAGTGGGGTCAGTAGTTTCTAGAAATTACGGATTTTGAGTCGCTTAGAATCCTCCCGACTTGGAACCGACTTTTATGCCATAAACTCTCAATCGCATATGAATAAAAATACAATTTCATTCACAGGGTCACTATCATAAAAAAGTAAACCCATCCCAAATGAAATTGGCATTCGCAGATTGGGAGCGTTTTCTTCAAGCGAGGCAATTGATCCCTGGGTATATTGGGACGTGGGTGAGATGGAGTTGGAAATGAGCTCAAAATTAGAGCAAAAAAAATGAGAGAGTAAAAAAATTTCCTTTCGCCTCCACATTCCAGCTATTAATGACGCAATTGCTTCGCCTTGGATTTTTGTCGCGAGGAAACGTCAGCAGTTAGGTGGGCGGAGGGAGCGAGTGGTTTCGAAGACAAGAAGAGACAAGTGTGGAGGCCCGCCCCCGACGAGCCGCTCGACCTCCCCACCGGCTTCCATCGCGTGCCTTGTCGCAATCACATCAAAGAGGTGGCCGAGAAGTAATAACAGTACGTAGTAGTATTGGCGGAGGGCACATGATGGGGTAGGTAGGAGCACAAACCGGGTCGTGGGGTTCACTAACCGGCGCCCTGAGAGAGGGACCTCCTCGATTCGTATAAGCATGCATCTATTTAAACACACGCCGATATAACAGGCACCTCACGCTATCACACACACACACACACATACATTGGTGTTATCCTTCTCCTCCAAAATACCATAAATGTAACTCAATATAATGCTCTCTATGCACATATAGTACATACATATATAACATAAAAATAACAATCGATGGTCGATACTGGAGGAGAGGTGAATAATTATTAATTAATTATAATTATTGATTCATGGTAAACTCATCTCGACCAGAATGATATACATACTAATTGCGCAAAAATGACAACTTTTAATGGCGTCAAGAAAATGATTATACCAAATAGCTTTTGTGTTATATTTCCTTGCGTGCTGATTAAGTCTTTCAATGCCACGATTAGATGCGTGCCTATTAGGAAATTTGGACCTCCAAAATTGAACATGAAGGCCCTAAAAACAACCCGCCCTTAAAGCTTGAAGGGTATTAATTGGACTACTGATAATTTAAACCTAAAACCATCAACGACGTGAACTGAATAACGTGTTCAGGAATTGGTTCAGATAAATGCAGTGACTTAATTATTTATTTTCCTTGTTTAGAAGATAATTCAGCCGTCACTTACATATTCCGTTGAATTTCACGTACTTATCCCAATAATAACAAAATTACTTTAATTTCAAGTCCAGATGCACTCAAGGAGCGAACGTGCATTTGTGGTGGGGGGAAGGGCGCAAGAAGAACCGCACCCCACGGGTACGTAAATCCGACGGCCTGCGATGGTGAGAGAGATGGCAGATATTCCACCCGGGGATCCATTAACACTGTCCGCGCAGTGAGTCAAGCCACCGTCACGAAACAGGGTGGGCAGTCTTGTACAGAGGCGTACACTCCAACCAAACCAGCCACCCTTCAACTTAAATCCCAGTTCGAGAATTGAGGGAAGATTTCACGTGGGAGTAAGCTCTACGGTGTGCGGAATTCACACTTCAGGATAATACGAGGGACAGTTCCTTTCTTAATACCACATGAGATTTCCCAGATAAGACTGAATTGCGGTTGGGGGTGCCTAGAGGCGTCGCCTGGATTTTTAACCAGGGACTTTACGACTAAAATACTAGTAGAAGAATGATCTAGCTATCTATCAACTTAGATACCACACCGCCTACACCTCTGTGCGATTATTTAACGCCGGAGCACAACTCGAAATAAAATGAACGGACGGATTTCAAATTTTATAAAATAGGATTTCCGCATAGGATGTGACCTACGTGTCCATTGCCTCTTGACAAAACTCTTTATCAATCTAATTTGATGTTGCATTGCATCTAAATTTTCACTCAAAATGAATGTATGGTGAATATGTTAACATTTGTAAATTACGCTAAACACTTAAATTAGTTATTTCCTAATTAAACTTCACTAAACGGTATAGTTCATTGCATTTACATATGGTAATAACTCCTGGCTGTTTAGAAATGAAATGTACATTTATTTATGTAGACACTTCCCCTTTTTAACTGCAATCAAATCTGCGAATTTCACTGCCCAAATGACAAGGAATTACAATGGGCATCTACTCAAAACCTGCCATTTGCGCAAAGGTTCAACGAACATAGGACTTCGGAAGTATTTGTAACTCGACACAAGTACAGATGCCGACGAGCAACTTACTTGGATACCCGTTAATGCCACTAACACTGTCACAGGGTAATCTCCGATATACTTTACGAGTATCTGACAGGTTTGACATTTATTCTTACCATTACAAATAGTTCTACCCATTTTTTTAATAGCACAAAAATAACATATTACCGAAAAACATGTATTCAATATGCACAATTCTAACTTAAAGATAATTAACCAAGAATTACTACGTATTTCCAATGCATCAGGAATAACTATGAGCAATTCCATTTTAGCTCGCAAGGAAGCGACCGCGTCGTGCTACCTTGTTCACCCCAAATTGTGGACCTAAAGTCGAGGGCGCTTCCCAACATTTCGGACGCCAGTGGTCGAAGCTTCCCGAGCCACTCGCCAATGAGCGCCCCGCGTTGAAAAGCACCCGGGTGTCAAGGAAGGCCTCCTTTAGCGTGGAGGGCCACTCTCTCTTTAGAGAGAGAGAGGGAGAGCCGAGGGGTCCTCGTCTGTCTCGCGGTGACGGTCATCTGCCCTTTGAGGAGGCGATCTCTCGGCCGTGGGGATCGATTCGTCGCCGTGAGGGAGGCCGGCAGGAAGGGAAGGTGAGGAGGGGGAGAGGAGGTGGGGAGCGAGGGCCTTAAGCTCCGCTTTATGTGCATCCGATTTTGAGCTACGTTGTCGCAGCAGCAAGTACCCTTAAGCTCTAGCTTACCGAGCACAGTCGACTTTGTGCAGAAAGATTATTACAGGTCATCATTACGAAAGATGGTATACAGTAAAACGGAAAAGTTAATACACCTAATAGAACGATCTTAATCGCTTTCCAGCGATGTCAAACTGAGAATTTTGTAGTGAAGTATACTCCTGAATCTTTTTTTCAATATGTACGAAAGTGACGAATCTTTTCTCCGATTATCCTCATCTGGGCGGAATAATGAAAATTTCCGTATAGTCATAACAATTTCTTCGAACGTGGTCTGACAGGCGAAATGTGCCCGGGTTCCTTTCTACCTTACACTAAATAGAAATGCTATGGTGTAAAATCGTTTGCCGACCAAAATATTTTATGAACTTGTCCGTAATTCTAATTCAATACGAAGACCGTGAGGTTTCGGCAAGAATCACTCCAAGGCATTCAACCAAATCAACAATATTTAAATCGACCACACCGAATTAACACAATGCCCTTAAGGATGTTGGAGTTGAGTTAAGATATAGAATTTAGGGGGAAGGAATGTAATCTGCACAGGATTTGTAGATTTTCACATACTGTTTGTCGAATAACACCAAGGATCTGAAGGAAATATATGAACAACTTGCGAGAATGAGATAAAAGTATAAGCAAAATGAATCAGAAAAATAGTAAAGTAATGAGAGTAGGTATGATGTAATTAATTTTTTTTAAATGATAAGGAATTGGATGGGTGGCCGCGTACTACAAATGGATTATTTGCCGAGGAGTGCAATGGAAGGTGTGGTGAAACGAAGAGTAAGAAGAGAAGGAAGCCGGGCAAAGATGGTAAATGATCCCTAAAGGAAGAGGAGGGTATGAGGCCACTGAGAGAAAAGCGAAGAAAAGAAATAAATGGAGAAGAGGCACATAGGGCATGCAGGAGCAAGCAGAGCCCTAAAAAATCAGTAGTTCACCCAGTATATGTTAAAGAGTTTAAATAACATAATTATCGAAGTTTTGGAGGCCTAAAGAGAGAAATGTGGCTACACTATGGATTTTGGGATCACTAGGAAGGAAGAGCACAAGCTTAAGTTGTCTTTTTCTGGCTACATCTCTAAAACTCTTTCTTGTATCTATCTAGTTTTTGAGGTGGAAAAAAATGTTGAACTGTTCCTAACTCTGAAAACATGTTCAAAAAGTTAACAGTTCATGTTATTTTGTATTATAATGTAATTTTCGATGTGCATGCGCATTGCTTAAAATGCTATGCAATACAGAACTGTCGAATTGCGCGTAAAAAAATTTATTAAATCTTGGTCCAAACAGGAGGAGGAGAGACGAAAAATACGCTTGGTGAGCCATGCCCGAATACACGTAGAAAGCTGCCCGAACCCACACCGATTCCATACATTATACGGCTCGACTCCTAAGAAATATGCGACTCTTATCAATGCACCAACTTCAGTTCTTTGCCATGGACTCGTTCACGAAATACCATGATGCAGCGCGCCACGGCGAAGCAAGAGGGAACGCTACAAACGAATACCAATTAGAACCCAACGCAAGGCGCACGACGCGGAAATTAAGGACGCTTTTAGTATTCTCATCGTTTTCGGCCGACGCTCGACACCAGGCGTGCATACAAATCGCCACGCCAATGGCAACCTCGTGACCGCCCAAATCATTGCAGAGCGCGCTAAGAACTTTCAATTCGTAATTTAACCCACTTGAACGCTAATGACACCTGGAATATTTGCAACATTATTATAAGTTAACTGTGATACGCGTGCTATACAACAGTACGTAATTGGAGAAATAAAACTTAGTAATATTGTTTTAACCTCTAGCATATCGCTGAAATTCGAAAAATAATGAAATAATCCTGGGTAAAGTATACCTCATTGAGTTGACCTGAATCTTAAATAACCAGATTTTCCATCTAGAAGAGACTTGTATCGTAACCGACCGAAACAGATATAGCATGAAAAATGAGAGAGATACAACCTATACTGGTAACGCTTCGGGTTTCTTAAAATCTGGATGCCTTATATGCTCTTGCTGTCGGGTCGCGGGCTACCATGCAGATGTAGATGAAAAACAAAATGTCTAAGTAATGCCTAATAAGGTCCAAATAAGATATGATTGCAAGATCGTTCAAAAATGCCATAAAGGTCTAACCTACTTTGAAGTTTCTAAATCCAAGCCTTTAATATCAAACTCCACCTGGACTACCTTAATAATATGCGAGGAAAGGGTCGTAATAGGAGTATCATTCGACGCAGTAAGCCTTACATTAGGTGTCTCACAAGGAAGTGTTATCGGTCCGCTATTTTTCCTTTTATACATTAATGGCATCGGGTTTCCAGTTTCCAATAAATTTCATACACTTGCTGACGATGTCGTGATATATACTACCTTGACCAAAAAGTTCCCGGAATAACCACCGTGTGGCGCTCCCATCGTTCCGATTTGAGTTCTGTTTTTTTGTTAAATTGATACATCTGTTGTTGATATTCCCTTTAAATCTTAGTGTCATAACTTGACATTTGCAAAAGTTACGTAGCCAAGAGTACATCTATCTCTGTGTGTGTTGGCGATTTTTTACAATTGCAGAAATGGATTTAAATTTGCAACAACGAACTTGTATTAAATTTTGCGTAAAAAACGGATTTAGTGGCGCACGGACGTTGGAAATGTTGGAAAAGTGTTTCGGCAACGATTCTCTAAAGAAAACGGTCGTTTACCAGTGGCACGAGCGGTTCAGAAGTGGTCGTGAGTCAATCGAAGATGATGAACGCAGTGGCAGACCATCGACATCGAAAGTCGGTGAAAAAATTGATAAAGTAAAAGAAATGTTGGTCAATAACCGCAAATTAACCATCAGAGAAATAGCGGAGGACTTGAACATTGCCTATGGATCCGCCCAAGACATTGTGGTTAATGATTTGGGTATCCGTCGTGTAGCAGCAAAGTTGGTGCCAAAAGACCTCAATTTCATGCAAAAAAGAGACCGTGTTGACGTCGCAAAAGACATGATTTGCGAGGCTGAATCCGATCCCACATTCATCAAAAGGATCATTACTGGAGACGAGACGTGGGTTTATGAGTACGACACGCAATCCAGACATCAGGCAAGTGAATGGCGTTCACCAAATGAGCCGAGACCAAAAAAACCACGTCGTTTTCAGTCAAAAAAGAAGGCAATGCTGACGGTTTTCATGGATTACAACGGTGTAGTGCATCATGAATTTTTGCCAGAAGGCCAGACAGTAAACAAAGAGTATTATTTGGGCGTTATGAGACGTTTGCGTGAAGCAATTCGCCGAAAGAGACCAGAAATCGTCGCACAGTGCGTCGAGACCGTCGCACAGTGCTATCATTATTCGTAATTTTTTGACGAAAAATGCAACAAATACCGTCCAACAGCCACCAAATTCACCTGATTTGGCTCCCTGTGACTTCTTTCTGTTCAATCGAGTTAAAAAACCATTACGGGGAACGCGTTTTAGCAGCCGAGAGGAAGAATTCAAGAGCTCTACGGCCTCTAGGTTAAATAATAATAAGGGGGAAAACTCCACTGGCCGTAAAAACGGCCAGTGGAGTTTTCCCCCTTATTATTATTTAGCCGAGAGGAAGTAATGGAAAAATCGCAGGAAGCACTGATGGACATACCGAAAACCGAATATAAAAACTGTTTCGAGGATTGGATCAAGCGCTGGCATAAGTGTGTTGCAGTCGATGGGGATTACTTTGAAGGGGACAATATAGATTTAGATGAATGAACTTGTATTTTTAATTTTCTGAATAAATTCCGGGAACTTGTTGATCAAGGTAGTAGGTACATCCAGTTATGAAAATAGAGTATCATTAACTAACGACTTATATACAATCCAAACGTGGCGCAAGACATGGGAGCTAAAATTAAATTTGAATGTGTTCCGATAAATTTTTGGAAGAAGAATATTTCACCTGCAAACACACCGTACAGTGAACCAACATTACACACGTGGAATCGGTAAAATACTTGGGTGTAACGATAACTAAGGTTATGTCTTGGGGAAAACATTCGTGAAATTTGCGAAATAGCAAATAAAAAGTTAGGATTAATAAAAGAAAACTTGGAAATTGCAATGAAAGGGTCAGGAGCTCTGTTATTTAACATTAGTTAGGAGAGTAAGCTGCAAGTGTATGGGATCCTCATGAAGTAGGCTCAATTTTGGAACTAGATAGAATGCAAGGTAGAGCAACTAGGTTCGTGAAAAGTTGTTATTTACAAGTTAGAAGTGTCACGACACAATTGGAAGAATTAGGATGGGAGCCACTAGTTGACCGTAGGTTTAAATACAGGTTAAACTAATTGCGTTAATTTGAGGCGGGCTACTTATCTGAGGATGTTAAAGACAGATTTTAAGCCCCGATTTACTACGGTAGATGAGATCACGTACGTAAAATCAGGGAAATATATAGTAGAACTGATGGATTTAAAACGTATTTATTTCCCCGAACCATCATAAATCAAAATAGATACGACAGCAACCGCGTAAGAGATAATTAGAATTGGCAGTGTATATATTTTGTCAATATTCAGCATATTATTTTTGTACTTAATACTCCATCTTTTAAGGTTTCAACCGCATGATTTGAATATACGTATTCTTTTATTGAATATTGTTGTATATAAGTACCTTATTTCGTGGGATTGTTTTCGTGTGCATGATCAAACTAATATTTGTGCAGAGGTGACATGATTGAGATTGTGCATGCATTGCTGTTGACCTAACACCCCACGCCACACGCCCTAGCGGGGTATTGGGTAGATGAAGATGTATGGTACTTAGTATACCTATCTTTTGGGAATACGAAATGTGGTTTCTGACATTGAGTATCAAACACTTTTGGTTTCGTCTTTAGTCGTTGAGTCATTAACATTCGTCCGATTCGTCCAGAAACACTAATTTTACTCTCTATCGCCCTTCCCAAAGGAAATGATCGGGGTGGCTCACAGGGGGGTGCCATTTAAGCAAAACATCTTTAGTAGCCCTCTGACCAAGCGCATTTTGAGTGATTTAGAATCAAATTAAAACCCATTGCCCCAGAAATCGGCAACTCGTTACGCACGCACCTGCGGGCGATTTTCAAAAGAATTCCGACACACTTGCAATCACGCATCGACACTGACTCTGCCTTCTCCCGCTTGTTGGTGTGAAGTTCATGACAAGGGAGTGCAGCGCATGTCTCTTAAGGAAGAATGTTTCCGTACATTGCCAAAACATAATAACGAACAATGACAGCTAGTAAGCAACGAAAAGTAATATTTTACATTATACCATTTGCAGAGGACAGAGAAATATATCCAAAGAAATGGGTGTGGCCCAGTATAGACTTGGTACTATCTTGCGATTTAGGCTGGATTTCGGAATGGTGTAAATGAGATTAAATTCAACCAACACAAATGCACAATTATAATTTTTGGAATAAATGAAATGAGAAAATCGATGCTACACACAAACTTGGGGGGTTAAAATTAAATAACTTGCAGTAGACCCAGGGCTTAGAAGCCAAAATAGGCAACCGACTTTGAAGAAATAAGGCTCCATTACATTAGCAGCACAAGAATGTATATTTAAAAGAAGGGAAGGTGTTAACTCAACATAAGCTACATTGCAAAGAAACGGTAAGTATCTGGTATCCGTCTCAAATTCTCAAATTTGAGAGAGTAAGTTATGAAAAAAGGAAATTTCACATAATTTTCCCTACATTCGTGGCAAAGTTTTCAACGCGAAGAACATCACTGTGACGCAACTTATGAGAAACTAGTCCCTCAAAGTGCTAAGGAATTAGTTCGTAGGAATTACTTCGTGAGTTAGAGGACTCCCAAGGCGCCCTTAAAACCTGTAAGACAGGTGGCGAGATCAAAACAAGACTTACGAAAAGTAATGAGATTATCAGAGTACTCCTGACACAGAGGACAACACACAACTGGTAAATAGATGCACTTAAAACTGATAAGACTTAAATATTTCCATCTCTAGCAAGTTTCCAAATCAAAATACGGCTAAGCGCTCTAATTATAATTGTAACACCCTTGCCAGAACTTTTCATTTCTTTTTTAACTACAAGTTGAATCACAACTGCATAATTAAAGGCTCTAGTGTCCGACCACCTAACGCCACGGGCTCCCGCGGCACCCCGTTGCGTATCTCTCGACTGTGGCCCATGTGAGGGGGGAAGGAGGAGGGGACGGACGGTTATTGGGGGGGGGGATCGCGGACCCTGTCCTCCGCACGGCACAATCCCTCTTCCATCATACCCATTCCCTTAGCACTGGCACCCCTCACGGCTGACAACACGTTCACTTGGCCATTAAAACTAGGCTACAGCGTTACTGCCCATAAACACTTTTCCTGTCTCTGGTAGAGCCAAGTACTTCAAATTGTTCGCAAAATGTACTAAAAAACCAGCTTTTATCCTTTACAAAATAAAAGGAGATTAATTTAACTTATTTCCCATCCTAAAGTCAAGCCACCATGGAGCCCAGCATTACTACTTGTACGCATGCAATTCACACTTTGCCAATATACAAAATCAGAGTCGTCGCAAATATTCACAAATATAAAGGTTAGAATTCTATAACTTATTGTCACGTATGCAACCCATAAACAACCAATTTGTTTTGGAATTATATCAACAATGAACATTCAGCATATAAATCACTATTTACAAATGCAAACACTTCCGTCCTTTTATTTTTATAGCAACTTACGAGCCGTTCCGGATCAAAGACTACCTAGAAAAAATAAACACCTGCACGGTGGCTTCACTTTCCTTGGGATTATCCTAAACGTTGATCCTAACGAGATAATGTAACTAACGGGATATTTTCGGCCCCGTGTGTACTTAATTTGGAACATTAATATTAAAATGGATGGGAGAATCGCAAAACAGAAGCAATATTCAAAGATATCCCGAGGTAGCAAAAGGGTGCTATCCGAGACGAACGCTAGTGTATATCGTTTACTCTCACGACAAATGACCTGAATTTACGAGCCGATACCTCATTCGTAGTTTCGGTCAAAGTACTGATCCGCATTATGCCCTGAGCAATATTTATATTATTTAACAAACGAAATAAAATATGAGCGACCAAGAGTTAAACCACATTTTGTAGGTTCTTAAACACGTAGCAGAAAATTAAGCCAATATGGGAGATAGAGCCAGTTTTAATGAAATGGTAATATTGGTCAATGTGAATGAATATGCTGATAAATATCGCCACGTGGATATCGATGCCACCGCGACATTTCTCTTACATCGACGATCGATATGAAAAATGAATACCACAGTCTCATCACGCTCGCCCTTCTACGATCCACTCTGGCACACAACGTCCATCCCAACGCACGCAGGGACCAATTTAAATATAATGGGGGAAGGGAAAAGTACTGATTTGTTGAATTGCATCACTTTCATTTGTATGCATGAGGAAAAACTATTCCTCACTTCATTACTCAAAAAAAAAGAACTTACATGATACAAATCAATATCCATCAAACCGTATGTGTGTGTGTGTGTGAAAAAATAGTGAATGCGAAGGATAGTTACTGATAGTAAACTGTGATCTTACGAGTCAGTCTTAACTTACCAAAGCAGCCATTAGCGCGGCAATCTTTAATCAGAGAGCACAGATACGTAAATAATACACATGCATAATAAAGAAGGGACTCCCTCTGGGTCTGATTCAGTGTTTAATGGTTTAATTTTGGTTGTTGCTCATATTTTAAGTACTGTAATTGCTTCATTATCGATGACACTCAACGTTTTACAGTGCAGTGGCGAGGAAACTACAAGAATAAACCTTTCTGGTTTGGTTTCTGGAGCGGTACAAATTTTTCAAACTCGTGAGTCAGGTGTGTTTTTCTGGGAAACTAGAATTTGCTAATTGGAGCTCAATAGGCACGAAAACATCGCATTAGGCCGTTTTAAATGCACGTCCACTACAACTGCGTTATTTCCCCAATATTATGTGAATGTGCTACTGGTCAATCGGATTAATTCCAAAAAACAAAGGCGGGAGGAGTTGCATACTGTCCTGTATCCATTAATTTCCTAAGTCGGGTTCAGACCGATGGACCAGCATAAAATTGTATACGATAAAAACAAACAGACTTTCCGCTTTAAAGATTCAGAGTGATTATTGAGATTAGTCCGCTGCTCGGGTTTTTCATTGACGGAGACGCGTAGTTAGAGTTTACTTCTCGTTTTAACCTCACATACGGCACTTAACATCGTTTATCACTACACCATACATACTAAACCCTTTTCCATCTCTGCATGCTTTATACTTTCCTTCATACCGTTCGACATGCCTGATCTTGTTCTCAAACTACCTTACCACACACTCTAACCCCACCCTCTCTATCACCGTCTCCAACATGCTTTTGCCACTCAATATGCCCAGCACCCACGTTTTATGCCTTCTCTGAACTTCCAAGAAACTACGGGATATGCCTTGATAGTAACCTTTGAGGGAGTCTTCCGCTAAATGCGTATTACAATGCAACCATTTCAGAGTGTAAAAATCATTCGTCTTGACCGGGATCTTTTCTGAACTTCCCTTAACAACCTCTTTTCCCCTACAATATTTGGCAGTGACTCATTTGCTATCCTTTTTGTCCATTTTATTTTTCGGTCCCACTCGCCAACTAAATAATACCATCTTCCAATTTGAACTTATCCTCTCGCCTCAACGACCAGGTTTCCGAGCCGTACAAAATAACGCTCCGCACTCAAGTTTTCACTTGTCTTTTCGTTTCATCTTTACTTAAGGTTCTTGGAGATTGATAACGAATGACATTTTTAACTTGCTACTCACCCAAACGGAAACTCGCTGAAATTTAAAGACACTGAAAATTTTAAAGCCGCTGTGCGTGAGGGAAGGGGTGGAGGGAAGAACACGGGGTAGGTAGAGTCACCCCCCCCCCCCAACGACCCAAGCTAAGTGGGATCACGAATGCAAGACCGGGCGCGGAGAATGCCGGGGACGATGGGGGGATGGGGTTGGTGAGCACGCCCATCGATCCCGCCCCTCGCCCCCAAAAGCACACCACACCTACGCGCGCCCCCGACGCCCTCCACCGCCCCACACTCAACACGAACGCACGTACGCACCCACTCCACTCCCCCAGAGACTTTGCGGGCGAAACGTAACTAACTCTCTCTCTCACCCGACCACTCGCTCGACGGCCTCCCCGCCGGCCCTCGCCCCTGCCCCAGCGCCACGATCAAGGCTGCCACCCACCAAGAACCTCCGCGGACCCCCTCGCCGTCTCTCACTCCCTCCCGAGGGTTTGCACCCTGAAATTAGCGATTCTCCCGCAGTTCCCACTCTTTATATCAAATCTTTTTAAGTACGAAAGACCTGAAAACACTCGCGGATCACTTGCGGTTTCTCGAACGCTTCGATAATAAAACCTCTCCCCTGTTTCCTCTTTTGAAGTCAACAAAAGCATTAACAAGCTTATCAAAACATGTATGTACTTCAACAACGGGCAACTTCAAATGAATAGAGATAAAATATTTGCCACTATATCTGTCATTAAAAACAATAGAATCGTTTATCAGTGAAGGTATACCCGAGTCCAGGGCACTTCATGATAAGGCAGCTCTTTTGATGCAAGAATTTTGTAACGAATCGCAGAGAGCCTTAACGTAATAATAAATGTCTCATTTGTAAGTTTTCTTTGTATTCTTCTGTGAGAATGCAAGGCTTTCCCGCGCCAAGAGGAGTGATTCCCGTAGCGTGTTTAAACTGGAAATCAGGGTTTGGATGTAATATTATGGAGCATATATTTACTTGCATCAAAGCACCACAATCTCCAGATGTTAACTGATCCAACAAATAATGCAACAATTTCAGAGAGTAAAAATCATTCGCCTTGACCGGGATTCGAACCCGGATCCCTCGATATCCGGCCGAGTGCTTTAACCAATTAAGCTACCGAGACGTCCTCTTACACTCGGAAATTTTGGGGGCTTTAAAGGAACAAGAGGTTATGACGAAATACCGTACATACAATGTCACAAGCATTCGTAGTCGTGCGCGACGCGCCACAGTCCACGATGTTAATAAAGCCAATTTCAAACACTTAGGCTGTTCATACCTTAGACAAATTCAAATTTCAAGAAACTGTAACAGTAACTTTAACGGAGCCACCCGCTATGTGTGCATTATAATGCAACAATTTCAGAGAGTAAAAATCATTCGCCTTGACCGGGATTGGAACCCGGATCCCTCGATATCCGGCGTTTAATGAATGAGTATCAGAATACTGCATATTGCGTTATCAAAAATAAAATATCATTTAGAGCATTGACCAAATTTACCAATTCATTCCAAGAGTCCATTCCATCCACTAACTAACCTCCTTAATTTCCATCAAATGCATAAAATCCACACAATTTACTCCTTATACTGGGAACCAATTTAGATAACAAAGCATTACGCATTAATCAGAGAGCTCACCCGTACAAAAATAGCATAGCAAGTCGTAGATAAGAGTTCCAAACAACAATATTGATATTTCACCACTTGTGGAATAAAAATCCTGGAAATCTTCCATGATTAATATTATGTACTAAAACCTATGAGCAAATATTATTTTTTGCCCTATGCGTCTAACTATGCTTGTTAAACTTTAACAAACACGTAAACCCCAGACATATCGCCATGGCTTACGGCCAATGATACCATGCATTCATGAATGCGAACTCAGACAAAATAAAATATTTACTCTTTAATTTTCCCATTTTGAACAATGTAGGGTTCCTAATGAGATTTATATGAGAGATTATGTGAAAGATAATATTCCAACAATGGAAATAGTTACATAAGACATGTGAAGCCTTTCAAGAAACGGCCTAACGATCCAAGAATTTCTTCTCCTTCGAGAAAATAATGCAATGAGGAGGACACCACATATTTCCGCTTAATGCAAAAGTTGTTACGTTCCTAATCATTGGTAGCCTTCAAGGAAATTAAGACACCTTATGATTTTTCCCGGAAGGTTCCTTTTTTTCGAGATTTACCAAGTTACCCAAGAATCCCGGACGATCGTGAACCCCTTGCGATGCGATTCCTTTTTTTGACTAACTTACTAACTTCATTGAATTTTTTTCAACAGGAATGTATCGATTTCGGGGACAAAATACCGCTATAGGCATATCCAATACGGGCATTTACTGTTCATACTATAGATAAAGACATGGAAAATAAAACAGTAGACAAAAAATAAGACGCCTTTACACAACTGAAGGAAGTTAAAAATGGATAGCAATTCTGAAATTAATTACGTATGAAGGCAACTGCGAAAAAAAAGGCAAGACTATGAGGCTAGAGGGAATTATTCCTAATCGGACGTTTTATAATTTACCGAAAGCCACCATGAACTATCTATGAAGAACTGAAGGTTCTTACTCTTCAAAGGTAGTGCCATCCGTGAGTATGCAAGCCACTCAAAGTACGAGAGAGGATTGCATGCCGAGGCTGCAATGAAATAGACGAGGGAAGAAAAAAGACGAAAGTTTTTTCTTACGGCCATCATACACCATTTTGTCATTCGCTGCCGTAGAAAGAAAATGGATGATGGGCTTCCGCTTGTGGGTGAAGACTACTCCAAGGGGCTCGGTGAAAAGAGGCGTGGAAACAAGATAGAAGTTCTACCCACTAAGCACAAATTCAACCGTTTTTACGCGGAGTGATGTTCGGTGCCAAATGGACGAAACGTAAATGAAATTGGGAACATGCTCACGGAAAAACGAGTTAAAGGTTTTCCAATTAAATCTAAAAGCCACTCTCGAATATCAGGAAACAAACAAGAAGACAGAGACAATCACGCGAAGAAAACACTCTAGGTTCGCCGTACATTCCAAAGGAGTAATAAAAAGCCTGGCCGTTTATGCATATTGTTCTCCAACACACTCCCCTCTTCCATCCTCAACCTTTACGGCCCCACACAACAACACGATCCACTCTAATCATTCACAAATTTGAGCAACCTTTCCTCCCCCGTCTCCCTTCTACTCGCCGGCAGATATCCGAGGGGAGGGATCAACGAGAGGACATTTAAGTGATCGACGACATTCAATTCCAATACGGCAACACATTTTGAGCCTCCAGATCAAGACTTTGGGCGGGAACGACCCCGCGGGCCTATTTCTTTTGCGGGCTGAGCTGTTTTCGCCGACGGCGGAACGAGGCCACGATCGGCCGAGTGCAATCCCAGAGATGGGTCGGTCGCTCCCTCCCTCCGCTCCGGCCAGGGGGCCGATCGGGGAGCCGAACGCCTTCCTTCTGGTGGGGACGGAGGGGGAGGTTGCTTGAGCGGCTCCGGTGGATCATATAGCCGGATCGAACGGGCACCGAGACTAACGCCATGCGACCCACGACCACGTCTGATCGCAACCACACCCTCTCTGGCCATGTACTAACTCGCCATTGTCGAGGACTTCTCTGCCAATGCGAGCGAGAGGAAATGCGGAAGTGCCAGACGAGTGACGACTGATCCAACACATACATGGTTCGTCCGGAAAATAATTGTACTGATTTTTTCCCGCCGCTCCAGGCGCGCCCAGCACCGCTCTGACGGGCTGCGATTGGAGGGGGGTATGTTGGCAAGCGACGCTGAAAAAGGCAGTCGGCTCTGAGCTGTGGTGTAGTGAGGAGCTCTGTTAACGCGAACCTCCACGCTCGACCCACGTCACTGAACGCGATGCCGAAGTTTTTGGAGCAGCGTTATTCCATCAAATTTGCGGTAAAGCTTGGGAAATCGTCTACCGAAACTGTCGGTATGATTAACCAGGCTTACGGGGAGTCATCCATGTCCAGAAACATGATCTTTCGGTGGCACAAGATGTTCGTGGAGGGCAGAGAAGAGGTCGACGACGAACCACGGCCTGGACGCCCATCAACGACACTCACCGACGAAAATGTGCGAAAAGTTCGCGATGTACTGAACTTTGATCGTCGTCTTAGTGATCGGATGATAGCAGAGCAGTGTAATGTGCCAAAAACAATAGTGCACGAGATTATTAGGGACCAATTACAGATGCGAAACATTTGTGCAAAGTTGGTGCCGAAAGTGCTCAGTGATGATCAAAGACTCAATCGTTGGGAAATCGCGACACAACTTGCGGATCACTGCAAAAATGATCCACATTTTTTAGAGAACGTTGTTTCGGGTGACGAGACGCGGAACGCGTGACGAGGAACGCGATACGGGACTTTGGACGCCGTCAAAGAGGCTGTGACGACGTGTCTTCGAGAGGTTCCCGATGATGCCTTCGCGGGAGCGTTCCAGGAATGGGAACGCCGCTGGAACAAGTGTATCGACTCACAAGGGTCCTATTTTGAGGAATATTAGCTTAAGATATGTAAAAGTGTAATAATTTTTTTTCCTGAGCTCAGTACACTTATTTTCCGGACGAACCCGTGCATTATCACCGTAGTGACTGTCATTCCTCGAGGCGTGCGAATGCCGACAATGACATATCCACTTCGCTATAATGATACGAATCAAGATGAATTTATAAAAATACATTATAAACAATTCTCTTCAACAGTAGTCAGTTTACAAACGTGAATTCTATTACAATATATCGTGGTCCTGTTTTGTCACTTAATTAAATATTACCAAATGTTCACCGCTTAAATATTATGTTACCGACCATAATAATCTACCACTGAATGTACTAAGAATGTGGGTTTCAAAACACAAACAATATTTTTTTTAATGTGAAAAATTTTGACCATGTTCTGTGAATGTGATAGATCGCCTTGTTGCTCAGTGTGTTGCTGTTGCTAGTTAGGATTGACTTTTTTTTGACAGTAACAGAAAAAGCCTAGGAAAGGTGGGCTTTGTTTGTTGGTTTTACTGGGAGTTGAAGGGAGAGTCGGCCAAAGATAAAAGTAAATTCTATCAAAGCTAAAAACGGAACTTGGTCAACAATACCTTCTGCAAAAATACGAAAGCACGCGATACGCGATCAATACGATGATGGCGTTTGAGTACCTCCACATTATTAATTTCGGTCAAATTGACGTGAACATAGGTAGTCAATGCTGCTCGCTGTGGCGGCAGTAACTAAGTATTGAGTCGATAATTATTAAATTTCAAATAACTAAAAACTAACAAAACTGACTTCCGTTTACTACACGGACGAAAAAGTGTCCTGCTTGTACCTAGACTTTTTTTGATCAACATTAAACATAAAAGTTAGCTGGAAAAACATTAGTGGCGCCAACATTAGCGAAAGCTTTAGTTGCATAGGCAAAATATATAACATAGTGATACGCACAAACACGGCGCGATTGGAAGGGGACCAATAGGCCATACCTTGGGCAAGGCATTAAAAAAAGGGGGCACTGGTGCGACGCTATCTAATAAGACCAAACAACCATGGAGTACGTTCGCGGCTCTCAACAGTCAACCACCACGCGTCACAGACGACACAGAAACGGCCGATATACCTGTTAGTAAAAAGCAGCGACCATGGTGCTGGCGACATGAGACGATGTTACCCAATGGGGAGAGGAGATTCCTTGGGTAGCGAAAGCACTTTATCCACCACTTTTGTGCATCAAAGTTTAAAACTCTTTCCGGGCATTGGATACGTAATATCATTTTATTACCCATTATGAATACATGGTGGGTCGCGGTAGTTCAGGGGGTAGAGCGTTGGACTAATAGGCTCGATTCCCGGGAAAGGCACTTTGGGCACCTGCAGCTCCACCCAAACTATGTGATTTTTCTGGTACCAGATCTTCCTGGGAAACCATAACCGGCACAGGGAAAGGAACTGACCCCCCTACCCTGATGTGTGAACATTCACACGCCGTCGGTCTTAGTACTGGCTGAACTCTGCCATCACCTACTAAACCGGCCTTCGGGTTGAACACTTTGTGTATGGTTTTTTTTATGAATACATGAGTTTGTGAAAAACTTACTCGGCCGTTAGGAAAGGAAAACTATTTGACAAATGGTGAATACCTGTTTTATTCATTCCATTTATCAACAACCGCAGCCTTTACGATTAAGTAGCAAAAAGAACGGGTACCTTTCAAGAAGCACAATTAGCTGCCCTGGAAAATTACTTCTGTGGGATAAATAACACACTGCCTCGTTTACCATTATGTTAAATACTTATTTTTAATGGACGATCACTTCATCAGTTCACTACAATAACTCCATTTATCGCAACTTAAATAATGATACACCTTTTTAGCGATGACATTAAATGCTTTTAAGAGGGAATGCAACATTTGAGTGCTGTTTTGAGTTGCGTGCGTAATAGCGCCTTGACAGGGAGAGGAGAAACAGGAGCTCGGTCCGACATGCAATAAAGGTGTCGCTCCGTAGGAAGGCACATCGCTCTCGTTTCGACCCGACTCTCTTTTCCCGTGCCTTCGAAGTAAAGCCGAAGCCTCACAAAGAAGTATACCATGGGATCTTTACAGCTACAGTCGACAATGCACGAGAATGTACATCGTTCCATTCCCGTGCATCCAAAACTAATCGCATAGACGACGATCACCCGGCCCTCGGATTGCTAAATTGCAAAACAAAAAGATAATTAGTCCTTGAATAGGCCATTGAATTTTAGCGTTTCCACGCACTTCTAACGACGGGCAAATATGTTTGAATGGCGTGTGTTTGAGACTACGGACAAGGTTCCTCTCAAAGTAAGTAAAAACACTGGTCTCACATAAGTCACGATAAAATGACAAAAATATATTTTTGTCCAAAATTCACTCGTTTTTTACTGATTTACATTACTCAGCAGTTCAAAAGCTTAAAATGTGAAATCGAATTGCTCCAAAAAGATCATTCCACCATCTGAGAAACAAAATATGGCTGTAAACTTCCTCGTGAAGAATTGACATGCATGAATATATCGAGGATTAACCTTCGCATCGGTATCGACGACTTCACATTGTAATCGGTACGGGATGATGAGCAGCGTTGCATACACCTTACTCAATAACCAGTGTCCACACCTTACTAACGGTTTTGATTTTAAAATAGTTGGACTATTTCAATTTATTGGCACAACTATTACTTAGCTGGGTACTTTCGGGCATACTAAAGGTAAAAATTTGTTTTGCTAAATATCTTTCTAGTAGATAATAAACAGTTTCTGGCGTAACTTGGTGGAAAATCTTCGTACTGACGTTTGACAATTAAACAACTTGTCTTTCTAGCAGAAACGACTTAGGTCCAGTCCAGGAGTACTGCGAAAACTGTTGCCGTTAGTCTAATAGGCTTGGTTTGAGAATGGTCAGAGGAAAGAAGATAGACTCTATAGAAATTAAAACACAGTGATTGGGTCTATTTTTTAAACGGACGATTGGCTGCAGTTGATCTCTTCTTCACGATAAAAGGTATCCATAAGCGCACGTGTGCTACTTCTAGAGTCACCGGAACAGAAGAAATCATGAGTCAGTGAGTGAAATCCGTGGACCGAATATTTGATCTCCCCATGGACAGTAACCTTAACCAGCACAAAATTCCATTCGGCACTAAACTCAGCTAAACTGAGCTCACTAAACTGGCCCACGAGAGTCCCTAGTCAGCGGGCAAGCCTTGGCTCGCACGTATGGGCTAAGCGTGTAGCACTTTATTTCCAAATAAGAAACATTAAGTACAGGCATAACTATTGTAACTTAATAAAATTAGTGGCAATTTCTGACAACCCTGAAGAACCTTCGCTAGTATGCATATAGAGGTTTACTACTTATGATAATTATTCAGAAATGCTGCAGGAGGTGCAGCTGAAAAGAAGAGCGAGGTGTATGGAGAGGTCGGCAGCGAGTGATGTCGCATTAAACTAAATAATATTAATTTCAGAGGAGCCGCATGAAAAGAAAGGAGGTCGTTGACCCACCGACGTGTATTTGAAAGAGCGTGGAGGAGATTAAAATCCCGACCGCGACAAGCAGGGGGAGGGGAGCATAAACGATTTTTAAAAATGACCCCGCAGTACATACGGCGAACCTTCTCTTTTCCTTTGAAAAGCGAGATAGCACAATTGTGGGATTGTCACGCATTTGATTAAATTAGATGTAACGCTCTCACGTGCGACACTTCCACTACCAAATAGAATTCCGTCGAGGGGACCCATGCGGCTTCGGAGGGGCCAGCCCCCTTACAAGAAAGATAACACGAGGCTGCAGATCATCCGGTGTTTGAATCCACGGTGCGCGGGGCAATCGCGAACAAGAGCGGTCGCTAATCGGTTGCCCGTGTTGGACTATTGGTGGTAGGGCAAAGGAAAATGTTGGCAGTCTACGAAGAAATTTCAGTGAAGCAGCAAAACATATCACGCTAATAAATTAATTAGAATTAAACAACATTTAACGGTTTTCTTGTAATCAAAAAAGAGTACTTATCACTTCAAATAACAAAATGGATATTTTATGAACATAATTAAATGAATGTCTATTCCTTTAAAAAAAATTGATAGTGGTCCGCTGGATTCAAATGTGAGAGCAGTGATCCATGAGAGGGGAATGGTTGTCGACCGCCGCCGGTCCAAAACATCTCCCACCCGACCCACCGCAGTGGAGAGGAAGGCACTCGGAAAGCGATATCTGGGCATGGCGCAGAATCTGGCTCAAAGTTAATGCTAAGGTGCCGCCTCTGCTACTTCAGCCGAGAGATTACATGGGTGAAGTGACTTCGTGCCGGTCAGATACGGATGCAGAAAGGGATCAAACGTAGCCTTCTCTAAGCACACAAATATTTCGTTTCCAAAGACGTATGTTAATAACGTTTTCTATTCAAATATGCAAGACTGTGCTCATTCAAATTTGAAACAATGACTAATTCCTACCCTAAAAAGATCTGGAATTTAAATAACTTCCAAGCCGCCGCAAGGGCGTATAGTGGGGCGTGTTGGGGCATTAGCCACACATGCACATTAGTGAATGCATTAGCGTGACTATAGATTTGATCATATTCTCAAACACTAACTCACATGAAAACAAACATTCAAATATAAATCATTAAAAATGAGTTTATCTCCCATCTGGTCCCCACTTTCATTCCGCAGAAACCTCATGACTATTGTCAAAGAATCAGCAAGAAAACCTATCGTTACTTAAATTTCTTATATAATACTTATTTCATTCCTAGCTCGCTTCTTGTATCGTTTTGCCAGAAATATCTGAATTTTCCTACAATTTCTCATTTTCTGTTAAATTTATTAACGTAACAAAAGACCTAAGAGAACGAAGTCCATGAAACATTCCAGAGAAATAACCGAATGCAGACCACACCAGTGAACCATATTAGTCCGCCCTAAACCAAAAATGAAATGGCCGATGGCTAAGTAGTACAATAAACTGAGCCAACCTATTTTCAACGTTAGTTCCTGTTACTGCCTAATTCATTGTCTGGTGTCACCAGGTAGGATTACAAATTCGGCACCCAGGAACCGATAGGTTCAGTTACTTAAAGATAATCATTGTAGAGAGAACAACACTACTGTTACCAATGTAATTCCTGTCACTGATCCACTTGCAATTGAAACGTAGAGGCATGCCGATAAGAAAGTGACAAGAAGGCTTGTTTTTATCGTTTATAATATTGACAACGCTTTAATCATTTGGGAGATACCATGGCATATATGTTATTCAAAAGTGCGATATAAATAATTCGGAACCATCTGCCAGATACGAAAAGAATCCTTGCCATGAAAGCTGAGAGCGTAACATGGCAACTGGAGGTCCTTTAATGAGGACCTCTCGATTACTGAAGCCCACTTTCGCGGATAAACAAATTAGGAAAATGTCCGTCATTCAAAAACGCAAACGTACAAATCAAAATCCGTTTGAGACTGGATATATGATATATCCACCTCGAGTAACCTAAATTATCAAAACATTTGTCAATTGAATTCTACTATTCTGAGGCCTTAGAATTACTGGAAAAGTAAGGAATTCTGATTTGCACAAATCAATTTCTTATATTGAAATCTTTTACCCAATCCACCGATATAAATACCCTGGTCTCTCTCCGCCGATAGTACAGTCACGAATTACTACGAAATACAGACGACAGCATTATTTTCCCCAGAATAGGGTGAACGCTCGAGATGTCCGAGACCCAATGTCGAAAGTTCTTTGGAGGAGTTCGAACGCCCTGAGGGTGAGCCACAAAGGAGGGAAAGATCCTGAAAATTTGGCGAAAATACCCAGGGAGACGTCATTCTCATCGTGAAGGAAGATAATATCACGTAATGCTCGCGACAAAGCATCCCACATCCAAAATTGGTGCCATTTCTCATTTCCTCACGACTTCTGACCCAGGATTGAGCCGAGGCTTCTTTAAACCACCCACACATTGGCTGACGCCCCGGCCGCCCCTGTGCCCGCCGTATTGGTTCGCCCAGGGATGCAGATGTAGTCCCCGCGGTTACCGCCGGCTCTCGAGCAGCGCGATCGCGCACTCAACCTTTTGAACGCGCAGCCGTCGCCGTCGTTTCATACGACGCCAGGCGCCCTTCCCTCCCTCCCTATCTTTCCCACGCCTTCTTCCCCCTCTACGGGGTCGCAGAAAGGGGCCAAGGGCACGGATGCAGCAGCACACGGGGATTTTCATCCGGAGAAGGACGTAAATAGGGCACGGGGATTGGCGAGGGAGGGGGGGGGCAGAGACGTACGCGAGGGCATCTTGGGAAGGGGGAGCAGTCAACGGGCAGCTTGCGAGTCTCCCGTGATCCAGTTTCCGTCCGTGGGTCCACTTGCCGATAATCGGCCGGGGGAAGCCTTTCGAGGGCCCACCACCACCCTCGTTCCACACGCCGCCCCACCCAATGGATCGGACACTCACTAAATCCATCGATTTTGTCGGAGCCAATCCCACCAAATCGATGAACACACTTCTCTTGAGCGGCCACGGAGATGAAAGGCAGAGCGGGGTCGGTAGACGGGATATCATTAGTGATGGGCCATTCCAAATGTTTTCAAACCAAAATCGACCATTGGACTCTCGAAATCGATAAATCGTTGCAGTAAAAATCGGAAACCTGATTGGCTAAAGAGCACGGATTAAATTTTCGAGAACGGTTCGAATGTTTGGCATAAATATTTCCCTCCCATATCGCCATTGGGATTAACCTACAATTTACCTTACGGATTTGTCTTCCAAGCACCTACATCTGATATTTAAATGATTACTGCCTCTGGATCAAGGACACCGATGTCTGAAATTATTGGCCATTTTGACCTATGCTCCGGCACTTAATATTTCGGACTACCCAGGATGACGATTTGACCGCACAACGTACCCAAGGAGCAACGAGAAACGGACGGTCAAACTCCATTGAACTGCCTTAGATCCTATTATTCCGTTGTCTGAACATCTTTGACTCTTCTGATGCAGTGGCCATAAACCGAGACTCCCGATTGATAAACGTAAGAGGTCATCCCAAGTAGTCCTAAAATAATGTAGCTAATTTATTTTCCGGACTTTGACAAGTGTGAGGAAAGCATTACAGACTCGGAATGAGAAGCACGGGGTGATAATAAATCTTGAAAAAACGAACAAATGAAATGCTTAAGAAATAAGAATGCTAAGCTGAAGATACAAGTACGGAGGCAAAAATGGGGCAGGCATTAAAGCTCCCACGCAACTACACGGCCGCTGTGAAGGGCACGAACTGCGGTCAAAAAAACAATGCGCGTGAATTCAATTCCGGCTGCCAAAGGCGCGCCGCGATCGCACGGGCCGCTCCGAGTTTGGCATTTCGGTCGAGATCGCGGCGTGTTGCCTATTTCAATCGCACACTTTTGAAGCGACTTATTAAAAGGTGAATTAATAAATCAGATTCACCGTGATCATTCATCTATAGTTATCGTTTTACCATTGGTAAGACTGTGAGAGTCGTCGTTAGGAAATTTTAAATTACTCGAAATTCTTATTTGGGAACTATTTCAAAAGAAAATGGGCAAAGTAGTATTGCCATTAGAAAAAACAGTAACGGCAGATCTACAACGACCGAGAGGGGAAGCGTAAAGAAGACATTAATGACAACTTTTAGGATCGAATCCCACTATCGGCGTTTACATGCAGAGCAGCAACTTCCTCGCTTTGCCCTTGTCGGCAAAGTGTAAATAAGCTATAGAGTCCAATAAAAGGAAAATTCATGGCAGTTTTTTTTTGTAAAATGAAGTGTTGTGAAATAATTAGGCATTTTATTACAAAAACCCATAGCTTGACGTTACAAAATACTCTTAGTGCTGTCGGACAAAGTAAAATGGAATTTATTTAAACTTTTGATCACTAAATAGAGTAAATATGCGCGAAATTGCAGCACACAGTAGCACTGTCTTTCGATATGCTCAAGACGAAGTGACAACTTGCGACAAATTGAGAGAAAAATGAGACTATTAGGCGCTCACACTTCTCATATTCATGAGAATGTAAACATTAATTAAATAGAAACTTTATTAAACATGAATAAAAACTATCAGCAATGCATAAACGCCCTCAATTTCAATTACCTACCCCAATTTCTCATCACCAAATGAGCTTAACATCAACGGTTTCATCAAAGGTACGAAACCGCTACAGGCAATTAAATGGATTGCCGTCAAAATTGATGCTCAGATGAAAGGCAACGGATTGTAACGTGATGGAATTGATATGCCAGCTTGAGTCTCTCATCAAACAGTCAAAACCAAATGAGTTATTTAAAGGATACCGAGAAATGTTCATACAGCAAAGAAGTTCAGCAGAAGTACGTCACCTGTTACACGATGGTAGTTGGCAAAATCCTTTCACTGATCACTCATCATCGTTAGTAGAAACGACTAATAAGTAAATCTGTCTTTAGCAGAAGGGACTACAGAGCTGTTTGTCACGAAACAATGTTAGAGGAATATCATAGGAACTCCCGAGCTTTCCCACTTTAACACGCACAGAACATCTTGTAAATCTCTCAAGAAAACGGGATTAACACTTTCTGAAACCAATCAGATCCCTACGATCGTGATTTCTATCACAATGCCAAATTTCTATTTTTCCGTGATTCCTATTTATGCCAAATGCCAGGCAAATCAATTCTTGCTCCATGGACTCTTTAGTGAACTCATTGCCTTCTCCCTACGTTTTTCAGAATCGAAACGTGTGTTCCGGGTCACCACCGACCCGACAGACAAAGCAGATATACCGAAAAGTCGTAAATAGAATGGCGGAAAACCTCAATTGGCCACGGCCAGTATTTTTAAACTGAGCCATTATGAATAAACTTCGTGGTTTCAGGCTTGAATTTGTGGAACTTATCCATTAAGGAAAGAAAAAAAAAACAGCTACGTTAACTCCACTTCATTTATTTTAATTCAAAGATATTTGTAATGAAATTCAATAATACTATGCCATTTAATCCAATGATACTATGTATTAAAACCCGTGACGTAAAATTAAAAAAAATTACGTGGAATTATAAGTGCGCTTTTTTCTTTCCGCGAGCAATCAGTGGCTGAAGTTTAGTTAAATGAATTAATTCAAAGAAATATCGAACAAAATATATAACCGACATATCGCATGCATTTTCAGAACATTGTTTAGTTGAACCAATGATTTTGTTAACAAGAGTGTAATAATTTAAATTAGTAAAACAGAGGAAATCATAACGGTTGTAAGCATTTCAATTAAACCACGCACGACGCCGAGTAGGCAGATCTTCCGCCAAATGACGCAAAAACGCCAGGGGCGTGGCCGTGGTCGGACTGCCTTTTAAAGAAAGACCACCTCTCATACTCGGAGGCTGAATATATTCAAATTCATTTCGAGAAACTGCGCGCACAAAGAGCAGTTTCGCCACCCCATTGGATGGAAACAACGGACTCCCTCGGGTGTGAAGTAAGGTAGAAGCTCGTTCCCCCCCCCCCTCTTTGCTCCGAGTTAATTTTATTATTTATTTCCAACAGTTACCGGGAGCCACTCCATCATACCCGGCGCAAATACCCTCAGCGGTCTCCCTCGGAAACTGCTAAAATCGCCCTTTCCCCCAAAAACCCTCCCAAAAGTTTCTCCTTAAGAGCACCATAACTCCTCGGCAAAATCCAGCTAAACAAAATCGCTGGCAGAAACTCTCCCCCGAAGTTCGCCGACCATTTAATCCACAGGATTTCCAGAATTGGAGGCTACGAGAGTGAAATGATATGCCATAGCCTCTACACCTTACAATTTTCACAGCAGTGTGGGATTTGCAGTGGCAATTCTACATCAGAGAATCAATGAGCTCCAAAAAGGTTAAGCATGTGAAACAAATATAATCAGTCTACATTGAAAGCACTCGTGAACGAGCTTTAAGCCACCGAGTGCGGCCACCGGGTTGTAAATGGCCCGTCAACCTCTAGAAACAAGGTCTATCCCAAAATTAGAACTTTTTTTCGCGGATATACGGACGGATAGGCGGAGCTTCCTCTGGCTGGGTTCGATGGAGGGGAGTCTCAGGAAAGGCTGGAGGCCGGTGACAGTTGGCTCCCAGCCTTAATGGAGTATGGACCGTTCGTTTGCGAAACCTCTATAACGTGACCTAGTTACGCTCCGTCATGAAGCGGTTATTGGAACAGCGCTGCGCCATCAACTTTTGCGTGACAATGGGCAAAATCGGACAAGAGACTCATGACATGACATGCTTTCGGCAGCTTACGGTGATGACGCCATGGGTAGATCGGGTATTTATGAGTGGCACAAGTTGTTTCGGGAGAGTAGAGAAGATGTTGAATATGTTGAACGTTCAGGACGCCCTTCGACCTCAAAAAGTGAAGAAAATCTTGCAAGAGTGAAGGCTTTGTTGGACATGGATCGCAGATTAAGTGTTCGCATGGTTTCTGATGAACTAGGAATCCCTACGAGTGACGTGAATCGACTGGGGACCGAAAACAAGGGAATAACAAATGTGTGTGCGAAGTTATTGCCGCGAGTTCTGAGTAACGTCATGTGTGAGAGTGAGTAACTGAATATCTGACCTGACCCAACCTGCCTCAGCCAGCCTACAGCCCTGACGTTGCCTCGCCAGGCTTTTCCCTCTTCCCCGCCTCAAATCCGTGCTTTAAGGGAATCACCACGTCTCAGTGGCAACGTTACAACAGACCGTGACGAGGGAGCTTAGCAACATTCCGGGCGCCGCCTCCCAGGAGACGTACGGGGCGTGGAAAACCCTCTGGCAGCGGTGTATGGACGCACAAAGGTGCTACATTGAAGACTTTTGGAGGAATCTATCAATTCTGGCAATATATTTTTTTAAATCTATTCAGTCCTACAACTTTTGGGACAATCCATGTATATATAGGTTAGCTGCGAAATAGTATGAGTGTCCTCGACGAATGAGCAGTCGAGGGCAAATGGCGGCACCACCCTTGGTAAGATGGCCTAAACATTCTACAAGGGCCTCGGAAGGCGCCATGACTTGGTAAGTGGCTGCCACCAAATAATAGACCGCCAATCACCCACAAGAGAGGGCAGCGGTTCTCCTTTATTCGAGTAAAGGTGGGGACCATAATAGCCTGGGCATAGAGAGGATCTCAATTAATTGTAGGCGTGGTAAATATTAATTTAACGTCTACAACACTGTGATGTGGAGGGGAACAGGAAGCCACCAAAAAAAGCACCCCATTTCAGAATAAGTGTTACGTGTCCTCTACTTCTCTTCACATGCCTTAACAACCTAAGTCTCCATGTTAGCAACAACCTTATGTTGAGTAGCTTCAGGGATGATGTGGTGAAATTCGAACACAATAAAGAACGGTTAGTAGTGATTTTCCACTAGATTAGATTTATTGTACGACCGGGTTTCGATGCATTACATCATCTTCACCCGAAGATGACGCAATACATTGAAACACGGTCGTAAAACACATCTTATCTAGCGAAACATTGCTACTAACCTTGGGTTATTTGCAGATGACAGTGATTTACAGAGAAATAAGGACGCCGGCAGATTGCGGACTACTCTCTATCGGCTTAGAACAGATATCTGAGAGATGTAAGGAATGGGGGTTAGAATTATATAACAGTAATTTACAGCATTTTTTTATAAAAATTCACTCGTACAGCACCGAAGTTTTGGAAAAAAATGAACAAGACGTATATTATGAAACAAAGTATCGAATTAATCAACCCAAAACAGGTCAAATACTTGAGTGTTACACTTTCCATCGGGTACACACGTCAGAATAACATTCAAGTCGGCCTAAAGGAGGCAAGTTTCATTAGACGGATTGTAGGAAAATGTAATGAAAATGTACGAGAGCTTTAGGTGTCACTCCACGTAAGTCACATTTTCTAACCCATTTGGAACACGCGGCATATATTTGAGCTCAATGAAAGAAAACGATAATTAAGTGTAACAGGTTCAGAGGAAAAATAATTGTTAAAAACCGTTACCAGAAAAGAGTGAGAATGGTGGGTATGTTGGAGGAAATAGGCTGGGAGTCTCTTAATTCTAGATGAAAGTAGGCAAGAGAGACTTTTAGAATGACACAGGACAACTGAGTATTGCTACGACGAGGGAATTCATTACTCCAAGCAATATTGGCAGATTAATCACCGATAAGTTCAAGTACGAGTACTCCCTCTTTACTCGCACGGCAAACAAACGTTATATCATACGCAAGCACTTTATTTGAAAACCAAAATTCAATGAATTAGAAAGACACCAATTATTCCAACATGATTATACATAGGCATGCATTAGTGCGTGTTTGTGTACGTGAGAAAATACATAGTACATACATAGCTGATTGCGGGGACTTACGGCCGCAGGACCTTGCGTGAAATTTTATGTGATTTCCCGAGGAGCAGCAGCTAGCCAATTTTCTATTTTCATTTTACTGAATCGAATAACAGATGAGAAGGAACACACTCAAAAAAAAGATTCCGGAGGTAGTCGGTCATTCGGACTTCCGAATGGGGAATAGTCGAGAGAGGTCATCAATCAAATGAGGATCAGAATTCAAAACGTGCCCTCACTCCAGGGATGTTGGGAGGTCAGGCCATGCAAAATAGGGATGCATGAAACAGGGTTAGACATCTTGGGCGTAAGTGAAATGAAATGGCCCGAAAGATAGGAGACCCTGTTGCTGCCAACTTAAAGAGTGCCAGCAGCATACCGTGATAATGCGCGGACGAGTACTGCAATGAGAGTAAATAGCTTTCAAGAACGCAACCATGGGATCATTATGGTGAAGATGGCAACGAGATTCTCCGATACAGTGATAGTATACGTTAGTTTACATGCTGACGATATACTACGATGATGATAAAATGGCGGAAGTATATGATGATATTGGCAAAATAATAAAATTTGTTAAGATAGAAGAAAATACAATGACATGGCCTAGACAAGCGATATGAAAGAGGAAAATGGGTGCAGAAAATTATTTGAAAAGTACAAATTAGGAGTTGCAAACACTCTTTCAGAACCACCCATACGTCAGATATTAGTAGAAAATCCCAGGAGGTGTCAGAAGATACCAAATCGACTGCTTACTCCGTAAGCAGGCATTTAGGAATCAAATAAGGAACGGCAAAAGCTGCCCGAGGACAGATATTGACAGCCACCACAATTTAGTCTTAAAGAAGTGCTTTCTGAAATTAAAGAAGCTGAAGAAGATAATACAAACTCGACGTTTAGAACAAATGAATGAAATTGAGCCACTGTAGGTTTCCTGGTCAAAATGGAAAACATGTAACAGAATCGACTGGCGAAAGCAAGGAAAGGAATGACGACTGGATTGGTAGTAGCCGACTAGAATGGTAATAGCAAACTATAACACAACGGAATCCTTTGAAAAGGAAACTCTGGATCACTGATAAAGGGTAGACATCCGTCAGAAGGTTGAGAAATAAATCAGCCGAAAAGAGAGAAGAACCTGTGCGAATGGAGTGGATAAGTGAATAAGAGCAGCATAAAATTTGTCAGGAAAAAGTTGGAGCAACTTGCAAAACTGTAGGAGACACCAATTCAAAGAACGCAGGGGAAATGTCAACTCTATTTGGGATAAAAATGTGTGATTCTTACAGAAGATGAAGGCAAAGCGAAAAAATGGAAAGGGTACGGAAAATAAATACATGCTAGAACACTGGAAGAAGAATATGTACACTGCCGATGATGATGAGAAACGAACCTATAACGTATCTTCAATTGTGAATCCGATTTGGCAGTCAAGGACAAACAAGGGATTGTAAGTCGGGAAATACCGATTATGAGACAGATAAACAGCCTAATATTTAATACGTAGTATATGAGAGTAGAAACAAAGATGGATAAGAATGTAATCGTCCCCATACCAAAAATAAAAAAGCATAAAAAAGTGAATACTTCAGAATATTGAGTCTGATGACCTATGTATCGAAAATACTGACAAAAAAAATAATCTACCGAAGAATGGAGACGACTGAGGAAGGGTGAGAGAAAAAATGAGAATCGAATTAAATTTTCAAGTGGACGAACAAGAGAAGATATTCTTGTCCTCATCAAAGTCAGGAGACGAGGATACAGAATGATCAACAGACCTATTAACGCATTCACTGATCTGGGGGAAGCTTTCGACAACAAGGAATTGAATTTAATGCTACGTACCCTAAAAGGAATTGGAATGAATTTCAAAGGCAGGAGATTAATACAGATGCTACATAGAAAGCAGGCGGCATAATTAGTAGAGTGCCCGCAGGAAATAAGATACAATACGGAAAGGAGTAAATAACGGTTGCTCATTTCCAACCTTGATAATCAATATACACTGAGAAACCAATTAACGAGATCAAGGAAAAAGTAAGAGACGCCGTACGGATACACAGGAAGGGGATATATATCCTGCGATGTGCAGTTGGTACGAGTTAGTTTTTTACCTTAATTTATGATGTTACATGCCTGGTGTGTGACCACCCCCTACCACACACCTTTTTGGTGGCTCGCAGGGTATTTATGGAGATGTACCACACCCATAGAGGTGGATAGACGGATGCAATGTAGAATAGAAATAGAAAAGCTATGCCTACATAGAAGAAGAACGACTGAGAAGGATGCTAGACGCGTTGTAGGTGAAAATGAAAAACTACAAACGGGGGAATAAGAGGATTAGAAATAAGGAAATGATCTGCAGTTGAATTAGTGAAGACGATCTTCAACGTGAGACTAGGGAAATACATGCTGGAAAAAGTGGAAAGTTTTTCCATTAAATCCAGGATGGCTTAGTAATGGAGGAAGTACCATAAGAATGGCAAAGGTGGTTTTCTGTTAGAAGAAACAAATATTAACAGCAACTAGTACCAGCGGAGACATAAGGAAACGATTCGTACAAAGCTGTACATGAATTCCTTTTCTAAGGATGTGAGATTTGAACGATAGGAGCAACTGAAAAAAGATGATTGTGGGGGATGCAATGGTGGTGCTACAGAAGAATGATGAAAACAAGGACACAAAGGGCAACAAACGAATGAGTATTTAGAAAAGAAGGTGAGGCACGTTAAACACTAAGAGGATGAGAATTGACTGGATATATCCTAAGCCTCGATAGTTCAATAGGGGCCATAGATGAAGTACAAGTTAAGAATTCTTCCCCTCGTAAAGACGGAACGAAGAAATTGGCAGGGGACAAGATAGTTAGTTATTAGAGCTGTTAAAAACCAATCCACGAATTGATAACCCACGATAATGACTTTCATAACGCCAAAAAAAATGAACTATTGTTCAAAAATGCAAAAAAAATATCAAAAAACATTCGAAATTCAAACTCTTCTTTAGCGGTAGGAAGAGAACAGACTTTGGCGGTATCTTGATTATCTATTGCACACTTGCTTATTAGTTAAAATTTCTCACTTTCCACAGGTACCAAGAGGTCAATGCATTGGACCCAACTGGAGACTAGTTCAATGGGAAAACATCTTCCCTGGCCTCAATGTCTCAAGAAAAAAGGAAACCCATCAAAACAAATACTATACAGTAGGGTCACGGCTTTAAAATGAAGCGTCCATTCAAAATCAGGATACGTCCGCGCAATTAGAAATGCACACAAGAAAATAATTAATTTTATGTCGAGGCTCAAGACGAAAATTATGCCAAACCACAACAATGTTTCGTGTACGGATACGATTCTTGTTACAAAGAATAGATGCATCCGAGCGGCTTCTTAAGTTGTCACGGGAATTAACTTTTTCCCCCAAGATTAGATCATTTTCCAGAGACGGATGGTGCACGCACTAGGCCACCGCCGCGCAGACACGTCACGCCACAATGAGTGTTAAACTAGTTCCTCCTCTCGGCTTTAGATGGCGTCCCCGTGATTATTCCTCGTAGAGAAAACCGAGCCGTCTCCCGGCTGGATGCTGCCCATCGGATGACCTCCAAAACGAAATTGACGGTCCCGCCAGGCCGGGACGGAATAAGGGCAGGCGCCGGGGCAAACCAACTTCATTCCACCCACGCAACGCTCGACCCAGAAAGATTTCCGCGTGCCGTCGGCCGCCTATGATACATTTTCCTCTCCCTGAGGAGGAAAACCCTTTCCTTCGTCTCAGAACAGCGAGATAGCTGATTTCTGACTACACTAATGCGCGGCTAACATGCGAGCACCAACGCCGTATGGAACGGCATACTTTTGTGCGGGGCGGAGGAGAGATCGTTCCATGGGTCGACCACCGAGTCGCGCTCCGATATATGTCGGGGTGCCGCAGATCGATGCGGCCGACGCACGACGAGTGTGGTGGAAGCACGGCGAAGCGGCGAGTCAAGATTCAAGCTTCGATAAAAGCGGCGATGCTGCTGGCAATGCCGTACCGTGACCGGTGCACAACACATTTCCCACAATGGCTCCCGGCAGTGAAGGACAAATAGTATTTATTGTCCCCTACGATCATTCGCCTTACATTAAAACTAGAAATATTTCTCGATATGGCATCATGAAATTTTGGCTCAAATTTTGTTGAGCATCCCCATGTGGTCACCAGACATCGGATATCCACATCGATTTCCCATTTACGTCACATTCGATCCAATATCTTCGAAAAAATTCTATAACCCACAGTCGAATGCAGAACCGACAAACCTCATTGACCGGGCGTGGGAAAATGTACTAAAAAGGTGATAGAGAGGAGGAACTTTGGTTTAGCTAGGCCATCTTTGTTACAGGCGGAAAATATTTGGTATCCATGGGAAAAATTGAAATTAATAAATTGGAAAAGGCCCGGAGAAGATCAGCCGCATTTGTAAATTGATCCGAGAAAAGTGTACGAGGTCTGTTTAAAAAAAATACTCCACTAGCAAATTGTTGGTTAGGGACATAGGCGCGGCGGATAGGTTTGAGGAACCAAGTTGGGAGCCCCTTGATTCACGAAGAGAGCAGGTAAGACTTACAATTCTTAGCAAGGTACAAGGCACTCCACGGGGAAAACAACGAGACACGGACACCATCAGATTCATCCACATGTCATTCTTTTGACGACACGCAGTCATGACAATGTCGAACCCAAGTGCCGTAATATTTTAATTTAAAAACCAAAAATTAAATTACTTAAAAACTAAATTAGTCAAACCAATCATTGCGTGATTTATATTGAAATGTTTGTGTGCCTGTGAATGAACGCTTGTGCATATGACCAAATGAATAGTCACGTTAATTTAAAAATTACACTAACATTAGCGCATTTATCGCTTATGCCCCAACACCCCTCACCATACGCCCCAGCGACGGTTTCCGGGGTTTTTGCAGATGTAGGTACCGTTATAAAGAACCTGAAGATAAAATTATTTCTGTGATCGATTTCGAGTTTTGAGTGAGGTTACTGTCGTTAACGAGAAGTAGCGAGAGGCAAGGAGAAGAGGAATGACAAGTCAGGAAGACCGGTGGCTTCATTCTCTACTCCGAAGTACTCCAATCCGAAGGATGATTGACAGCGGCGAGCCACCCTTCCCGAACCATAACCAATTCCTCGACGCACATTCGGCTATTCGGTGCATGACCTCTTTACTAGACACATGTCCTTGTACTTATTTCGCTCTCGTGAGGTACTTCCTTCTACGTGTACTTTTCCTTTCCCAATAAATTAAGGACGCTAGGCTGAAGCCACAGTGAGGCAAAATTCAGTTCGGACCCGTTACAACATGCAGCTTAACTCTTACCGCAACGATTCAACACCTCATTCTTCACTTGCCGCAGCCTGCTCTGTTTCAGTGCTTAAGTCGTGGACATTTTTCTATGAAAACTTTTATTTATTCACAGAGTTTGATGTAAACATACACCAGCATTAGGAATAACGTAGTATACTTCTTTCCCCGCTTTGCCCTGATTGCGAACGTATTGTTAACGACTGATCAACGTACTTTTCCATTCCCTTTAAAGCAGTTTTGCTACCCGTTGAGAAAAAATGTGACGTCACTCCTCTAATTTACATGAACGCCAACTTTTGCCATTAGGCCAAGTCTGGTTGGACGAATGAAATTCGAGCGTGAACCCCGCGAGACCCCTTCCCTTCCCCGCATCTGGAAACACGTGGGCGGGGCGAAGTGACGGAGGCCGGCAGGGATTAGGAATACGAGAGTTAAAATCGAGCTTAAACTTGCCAAGACGCAGACGCCACCTGTTTACATACATCTGCATTTGTGTCAACAAATTCCGCGGCAGTCACCGTCGAAGTGCACCAACACATCGATAAATCTACCCTAAAGGCTGCGTTATCGTGAAATACGATTAGCCCAAGTTACGTACTCGAGCACCGACTCGATTCAATAGCATTCAACGGCGCGCCTTAATCACGTTTATTCCAAAGTGTGCCTCGAAGGGTTATAATAATTATGTTACAGTTTACGTATGCACCGGAAATCAACGAGGTGGCTCATTACGCGAAACTGAGAATGAACATTTGGGCCAGGTCGAGGCCGTACTAACGGTCCCTGCGGCAAGTTGAAACGTCGTGCGACAACGTTTACGATAGGAGGAACTGTAGCAATGTATTACATTTTATGAAATAGAATATACTTATTAATCATCTTCATTTGAAAATATGGAATTTCCTGGCTTAACTACATCGAGGGAATCAACTCAAGAGACAACTCGTTTTCGTTTGGTTACGCTGCCCCATGACTTGCCAACAACTTTCGCGGGTTTCTTCCAGTGAATTCATAAATAAAATAAACGGAGAAATGACAGCCCCAAATGCGGTCTCAGAAAAAAGCCGACGCAAAGCTATAAAGCATTCGGGAAGCACCTCCGATGTAATTCAAGTCGTGAAACACCTGCCACATTCTAAATATATATCATTCTTTTTGAGGTGTCTTAACGTATGTACATTTAGATAGTTGATTCACGATAAACGCCAAAAAGCTCGTTTTACTCAAATATCCCCGAGCGGCATAATTAAAAACATGTTTAACTGATATTAATAAAGTTAAACCGAAAATGAATGCGATTAAGAAAGCACAAAGAACATCTTCATTACCTGCAAGCAAACACATGTTTGCGTTTATTTTAATGGCAAAGACAAAACTACGAGTAGGAACATCTGATTAAACGATCCTTTACCTCGACGGGAAGAAGAGTTTCCTTTGGCAGTAGTAGCCTGTGGCCACTAGTCTCACAAGTACATTTTCGATTTCCCCGACCATGCCGCTTTCGCTCCAAATGACTCATCGGCGAATGACGAGCACTTCACGCAACAACGTAGCTCTTATTCGGGCGAATCAACTAATCGAACTCATTGCATGGCAGTGTTATCAAGTGCATTCCGTCAGAGGGCACTCAAACCCGTCCGCATAGCCTGTGCGTATTGCCTCGGGGAAACGGCGATCGGTTGGTTAACTGAGCAAGATTGCTTCCAACGTCCGCGACAATCGCCATTCGGTCCACATGAAAGCGATTCCACGCCAACAATTCGTCCGGCAGCTTCGGCCCTCGTCGCTCGGCTCAGCAAAAGCTGGCAACGGCTATTCAAATATCACAGATAATATTTTGTGTCACGACAAGCAAGCACACGTGACTTCGTTTGAAGAATGCGTCAAGTCGCGTGCGAAGGGCAAATTATAACTTAATTCCCGAGCATCGTTTCGTGCGTGAACGATGATGATGAGCATGGCAATGTCGTCCATTTATTTTTAAGCGGAACATGGTAACACTATGATTCGCGAAACACAGTGATTGAAGCATAATCTCAGTGCGTAATACGAATGCATGCGTATACACCTACGGGCAGTCAATTATGTTTTCATGACATATTTGAAAATAACTGCCAAATTTTTTGCCAACATTAATTTCTCACAAACATCATCTACCAAAAAGGTTTAAATTTCCATTAGTTTTCCTTTTTCGTCTTCATTGTATCAAAACATCAATGGGGATACTTGCATTCTTATTGAAATGCCAGAAATAACTATTATTGATTTTGCTTTTAACCAAACTACAAAAATGCACAGATCAACAGTTCAAACCTATTTCTTCGGCTAGTTGAGCGAATAGAGGTATAATTTGGGACGGTCCGAGAATAATACGTGTATTACACATTGTCGACAAGCACCCACGTCCTTCCTTCCCGTTGAAAACAATATTACTTCTCTTCTATCAGCTCCTCATACGTACTGTGTCCCTCCCATGGCGTCTCAAACGCCCATCCCATTCCTTCTCTTTTCACACGAGCCAAGCGTTCTCGATTCCATCACAGCCTTCGACATTCCGCTACCTTTCAAACCTCCCCATCCGCATGTTTCATCTTCTTTCACCTTCTCCTCTAACGCCATCAACTACGTCTTCCATCGAATCCAAAACTCTTTCATCTGCCTTCTCGAATCGGCTTATTTACTCCTCTAATTCTCATTACTCTCCATAGGAATACGTATACCTCAAAAACGTTCGATCCTCAGAAGTAAAAATACAAATGTATCTTTCCACTCAATTTTATTAGGCACAACTAGCCCTGACACATCGGCGTATCCTCAGGTACCTCCGATCCACGCTTATTCTTCCCGCAGGAACGATCAGATTTTGAAACAATAAGGAACTGCATGCTCTATTTCACTCAAACCATATTGCCTTGACGTATTTAAACATGGGTTTTGGACACCAATTCCGAAGTGAAGTATAATCTGATGCTTTCTTGGCGTATCAGCTTTATGAAGTTTTCTCGAGTCTTCCACCGGGTCAGGGGTTCCATGTTGGCCGACGTTTCGTGACCCCCACGTCTTCCCCCCAACACTGACCAATCAAGAGTCACCCGACCCGTGACCACATACGAATATAAGACGGCCAAAAGCAGAGCTGGCACTCATCTGCCCTGAGGACGATGCTTGAGTCGAGCTTTGAAACGTTGGTCAACATGGAATCTCTGACCCAGTGGAAGACACGAGAAAACTTCATAAATTACCACGTCATTGTAAGATTAATTAAAATTAGCAATTTTCCACAAAAAAATATATTGATAATTTTAACTAATCATGTTATTCCACCATATCACGCCTGAAACGTCTCTTTTTAGTCATTGTAAGATATGCATTCGGCAAAAGAATTCCCCTAACACTCACACACTAATGTCAATTTCTTCCCCAAAACTGACAAAACGGCCGTTCCGCGTACTCCTATTCATTTCCCAAATTTTAATGTGAACCTTAACCTTCCTATCTCTAGAGATACTCACGGCTATCATATATATAATTCAATATCTCGCGCTCATATTTTAAAAAACAGCCCATCTACTGAGCTATTCAAGAAAAAAACCAATGAAACTTTTGCACCACTTTTTTTACACCAAAAATTGAGTCTCTCTTGTACAAGGAAAAAATAGAGACCCCAATATGAACAACATATCCTCTGGTCACATGATGCATTTCCCCTGTATTTTGCAAGTGTGTATTCGTCGTCCAAGCTGAAAAGGTACAATAAAGGTGAAAATAAAAACATGTATCCTAAAGTTCTAAGAGGAAATGCGGAGGCGTGTCAGACCAGTGGATAGAGCGCTGGGCTACTGACCAGAGGGCTCTGGTTCAATTCTCGGGCAAGTCTCTCTGGGCACCCTCAGTTCTACCCAAGCTGTGTGTTTCAGGTGCCAGATCTTCCTGGAAAACCGTAACCGTCACACGGAATGGAATTCCCCCGCCCTCCCCAACTCTGATGTGTGAATTTCACACGTCTTTGGGCTTGGTACTAAATAAGATCCAACCTCGCCTCTCAAACCGACTTTCGGGTTGATTACTGCGGGGGGAGAAAGAATGCTATCGCGGATCCCGACTTCATTATGAAGAGCTGTGGAGGAGATGTATGTTATTATTAAACTGTGGAGTGAGTGAATGTTTCAGGCTTTTTCATGGCTGACGCAATCAATGTGTTTGAAAATGAAGGTCTCGGAAGGAAATTTGGTTCAAAACATTGTTGATTTATTACGTTCGTTTTCTGTTAAGTTAATATAACATACTCATGTTAGTTCAATATTAATTAAAATGTAACGTTAATTATTTAAAATAGGGCTATCAACCGCAGGTGTGTAAGGACAAATGCTCCAGTCATATAATTTTTTTCAATCGCTTTCGTCGCGAACAAAACAGGAGTACATGGGCGAGGTTATACGAAAGCATCGGGACATTTCCTATCTGCTTATCGGTGCGAGGGGCCTCTTCTTATCTCGTCTTCCCCCTCCCCCCGCCGCAAATGGCGAGGGAACGGTGAGGGGGGGGGATTGCAATTTTCAAAGGATATGAGGGGATGATTGACCACCGTTCCATCCAGACAAGAGTCGGGGGGAGCGATTAGGGCATACCATTGGAAGGAGTGGGAGTAGAGGATGGGGACGGAGAGATGGTTGACTCGGAAGAGAGGGAGGAGACTTACTGGAGGCTGGGAGTGGGGTGGAGGTGACTCAACGAGGCACTTGGATTAAGGCCATATCACGCGGTCATTTTTCACACACGAAAGGTCAGGGGTCCCACAAGCTATAGCTCAACAGGGAGAAGGGAAGCGATACAGCTCCAGCAGTCAATTTGTCGTTCACGCGGTCCTTGTACTAATGTTCAAAGCGTGTAACTGTGGCCACGGAGGAACAACGGAAGACTGAACAGAATCCAAGTCTGCTTATTGGAGATTTTAAGAGTAATCACAGGAAAAAAACGCAACAGTAAAATAGGTAATTAACTGTGGTATACTATTTTCCCAAGCAAGACGCAGCGCCTAGTGTCACCGTTGACCGATAACTCGGTAATCCACGTCGGTCATTAACTCGTGGAACATTCGCGTGGGAAAATGCACCATGAACGCTCTATCCAGGCGCGCAAGCAATGGGCCAGTACGTGTATTACGAGAGGGTGTCACCGCGTGAACAGGAGTGTGGAATAGAACACAACACAATAGACTTAAAATCACGCATTTGGAGGGGGCGATGAGGTAGAGGGTTCGAGCTCAATTCACCGCATAAATGAGTCGATACGGTATCTCATGAACATCCCGGCCACATATTTTCATCGCTTCCGATTTTTACTCGACCCACTGCCATCATGTTCTCTCTCAACAACACATGATGCGCCGTATTTTCGTCACGTGGCGTTGTGCGAATTAATATCGAACTGGCCCACAATTGTTAAATTCACGCTCGACGATTAAGGTCTTTTCAGGTGAGGTTCATAAGTGATGCACGTTGATTTAATACAATCTACGGTGCACGAGTGATAAAGAAAATATTTGGAATCAATTATTAAATAGCTTAATGAATCGGAAACGTCGTGGTGGCAGAGCAGCTTGCGAATCTCGCACAGAAGAGAGTGCTCGTAGCAAGTCCCTCGTCGGTAAATGCACGAATCGGGTCGGGCCTCCGCCCGGAGAAGAAGCAAAGTACTTAAAATAAGTGGAAAAAATTATTCCATTCCGAGGTATCGCTCTACATTGGTCAATGACGTCATAGGGCCCCCGCGTAGGTGCCCCAGAATGGCTGAATTGAAGATCCTTAAGTGTCCAGGGAGGACGGAATGAGGGGCGGAGTGGATCCCAAAGGCAACACTGGAAATCCCTATTGCTACCGTTATCTCTGAGAATGAGCACGCCACTTGCATCCTCAACTTGGTCACTAGCAAAGTGATCGGGCGTTACTGGGTTTCCATCAGCGTGGATGAGGCTGCGTCCTCAAAATCAGCATACGCCCCTCATAGACACACACGCAATCATACATACGAATGGATGATCAAGATCCACAATACGAAGCTTAGATACAAACGTGTGCAATCTCAGACAAGAATCGCTGTTGTGCGCAGAAAAGTCGAGGTAGGGCCACGAACCAAGCGGTGTTTTACTTCTCACAGACGCCGCGAGAAGGTGACAACCCACTGAATGTGATTCGTCTAGCTGTTCGCGCGTAGAAAGACCAGTCTCATCTTTTTTGTACAGACATGGTATGTTCAACTCCACCCACAACAAAATTTCCCACATGAATTCACTTGGCGGAACCTGTTTCTGCTCCTCCTTTACAAGTCACGCGAATATTTGCCTTATTAGACCTGCCTTCCCAAGACGGATGAAAGGCCTCATTTTCGTAGGACAATTAAACATGCAAAACATAATTGAATCTGTGTTTGTAAAGGATATTCATAGATGGGACTAAGAATAGAGCGATTGTTTTTTCGTGTCAGCGGCAGAGGCATCACACTGCGATGTTCTCTTTCCGTTTATATTTTCCGCCGGCTAAGAACTTCGTGCGTGGCGTGACGTGTCTTTACAACCATGTCATTTCACACATTTGACGAAACGGTCCCTAAGAACAAAAATGAGTGGCCACAGATGAAGGATTCTTCTCCAACTTAATAAAAGATTGATTTCATTAGGAAAACTAACAATGTTTACGTCTACAAAGAAATATTTCTTATAACTTTCCTACCTGAGTAGTGGATCTTCTGCAAGATTAGAACTAGTAAATGTGCAAAACCGTGAAATGATTAGAAATATACAAAATCATAAGAAAGCACAAAAACATATCGGATAAACTTATGAAGACTTGCGAAACTAAATGAAAAACGCCTAGCTCAGAATAATAAAAACAATATAACTAATTGAGAAATGTGAGAGGAAAATGCACGAAAGTTTGAATTTTTAAGCGGGACAAGAAAATCAATATGGATGCATCCTATTCGATACGGGACAACATATCAACAAAAGCCTAAAATGAGAACAAATTTAGCCTAAACAAACCTAAAAGAGAGAGAGGCACCACTTCGCCGATGAGTGAGGCGCGTACATGGGAAGACGAAGTTTCCACACACATCTTTTCCTTCCGAACCCCCCCCCCCCCCGAGCAAACCCGCAGCAGAGGAAGCGAGGAGAGAGCCGGAAGTTCGGAGAAATAAGAAAGTGAGGTGGGCGAAAAGGGTCTTCCAGGAAAGGAAGGTTCGCCATGAATCAAGCGGAGGGGGGGGCGTGCATTCCTGGAATAGGAAGAGGGCTGGAGTGGAGGAAGCAAAGAGGAAAAGGAAGTGAAAAGGGCGCAGAAACCGGGGCACGCATACATGCATCAAACCCTGCCAGGGAGAATAGATGGGCTATTCCGATTCAGTTCACTCGATAATCGATTGATTTAATACGAATGCCGCACACTTCGGCTCACGGTTCGTCCTCATCCCCCGTTTCATTATCTCCGAATTCATCGCCGAATCGGACCAACTTAATTGCGGAGTCTATTATGTGACATTTTGGTTAATGACTTACGGGTGAAAAGGCGTCGATTGATGTCTAATTTCGAACCCTCTTTGTTTTCAAGTTCACAGTAGCCGTTATCAAAAATCAAATACGAGAAAATGCTATGCTCTCGAAACAGTATTATTTTGGTGGAATTATCAATATTTATATACACACTTCGATCAGTACTGTCCTGCACGTGCATAGTAAACTGATTTCAGAAGAAGACAATAATGAATATTAAGTCGCCACGAAGGTAGCGGTATGGTTTATCTATTATTTAAATATTGCACAAAACTAGAGTCGAACCCAAATGAAAACATAGTAGTAATAGAAGGACCTATGTACCTTGCTTTTATCACATGCATTCACGCGCGAAGTCCGTGAAATATCATAACATTTATACGTTATGACAATATAACATAGAAATGCAACACTTAAAATGCTTTTTTTGTACAAAATACGCGCAGTAAATTCTTGTATCGGCGCCCCAATGGTGAAGGAGTAACGAACGCCCTCACCTGTTAATCCAGAGAGATCAGGTTCGTTTCCCTCCTTGGTGAATTTTCCTCCACATTTAAGTACCTATGATTGCCTTTGTCGTTCAAAGTGCAATTGTGAAAGGCTGAACTCCTACTCCTTTAGGAAAATATATAAATATTACCAGATTTTTAAGACCTCTGTAAACTAGGGTGCCCTCCCATTTTATCCATTCCGAAGAATACGTCTTTCTCCGAATTTCCTCCCCAGTACTTGGAGTCTTGGTAACGCATTTTTTGTATGCCGAGCATCCCTTAGCGCTTAGCCAGCCCCTGGCATAACTGGAGTCGGTCCCACAGCAGCTCTGGCTTTTGCCAGGGCCTGCACGCGCCATTCCCAGCGGCAAACCTGGATTGATATCACAGCTAAAGGAAACATTTTTATCGTCGACAAATCCCGATTCCCAAGCGGCGTCCCCGACTCGAATATCAAACTCCAGATATTACGCAATTCGGCCCTTTTCCACATGTCGTCTCATTTTTTCCCGCTGAGTGCCCATCTTGCAAATTTGCCTTCAGACAAAAATACTCCCGAATTCGCAACGCTTGAAATCTGTCATTTTTTTCATTCATATTGAATTTACCTTTTCACTTCCTGTTGAAACTTAATAATATATTATTACTACGACATTGTATCCTACTTACTCCATCCGTGGTAAACATCTCTGCAGTCATCTCTAAAGTCATTGGGGTAAATACGTACAAAAATATAAATGTTCATTCATTTACGCAGCAACACGATCGGAAGGAACCTAAGATTTCAGTCCGTCGAACCTTACAACTCCACTCCAGGCTTTATCGACTTATTCTCCATTAGCATTCCATTCATTGAGAATCAATTCGTAATATAAATTAATTCACTCGCGACTGCTTTTGAGAATTCTCTTCACATGGTGAATCAAGTCACGCATTATGATTTGAACAGACTCTTTACAATAGATCATTCACCACCAAGAACCCAGGGGCGAGATGCAAGACTACGGAAAAATAACTGAAAAACTTGACGTGACATTTTTAATATTACATCAAAGGGAGAAACCGATCGAAATCCATAGCCGTTCCCTCTCAACGACTGTATATGACGGCGAGGATCGACTTGCTGATGTAACAGCTAGGAAGAAACCGCTAGCTGACTTTAAATTCACCAATACCTAAAAACGTTATGCATATACCTGGTGATTGAGCCTATATTCCGATGTGATACACATTAAACTAATGCTTTCCTCACACGGTTAAATTGGCAATGTCTAAAAATGAATTGGTAATATTTGCTGAGGAAATCGTAAATCAAAAAACACCGTTTTTTTTAAACACACTCGATTTTTTTTAAATTTCCCGGTACGTCTCCGCACACAATAAATGAAACATGGGACATCAACAGACTCAACACTCTGGCATAATAGCAACTCCTTGGCACAGAAAAAATTCCAAATCCATTAGCCGGGTGATATATCGCACTAAACCGATGATCGAGACATGGAAAAACTTAGTTCTTGTTTTTTAATAACAATCGTGAAAATCCAAAACTAATTTGAAACTAAGCCTCCATGGGGATCGGGATGGTGCGGTGTTTAACGTACAGGCTTTCCACCGGGTGCAAATACTGGAGAAAACAAATATTTTTTCAGTGGTATCCCGATCCCTACTTGAGGTGCTTTGTGGAGAGCACTTGGGAGTGAGTACGACGCCCGTCGGATGGGACGTTTAAACTGCGGACCCCTTGGCGCCTTTCGTAATACACGTAGAGTAGGATGATACCGACGCCGGGTGTCTCCCCACTCTTCCTTTCCCATCCATCCCTAATGGCACAAATGACCTCAGCGGTCGGTCGCTTCCCATAAAAACACCAAAAACTTAGCCTTCACATTTCAATGAAGATATTTCCGTTTTGAGTCAATTCGAACAATTCTTGGTGCGTGGAACGCAAAGCTGAGAGGAAAACGCGATTTCCCTCGCGTGAAATACATAAAAGTGGGCTGCAATGGTCGCGCGCGCGGTAGCCTGTGGCCAATCTCGAGTCTATCACACCACTCACTCACTTCCAGCGGTGTCCTTTGCGCTCTTCCGTCCGTCCCTGCGTTGCATCACTCCCTCCACACCGAACCCTGGGCGGCAGAAAAAAAGAAAAGCCTTCGCAGGCAAGAAACAGGACGAATAATCATTTTGTCTGTGACTCAGAGGCGAGACGGGGCGTGCTCTGAGGCAGTACCGTGCACCCCTTATTCGGGAGATGAACGGAGGCCCTTCTGGCGATGGGAATCCACACTTGATGCGAGATGGACATAAATAGGCAATCCAAGGCAATCCGGTTCAGCGTTTAATCCCTTCCGCTCCCACACCACGCCCAACATCCCTCGGCCATCACTTAAAACGTAGACCTGGAGGGAAATGTTTTGACAAACGTCTTTGCCTTTAAAATAGACCGCGGTCCACACGAGAATTGCCAACGCCTGAGAAACCCTTTCTCACCATGACCGATGATTAGGGCACCGATGACCATTCTTCAGCTATTCCAAAGTATACAACTCAGTGCTCGAACAACATTATTTTGCGGTTAGCTGATATGTTATGTTTATTGAAGTTGTTAAGTTTATTGTACTGGGTGAAACAAATAAATTGGCAGTCTTATTAAGACCTGAAAAAATCTTATTTTTTTATGCCACGCTCGTATTAATTGCAGGTAACAGCCAAAGCGTTGTGCACCCAGACTCCTTAATTCCAGACTTGATTTCGAGAGATTTTTTTCACGCATGTATCCAATTTATTAATCTGTCGTAATCAGAATCAATAAATTCGTTATAATAGCATCCGGTTGACGCCTAAATTAGCGTATAGCTCATTAATTACGCATCCTCAAAGCCCAGGTTATCCTGAAGTTTATCGGTAGTGGGGCCCCGCCCCGCTAAACTTCAAGCGTTTACTTGTGAAGGAGGAAGTGAAGATTTAACACAACGCTCAAAACGACAAAACGGTGTAGGATTACAGAATGATATTTCGACATCGTTAGAAGCCAAGAATTCACGCGGACCTCTGTCACGTGTGGGGGCCGCGGTCGCGGAGTTCCCCGACCGCACAACCGCATTCAAAAAAATGCGGAGAACCGTCTCTCGGGCAGGGGCAAACTGCTCTTTCAAGAGCGTGCGAATTTTATGCTCATTACTCTGAAGAGGAATTTTTTTTCCTTGTGAAGCCTGAAGTTTTCAAAGAATGATCTAATATTTGCACATTATGCAGCTGCAAGACTTTGGGGTATAAAGCAGTATAGAATACAGTACGTCGAGTAAAAAGCTTCAAGCGATTAAAACGTTTCGGCATGGTATGGTAAACTAAAATGGATATATTTAACACCTTCCCCTAAACGGAAAACAATTCCATTAGCCACAAGTTAAACAAAACCTCCTCCTATACTATGGCTAGCCTTAACGGTATCGTCAACTATCCCCAGCTACTTCTGTTTCACAACCTTCCTTCAAATACAAAAATATCTCTCCTTTCAAAAGTTACCCAAAAAGCACGCTATTAAACGACTAGTGAAAGATAATATTCATTTATTGTTTTGAATCTCCTATTGCTTTTAAGCGAATACTGGGTTTTAAGCCAATAATTTAACTTTTATAAACTTGGAAAAAGTGAATTTATGAAATTACATGTGACCAACCATACCATTAGATTCAGGATGCCATCTGAGCAACTAAGCTCCTCTAATTACATTCAGATTTTTCCCGTGCCCTCTGAATTAATACAAATTATGACTTATGTTCCAGCTTTTCACAACAAATATGGATTTTAATTTCGAAATTCTACAATTTTTAGTTTGCGTATGCAGGAACGGCTCCGACTCCTTGAACTGCATGCTTTATCATGATAGAATGGTAAGTGGTTACAGAGAATCCGCGGTGTAAACTGTAATCACAGTCCTCTTGTTTCCAGAGATTTTATGTCCCATAAAACAATTCCATCAACAACAGGTTATTTATTGATTGGCTAAAGTCATTTAACTCATTTTGAATTTGCAGAATCCACCTGAGGACGAAATGTACATATCGGGTTTCCCGATGTCCGGCAAGGGTTACGGTAAACGAGAGAGTGAGGTAACTACGAAATTCTCTCCTGCGTTGAGTGTCTAAGACTGTTTTCGTGCGCAAAGCAGAATTGAACGTTCACTTCAGGTATTATCTAAACACTAGAATCCCAACAGATTAAGTTTCCAGGAAAGGTTAAGATTACCAAAAGCAGTTTACCCATCTAAATACTGATATCAGCCCGAGTCAAGGTCACAGCTGACGCAGACCAGAGAATTGCGAGAGCGAGGGGGCGCGGACCAGAGGTGGAGGAGACTTACGATTTGAAATTTTTTTGAGAGAGTAGGTAAAAGACGCTTTTCAGGAGAAGTCACAAAAGAAATCTGGGTCACAAACATTGGTCGCACACCGAGATGGATGAACTAGGTAATAAGTTCACTTTTTCAAACGGCAATACGGGCGAGTAAACGTGCAAAAAGGATTCGAAGAGTTATCTGACTATTTCATAGTTAGCCAAAGACTTGGGAATTGCGTAATTAATTAGCAAGGATCCCCGGGTGCAGATCAATATCATAATTTATAGCTCTTAAAACGGAAGACGGATGGGGAAATGGAATGAAGACATTTTAACCGAAAGGAAAGAAAGTAGAATCAGTAGGCCGGGCCAGGTCAGACGTTAGCAGGAAAAATTATTAGTGAGGTAGGAAAGACAGGTACAGTAGAAGAAAGAAGAGTACGTTTGAAAAAAGTACAGTGAAAGCCGCAAACGAAACTATAGGAAGGCTAAATTAATATTATTATCGGTAGTCTACAGGTTAAGGTAGATTTTGGATGGACATAAACTACCAAACGGGTAGAATTCCCTTATCTTTCTTAACAAAACACAGCAGGACACCCAGCCTTACACTAGGCCCATCTTCAATTCTGCATATGTACTTCCTGCCTCCCTTCATCCCGACCAACATCCCTAAACCACTCCTGCCCTTCCTCGCTTGCCTAACATTCTCCGTTCTATCACAGTCTTCAACATTCAACCGTCAATCAAAACGCTCTGTATCCATCTTCCCTGCCTAATTAGGATTTCTCCCAAAAATCCCCTCTCCTCCCCACCATGACTAGCACTACCTCATATTTCCCTTTCGAAGAGTAAATATGAAAAGGGTAAGTAAACTATGCATTATATGCGAAATGATTAGGACGATACAAGAGAAAATGACATGGAAAAAAGTAAACAAAGTTAGCCATAAGGAGGAACATAGAGATAATTAATAAACTGACGTGAGAAACTAACAGGGCGAAAGAAACATCGTGGAAGAGGAGGATATGGAGATTTTACATAGAAAGGAAGAAATGAATAAAAGATAAAAGAAATATTTAGCGGTAAGAAAAGAAATACCGTGAACCCTATTAAACCTACGTCAAGAAAAGTATTAATCGAACCAATAAAGATTATTGGGAAAGGTTTTGGAAAAATGTGGAAGGAAGTTTTTATAGGATCATTTGTATCATTTTTGAGAATGGAATTTGGCCAACTGATTGTGTTAGATCAGCGTTACTTCCCATCCCCAATATGGGAAATACGAGGATTATAGGAGAAAAGCTTCATTTCGCACTCTGCTAATAAGGAAATAAGGACATCAATACGAGGATAGAGAGCAGGGCAAATGATTACTTAGCGGATGATCAGTTTGGGTTAAAAAAAGAGAGGTACGCGTGATGCCACAGCAGTAAGTAGGTCACTAATAGAACGAAGCATTGAGTACAATCAGGATGTTTTCGTTTGTTTCGCAGATTTCGAGAAGATGTTTGATGGAGTAAATTGGGAAGCACTAATGATTAAAGTATTAGAGAAGATAGGAGACATCCACAAACTGTACATATCTCAGACTGCTTAGGTGCTTATCCCGGATGAAGGTCGCGATGGGCAGCGTTAGGAAGAGGTGTACGACACCTCTGCCCATTATCACCCGCACTTTTGCACGTTTATGGGAAAAACTTGAAATAGGAATGAAAATCAGTTAAATTACGGATGATCAAGCTTTAGTTTGCCAGTCAGTCAAGAGGTTGCTCACATTACTGAGCGTATTTAAAAGTCAGTACGATATATATGGAATGAGAATGAATGCAAGCAAAACAAAGGTTATAAGATTTTCGAGAAGTTGGAAAGCTAAGTTAAACGCTAAAATAGAAGAGCAAAAAGTAAGGCAGGTGGAACACTTTGCCTATCTCTATTAAAGTGTTAAGGAATAAAATGGTCAACTTAATGAGACAGAAGAGGAATTGCGTTAAGTTAAGAAGCTTTCTCAGGGAGTGAGTTGCTGTCAGGGACGTTGATAAAGGATACTAAGAAAAGAATATTGACAACTTTGGTATGGAGAGTTGTAAGTTGCGGAAACATGGTCATTGAAGCAGCTGATGAGTGCAGATTTGAGGCTTTTGAAATGCTGGTGTGGAGAAGGATGGAGAAGGTAAAATGAACAGAAAGAAAAACCGATGAGGTAGTGCTAGCTATGATGGGAGGCGTGAAAGAGGATAGCTATGAGAAATCCAAGGAAGGCAGGAAAGGGGAATTCTATATCTACATAATGCCCCGCAAGGGCGTGTGGCGGGGGGTATTAGGTTACCACCAGTGCGGTGATTGATACACATGTAATAAATTGGATTAATAACTTTTTAAAAGGCCGCGAGCAATAGGTAGTAACACCCGGGGTATCATCGGAAAAAGTAAACGTAACATCGGGCGTCCCACAAGGAAATGTTATCGGTTCGCTATTTTTCCTTTAATACAATAATGACATCGGGTCTCCAGTTTCCAATAAATTTCGTTTATTTGCAGACGATGCTGTGGTATATAGGGAAATATCCAAACAGGAAGAGATAGTATCACTAACTAACGCCCTATATGCAATCCAAAAGTGGTGCAAGGCATGGGAATTAGAATTGAGTTTGAATAAATGTTTCGATACATTTTTGAAAGAAGAGTATTTCACCTGCAAACACACGATACAGGGAACCAACATTACACACGTGGAGTCGGTGAAATACTTCAGGTGTAACAATAACTAAGGATATGTCTTGGGAAAAATACATTCGTGAAATTTGCGAAGAAGCAAATAAAAAGTTAGGATTCATAAAAAGGATACTTTGGAATTGTAATTAAAGGGTCAAGGAGCCCTGTTATTTCAAGTTAGTTAGGCCACACCTTGAGTATGCTGCAAGTATATGAGATCCTCATCAAGTAGACCTAATTTTGGAACTAAATCGAGTGCAACGTAGAGCAGCTAGGTTTGTAAAAAGATGTTATGAACAAGGTAGCAGTGTCATGAAACCATTGAAAGAAACAGGATGGGAGCAACTAGTCAACCGTAGGCCCAAATACAGGTCAAACATACAGCGTAAACCAGAGGCAGGCAGACGTTAAGGACACACTACAGGCCCCCACTCACCATGTTAGATCAGATCACCAGCGCTAAATCAGGGAGATTTACCACGGAAAGTATTTTGATTTGATGTGAAATGGTGAAGACTGACAGAGGGGAGAACTTTAGGTAGGTGAGGCAGGGGGATGCATGTTATTCGGAATGGAGATTCGGAACTGAAGAACAGTTTAATGTAGTGTGGGGTGTCAGATTCGTCCTATTAGGCGGAACTAAGAAATGTAGCGATCATCAGCCTGTGTTGATCCAAAACTTATCTTAAACGGCAGACTGCCAATAATTATAATAAGCAGAAGAAGTAATACTACGGGCGAGTGAGATACAATTGTTGAGTCAGGAAATAATAAAGTAAGGAACAGAAAAGTAGCTGTGAAAAATCTACAAGCTACAATATATTTTACAACTGATACCCTGAAATCTACTTAGTTATAACTGGCGTAATACAATACGACTATTTCAAAAACAAAGTCTGTAACACAAGCATTTGCACTTCTTGTACCAGAAACAGGAATATGAGGGAGAACAAAAGACATCGCCCATCGACAAGTACAATCAGTCTAGTGGCAAATTTCGCCCAGTATGTATCAGTCAAATACGAGGGGTTATCGTAGTAGTAGTTTAAGGGGATGCGACCGACAGGTACGGTTATATGCGCCATTAGGGATGGATGGGAAAGGGAGGGTGGATAAAAATCTTAACGAACTCTTGACAAAAGGCGCCAAGAGGTTCGCAGTTTAACGTCCCATCCGACGGATGGCGCACTCACTCAAAGTGCTCTCCACAAAGCACCTCGTGTAGGATACCAATGAAAAATATCTGCCGTCTCCAGGATTCGAACCCTGCGTGACCAGGAGAACCGGGAAGGCGGAGGTATCCACTCAGGAGGTTTTCAACTGTGAGGCGGGTTCCTTCCGAGACAATACCACTTCATCGGAGCCCCCAGGGAAGTAATATGCAATAAAGAAATTGAATCGTCTATAGGGTGGCCTCGTGGAGGTCTTCCCCGATTAATTAGAATTACCAAGTGTCTTTCTCTAGCATTTGCATGACGAAAATAATTTAGAATAATACAGCAGGGCAGCCTTTTCTTTCACCCATAATCAACTCCGAAAATTAAGAATGAAGTTCCAAATTCCAGAATTTAAAAAATCCCCGCAGTTTCTCCCATCCGAAATTACATACTAGAGTTCAATATGGACGAAAAATAAGAGGTATCACTAGACTGAATGCAAGCGTCGTCGTACCAAGTGTCCAGTTCGAGCTTCTCAGAACGTTCCCATCGGAACGACACCGCTAAAATCGAAACAACCTTAATTTTACTGTGTCTGGACATGCGAAATGAGTCGATTTTGAACTATCGCATTAACTGAGATGAAAACATTAACAGATGAAACCGGCATTTCACTGAAAAACAAATTATTTAGCTACTGTGCAGGAAATTATTTAAAAATGAAAATTCGTCGATTTTGGGGTGGCGAGATCAATAATTTCCTAAATCCGTGTACATTAAATTGGGCCTATTTTACTACAGCACGCAGGTCTACAAGTATAGTTACAATTTTTAGTGTTCCCCTCCGACGTAGATATAAACGCTCTTTATTTATCGGCATGATTAGCAATCACAGCAGAACCCAGGTTCAGCAACCTCTACATTGCAATAGAAAAACCTTAAGAACTCTGATATTTATTCCGATAACACATTGAATTTACCCCAAATACATTTCAGGCCAACTGGCGGCGGCACGGAAGATACGGCGTCGCCATGTGCAAACAACCGCACGCCCAAATTAAAGACCCAACAATTTGGCCCCATCACAACATTCGTTATTGGCGATTTTCCTCCGCAGATCGCGAATTCTGGGCAATCCGTTTTCCCTCTAGCGTTTTCTCAGTAAAAATTTAATTTAACTTTCCGCGAATTTCTGACTGGAGACATCGCAGCATTCACTTTAAGAGATGGCACCCGAGATCATTGGTGCGACTGATAGGATATGTTATAAGTCAGGATAAGCAGTGAATTAAGGATGGATTTATATGACTTATACGTTATCCGATTAGTACGGCGGATAAGTGGTCTCTGGCGTGCCACGGCCTACATTCGGTTGTGCTGAATCTCTCAGGTGTTCTGATCCGCTGAATACGAGCACAGTAGTTAGGGCGCTATAAGGAGGATTTGGTTGACAAAAGGAGTATTGACAAAGGAAGTGGAACAAATGACAGGGGCCTTTGGTAAAGATGTTGCACAAAATTATAACATTGAAACGGAGTGCAAAATTGTACGGTTTCGAAATCTGGTCTTTAATGAAGGAGGAAAGCATAGATAAGAAGCCTTTGGGATACATCAAACAGGGTGAATACAATGACCTGGATAGAGAGGAAATCAAACGAAGAGACGTTGAAAGGGGTAGAGGAAGCGAGGAATTTGTGAAGTAATTTCTAATAAAGCATAAAGAGAATAAAATTATTAGAGGAACTAGGCTGAGAATCACTCAGTGGAGTGCAAGTTAAATTATATACTGGACCTCTTGCATAAATTGGAAGGATTTAACTTTAGCAATTATGTTGACAACGTATTAATACCCCCACCGTACTACGGTAGACGAGATCATGCCAAGAAAATTAGAGTAGAGAAGAGATATATTCAATATTTTATTTTTTCCGCGAACGATATGGGTTCAGAATAACGTTGTCCGACCGCCGTATGAGTTAAAATATTCGGGGAAAAATTAGTCTGGTGTGTATTCCCCCCCTATCACACACCCTACCGGTGGCTAGCAGAGTAAAAAGTAAATGAATAAATGAAAATAGTAGAGACGAGGATATTGAAAGTGGACTGAAATAAGAAGAAATCTAACGATGAGGTGTTAAAGTCATTAGAGAAAGGGAGGAATTCGTGGAGACAATACGGCAGAAGAAGTTGAGGAAGGGATATTGAGAGGTATTTTGAAATCTGAGACGTTGAAAAATAAGGTGATATGAATGAATCGAGTTGGTATTTTGGAAGACAAGGGAGTGGGTAGAAAATACAAGGAAATGAAGAAGGAAATTATTTAGTGGAAGAGTTTATATTGTGCTAATTGCGCTTTCGAAATATACAACGATAATTAACGATTTTCTCCGATCAATCTAGATGGATCTTCGAAAACCTACTTCTATTCTATTTAACCAATCATTGAAATAATTCTTGACTGTCGATCAAGTCTCGTTCGCTCTTCCTTATTCTGTATTACTGACGTAGCCATTATCTTACGGGACCCCTTTCAATCAGAGATATGATTTTTTATGAATTCTAGTGTCTCCCTTCACACTCCACCAATGCTGGGATACAATTAAATGCATTAATAATAGTAGTAACATGCATAAAGTAGTGGTAGTAGTTTTAGGGGAGGCGACCGACCGATAGCTGAGGTCATTTGCGACATTAGGGATTGACAGGAATGGATGAGAGAGGTGGAGATGATGAAGGGTGGAGAGGAATGGTGGAACGGATGATGAAGATTGTAGAGAAACCTGGTGTCGGCATTAGCCTACTCTTAAAGAAAGGTGTAAAGGGGTCCGCATTTTAACGTCCCATCCGACGGACGGCGTACTCACTCAGTGTCCTCCACAAAGCATCTCAAGTAAGGATCGGAGTACCACTGAAAAATATCTGCCGTCTCCAGGATTCGAACCCGGACCCTCTGAGTGGGAAGCAAGCCAGTACGTTAGCCACCGCACCATCCCGAACCCCGCACAATTATTTATCAGCCATTTCAGGCACGGACAATCGTCAGCTTAAACTGCCCACCCGCCCATAGGTGAAATACCACAACACTACTCCTACCACGCATATTTCCGGGGAAAAATTCAGCAAAAATAAAATACCTCAAAATCATACCACGCATAAAACTGGGATCGACAAATTCGAATTTTACGGATAGGTGTAATATGTCTATCCATCAGCATATGACCTCTCAGGAGATTAAAAGACTACAAATGGCATAGTATAAGACAGCTTAAGAAATTCCATACCAGATTTTAAAATGACCGAAGTTGGACTTATTGTTTTACTACCACGACGAGTATCACTATCCGAATTCAACAAGTGAACGGCTACTTAGGACAAGGGTCCGTTTAAATAAACCATCACTTAGTCCCGAGTATCTAAGGAGCTTCTGGGTCAAAAGTTGCTGATGATGAGTTGCAAATGATTTTTTAAATGCCAGGGACTCCTTTAGCTCTCCCAGAGTTGAGAACTCGATTGCCAATATAAACTTAAATTACGTAGTACATTCTCTCAATGACATCGGTCCCATTCCCACAAATGAACAATAGCACGTTTCACGTGTTGGAAATTCACTTGCTGACTTACGCTCCTTTGCAGAGGCGGAAAAATTATTATGCCATGTCAAAAAATTGATGCATACAATAACCCGATATACCAAAAAAATAGTGGAAGCTTGAAACTAAAATAAAATCACAACACCAACAATTTTCTTAGCAGATAAAGCATTTCCAGGGATTGTTTTCTCTAAGCCATTAAGACTGTGCTTCCGAACCTATACTCTCTTCTTTAGGAAATGGAGTAAGAACAGGTAGTTGACATTATAAAGACGGCTATCAAACTTCATGGCGTGGCAATTTCAATTGATGTGATTCAATTATCATAATTTCCAAGGGCCTTTATGCAAGAGACGTCGCTGTAGTATTATATCCGATAAATTATGCGAACGGCTAAGAACATTTTCTTAAGTAATACGAACAATTTGCAATGCAAAAATGATACGCTCATAAATAAATATGCTTTTGCAGTTTTACGTTTATCTCCATCACCTGCTACACATTTTACCAAACGCCATCTCTTTTGATTTTACTTACATATTGTAATGTTTTCATCGTTAGCAGTGGCCACGAAAACCTATTCCAGGCCACTGCCAAGTTTTCCTAACTAAAATCTTCTAATAACCAATTTCCTTATAAAACTCTTTTTAAATTGAGCTATGTGTCTTTATATTAAACTAAAGAAACATTAGTGAGGTAACAAAACATAAGGTAAGAGAACTTTAACGGAAGTAAGCTTTGAACATTGCCGGCGGGTGATTTAAACACAGAATGACACGCAGTGCGGGAAGGATGCGCACTCGGCGATCGCACCACAATCACGGCTCAACTGTACGCAAATATGCAAAAACAAGTTGCCGTCGTATTCGCACGTAAATTGCGGCGCATTGTGAAGTTTTCCAAGAACTTCCAAAATCCAGCAGATTTCCAGATTGTTCAAGTTTCAAACTTGTAATTGCTTGTATTACAATAAACAGTCCTCATCCCCAAAAAAACTTCCTCGCGAGATATTTGCTTATAAAAAAATCATTCCCACGAAAACACTCGCTGCTGGGACCTTAGAATGGTCAACTATGAAGGAATGTGGATATTAAAAACCACTACCAAATGCGCTCATCAAGGAAATGTTTAAACTATGTATGACTATATACGCATAAATCCGCGATAGCACAAAAAGTTGCGGGAAACGTGTGTCAATTAGCCACAGGAACCCTGGATTATTACCCTGGACGGGACTCTTGGAGTTAAGAGGGTTACATTTTCTTTTTTCATACAACTTTGTGTTCTGTTTCCTGTGCTCTATTTCCCTTCTCACTCCCCTTCCTCCTACCCTCGTGGGAGCACGCAGCTGAGGCTTCGATGGTCAAAGCGATAATAAACTACCACTCTGCGGGACAGATCGATTAACTCTTCACCTTTCGATACCACACATAATAGGTCCAAACGAAGGCACGTATAAAGCTCCTCGAACAGGAGAAGGAAAAAACACGCGATAATTATCTGGATCATAACCTATCACAAATACAGTAGTGCGCAACGGTAAGGTAATTGCAGCTACAAAGTTCCTTGGAAAAACCGACACATCATCGAAGAAGTACATTCAAGCCAAGCAAAGCATACAGCAAGGCGGGAATTTACGAGTGTCACTCAAAAACTGACACAACAACAGAAGACTGAACAAGAAATGTTCCCTCAAATCTTCCGAGAGCAGACGTCACATACAGGCGGATGAGAGGAGGGGGAGTTTGGGGGACCGCCTTTCAGTGGGTCAATGGCTCGGCTTGGGGGTGGTCATCCGAATCGTCGACTGTAGTGTGGGCACCCTACTCAGTTTATCGTTAGATTATCGATCATACATCCAACAAAAGAAAGCACGCTATGATCCCACTTAATGCCCCCATTCCCTCCATCAATCGGCACATACGGGCAATCGCCTTCAAATTTAGGTCGCCTAAAGTTCATTCCATTGCTGATGCTACTACTCTACGCCTTTAAATACAACATTCTAAAACTATTTGTTTCCTCCACCCTAAACCAAATCACAGGACACCGTGGTGATTGTGGAAAGGAAATCTATGAATTTCATAAAGATGTGAACCTATATTTAATAAGCCGTCACACAAGACTCACTTGCTTGATGACCTTGTTAAGAAATATTTTCAACTCAAATATCGTGAATTAACCCTACCTATGATAAAAGCAACATGACTACAATAAATACACACCAATTAGTAGCTGTGAACATTATTATTGCTTTCCTAAAATTAAAAAAGTTCTCCTGTCATAACAATAACAAACTGGCCTCTTCTCCGGTACACCAGGAAAATAACATATCACCTATCAATGTGATAACAATGTAAGTTTTTCTACAACTATGTAAAGGTTTCATCATAACAAGCTAAGCATTAGCTAAGTAATATGAATGCCATAATGATTAGCATAATGAGGACACCACGCAATATAATATTTTGATAAGCGGCACTGATTCACCTTCCTCTTCAAACAACAGAAACAAACAAAACAAAAACATTAGAAAAGTTCTACCGGCAGCGTTAAGTCCCACATGACGCAAGTACTCAGAATTCGAAGATTGCCAATCAGTATGTCAAACAAAATAATACGCCTTAATACTCCCCAGGAATTGGAAATTCCGATGGGTCGGTGCAATAAGTAACAAGCCTTAATAAACCAATAGGACTTAATGTATTTGGATGAAGCGTCCAAACACTACATTAAAACAACACCTTTTATTGACAGTTCTGTCAACACACTTTGTCTTGCATTGCTTAATGTAAATTTTCTGTAATGTGCGCCGTATTCGTACAAAATGTAAACACATTGATGGCATTTTAGAAATTGTGATAAATTCTTCGGAAATTATTAAATCAAAGAGTCAATTTATGAAAATCCGATTTGCCGACTATTAATATTAGCTATACATTAGGTAATAGGTACTCACGGAAAATAGAAGAACAAAATAGTTGTGCCCAGAAGAAGAGTCCAAGCGAACGTTGCTGGTATAAATCTTGTTTTAGGTTTACATTTGGGCATCCTGTTAATATTGTAATCCACAAAATTATCCTCACAGTTTTCTGCTACAGGTCAACATGGCCGCACCTACTAACTCCAGTTTGTATCATTCCGAGTTTCCATTAAGGCTATCTCGAATAATGCCTTCCATTGCTATCATTCATACTTATTATTTGTATGATTATGTATAAATAAATTTCACTAATTCACCTCACAGACGTTCACAAAATTACGCCAGTACGACATATATAACCAACTGAGTGACAACGCCAAAAGGCACTATATTTCTCTGAGATATCAATACGCAGGAGCTCTATGGAGATTTCGCATTGAGCATGTGCTGCCGACACGTTGCCTAAGAAAAATTGAATAACGTAACGTAATCACCCATAAGCAGACGGAATATTAACATACTCTTAAATGTTTTATTCCTTAGTTGTATTAAGTGACAAACTATTGGAGGGTAACCTGAATTTTCAATCGGTAGTATTTTGTTTACGATTATTACGCCTACCTCTTGTCAAATTCTTAGAAAAGCGGGCGCCAATTTAAACGCTCTCGTTCTTTGGATGGAAGAATTTATTTTCTTTCCTGAAGAATTATCATTGATGAAAAATGACACATAAGCTTTTGAGTTATTATAAATATTATTTACATGTGAATAACAAAAAATATCTTATACTTTTTTACATATACTAATATTTACATCATACTTGAAAAGAGTTTTCCATTTGAATAACTAATCATTTTATACAAAAGTCATTTCTGCATCGTGTAATATACATTTAAGTAACAACCTCGTTTAACAGAGATAAAAATAAATGTCTTTACATCACAGTTTCAATACACCTTAGACCACTAATGATTCAGTTAACTGTTTGTTGCCACAGAATCTTTCATTGACCAGCATGATTCCCAAAATATCTTCAGTCGATTGTCAGTGTTGGCACAAAAGGAGCGAAAATCCTTCAGCAATTTGACCTGGAATGCCTCATCACCCATTGCAGGTGTGGTTGACGATTTCCATCTTCGACTAATCATGTGATTCCAGGACCACAAAAATCCCATCTAAATTAAGAAAAATCCATGTTTGATGTTAGAAGTACCTTTAGCCATTTAGAAAAACTTAACATTCACTCTAACATATTAACCAATGACACTAATTAATAGCAATAGAAAGACAAATGAAACACTACAGAATAATTAGTTTTCAATAACCACAACAGAGTATGTTCACCCTAAATATTATTGTTATAACACTATGAGGATAGCAAAGGTTTTTAACCAGAGTATTTTACCTTTCAATAATAGCCATCGCCAATTTCTAAAAATAGATGTGTAGGGCTATTGAATATTGATACATTGAGTTCATTAAACAAGACAAATACAATGCAAGAAAGCATAAATCTTGAACACACATCATTTCAGATGATTATAGAAGAGCAAAGAACAAAAATTCAGATACACTCCAAGAACTCAAATATCTTTAGACTATTACCCACCTCACTCTGACTAAAAACCAATTAACCATGATAAATTGCTTCAACTTCAGCTGCATCCAAGAAGCAAATGCATGGCTAAAAAGCACATTTTTAGATTAACAAACTTCATGGCCTATGTTAACTGGGATGGCATTTAGCAACTAAATGGACTGGATGTTTTTAGCAATAATCTTCAAAACAAAAATATATTTCAAAATTGCATTAAACTCCTGTTTACAAATCTATAAGTCTATTAATTTATCAACAAACTACAAAGGGAGTTTCAGTTGAATGATTTATTTAAGGGTGCTAAAATTACCATTTCATGAACGGAAGTTAAATGAATTACAAATAAGTTTACAAAGTGGTTCCCTTTTTCATGAACTGATATTTGTACAAAAATGTTTTATATGGCTCAGTCGATTTCCCCTTAAGTGTGTTAATTTCAATTTCTTCATGCTTCACTTTCTTATACATATATATGGTCATGGAAAAATGATTTTAGGATTTTGTGTAATTTCCACTTTGAGAGAAAAATCATTTTACAAATGTCAGCTATTTCTAAAGGAGACCAAGATGTAATATCAAACCAGCCATACCTATGATTATGCAAGCAATCAGCAGATTCTTGCAAAGGAAATTTAAATAATTTCAAAATGCACTAAATTAAACACAATTATGTGTATCCTCTCAATATATCACGTGCATAATATTATATGAAAAATTACAAACGGGAGTCGACATGAATCAGTTGTTGAGTTATATTCATACATATTTAACCATGATATAATTGGCAAGTGATGAATGTCATAGAGCCTAAAAAATACCAAATTTCATTTCAAAGCATAATAAACAAGAATGTCTTCTTCATGAGCACTTAGAGCTGGTAAAGGTTCACACATTTATATATAAAGTAAGTCCAATTTTTTGTACCTACATGTATTTACATTTCAATATTTAACCAATTCATTAAAAGTAGGCTTGCCATATGTCATAAATCCTGGTTTAACCAAGACTATTCCAGTTTGAAGGTATGGTCCTTGCCAATTTATCACTTTAATTTTATATGGAAAAAATTTAAAAGTGACTAAGTCACAGAAGCCACCAATGCAGTGTTGGAATGTGGCAAGTAGGCAACACCAAAACATGATTTTAACACTAGATCCAGATCCAAAACTAGAGCGAGAATTCCCTTACACCTAAACACACCACTAGAAGTCATTTTGACCATCATATATTTATCTTAATTTTTTCACATAATCAAAAAAATTTAAACATTATATGCAATACTGGATGATACATTGTTGCAGTCAGAAAATGTTTCAAACTATATCAACTATTTTATAGTCTATATAAAAATAGTAAAACCGCAAAAATAGAAAACAATGCCACCAATCATCTACTGTGGCCAATGGTGGTGGTCGACTATGAGAATTCATGGAACCGATCTTGCCCAAACCTCCTGATATTCCAACTTTTCAGTCAAAATCTTATGAATGATGCTTCGAGAAACCTCAGGAACATTGGGCACAGAGTTTAACAAGAGTGATCCTCCGATCTTGACAAATGATATCTGATTACTACGAGTGCCATCTCTTGGATTTTCTAAGTGATTATTGAACAACCTACATAAGCATCCATTTCCTCAAATCCAAATACACTAACCATTAGAGAATTTTAAATTGCATTTTAAAAACATATTTTACCAACTGTTTCCATTGAATTTTACTTTTATCTGAGGCTTAAGAAAGCCACTGCTACAGCTGGTATAACACATTATTCACCTACTGATCTCCGCTGAGGATACAATGGAAAAGGGCTTATTCAGTGATGCCCAGAATTTTAATTGAAATATTTTTATGACCACTGGTGCTGCCATAGCCAGAAACAGGTAAGTTCCAAGGAGAGTAATAAAGCCATTGTAGTCACTTAATATGGTATAGTATGATCAGCATGGAGGCTCGAAGCTCTATCATTGAAATTTTATGATTGCCATTATTATGCAAAGATGAGTTAATCCCAACATCAAGCTACCACTGTTGAATAAAAGATTAATGCGTCATCATTATTAATTATTAACATCACACATAAATAATACAGCACCACGCTATACCTACAACATTACTAATTGTATATACTGCTAGTCTCATCACAGTCTGTGCTCATTATATCATGATTGAACTGTATTCTAAGAACCACTGCGGGATCGGGATGGTGCATTGGCTAACCTACAGACTTCCCACCGAGAGTGTCCAGGTTCAAATTCTGGAGACAACAAATATTTTTCAGTGGTATCCCGATCCCTACTTGAGGTGCTTTGTAGAGGGCACTTTGAGTGAATATGGCGTCCATTGGATGGGACATTAAACTGCGTACCCTTTGGCACTTTTCGACAAGAGTAGGCAAATGCTGAAGCCGAGTTTCTCTCTATCCTTCCTATCCCATCCATCCTTAATGGCACAAATGACCTTATCTGTCGGTTACCTCCCATAAAAACTACTGCTAAAAATCATTGGAGACACCCCCCATCCCTACACCAAATGTAAGTTATGAATTACATCCACCAAAGAGTAATAATAGTTACTTTTACACAAAAATTGAAAGAGTAATATATCTTTCAATTTATCTGGAAAGATATTAATTTTGAATAGACATGTCTGAAACTATTAATTTTGATCACATATTATTTGATTTGACCAGTAAATGTATACATTATGAATGGTCTTATAACTTCACTTATACACATACTGGGCTGATATACAGTATTCATTTTTAATAAACGAATTGTAAGGACTGACTTGCTCAGACACTCATATTTTGCCCTACAGCAAATACAATCAACCATGCACACCCACCCTTTTTTCAGGTCCACAGTCATCTTTGTTCTTCCCGCTGACGTGTCGGGTGATGTACTCCTCATGTGGACTCGAGACAACCTCGTGGCTCAAGTACCTGTTGGCGCCCAGTGTCTGGGACAGGCTGCCAGTGCTCGAGTCGGTGTGGTGTGGGCAAGGTTCCGAGGGGATCAAGATGAATGCATTGCCTGTGAGGTGGATGTACTGGTGGTGGTGGTGGGAGAGGATGGGCATGGCATTGGGCGTGGGAGCTGGGGCCGACGAGGGGGTCGAACTGCGGGGCCTGTTGCTGGCTGAGCGAGCAGGGGAGGACTCAATGGCACATGGCAGGAAGCCAAAGCGAGTTATTATTGCCTCCTGGAATAGGAACAGCCTCTGGTCCCATGTGTCCTCAGGAAACTCTGAAGCAGTGTGTAGAGGAAAAAAGACAATTTCAGAGCGATCAGGAACAAAGTTAATTTCATCCTTGCTGGGGACAAAAATGTGTAACACTCATTTTGCCAATATCATACCACATACACATTACACTAAAAATATAAAAACTGAAATTAACATTTTCCACATCAAATCATATGAATAAAAAACTCTGTGCAAAAACGGCACATCTTGTAGTCTTTGTGTCCTTAATCCCCAAATCATCTCTGGTCACTCCATATGCAATCAAATCAATAGGGCTTCTCAAATTTACCCTTTGCCTTGTCAATACATTACAAAAGTGCTGTGCCTCCTCAGAATACTACTTTTACTTATTATGACTGCATAACAATATTTATATTAATCATTTTAATGCAAACTTTGGCATGAATAAATGCATTAACATTGCAGAAAGGCAAAAATACTTTATTAATGGAAACATTGTTCATATAAAATTTGTTATAAAAATAGAGTAGAGACCTGATTGTTTGTGTCAGTTGATGGAGAAGTATTGGCAGACAATTGAATATGTACAAGTTCTGGGCTACTTATGACAACATTTTCAGGGGCACATTTCATGTCATCTGTACCCTTTGCTGATGTATGCGATTGGTTTTTTCTTCATCATTTCTCTCTGATACAAATATTCATTCCAATTACCATTTTGAAAAATTTTTAATATTTTAATTACCAAAAATAACTGAATACATGCATCCTATTGCATCATCGTTATTTTAAAAAAATTTTCTCAGTGAAGGTTAATGTACCTGTAATATCGTCAGTTGCAACTGATTCCATTTCCTTGACTTTTAAGCTAAGTTGGACAGTAATGTTTTAAATTATTATCATTGAACAAAATTTATGGATATCTCAACTGTAAAAAACAACTCCACTGATTTGGACTTACATCCTGGAATAAGTAATTAGGTTCAGTTTGCAGTATTCTTTTAATACTATTCACCAGCCCTCAGTAACGTTTTCCTAAAAGTAGATAATATTCAGGTGGGGAACATGGTCAAGATCATCGACATTCTCTACTCCTGAATATCCATATCAGATGGCTTCCATCTATGCCTTCACACACTAGCACTTGATTACTCAATGGAGATTCAGTTAATGTTTCCGATAGATTTTGACAGCTAAATTAGGCAAATGTCCTCTTTCTACAACTAATAACGTGAATATTATGCTAATAGTATTGTGAAGTATGCTTTAGAAGAAGTCACAGCATAATTGTTTGCACATCCATATGTTACATGAGCTGAAAGAAAATATATTTCTAACAGATTAATAGTCATTAGTTGCTAAAATTGAGGTGAGAGGGGAAGGAATAGGAGTGGATAGAAGATGAGGAAATTCCTCTCGCTGGAACAAATGGATAATCTGCTCATCGGATAACTGAACATCAGACAAACGGCACTACTATATACTGTGCACTGAAATGACAGCTCACACACCAAAACCATCTTATTTTGGTGCAATTTTACTTCAAGACAGTATAGTATTTACTGCTGGGAAATTCAAGTTGCACGTAGGATTCACAATTCTCTTATGAAAAAGGAACACCAAAGAGCTGTTTGCAAAGGAATACCTTCAAATAAGTAGCTCTTGCTCCCCATGAGGCTTTCCACATCCAGAGGAATGAAAATGGGCCCTCTCAATGGGTCCGACTTGTGCGTGAAGGGTAAAGCAAAGGGGTCTGCTGGGATTGGCACCATTTGAATACCACATACTTGCGCCTTCCTTGCCATACCATGAATCTGGAATGAGATCAGATTATGAATAGTAAAAATTTCAATAAGTTGACACTTTTTGGGATTTTGTTTTTTCTTCATTATTGATTTTCTCAAAATCTTAGTAATTTAATTTTGACATGTCTAAACAGTTGAAATTTCGCACCTTAGTGGGTCCTTATTTGGAAAGGAAATGAAAGGATACAGAATTTGCTCTTTCCTTCCATTTGATTTAATTTTCTTTCATTTGAATAAGGTGTAGAATACCAACATGTATGTTAAGGTTCTACACCTAAATCCACCGTAACAGATATTTTGTACGTGATTATTAAGTCACCATCAGCAATAATGATCTCAATATCATTAGCAATTATGTTGGGACCATGAGCTTTCTTTACACAAAGATTCAGCTGCATGTACTTTAAACAACAGATGGTACATAATTAACCTTGCCACAAAATCTACCCAAAGTCAACTCAGTAAACTATTCAAAATCATCTGATATGTCAACAATCTCACAGGAGTACTACCTTGATCAAAAAGTTCCCGGAAATAACCACCGTGTGGCGCTCCCATCGTTCCGATTTGAGTTCTGTTTTTTTTGTTAAATTGGTACATCTGTTGTTGATATTCCCTTTAAATCTTAGTGTCATAACTTGACATTTGCAAAAGTTACGTAGCCAAGAGTATATCTATCTCTGTGTGTGTTGGCGATTTTTTACAATTGCAGAAATGGATTTAAATTTGCAACAACGAACTTGTATTAAATTTTGCGTAAAAAACGGATTTAGTGGCGCATGGACGTTGGAAATGTTGGAAAAGTGTTTCGGCAACGATTCTCTAAAAAAACGGTCGTTTACCAGTGGCACGAGCGGTTCAGAAGTGGTCGTGAGTCAATCGAAGATGATGAACGCAGTGGCAGACCATCGACATCGAAAGTCGGTGAAAAAATTGATAAAGTAAAAGAAATGTTGGTCAATAACCGCAAATTAACCATCAGAGAAATAGCGGAGGACTTGAACATTGCCTATGGATCCGCCCAAGACATTGTGGTTAATGATTTGGGTTTCCGTCGTGTAGCAGCAAAGTTGGTGCCAAAAGACCTCAATTTCATGCAAAAAAGAGACCGTGTTGACGTCGCAAAAGACATGATTTGCGAGGCTGAATCCGATCCCACATTCATCAAAAGGATCATTACTGGAGACGAGACGTGGGTTTATGAGTACGACACGCAATCCAGACATCAGGCAAGTGAATGGCAAGCGTTCACCAAATGAGCCGAGACCAAAAAAACCACGTCGTTTTCAGTCAAAAAAGAAGGCAATGCTGACGGTTTTCATGGATTACAACGGTGTAGTGCATCATGAATTTTTGCCAGAAGGCCAGACAGTAAACAAAGAGTATTATTTGGGCGTTATGAGACGTTTACGTGAAGCAATTCGCCGAAAGAGACCAGAAATCGTCGCACAGTGCGTCGAGACCGTCGCACAGTGCTATCATTATTCGTAATTTTTTGACGAAAAATGCAACAAATACCATCCAACAGCCACCGAATTCACCTGATTTGGCTCCCTGTGACTTCTTTCTGTTCAATCGAGCTAAAAAACCATTACGGGGAACGCGTTTTAGCAGCCGAGAGGAAGTAATGGAAAAATCGCAGGAAGCACTGATGGACATACCGAAAACCGAATATAAAAAATGTTTCGAGGATTGGATCAAGCGCTGGCATAAGTGTGTTGCAGTCGATGGGGATTACTTTGAAGGGGACAATATAGATTTAGATGAATAAACTTGTATTTTTAATTTTCTGAATAAATTCCGGGAACTTTTTGATCAAGGTAGTATTTCTGAAATAATATTGAAAAACAACTGTGTAATCTCTCTCCACCAACTTACACCAACTTCATTCATAAATGCCAATCCCGAAAGAAAAGAGAACTCCGATCACAGATTTCAGTTGGTCATGAAAGATTGTTGAGACAGGATTGTTACTGTTGAGCTACTAGAATTACAAAATCAAATTTCATCTATCACTGAAAATAACCATGACAGTAAAACTGATTAAGCTCACCAGTTCTGCAACAATGCTCCCTGTTGAATTCACCCATTGTACCACAAGCTCATATGCACGATCAGGGCGGTAAATGGACTGGTACCGTGCATGGCCCCATTCTATGCGGTCACTCTTGCAATTGACATCGATTTCCAAGTGAGTCTTTTTGTAGGAGTGGACTGGAATGGGAATTCTTTCATGAGATACAAAAGAATGCACCAACAAATGAGATGCATAGTTAGGCCAGAGCAACACTTAGAATAATTTATACCCAAGGTAACTGAGAGGTTATTGGCTACTAGTTGTAACGTTACAGTATTGACTATTATTTGATTAAAGGCTGTGCTCTTAAAGTAATTAATAAACACCTAATTATCACCCACAAATGCTCAAATGATGCAAATAAACACTAAAATAATAATGTCTGTTTCTTCCATACTGCAGTTTTTTATAAAATAATTCATCTGCCTAATTTTTTACAGTAATATTTTGGAATTTACAGATGTTTGTGTCCCAAAAAAACCACTGATTGACTGACAAAGCTTTTTGTGATTTCATGACAAATAATGAGGGTCCACAACAATATTGAAAGGCTGCAGGAAATTATAACAAGCACTTGTAGTTAAAATATAATAACCCCTTTGGCTAAAACATTCCACAATGGCATAGTTCAAGTAGTTCTACACACATAAATTCACAAGGTAGTTCATTGCATTCAATACATAAAGAATCAATTCAATTTCCGAATTATTCAATTGCCAAATTTCTTGCTAATGCCTGATGTGTATCATGTATCCATGTATGTATTCTGTTACTTACTCTGACGTGTCTTATATCAAGTATACAGTTGTAACAACTTGATCGCTGGACAAATAAATTGTATTGTATTGCAATCAAAACCAAACTATCCCAGAAAAGACAGCATTTGGTGGAGAGGAGCAATAAGTTAAATAAGGGTGAAAAATAAGAATATATATTCCCAAATTTTTCTTCAGAAGTTAACTCTATTCTTTGAGTCTGGGATAAGCATCAGTTTTCAGAACCAAGTTCTTCCAAAGTTGAAAATCGATTCAGATTCCTAAGAGCAATCCAGTTTTCACTCTCCATGGTGCACCTCTGGGTACATCCTGCTCCCATTCTCACATAATTATGGTTCAAATTTCATTAAGGTATGGACCCAAAATGAGCATGCTATCCTTCAAATGCACTGAATCAAGAAACCAGAAACAGAGTGACAATCTGAGCACTGGGGGGGAATTCCAAATCTCGCTTTAAGAACTTAGATGAAGTGCCTGCACATCAAATTGCCATTTTGCCCCTGGATTCTTACTTTGAAGCTTTTGGTGTGCACATCAACCACTTCAGCCTTTTAGCTGGAGTACTTAGTGTAATTGGCCGAAAGATGCACCCCTATGTCAGGGTCATATCAGGAGAGCTTTGATGTGTTCTGATGGCAGAATTAGAACAGCAACAAAACACACTGATGGTCAGTAAGCAAGAATTGGGATACACCCAGGACAAAAGCACTTGCACCTATGATCGCTTGTATTTTTTTGCCACACAATAGAGAAAACAAAAAATACTCAAATCTTTGGGGCTTCACAGACAACTGAGTTATGGCAGAAGTTTGATTTGCTAAGGTTGAGGACAACTGAATAATTTCTGAAGTTTGAGGCTCTCAGTGGTGAGTGCAAACTGTGATCGAAAAAAAACCCAGGCAGACTATGTGCATGCACACATCTACCCTACAGCATTTAACTATGGTAATTAAGTGGCTATGGCCATCGCCGGTGTAGTGATCATCCAAAGTGGCTGTGGGTATACGCTGCCTGTCAATGGGAGCTGACTCTCTGTGTCCCACCTTTTGAATGGTCACTTTTCAGAAATAGGACAAAATATTATATCAGCCACACTGTGGGAATAATTATTTACCTTTCCTCATTATAATCCGGATATATAAGACACTCAGTATAATACATTACATGACCATAGCAGCCAACACATTAAATTTAATGCAACTATTTTCTGCTTTATATATTTGGAATGGAAAATAAATGGGGAAACACTAACAATTTTAAAATACAGAGAGATCATGTTGGTATATAATACTAACAAGATCTAAACAGCTGGGAAGAGTGTGCAGGGCATGATAGATCGTTTGCAATCTCAAGAAACCCCCAGCAAAAAAAGTGACTTCACTGGTACACTAGGATACAATGCAAAAAATCCCCTTAATAGCATTTCAATTTTTGCATCCTGGTTCTAGCCTAAGTTCCCATTATCTTCAACAGGCCAATACAGGTGTTATCTTAAGTAGCTGTTCCCTAAGTGACTCTATGTTAGCGAAATTCTACTGTTTTTCTATATTTTAATATCTGTAAACAGCATTATGTTAATCCAAAATGAGCAATTAGATTACATCATTCAGCTCCTATGCTGCAGATAACATTATGCCAATGCATCATTGACTGAGTGGGTCTTCTTCCAGGAAACACACAAAAATGCCAAAATTGAATGTCAGGAGTACCAGGAACCAAAAAGCCTTGAAAATACTTGAAAACTTGCTTTCCCTACACTAGGCTGAAAGCATTAGCCAAAAAGATTGTTAAGACCAGCATGTAATGAAATGAACATTAATTTGATCCTCATCTAGTCAAGATGGTTTGTTTTCTTAATAAAAAATTTAAGTATCTCAAAGAAGAATAAAAGATTATTACAGAATAACTGTGAATGGATATCCTAAATAAAAATCTATTGTATGTTTTTATTAAAATCTTTACCATATTTTTTACATAAATATTGAATATATAACTACACATTAACATATTTTTATTATGTTTTGAAGACTAACATTTTGACCACTCTTTTTGGTGCATTCCTGCCAGAAATTTGATAAAATGTTGCATCACTCATCAATAATAGAAATGTGAAATGGTTTCCTCCAATATTTGCTCCTGTTTTAAGAGTAAGTGATTTTTAAATGAATTGTTGGCATTGGAATTGGCATGAAGAGAAATATGAGAATACTGATCATAAGTTCAATTGGTAAAATTTTGGCATTGATCCATGAGCCTACTTGAGAGATTCTGCTTCCACTGTGCTCGGATTCGACATGATATGATAATCATTCATATTTATTAAAGCAAATAAAACCAACATTAAAATAAAATGATATGCTGAATAAAGGCAATTATTCCACGTTGTTATTTTCATCATTCAGTTGTCATTAAAAAATTCACATTAAATGATTTTGCACTTTTCCGCAAACTTCATTAAGATACAATATCTTTCACTGACTTGCAGCAGTAAGTCGGTGAAACATATTGTATCTTAATGAAGCTACTAACTATTGATTAAATAGCAACTAAATACCCAATTAATTCGTAAAAACTGATTTTAACTAAGAAATGGGACAAAAACATAAATGCCAACAATATATTTAAAAAATATATACATATGTGTGTCTATATATATATATATATATATATATATATATATATATATATATATATATATATATATATATATATATATATATATATATATATATATATATATATATATATATATATATATGATTTCTTCGAAGTAACACGGAAGTGTTGAATAAAAAACTTAGACAGTAACACACAGCACGAGAACACATAAAAAGAACACTCACAATATTATCTTGATAATTTCGACGGACTTGAGCTCCGTCTTCTTCGGAAGATAAGATATGACTGAGGAGTCATATCTTATCTTCCGTCTCCGAAGAAGACGGAGCTCAAGTCCGTCGAAATTATCAAGATAATATTGTGAGTGTTCTTTTTATGTGTTCTCGTGCTGTGTGTTACTGTCTAAGTTTTATATATATATATATAAACCATAAACACAGTAATCAACCCGAAGGTCGGTTTAGTAGGTGATGGTAGAGCTCACCCATGTACCAAGCCCGACGGCGTGTGAATATTCACACATCAGGGTAGGGGGGCCAGTTCCTTATGGTTTCCCAGGAAGATCTGGTACCCGAAAAATCAACTAGCTTGGGTGGAGCTGCAGGTGCCCAAAGTGCCTTGCCCGGGAATCGAACCCGGGACCCTCTGGTCAGCAGTCCAACGCTCTACCCGCTAGACCACCGCGACCCGCATATATATATATATATATATATACATATATATATAAATATCTTTGAAGTTGACGCTCTCCGGCGACGCACAAACACACGGATACAAAATATTCAACTCACAGAAAAAATAAATGAGGGACACTCACAGTATGAATTGATGTTTCGACGGCCCCGCCGTTCCATGTGTGTTGAATATTTTGTATCCGTGTGTTTGTGTGTTTATATATATATATATTAACAAAAATATGGAAAAAATCTAAAAAAAATTCATCATCATCTCCGTAACTTAGGCATAATTTGGGTTCAGAAATGTAAATTGGAAGAATGTACTGGGTTGAATTAGACAGAGACCAGTGAGGATCATCAAAATAAGACGGCTATCCAAAATCGAACGATCACAATTTTATTTCATAACAGACCTTTACTCCTTCTCTGAATTCATAACTACTCAAATGACAATGGTGCTGCAACAAGAGAGAAATGCTGAGCTGCAAATTGTTCCTGCCAAAGCCAAACTCAAAATATACCTTAGCATCACTTTCTTACCAGGAATCAACGAGTTAGGGAGATGAGACTTAAATTTCTGTGGTACCTGGTCACAAAACTCAATAAAGACACAACAATGCCTTCAACTGAAAACTCACTGACCACTAAGTATTCTCTCCTTCTCTTCTTCACGGCAAGGCTGCTCCAAAGTGCCAGCCAAAAACTTGAGCAGCTGCATAGGATTTGGTGGGTGGGGAAGAGTCTGCTGACCAGAGGATGATGTCAGGGGTGGTGGGGAAGAATCAGTCGAGACTGGTGACGATGATGAGTTGTTGCCTGCTGGGGTGCCTGCAGCAGAGTTGGCTGCAGATGTGATAACTGGCTTCCAGTCATTTGGGTGCTTCACTTCCACCTCAATCCACTCATTGATGAAACTTTCATGACACCCAAGCGGAGCAACATAATCTGAATCTGTTGAAAAAAGGCAGGTCAAAGATTCAGCCAATAACATGTAGTGTGGACAAATAAATGATGTGACACTGAGTTTGATGCTGTTTGCCAAGAAAATTCCTGAGCCGATTTCAATGAAACACACTTTGGCATTTAGCTAGTTTCAATATGTCTAGGCAACAAGTGTGATATTTTAAATGCTACTAAAATCTATTGAGGCAAGAAAGATACCAATATTTGAGCCCTATGAACACTGACAAAGTTTGGAACTTTACTATTTGAATATCGTTTATTTGATCACTGCCAAATTTTCCTAACTACTTTTCTTCCTGTCTCTGTTAACATAATCAAAAAATTACAAAGATTAACCTTTATTTGGAATAATGTTATCCATTTGGTGTAATCCAAAATCCTACAGTTTGGATGGCTTTAAATAACTGGAGAAATACTGGCAAAAGTATATCGAGCTAAAAGGTAATAATGTTGAAAAATGAAACAATTCCACTCAATATAATTTGTTTTAAAATATTTTCCTCAGGACTTATTGAACAACCCACGTAGCTGCCCTGCATTGAAAGGAAAAAGGTGCATGGGTATTTTTGGTCCTAAAATGTACATACACTGAAACATGGCATTGCATTCGCCACCATGGCTGGCAACAGTGTCTGATTCAGGTGAAGTCAAAGTGTGCTCTATGGGCTTCGACAAATCACTCGCATGACCCTTGCTAAAATTTGCTCTTAAATTTGGTTTTAGCTGAATGCCTTTAATTGAATTACACCTTTATAACAAAAAAATAAGACTTAGAAACATTTACAAAGGTTGGGTTGGTATTGTGATTACAATTTGACCGTGACTGAACCAATAATATTTTGAATGGTAATGCCCCAAATTTTGGCATTGTTCCTTAGGGCTCAAAAATTGGCCTTTTTTTCACTCAAATGGAATGATTTTGATGGCACTGAAAAAATAATAATTGTAACCAATAGGCTTAAATTGTAAAAAGTTAAATGTCAATGTCTGTTTCATTGAAATCAGCGTAGGTATTTTCTTGGTAATCAACATCAAATTCAAGGTTATTATTCAGATGAAATATTTACTGCACTTAATGATAGTCTTCTATATCATGAGGGCTATTAGCAGAATGTTTATTAAAACAGAAATGTCAGCTTTACTACGAAAAATGTTCCAAAAATGACTTGCCATTGTTGCAAATGTTCCAAAATGACAGTGCATTATAAAATGTACCAAATGCAACTTTCCCTCAACTTACGGACAATGGAGGAGCTTTCAGAACAATGCTGTAACTTATAACAAGCAAATCCTAATCCTAAAGTTTGAATTATTAACCCATATTAAATCTTTCATCTTTATGACTCATAAAACTAAAGAAAGCTAGCAATTTCGGTTCAGTTCAATGTGAAATCTTATGAATGTTGCTTCCCAAAAATTTAGACAAATTTACAAGCAGGTACAAGTCAACACTACAACTTGGACAGTTAATGTAGCAACAAAGAATGAGTTTATTATAGGGGAATGATTTCTCCAAATTCATTAAACTCAGCCATAACAAAAAAGGGATAAAATGTAAAGGTACACAATACAGACATTCGCGAAAAATCCCGAACAAAGAGGTTTTTAAAAATTTGAGACCTCATCAAAGTGTACAAACTACCTGTCAGGATTAAGCCATTTTTATATGTAGGAGGAAATTAAAGATGAGGCACAACTTTTCATGGAAGCACATCACCTTTCATTGAATTGAAAGATGAGCAAGTCATTGTTCTGTGCAATTTGGATTTGCATATGAGTTGTCATTAGTACCTTGGGTGCAATAGTTAATGATTTTAGAATTACCTTTTTGTGCATCCTTCTCTTGTTGGACCACATGATAGAGATAAAATCCCACGATGAAAGGCTGAGTAAAGTCACCAGAAGCATGGCAGATTAGTTGATCTTTCTGAATCATACTCTGGAATAAAAAATATTCCCAGTTGATTTACTCCATAAATGCAGGAATAAGGTACCACAACCCCTAGCAAACGTCCAACTGAAGACGGTCACTCAAAATTAATACCATAGCATTTCACAGGATCTGTAGTGAAATACTTTTACAAATACATATATGGCTGTCACAGCAACAGTGCAGCATTGGAGATCAGCCACTTAATCTGACAATGCGTCAATTCATGGTGTGAATCGCTATCAAAATCCTCACTCATAAAGTCCCTCATAAACACATATGATACATTATTATTGATAGATTCCGGTTGATATCATTAAACCTTTAATGAAAATACCCACAGCAAAGGGTAAGCTATCTTGAAAGTCATAGAGACCCGTAAATAGTTGATCATGAAATCACCATTAATAATGATGAGTACTCAATATAGCAAGTGATTTTTTATTTTCATATACAGGAGAATAAAAGAAAAGAACACTCACTTAAGACTTAATATTTTGGTGGTCCCAGCTACCTTCATCAGAGTATGAGGAGTAACGGATAGGAAGATTAGGGGAAGAGGGGGTCAAGGTCAATTAACTTTTAGTCAAGGCTAATTAAATTTAATTGGTGGAGGGTTAAGGTTAATCAGAGAGGTGTGTGTTATGAATGATTGGTTGCTGAGGAAACAGGAGAGGAAGGTGTTAGCTAATGGGAAAGGTTTAATTTGGAAGGTTATAAGGATTTAAATAGCAAAATTTTTGATAATTGTTACAATGTAACTATTACGTATTTCCTCCTTCCTATCTACAGCTGCACAAATAAAAATTAAGGACACTGGGATTAATCTGCATTTAAATATTTAAGCCCTTTCCTAACAGGGTAAATACTATTAAGAAAAGATGTCAATTATGTAAAGAAGTAAAAGGTGTCATGTCATTTTTCAAAGGCAAGTTTGATTTTAATATGTGCGTGCATTGTGTCAACATTTTAATTCACAATGGTATCTTTTCTTTCAACAATTTTACTGCATTTCTTTAACCTGTCTCAACCCCTGCCTTCAAGCTGTGCCTTCAGTCAATGTGCCATTAGTCACAGCTAACTTTTTCATTTTCTATCATTCCTTTCACCACTTTTTTCTTACTCATTTTCTGCCAATCATCCATATTCCTTTTCTATTCAACACCTGTCTCTTTTCTAACCATACCCCTTTCCCCCAGTAGGACTGCCCATCACTGTTTGGCTACTTAATATAAAAATATATTCCTTCAAATTAACGCAGTATATCTGCCATTCTGAGTTTCTCTCCTGATTCAATTCAATTGGCATCCTTCCGTATGGATTTTTCATTTAATTCCCACCTTCTGGTCTGCTGCCTGACCTACACCTTCCCTACATTCTTTCATTCTTATTACATTCCAACAATCAATCCAATTCTACCTCTAGATTCACACACAATACAATAATCTGGCATATACACGCTATATACCTTTACGACACCCTATCAAAATTATAGCTTTAAGCGACCCCTATCTTCTCTCAAATAATGAAAAAAATTCAAAAGAGAGCACTATGGTCTTTTTAAGTTTCCAAAAAATCTTTAAAAAAACTTTCTACTCTTTACATCACCTATATTCACTATGGTCTGTCATTATTACCATATATCTCAATCTCCTACCCTTCTCCTCCAACCTACAACTATCCAATCCTGATCTTGCAACCCCTTTATGCTAACCGCCTCCATCACATTAAATGCCAAGTTTTCCTCCAAAACACACTCAGCTGACGAAATACTACCTTGATCAAAAAGTTCCCGGAATTTATTCAGAAAATTAAAAATACAAGTTTATTCATCTAAATCTATATTGTCCCCTTCAAAGTAATCCCCATCGACTGCAACACACTTATGCCAGCGCTTGATCCAATCCTCGAAACATTTTTTATATTCGGTTTTCGGTATGTCCATCAGTGCTTCCTGCGATTTTTCCATTACTTCCTCTCGGCTGCTAAAACGCGTTCCCCGTAATGGTTTTTTAACTCGATTGAACAGAAAGAAGTCACAGGGAGCCAAATCAGGTGAATTCGGTGGCTGTTGGATGGTATTTGTTGCATTTTTTGTCAAAAAATTACGAATAATGATAGCACTGTGCGACGGTCTCGACGCACTGTGCGACGATTTCTGGTCTCTTTCGGCGAATTGCTTCACGTAAACGTCTCATAACGCCCAAATAATACTCTTTGTTTACTGTCTGGCCTTCTGGCAAAAATTCATGATGCACTACACCGTTGTAATCCATGAAAACCGTCAGCATTGCCTTCTTTTTTGACTGAAAACGACGTGGTTTTTTTGGTCTCGGCTCATTTGGTGAACGCTTGCCATTCACTTGCCTGATGTCTGGATTGCGTGTCGTACTCATAAACCCACGTCTCGTCTCCAGTAATGATCCTTTTGATGAATGTGGGATCGGATTCAGCCTCGCAAATCATGTCTTTTGCGACGTCAACACGGTCTCTTTTTTGCATGAAATTGAGGTCTTTTGGCACCAACTTTGCTGCTACACGACGGAAACCCAAATCATTAACCACAATGTCTTGGGCGGATCCATAGGCAATGTTCAAGTCCTCCGCTATTTCTCTGATGGTTAATTTGCGGTTATTGACCAACATTTCTTTTACTTTATCAATTTTTTCACCGACTTTCGATGTCGATGGTCTGCCACTGCGTTCATCATCTTCGATTGACTCACGACCACTTCTGAACCGCTCGTGCCACTGGTAAACGACCGTTTTTTTAGAGAATCGTTGCCGAAACACTTTTCCAACATTTCCAACGTCCATGCGCCACTAAATCCGTTTTTTACGCAAAATTGAATACAAGTTCGTTGTTGCAAATTTAAATCCATTTCTGCAATTGTAAAAAATCGCCAACACACACAGAGATAGATGTACTCTTGGCTACGTAACTTTTGCAAATGTCAAGTTATGACACTAAGATTTAAAGGGAATATCAACAACAGATGTACCAATTTAACAAAAAAAACAGAACTCAAATCGGAACGATGGGAGCGCCACACGGTGGTTATTCCGGGAACTTTTTGTTCAAGGTAGTAGTCTTATTACTTTGTTGACTCTCTTGACTTTAGAATAAAAATCCCTTCTAAACAAGTGACTTTCCTTTTCACCAACCTCCAAAATCAATCATATCACTACTCTTACTGATACCCTCAATTTCTGACATAACTCAAAGTTGAAGGCTTTTTCGAATAGCTAACCTATGCGTCAGTAAGAGGCTAGACCTATCAACACTGCACTCCTCGAAATAAGTGACTCGTGCTCCCACCAACTGAAACCTTTTCCTCAAATCATCCAGTAGAGATCTTTATCAACCTCCTCCTATCCAAAATCTCTAAGCTTTCCTTCCTCAATCCTTTTAATCCCAAGAAATCTGAATCATTTACTTCACAAAACTCATCAACAATCCCAACCTCATAATCATTTCAGCAAATAAAGGCTCCACAGTTGTAGTACTTAAACGCTACAGATTACATAAAAGAGGCCAAGAGACAGCTTAATGACACCACCTCATATGCAGCCACTCCAACTGATCCAAACCCTAACTTTCACAAAGAAATCACAACATTCTTAAAAACAGTGGACCCCATGAAGGCCTATCTGACAAAGACATCTGAATTCTTTCCCCACACAACCCTAGCACCCCTCAGGTCTACATTCTTCCAAAAAAATCATGAACCTTACATTCCTGGCCAACCCATTATTTCTTCCTGTGATTCCCCAACATAAATTATAAAAGGTAGACTTTCTAGGCAAAATTCTTCTCAGCAAAACAAGATCTGTTGAAAAGAGGTTGACCTTGAATTTTCCAGTGCACAGTAGTGATGCTAGAGCAGCAACACTGGGCACAGTGGAAGGAGACCGCTTAGCCAGTTTTTATACAGCACTGGAAAATTCAAGGTTGGTTCCTTTTCGACAAGCCTCGCATGAGGAACGGACAAATTACAATGAAAAGGAACCTAAATGAAACAGATAATACGTCGCCATAATTAGAAATAACAATGAGAAGGAAGTATTCCAAACCTCAGCAATGGCAACTGCCTTGGCAGAAGAGTCAACACCTTCCACATGTGCCATGAGCCACAGCACCATGTCAGCACTGACAAAGGTCATCGAGGGCAAGCCAGGGTGTTGAGAGATGAAGCCCACTCCAGCCGAGCCTGGAGCCTTCATTGCCTCCAGGATTTCTGCATTAGTTACGCTTGAGCGCAAGCGACGGATTTCACTGCCACCCCCACTCCCCTGAGAGCCACTGAAAGGTGCAATGGGGAGAGAGTGTACAAAGGGCCAAACCAAGGGTATAATGAAGGAAGACCAAGCTTAGACAATGAAAAATACGCGTAAATCAGAATGTCTCACAGAAAATTACAATTGCCACACTTTGCATCTGATGCAAACACTTTGTTTCAAACATCACATAGCCCTCTTATGGAAGTGCAGTCATATTATTGCACATAAGCAACATTTCTGAGGGAAGAAAGACTAAAATTTTTGTACTTTTTTAAAATTGTCATTTAAAACCTTAATCAATACTCATGAATATTAATGTTATTTTGTTTAATCGTGGGTCGCGGTAGTCCAGGGGGTAGAGCGTTGGACTACTCTCTGGAGGGTCCCGGGTTCGATTCCCAGGCAAAGGCACTCTGGGCACCTGCAGCTCCACCCAAGCTATGTGATTTTTTGGGTACCAGATCTTCCTGAGCAACCATAACCGGCACTGGGAAAGGAACTGGTCCCCCTACCCTGATGTGTGAATATTCACATGCTGTCGGGCTTAGTAATGGGTGAACTCCACTTACCAAACCGACATTCGAGTTGATTACTGTATTTATGGTTTTTTACATAAAAACATGGTGTAACTTTTTAATATTATAATCATTACTTGAAAGACAATTATAAAATAATATTAGCACATTTAATGCAGTATAAGCGATAAATTCAAGATCATTTTTTGCATAATAAAGAATGAATACTAATGGCTAGTCAGACATTTTTCCTATCTTTTGGGCAATTTATGGATATCATGCCAGTCAAAATCATTCCCTTATACCAAAAACCATTCATCAAGCCATTTTTTCACATCTTTATGTGTTCCTTGTATGCAATATCAGAGTTACCACTTTTGAAATGCCAAAACAATTGTTCACATGTATCTTGTGATGGAGCATGTGCACCATAGGTTTCTCGAAGTAATTGCTATGATTCAGCAGCAGTTTTCTTCAAATGAAAACAAAAAAAATAATGCTGCCCACAAATGGCCTTGTTTGGTATGAATTTCAACATATTGAACACAGCAACACAACACTATGCAAACACTTTTTCAATTTATCAATCTTGGGCATCTGACATTTGTTGATGGCACAAAAAAATGGTGAGTCAAAAAAAGCGTCAAATCCTTATACGTCAAACTGCATTGGTGCACCATCTGTGGACTGAAATCTGCATTTCGTACTTATACACCTGGTAACATCTACTGCACATTTTGGCCACCCCTAACACTCACCTGTCATCATTGCCGGTGGCATCTGAGTGAGAGGCTGTATCCATCTGCAGGTCCATGGAGAGTGATGTGGGGGTCACACCAGCTGTCCCTGGAGTCCCAGGGGTTGTCTTGGAGCCATCCCCTACTGCCTCACTTGCTGGTGACACCCGCCCACTCCCACTCCCGCTGCCCTCCGTCTTCACACGTTCCATCACCTTGGATCCCGATCTGCCAGAGTAGGTCATCAAAATATGTCTCAGAAAAAAATTTTAACAAACAAACTAATTGATAACAATGACAAAAATTCAAATAAATCATAAAGACTCTACTCTGGGCATTACATGTGGCATACCATCATTTTCTGATTATTGGAAAACATTCAAGTTGCTTGAATGGAGTCATGAAAAAGCACATTCATAAATCTCAAACAAAAACTAACACCAAGGATTCCTAGCAAGACATGACTATGTAAAATGAATCAAGCAAATTTAATTATCGAATATTTTTCTGACAGTAGTAATTGAACTGCTAATCAAACAGAAATGACTGATCCAAGTTCCATGGTGAAGAGAGTTAGCCTTTAATTTTCCAAAAGTACAAGTAAGCCCATACATGGGTGTTCCCAGTTCCAATCCTCCAAATAATTATGATAATAATATTAATTAATCCTGAATCCACATTTACATGAAGAATAGAAGGTTCAAAAACACAAATGAGATACACTGTTTCAGTGCATTTAATAAGCTGCAGGTTTAGTATTTCTGCTACACATTTCACGTTTTGCATCAACTGTGTATTTTTTACCATGTACACATTTTGCACATGGGTTTTTCTTATCGTCATATTTGTGTAAAGCATTTTATAAAATTATTCTTAGCAAGCTGTGAATAAGTTCAAGGATCATAAAATAGACAAGGAAATAATTTTTTTGATCTACTCAGAGGACAACCTATTCGCAATTGTCGGTGCATAGGAAGTGCTTCTTCCCCCTCAAAATATGCATGACTAAAATATGGGGTGTGTTTAACGGCCTGGTACCTAATCAAAATTATGAGTTGACGTGGGTTTCTAAAACTTTTGTTTGAAATCAATATAAATTTTAAGTATGCTATTGAATTTTGTGCTTTTGCACAAGAGTGATTTCAACTAAATTCTTCCTTAATTTTTTCCTGTTTTGTAAAAATAATGTAGCATGATATATGTTTTATTTCACTCTGAAAGAGGGAGGATTCAAATAGAATGAGTTCCGATTCCACTGACATCAAAAACTATGATTTCTCCAAGGTGTGTATGCATATGTTATTCAATTAGGCAAAAAGTGATGAAATCGTGCATTCTATTCGAATGTGAATGGTGCAACTTCCAACTTTATGTTAAACTTCCTTGGAGTGCATGCAGGCAGTAAATTCACATTCTTCCTTACTTCATGAGTTTTATTGAAAGACTATCGGCCATACAACGATTCTAATATGTGACTTTATAGTTCAAAATTGGAGGGTGAGGAAATAGCCAGAATGGCCATTGCCACATGTACAATTGTGGATAATTGCAACGGTCACATTTGAACATCAACGAAAACAAAGAAATAGCAGGGTATTACATCAATTTAAAAAATTGAAACACACCTAAAAAAACATTTTTACATTTGCTATTTTCTCATTTCTTTATAAATGTTATATATTTATTATTTTTGTTCCTAATAATAAAAATGAGCTTGAAAGGCAACCATTTAGGAATGCTAGCTAATGTGAAAAGGGTGTAATGGGGTGCCTAATAGGTTCCTGTTGGCACCTACCAGGAAGCGTGGAGCAGCTGGCAGAGGCACTGGCATTGGTGTGTCGATGTACAAGGGTGCTATTTTGAATAATTTTAGTAATTTGTACTTTGTTTTTCAATAATGCCTTGTACTGGATTTATTCTAATTATTTTTGGGAGAGACCCTGCAAATTTGTTGTCCAGGTTGTTCCATTGATTGAAGAATTGACGACAAGACAGTTCTTGACCTTTTAATTACAATAATAATGCACTTGAAAAACTGTGATTCAGAAAACTGTAGATTGGATTTATGGCATTTTCACCAATTGCAATTGAAAAACTGTTGAATTATGAATGCATTAATATGGAATGCATATAATGATCAACTCAAACATTTCATCAAAAAAAAACATTGTGCATTGAACCTCATCCTTTGTATGTAAGGTTATTTTTACAATTAATTAATCTGTCACTTACTGAATAATTAAAAATTGTATAAAAATACTATCTTTACCTCAATAATAAAAAAAAACTTAAATACCATACTTGTAATTCTGCTTAAAAGACAACACTGACCTAATTCTAGAATAAAAGAGCAATTCAGAAACCTAAGGCACGTACCTGACTTGAAGGCGGTCAACCATGCGATTAGCGACATGCTTGTCCTTTCATGGGGAGGAGAGGAGAAAGAAGGAGAGTGAGGGAAAGTTATACAGCAACAGAGTCAGTGAAAATTCAGCCAAAGCAGTTGCACATGGTAACAACTCAAAAGCCAGCCAACATAAAGCCGTTCCTTTTTAGATTAAATGCCACCTTATGCTCCAGATAAAAAAGGGAGAGAGAACTCTTTAACAATTCAGATTAATGAGAAGATTAGCAAAAGCACTAGTTAATTGATAACAGAATTATTCATAGTGAAAACAAATTCATATTTGCAAAAAAACTTCCCATCTTCAGAATGGATGGAATAAAATACACACTGGCATGCAAATTTTCACACTTAAGAACAACCATTAGTTTAAAAGTTAAGCATTTGAAAATCAGCCAAATGTACTTTTATAGATCACATGTTAACACAAAAGGAAAGCATCCATTAACTCTTCACTTAAAAAATACTTCACGACCATGCATAATTTTCTTTCAGCAACATTGTGTGTGTGACTATTCTCAAATCAAAATACGATGGCTGTCAAGAAAGTAACTTATGTTTTCGCCAAGTACGGTGGTGGATAGGGCTTGAGCTGCCACCATCTTGATGTCTAAACATCCCTACACTTGGTACGCATCCTGCTGTGGTAGTGTGCAGACTTTGGTTCTTCTACTTTGCTCACTGCAAACTGTTAAAATTTGTGCTGCAATAGAAAATCCTGCAAGTTGTGAAGTGCACTCTGTGATTACATTTTTAATGGCAAAAAACAACAAGCCAATTGCAACTCATAGGCAACTTTGTGAAGGGTACGGAGATGGAATAATGAGTCAAGGTGGGGTGAGGCAGTGATGGCTTCAGTTTAAAAATGGCCACATCAACGTTCATGACAAGGACCACAGTGGTTGGCCCAGCCTTGTGGCAGATGAACTGACAGATGGCCAGTTCTTGGACATCATGGACATTAGTCCATTCACTCTTAAAATAACAACACCACTGGTGCACAACACTGTCACTCATCACTTAGTCAGTGCACAGCACGAATTTCCCGATGAATGTCAGCAGCTTTGAAGTTTATTGCCAGTAAAAACCTCATCACTAAACAGATTTTACATTTGGCAGGATTTTCAATTGTATTGTTCATTTGACTCACTACTTAAACAAATGATAAGCGGTGCAGTCTTCAAACACTGCAGCTCAAGGCTACTGCCCTAGTTGTGTGTCAATACAGCAAACATTCAGTTCCCCCCACTACTTTGCTTGCTACACGCAAACTAAGTTACTTTCTGGACAGCCCACATAGTATGCGATGCAGTGAAAATGCACAATCCACTTCATCAACTTTGGCTATAATGAAAAATTAATTGAAGGAAACACAGAAAATATAACCCCCAAAGGCACTGTCAACTTCAATGTCACACATTCACAATGATATGCTCTTAAAATGACATAACAGGAATCAACAAAAGCTGTGGCATACTTTATTATTGCATAAGCACATTTTGTAATTTGAAAATGGTTGAGTAACACTTATATAACCTCGGAGAAGTGTGAACTGAACTACATTTTATGGCATGGAGAAGTATATGTAAATCAATATATTGTATAAATATATATATATATATTTAAACAGCATTTTAAAGAGCAAACAAGGTTAAAATCCTGCAAAAGGGAAACTATCATTTTGAAAATTTAATGATGGCTGCCAAAGAATGATGGAGCAATCACGCATTTTTATGACACTTCAAAAGAACTGAAAAAAATGTAATCTACAATTCTGGAAAAGTTCTAATTATTCGTTAATTTTGCTTTCCACATTGCCACCTTCCACACATACAATGATTTTAATTACTAATTATGGATCAAGTGGTGTTTGTTTCACCTAGAGCTATTAATGTTACACCACCACATTTTGTAAATCAAACAGACTTAAGCAGTTATACACATTGCCCATGCATTACATAAAGCACTCATGAAAAGAAAGCATTTGATGGATCAGTTAACACACATCTCCACATTATGAGTGAACCAGGCAACTACACATCTGAAAGGTAAAAACATATATCTTTTAGCAGCTTTCTGAAGCATTAGTATAAGGAACAAAAACCAAAAATACATCAAAGAGAAAAGCAAAAGCAAAAGTCATCATCACCAAACACACTTTCAGCTGTGCTACCTTTACCTACACAGGTCATAATTAGAACATAAATTGAACAATTTTCCAAACAAGATTAATATGCCTGATGACACCATTTGGAGGTCACAATTCATGCATTTCATATATTTCTTGGGAGGCAAAAGTCCCTGTTAATAGAAATAAAATATATAACTAATGATTGATCAGCCCCATAAGCACATTAGAAGCCCTTCTTCCAAGCTGTGAGAAGTACAATTGATGCCATACAATAAAGAAAGCAGTTCAGGAGTGCAAAGAATGAGAGAAAAATATCAATACACCTATAAATAGTCCTCCCACGAAATTCCACTACAAGGAATTGTGTGAATCGCATCCATTTTCATTTGTTTATTCTTTATTTTATTATTCCATTTTATTTTTTGCCTCTGATTACATTAAATAATTCTTCTTAATTTACAATAATATGAAAATATTTCCAGGTTGCAAAAAGAGATTTTTGCTCATGGGGGGAGATTTAACATTATTATGATAACACAACAGAATGTAAATGAATTAGCAAACCTCTGATCAAGACACCTAAATGCTTAGAAATACTGCATTGACAATTTCATGTATATTTCAGAACCGAGGCCAGGCACAGCCCCTTATTCATCTGCATAATAAACCAACCTTGATCGGGGTCTATCTGTCATCCGGTTGCTTCCTAATCGTTCTCGAAAAGGAGAGCTCCCGACTACACTTGTCTGGAATAGAAAAACAAGAAAATGTTTGACACCATAAACTCCACACAAGAGAGAGTAAAGTAAACTCAGTAAAACACAAAAGAACACTGATTTTTCCCATCTGGCCAGCAACGCTTCCTTCTTCCCTTATTCTCTTTTCATGAAGACTGGCCCAAATGAAGTGTAAGTGAACGTTCATGCAGAATATACACGCACAACTTGTGATCATAATCGTACAGCATTTGCCTCTGATCACTGGATCAATTTGAGAGGAGATTTGATGAGTTAATTACATGAATAATCAATGTCATTCTTCCCTTTTGCACTCTTGGAATAGCAAAACTTCACAACAGTGGATAATTGATTCCATTATGTCTGATCTGGCAATTTATAAAACAAATCCCAAGGAGGATAAAAATTAAATTTTTTTGTTTCACAAAGATGTGAATTTATTTTCATTTCCTCAATGGAGACAATTAACTATGCTATATATGTACATATATACCCCCAAAATCTCATAATTATGACTACTAACCATAAAAATCGAGAAAGATGAAATTAAATAAGCTGATGGATTAAAATATGTCTTCTGGGCAGTGAAAGATGAGAAAATTTTTGCAATGGCCATGACACAATTCAGATGATGAATCAAAAAAGAATGAAAAAGTACAGTTCTCATCATGTGGTATAGGAAAAGTTTCCAAATGCAAAAAACTGACAGTAAATAGGCCTTAAAATTGTCTCCTATTTAAAATATTTATACTTATAACTTGCCAAAGTGGGATTGATAAATTTTAATTTTCATTTATAACCATGTCCACACGAGTGCTTTAACCAGTTAAGTTGCCAAGCATACTCTTGCACCCCAAAACTTGGGGCTTTAAAGAAAAGTTTTAAGGTAAGTTTTAAGTCCCTTTAAAGCACCCAAAATTTGGGAGTGTAAGATAACACCTCAGTAGCTTAACTGGCTGAATCAATCAACCGGACATTGAAGGACCAGGTTTCGAATCCCGGTCAAGGTGAATGATTTTTACACTTTGAAATTTCTACATTTTAATGTATATCAGCAGATGACTCCATTAAAAAGTTACTGACTTGTCATCTCCCATGGTTCTTTGAATTTCTCTATGGTTCGATTTATTTTTAAATCCTACCTTGTCCACCCTCACTCATATACAGATGCATACATAGAATCTATCAAGTATGAATAAAATGTTTCACTTGCATTGAAAACAAACATTTCTCCAATAAACTCTATGAGAGTTCAAAAAAATCCACAAACACTAACAAAAGTCTATCTCTATTTCTGTCATGAGAGTACAAACTTTGGAATTTCAAATTAAGATATTAAATAAATCATGGAAGGTTTTTAAAAATGCATCTCATACATGAGGGAGGTTTGTTTACCTCCCTAATGAACAAACTACAATGAATTCTTAAGTTTCCTAAAAATATGAAAGAAAATAACCACAATGAAGTCTCCACTGAAGTCAAAGTTAGTGCAACAGTTCTGAAAGAGAGTGACAGATTTCTTTCTAACATTTATGAGTGCATAAATACAATATTATGAATAAGCTTACTATGACCACAAAATCACTATTTGTCACAAAATTCATATGCCTTTTAACCAGGCAACTAATGCACGGTAACATAGAACACAATTTACCAGGCAGCATTAATAATTTGGTGGCATAAACTATTTAACTACACCCAACTTTCAAAACACAGAGAACACGAAAGCCAGGGTACTATGATAAAAACTTCAGTGCAGAGTCCCTCCTAAAGATTAGGCTACATATCACTATAATTATGGATTATGGACTATCTCATTATCACATAATTTTCACGCTAAGCCTAATCTTCATGCAGGAAATGTTTTAGCAAAATGACAAAAATTATTATGGTTAGCTAACCCAATTTACTATGCATAAATATATAGCCCATTGCAACTCAACTACTACAGGCAATTTTCCACTATAATACTGGAGGTAGAGAAAAAAACCATAAGAAAGCACCTGCTCTTTCAGACGGCATGACCTTCTCAATCCACAATTATATAAGATCTCTAATCACAATTATATCAATATCATAACAATCATGATGCAACAATTCTATTCAAAAATCTTAACAAAATAAACCCTCTAAATGATAACATCAAAAGGTTTGCAGAAGTGACTTCCTCTGAAAATAAAGACAAATACAACAGAATATTTTCTCCTCATTTTCCACAAAGGTTTTTCTCTAACTAGAGAATTTCCATCCTTTCCATTCCTAGTAACTTGTTTGCTTTAAACTTTAAGAATATAACAGAACTTCAATTCAGCATTTCTCAACTAGCACTAACAGATATTACCCAAATCTCCAATATTTTCATGGAAAATTGCTAGTAAAATTTTGATTGCGCAGGTCCAAGGTTTATTGGCATTGGCATCCGTGCGGTTATAGTTAAAACAATGGAAAATAAGCACCTCTCGGCTGGTAAAAGGCATTGGTACTCACTGCTGAAGGAATATGGCAACACTGTCTGGAGAAAACAATGTCTTCTAATGATCATAACACACATGTACACATATTCACTCGCTAAATTAAGCACTTAAGCTCTAAAACACAACCAAATGTGACCTTCCAATTGGACAACAAAAAATCTGGTTGAACTAAAAAAAAATAACACCAAAGAAGCCTCTTTAGTGGGTGCATCACATCTGGAGTAAATATAATGTGAGTTTGTAACAGATGTCATTTCCAGCTAATGAAAATACTGTATGAAAAAAGCATGTTTCTTATGACTTTCAATTAATTTAAGGTATACAACATTCTAGCACTTCCAGGTAAGCAGCTGATCTCAAATAATGGAGGCAGACCTGAAATGACCAGAAAAACTGAAGAACTGGTTGCTATTAAATTGTAATTCTCTTGTGTTTGCTCACATGACATTGAAAAAGCAAGTTAAATTTTTAAAAGCTCAGCTTTGTTCTTAGATTTTCATATATGTACCAAGCACCCTGTAAATTGACTAAAAGGAGAAAAGCCCACATCTGCAATCTCAAGCCTGGCTTCTAATTCCAAGTTTTATATTTTACCCCATTGCCCATGCTTAAATAACAGACCTTAAACATATGCCTACATTACCACGAAACATGTATGGCAATTTATAAGCTCCTAATAAACTTTTTTTCAAATTATGTTTTGGAATTTACATGGGAGTATCATTTTAGGTAATTATTTCTAAGAAATAACCAATATATTTGGAGATAATTTATTTTGCATCATAATTTACCCTAATGTACAAAATGTTTTGAATTACAGCTATTAATGTTGATTTTTCTGTTCCAGAAAGCCATGGATTGAAGTAAGTCACAGTTGGAGGAGATAGTGGCTCGCAGTGTGATTAAGTTCCTTCATTTGATAGTGTACAGTAACTGGCAAATCCACAATTATACTATGGTTGTTTATAGAAATAATAGCCCATCATTTGACACAGCTGTGAGGTGGAAAGGGAATTTTCAAAATTACCACATGTGCCTCATATGCGATCCAAGAAGTGGAAGACTATCACTCATGGATGATGCTACCACAGTAAAGAAAGTGGAAGCCTAAATGCTTTGAATTAAACTGAAGAGGAACCAACCAAATGATCATCAACAGCACTGGTTTAGTAACAGCAGTATGCAGAAATTTATACATGAAGAAGAATTTATATGGCACAACTGGCAATCAAAGCAATGTGGCTTTGAAATTTTACCACATCTGTCCTATTCCCCTGATATCCCCCAGGTGAATTCATCTTAATTCCAGAACTGAAAAAACCATTGTGAGGTCAGATATTTGACGACACTAATGTTTTTAAAGTAAAATTTCTGCTGTTTTTCAAGAGGTGGAACAATGGTGTTCAATGCAATCTGCTGAGTTCTACAATGATGCCTTTGAAAGGTCAAGAGACACCGGGAGAAATGTATAACTCTGGATGGTGACTTTGTAGAGAAGTCTAAAGAATACCAAAAGAAAATTAAGTTTCTATCTCGATTATTTTTTAGCAATAATTAAAAGTTCATGATGGCCCCCATATAGCCATAATAGCTGTCACTTTTTAATGTACCTTCCAGGTTAATAATAAATTCCACAAATTGTTTCCACATCAAACAAGCCAAGTGATGTAAAGTTGCCATTGTAAATAGTGTCAGTAACTGGAATTTACTTTGGATAAAACATCTGCAAAATCATCAGCAACAATTCACATCTCAACATGTTTTAATAGCATATACAAGGTGTGTTCAAAACAAAACAGGAATTTTGTAATTTTGACTTCTTTGATTTCAATAGTAGAGAGCACCAGGAGTTCTCACAATGAGGTCAAACCATCAATAAAAAGGACAACTTACAAGTTCAATGCTGATCGTGTGAAGCAAAATATGAAAAAAAAACACCCGTATTTGTGGCAAAAAAATCCATGGCTTTTGCACCAACATGAGGTAATGCACCAGCTTATTCCTTGTTCATGAATTTTTTACCAAAAACAGCACTGTAATGGATTCCCAGCCTCCATTTTTGCCAGACATAGCCCTGTGTGGCTTTTTTTCTGTTCCCAAAAATAAAGGGAAGCTTCAAAGGCCATTTTTCTACAAACATGGATGAAATTAAAAATGCATCGCTGAGAGAACTAAAAGCTATAACAAAGATCGAGTTCCAAAAATATTTCGAGGATTAGAAAAAATTCTGGCATAAGTGTATAGTCTCTAATGGGGACTATGTCAAAGGGGATTACATTGATATAGACGAATAAATTTCTTTCTAAATAACTCAAATTCCCATTATTTATTAAACACACCTTGTACATTTGATTTCTACATGGTTAGCAGAAGAAAGATAAATTTACTAAAAAATAGAATATAATATATTTCCAACCAGAATTAACTTCCTTATATCTGAATGTAATAAGCTCATAAAACTGAAGTAAAAACATAAAGGGCATTTGCTTCCCAACTGGACCAACACTCATGCAGAATTATTATGATGGCCTCAGTTCTAAAAGCTCCCCAAGTTACACATGTCAAGAGCCTTTTAACTCATATCATATATGTACTGCTCTGAACATGATATTTTTGCAAGGCTTACACATCACTATTCTAATGAAGCTGCAATTAGAATTTTTGGCAGCATGGAAACAAGTGCCTATGTATGGGTGAACCTGGCCAGGAGAAAAAACTAACATGTCTTAATAATGCACATAAATGACATTGTTAAATCTATGCCAAACAAAAATATGATTAGAAATAAGAGATTAGGTCAATATCAATATAAGTTGTTAGATATGCTCATCTTTTATGCCCTTTCAACCTTAGGCCAACACTAAAGTGGCAAGTAGCCAAGCAGAGAGAAATACATAGCTGCTATTACATAAGACGAGGTACATATTAAAGTATACAAACCCACACTGCAATGATAGAACATTAGAGTCTATCAAAACAGCATGGTGATGGTGTGGCTTTTAAATTCCTATAGTTTGAGCTCACTTGGCTGGAGGCAGGATAATTAAATGAAGAAGTGTTGCTTGGTAATGTCGAAGGGGAAATGAGAGTCAATAGTAATTACAACAAGAATGGAGGAAGAAACTCTTGTGTTGATATTCCGACCAACAGGGCTGACCATTGGCAGGGAGAGGTGTTTGCAGGGGTTAACACCTGGTCACTCGATGACACTGTCAAGTGAGTGTTCATGTCATGAAGGTCAATGCACCTAAGGGGGAGTTGGGAAGAGTGCAGTGGGAGGAGGAGGGTGGAGTGCTGGTGGATATTTCACAATGCAGATTTTTTAAAATTGTAAACTACATTTAGAAGTGTGCTGTAGATAAAGCTGGGTTTGTTGTTCAAGATTCAGTCTTGGATAACATATTTATAAGCTTTTCTAGTTTTCTATTCATTGTCTGTTCTATTAAAGTTAACCTTTTGTTATGAAATGGTGACCAGTTTTCAAATGCTTTTGCCTACTGCTGATCAAGGAAAATAACTTATTCTCAGAATGTGCACAATGTTTTCTGACTCTAATGATGAGATTACATGCTATTTTATTCATATTTGGCAATCGTCAGGTACTATACCAAATTTCATAATTTCATCATTTTTCTGCTACTGGCATTATGGTTTTGGGAGCTCCCAATTAGTATGGTGTATTGTGGTATTGGGTACCCAAAGTTAGTCATGATTTGACTAAATTTGTTCATAAAATAACCCAAAATCTTGACATTAGGTCTTATGTGTAACTCATTTGGTCATGTTGGGTGTCTCATACCGGTATAGCCATCACCATTTTGTAATATTTACAATGAGTGGATATTACTTGATTCACGAGTGGCTGGCTCTATTATGACTAAATTGCACTGGATTTAATTGAAATGATTCGCAAATGAAATGTATTACCTTCCCTAATGTACCTTAGAAATGGTCATAAATGCAAATGGTACCTGTATCACATAAGTTATTCTTCATTTTTACTTGAGTGGAAGGTCTGATCTGAATGATGCAATCCTTTCATTATGTAAGTATGACCCATCTAATGAAAAATCTTGAATTAGTACAAAACAGTTCTTGATTTTTTCATTCAAGTGAAAAATGCCAGAAAATATTTTTAGAATCCTGGAGACCTACATCAATCTTTTTCTCCAATTTCCGAATAAATTTGCAAATGATAAAAAATTTGCCCATTGAGATATGAGCAATAAAGCCTGGCATAAATATAACTCTCCTGATTTAAAATTGTTTTTCAATCCACTGGTTTCAATGGTGTATTTTTCAATTTCCTTGGACATGGTGATTCACTGGATGAAATCCATGAAGTGCCATGACAGACTATTTCTACAATGATATCAATGATAAAATGCCTTCCAGATGGCCAAAAAAGGTCATTTTTTTCATTCAGAATGCAAGACATGTTTTAAGATTGTAATGTCAATCCTTTCAAGAAAAAATTAACATTTATCACAACTTCAAATACTTTTACTAACTTCTATGCACAAAACTCCATTGACATTCAAAACATGGCTTTACTATGCTTGTATCTTTTTTACTCCAATACTAATTTTTTTTAATAAATCAGATGCATTTAAATATGTGATTACACTCAAGGGTCTCTTTAGAAAACAATATCGTGGCAGATGCCTTTAACAGTGAAGAAAGTTGGAAATAAGCATTTTTGGTCACTTTAGTCTTCATAAACTGTTTTAGGAACCCCAGTAAGATGCTAAAAATAATCCTCAGTCTGTTCTAAATATATCAATTAAGCCCCTGCCACTGAGTCAAATTTTGATTGGAATTCACTGCCAGGGAAAATGTCTTTGGTGCTGCGGTCTAGTACACACTAAAGGCTTCATGAATTGAACACCTAAGATCTAAAGAATACATTAGAATTATACCCCATGTACCCAAGACATGAAGGCCTGTATACCTTGGTGTATGCATTTACAATGTGAGGGTTACTGAAGCAGCTGACTGTCCTGTGAGCCATTTTCAATACATCAAAATGTCATAAAATGACACCACTCGAAGAACGTATATATACCAACAGCTACTCAACTCCACTCACATATGAAACCTCTCAACTGTCAATCATGGTGTCTACACATGGAAGCTGCCCTGGGTGATGAACTTGAGAGAAAGTGGATGCAAATTCATTGTGGGGCTAGACCCTCACAAATGTGATTTCTGAACAAAGTAGCTCCACAGTTATAAGGAGCTGAAATGGCATAAAAGAATGAGCAATTGATAAGGCAAGCAAATGCTTTTCAATCACTAATTTTTAATATTTTCAGTCTCGATAAGAACTAGGTATTTATGCATTTTTCAAGGTGTCCAGAGAACTTCATTCCTGAATCTCAAGAGCCCTCCTGTAGCTCCTCCAGAATGAAAAATGGCAACTAACATCATGCTTCCTAATTCCATGATCAAATATACATATTAATGACATTTTGAAATAAAAATCCAAGACTACATTTACATATATGGTAAACTCAACTGTTCCCAGGCCATCACTTTTCTATTCAAAGATAAGCAATAATGTAATAGTGACAGCTTAAACAAAAAGTAAAATCTTAAATACACAGAAAATACTTATATAGTCCTACAGTTTACATTATTTTTATGGTCTACACATTCACATTCAACTCTCCATAAAATTCAACACACTAAAAAGCTCAATAAACTCAAATATCATGTTATTTTACAATACGTTCAATAATTTACTTAAAATATAATGCACTGAATAACTTGAAACATATGTCACAATAATTGAAGTAGAGTATTCTTTGACAAAAATAATCATGTTCCTAGATAATTTTTCCATAGCTCCCATATGATGCAGCCCTTTAGGGAGAAAGGATGGAGGGCTCTCTGCCATTCAAATTTTCCAAACCTCTGGACACCCCATGTTAATAGTTAGTTTTGATAAAAAAATACAATGTTTTAAAAATGCCATTGACTCAACTCTAGGAGTCTCAGTCCAGCATGTGAGAATGGCCCTTTCACCATAAGTTGCCATCTGAGTCAAAATGCAAAAATATGGAAATTTTTAACACTTAAATTGCTTGTCAACATGTCTAATTTAAGCACTAAGACAATTTTGGCAATTATAAAATATTGTGGTCAAATGTGTAATGATTTCTGCAAAAGAAAAAATTCCGCAAACCTTTGCCTGAAATATCATATTTAACTCCGGTAAATTAATACCCACAGAGTCTCTTAATCTTCTATTTCATAAAGTATAATTCTAACTTGGTCACTGATACCTGAACTCCAGAGGCAAACTTATGGATAAAAGGGCAAGGGGGAAAAAAATTAAAAAAAGGCATCTATGCAGATGGGTAGGCACTCTTCAGTTATGCAATCTCAAGGAGGCACACCAGGGGTGGAGGGGGCAGGGTGGGGAGGGAGGGTATATGGTGGGGGAAGTGTGCAACTCGGAATTATCATATTAATATAATTTTGCGCAGACATTTGATGCAAGCTTCCCGAGGGGATGCCATTGGCAGCGACAGCAGCAGCAGCAGCGGGAGAGGCAGCAGCCAGCAGTGGTGGGGGTCATCGTGAAAGGGGAGAGGGGGAGCAAGAAAGAGAGAGGAAGAGAGAGAGAGAGAAAAAACCAAAAGGAATACCTGCTGTTGAGTGACAGACGATGACTGAGGGGAGCCGACAACGGCGGCACAGCCCTGCACTTGGGTTAATGGAAGGTATAAAGGGGGGGAGATATAGCCCTGGCTGCCACGGCGTATTTTACAGCACATGGGGGCCGCAGGGCTCTGCAAAACACACGCAAAGTGACACACATTTATGCACAAGACACACCAACACATAAAACAATGAAAAGAGGAAAGAAGACATTGGAGATGAGGGAGAGGGAAAAAAAATGAAAACAAAGGGAGGGGAGGAGAGATAGGAGGAGACTCAACTCTCTTCACTTGGAATGGCCGTGTCTGACTCTGACAAATATTAATGAACTCAAGCAAATGGACTGACCAAACACTAGGGCTAAAATTGTCCTATTTTCTCTCTGTACCCCTGGAAATGAATTGCATGCCACATGCTTCTATCCAACCCAATCTTCCAATGGTTCCATCCCATCTGTTGTCAAGTCTCACCTTCATGAAATTTCAGTATGTAAAAATGAAGGCAAGCATGACATTATCCGATATTTGTTAAAAGGTTTATCTTGCTAGCAAAGGAGCATGTTACAGAAGTATAAAATTCCCTAATTTCAATTTTAAGTCAACCAACTGACAATCAGGAGGAAGAGGAATGTTTGTGCCCTTGAAATAGGCAAAGGTCAATGCAGAGAATCCTATATGAACATACGAAAATTATTAATTGTACTGAAATGTTAATTTTGTATATCTTTTACAATGAAGGGTCAATTTATAAATTCATTGTTAATCTTCAATAATGTTGTCAATAATTGCAACTATCACTAAAATAAATGTTCAGTGTAATTTTTCATAAATTGAATATTTTATTGGACTAAATGCATGGTAGTTCATTGGGTACAGGACTGGGCTACTGACCAGAGGGTCAAGGTTTGCTTCCAGGTGATGCCTCTGGGTACCCACAGCTGCACCCAAGCTGTGTGATTTTCTGGGCACCAGATCTTCCTGCGACCACCACGGAGAGCATGGGGAATGGAACTGCCACTCCCCCCCCCCCCCCAATGCGTGATTTGTAACACACAGTAAGAGTTCAGCATGATTTGAGCTCTACCTCATGCATCACCTTAACCCTGACTACTGTGTTTGATTCAAAGGACTAATAAGTACAACCGCATCTTCCCTGCTCTAACCCTGGACCACTACAGCAACAAATCTTATAGAAGCACTGAGACTATGGTGTCAGCCGAATTAAACTATTTTCCAAATTGCAATATACCAGCATAATTACAAATGAATACACATTCAAATATGTACTGTTTTGGCCAGAAGAGATATTTTTGAAAATAGTAATTGCAGTAAACCTGTTAACTAAATTGTACACTAAAGAAAAAACTTATAATATTTATCTTTCAAACCCTTCATTTGAAATGGACACATTTGTGGTGCAAGCAAGCTTGATGGTCCCTGATCACACCAGAGTAATAAAAGGCCGATTTTTCCTCAACAGTGTTAGGAAATCCATTTTTTTGAGTTCATTAGATTGTGATGCAACCTATGAGGTTCTTCACAGCAGGCTGCCTTCTTCTATTTGTGTGAATGGAAGAGATGAGCCATGAAGAAAAAATAATGGACAGTACAACTTCAATGTCTACAAATACAGGAAGCACATTTAAATTCTCAATATAAATGAAAATTTTAAAAATTACAAAAGGAAAATAAAAAAGAAGATAAAAGGTAAATAATGGAGAGAATATTATTAAGATTGAGCTTTACGCTTGCAGGCTATGCATGGGAATGATGACTGCTACAATCCATACCTGTTTGAAAAAGTATCTTTCATGTTGCTATTGAGGTAAATATGAATGAATAGAACTACTGTAAGAAATTTGCAATTAACAAATGGAAAATAAATATAAATACATGTTTATGCATGCATCATTATTTATCCCACCACTTTTTAGGAAGTAAAGAACTTCCGCATGCATCATTATTTATCCCACCACTTTTTAGGAAGTAAAGAACTTTCTCATGGATTTTGTCCATTTATTAAATTAATGATTTGTTATGTATGATAAACCAAAATCCTCAAGTCAAATTCACTATGAGGTCCAACCTACAGCAATTGAATAAAAAGGCAACTGATGTAAATAACACACGAGACTATAGTCATCAAAATATAAAGGAAGAATACTATTTCTTGTTGGCTACACATAACCTGAAATAGGAATACTTGCAATCGATAGAGGAAGTATTCACTCAAAAGTACCAAATCCACATGAGAGAAATTCAATACATACAAAATGGTCTGATGTATCATCATCATTACAGACACTGTCAAATGGAGACAATAAATAATTAAACATGTAAAATAATGAAGCCTATAAAAATATAAAATGTGAAACCTGTAAGAAAAATAATTGAAAATAAAAAAGGCCTTAATCAGACTTCCTAAAAAAAATACCAATGTTGTAAGTCCACATCAAGCACTAGGGTTATCGCCTAAGCCAAACATGAAAGCAGTCTGGACATTTTCGTAAATAATTCTGGAACTTTCAATAGAGCTTTAACTCACTATGAAAACTTAATGCTATAGCCACTGATTTGACTTGGGGCAGGCCCAGCTAAGAATATTTATAAGATAAATATTGGCAAAGAAACCAAGACACTTTTGCCAGTGAAAAACAAAAGTTAATTACATTTTCAGCAGGATGGAAGAGAAAAATACAACCACCATTACCACACAGAGGTATCTATATTTACAGAGACAGTTCATTGAATTTATTTAACTAGAAATAAATTATACCCTACAGCCAATAATAACTATATTATTAGGTTATATGAGTAATTGGCTAAAATGATTGGCAGAAAAACAAGTTACATCAAAAACTCATCATCAACCCACCACCTATTAGAATTTTTCATGTGGATAGCTGAAAATTAGCACCAGTATCATAATGGTTCACAAAGACACTACACAAAATTCTTCTCTCACGACTTTGCTGCAAAGAATAAACAGGCATTGAACAACCATGGTTACCTTTACCAGATTCTTTATAAACAACCTCATAAAAGAGAAAATTGAGTATTCACATCTCTATTTGTTCACTAAGTGTAGGATTCCATTCAAAACCAAAGCATTCCAGAATGTCTACTGGCGATATCTATCATAAGTCATCAAAAAAGTAGAGACAAAATGTGAAATACTTTTAAGCATCATACTTAAAATCAAAGAATGGTGAACTAGGCAAGGACTTGAACGGAATATTAAAAACTGAATACTTAAATGCCCTTGGATAAAGACTAGATGAATTGATTGTCACTTGGGCTCTCTTGAGGTGCTCAAATTAATGCTGACGAACCTAATATGCTTTTGTGCCTCCCTCACATTAGAACTATCATAGTAAAAGCACATACCATACATATGCAGCACCATCTTCTAGTTTATTACTAGGCAGGTGCATAGTTATTTAAATATAATTATGAAAAGTAAGGGTCTCATGCCGTTTCCCCTCAAACTCTATGTCAAATATATTGTACTCACTTTAGACCTGTTTTCAATTACATTATATTGTGGTGAATCATCAAACCAAGTAGAAGAGAACAATAAAATGTAAGAAATTATGTTTTCCTTCTTCCTTAACACTACTTACAACATGTTCTTTCAGCAGTTTGCAGGATATTTTATAGATCCATTTGAACTCACAGAAATTGTAATTTTTTAACTTTCACAGTAATTAGACTTCTGGGGAACAACAGATTTCAATCAATACTCATCATCCCAGAAAATAATTACATGAATACTGTGGAATTGGATATTAGGAATTTAATAAACTATTTCTTTTTCATATTAAGGAATATTTTATAGTTGGGATTAGGACTGGATCAAGTATGTTCCAAGTGACATTCACCTTATATTACCACCTTCATTTCTATTTTCATTTCATAATTTGGAGAGTAAAAACTAGTATAAGCACCCAAGAACATATGTCTTTGAGTCTTCCTGAAAAAAATAAAGATAATTAATGATATAAACAGAATAAATGAATAATATCTTCCTTGAACCTTCATAATGTTTAGTTCCCCAAAATATTCATGTACTGCAGTTTCCTTTAGGCACCATACCTGTAGAATGTAAACTGAATACAAATTTCATGCATCCTGAAGATAATTTTCAAAATTTATTACATTTTTACCTTTCTATCGGATTATTTAGGAAAACATTTCAGAGGTGGCAGTTCTAAGCATACAATAATCTTCAATCATGAGTGAAAACCATATTACGTTTAAAAGACGAAAATATTTACATCACATAAATTTTCACCTGGAAGCCTAGGGAAAAATGTTTAGTTTACAATAGGCAATAGAGAAATGTACCAAATAGTGAACAGCTAATGTTAAACTATAATTATGGCTAGGCAACTATCCGAATATATGAGAATATTTCTACACCACTATTTCCACCATCATGACCAGCATCAACTCTATATATGGCTGTCTTGACTGAAATGCTGGCATATGAGATAGAATTATAATGTCTTAGGATATGTTCCTATCTATTCACATCCAATAGCTCACCTTTTCAACTTAACTATACACACATATGGTTACATGAATGATTCATAAGAATTGGTTTCCTAAGGATAAAACATACTATAAATGCAAATAAAAAAGTCATTAATTCACTGTTCATAATTAATAATGTACATGGATGGTGACTCTAGAATTAAAATATATCTGCAGGTCATAGAGCTTTAATATGCTAATATAATATAATCCCGGTCAAGGCAAGTAATTTTACACTCTGGAATTGTTGAATTGTAATGCATATTAGTGGATGACTCAGTTAAAAGTTATCATCGCGGCATCTCCTGCAGTTTATTGGAAATTATTATACTCAAACACTTTCCAAGGGAGACATTGCACACCTATAATCCAATATTTTTTTCACCTTCATGAAAATATGCATTCTAGCAATCGAATCCTGTTTTCTGGTGCAGAAATACCAATAATCCAACAATGTATAACATATTCATAAATAAAACATATCATTACCCAGATTACTCCCTGGTTGTCAGATTCACAAGCACCCTAATTACTCCCTTTGCATTCAGATACAAAAAAGTTTCAGTAATTTATTCTGATTAATTCAAATGATTCTTTTGAGGTGACTGCCCATCCACTGGATTATTGCAATTCATTTTGAAATTGCCAGCATAAAATAAAAAGATAAACATTGATAAAAAAACTCACACATACTTCATATGAATTATTAATTTAAAGAGAAAACCTAAATGCTAAAGAACTGGACAGCAGAAAAAACTAGTTATTAATGTCTAATGTTAAATCAAGAGATTTAACAATATTGTGTGATCAATAACACATGCTGATCTGCTGATGCTTTCCTCACGAAGAAGTCAATTCCTCTAAGTCCTCATCACTGAATTAAATAGTTTTCCTTGATCTTAATGGACCATTTAAAATATGAATTTATTAGGATTAGTATACATCGAAATTAATTATGAATATATGATCAAATGTTATGATCTACCAAGGATGAACATTCACTTTTAATGATACGAAGTGAGAATACAATAGAATGGAATTATTGATAATAAAAACCAACACAGCACAAACTTCAAAATGGCTTTAATAAATTGCAAAGATAGGAAACCAGAAAGCCAATGGGATAAGAATGGTTAAAATAAATACAATTTCCAGCATTTCTGAAGACCTGAACGATGGTAAGTACAAAGTTAGTGGCTTCCTTAGAGAAACAGTAATCAGTAGCCTTCAAAACTCATTTATAGATTTAGGAGTGATCATAATAAATTTCTAAGGAGAAAAATCAATTTAAGTCAAAATAGAGTATTATGAAAAATTATTTACATGCATGAACACCATAAATATTTTATAACTGAAGATTCAATGCCCAAGTCTTGAAGCTATCGAATCCCAAATATCAATTTGCAATTTGATGTTGCAATAGACAAGGTAAAAGTTGAATTGATAGTGTATGACCATGAATATAGTTAAGAAATTAAAATGAAATTAAATCAGGCTAGCCACAGTAACTTCATTGAAAAATTTTCTGACATTACAATTTTTCCAGACCAAAAATTGAACCAAACCGAACTCCACTCATGTACACAACCTGCTATTACATGCACTACCATCCTAACGCCTAAGTTTAATAACTGCTGAGAAAAGATGGAACCCAGGCATTTTCAAACATGTCCACTCAAGATTTTTAAAAACTTGGATTTCAAACATCACTACCATTCATATTTAGCCTTATATGATCTCATGATGGGGTTTCTTGCATGCAAGAAATGAAGACAACAAGATTGCAACAAGATACCTGAATTGACACTATTCTAATGTGACAAGATGCCACTCCACTATAAGCACAGCCAAGATGTCACTTTGCTAAATGTCACTATATACGTTCTAGGGACAAAGAGAGTACGTCAGATCAGGGTGGGCCTTCTGGACATGAGATCTATGGATAGCTATTAATTAATCATCATCACAATAAAACCTCCCCCATTAGGAATTAGATAGCTACACTACATACATGAATGCAAAGATCCCCTAATGTTATGCAGACTGAAAATCCTTCATGGAGAGAATCCTGATTTTTTAAAACATTTAAAACATTAAAACTCTTAAAATTAGTTGAATGATTCAAAATCATGTCTTAAGCCACTATTCTCAGTGGCATAACACAAATTTTGGCAATGTTGTTGGCATTTATCAACAGCACTTCTAAAAAATATTAGGAAAACCTAGACAAGAATTAGAATGCATTAGGCACAATTATAAGTGTGCTTGTGTCTTGGGGCATTCCCATGGTGAGTTGTCGTATACAGTGGAATTTCAATATAACAAGAGCTCACAGTCCCTATATTATTTGCTCTTGAAATCAAGTTCTCATTATTACCAATGGTGAAATTAAAATCACATACTAGCTAATTCATGTGGCTTTTCAGGGTATTAGAACCATGACCATGGGTATTTTAGATTATATGTATAAGGAGATCAACTAGGAAAACATTAATAATAATTAATCATACATATGTATGACTATGCAGGATTTCATAGCATGCATTACCATAATGAAATAATGCACTTATATAATTTTTGGGAGTCAATATTGGTGACTACAATAGTTTGATAACACTAGCATGGCAGGTAAATGGCTAGAGATTACTATTTACAACTTTGAATGGGTACAGAATACACTTTATTGAAGCAAAGACTAAATAAAATTCTAATTTTTCCTTTTTTAACTTTTAAATAATCACGAAAAATTTCTAACAGTACAGTGGATATGGCTGTGTCACATGTACAGTCATTCCATTAAAAATCACCTACTATCTACATACGATAATATGACAATTACAAACAGGCATGAAAAACTTTTATTAATCAATATTTTAGATTTTTTTGCATAAAAAATTCATGAATTTTTGGAAATTCCCAGACTTTCCTGACCTGTGGCTAGCCTGAAATAACTTAGCTAACAGTTCAGTTCACAATAATCACAACCTGTGTCCTTAAACAACAGTGAAATTATCAAATAGATCTCTTCCAAGCTCACTGCATAAAAAAAATGATTCACAGTGAATGTTTCAAAAGATAGACACAAGTTTTAACCTGAAATTAAATTTTCGTTGGAGTTTGTCTCTGAAATTATAAAAGTTTGAAATTTCATTTCATCAACAAATATGATCAAACTATTTGCATACAAGTGACACCCATACTTTTCCCCTAAAATTATCATCATTAACCATATTTCTCTAAGTAGATTTTTCTCCCATCACAAACATAAACACTGGGGCATATTTTTTATGAATTTGTGCATGCCCATTAAATCAAATGCTGTGAAAGATGACTCTACATGTGTACGTATGGTATCAAGTGTAAAGAAATGAGGTACAATGAGCCCTTGAATTTGGAGATGATGGAATTATTTGAATTATATACCATAGCATTGGTCAAAGACACCTTGACCCATAAATTGCATTTTTCAGAATTTTCATTGGGCTAAATTAATATGGTATTTAGATGTTTTGGATATAAATAGAAATGGTGTTGAAAATCAAATATTACCAACTTCATGGCCAGGGAATTTACAATGTGACTCATAGGGTTAAAAACAAAGAGTGAAACAGTTGCAGGAGAGCAGTGCTCTAGTGGACTCACCCTCTGTTTCTTGCTCGTGTTGATCCTGCGTATCTTGTTTACCCACGTCTCCATGAACTTGAGGAACCCCTCCACCATGTGGCACTGCTCATCCAAACACAGCGGCCCGTACAGATCACAGTGGTCCGAGCCATCAAGGATCTTCTTGGTGGCTTGCAGAGCAATTGGAAGGAGATACACTCGAAACCTCCAGTACTTGAGACTCTGTTGAAAAGTCAATACAAAGTTATTAATGTACAGTAAAACTTTAGCATAAATATGGACATGCTGATCCTCTAGCTCCTTCATTGCTGCCGTTGCACGTGGCAACGAACAGGCTAAGACACGTACCGCTGCTGCTGCTTAATGACTCGACATAAACAAACGGAACACCTCTTGTTTTAGTTGTCAGATGTGTTGCTAGATGGCACACTGTGTCTCGTTTCGATCCGTTGAATGGTTTTCGCAGAATAAAATCAGTCCCATCTTTTTTTTATCTCACCTTGTATCTAATAACCCTTTTTTGCATGATGAATACTTCATTAACACCCGCAGCAAAGCTCCAAAAGATAATTCCATAACACACTCGAGATCAGAAGTTATCATTGTCACCATTTTTATTTTTTAGCAATAGATTTTCTATATTTTCCAATTTGTTTCTTTTAGTTTCCCAGTTTATAATATCCCAAATAGCTCTTGCTTTATTTTTGCATTTAAAAGAGAATAATTATAACTAGCTTTTATAGAATTTTTTAGAAGGGTAGTGTACTCTTTCTTGGCCTTCTTGTAGTTAACATCAAGGATGGGAACGCCCCTCTATCTCTTTATTCTACCTAACTCTTTCAGTTTGTGGCCAGCTGCTTTAACTTCATTTGTTATTCAAAATGTTCTAATAGCCTATTTTGGGACAATAATATTTTTTGGGAAATAGCTCTCAAATACAAGTTTGATATTTTCAAGCAAGAATTTGTACTTTTCATGCACATATATTGAGTTATATGTACAAATCAATAAGACACATGTTGCCATAGTTTGAGCAGTCCCTACCAACAGTTGGTCACAGTGGTCTGACAGATTTAGGTCAATTACAGAAACATCACCTTTGAAAGCCAATTTTTCGTTAGTAATTATATAATCAATATTGTTAGCCATGGTTTTGGTTTATTGTGTAGGCAAGTTTATCAAAGATATTAAACCATAACATTCTGATAGGTGGCTAAGTTTGAGCAAAACTTCGCTTTAATTTAACATATCAATTTTAAATCACCACAAATAACACAATTTTTGTTCTTTTTTATTATGAATTTTAACAGCTGATCAAAAATTAAAAATAATCATCTAAATTTCCACTTGGCACTCTGTGCCAACAGGTTACATAAGTATTTCTTCCAGGTAATTATAACAGTTATTCAATTGCTGAAATTTCAATACATTTTTCTTTCACAATGTACTTTGGAAATTCTAAAATTTTAAACTGGCATGTAGTTTTGACATAAAAACATGATCCACCATTTTAAAAAATAGAACAACATCAAGAGTCGGCTAATTTATTACTAGTTATTGAGTGGAAAAAATTTCTTCCTCTGAACACCAATGTTCACTTATGCACAAAACCGATCTATCTAGTTCAACCAGTTCAGCTTCTAAGTCTTAGGTTTTATTTCTAATACCTTGGATATTTTGGTGGAGTATAGAAATGAAATGATCAAATTTAACATGAAGGATCTGTGGAATTAGGTGACTCACAATTGAATTAGCATTGGAATCACAGGTATTTTCTTTGGGAATGTTCTCTCTGGTGTTTTTGGAAGGAAGAGATGTTAAGTGATACATGTTTTAGTACATCTTAACCAGGTTTTGTGACAAATTTCACTTGGTCAGCAAAAGAAACAACTTTTTTTGGAGTCACTGGCATAGAAATTTGGGTTGATCTTAGAAAACCTATCTCACATTTGATATTTTTAAAGTTGAGCACTGGAAAGAAAAACACTTCCAAAATATGAGGTGTGTTCAAAAATTAACAGGAATTTTTTCATTTTGCGAGCTTGGAGAGTCCTGATTGTCAAACTTTTTTTATTTTATTGGTATACATGCCCCTGAAGTATGATAAAACTTTCAGCTGTTTTCGTTGTCCACTTTGTCTGTGACAGCCACTAAGGTTAGACGTGTTTTATGAGCTTGGCGATTTTTGTTTGTTAAAAGAAATGGATCAAAGAATTTGTATCAAATTTTTCATAAAAAATGAAATAAAGTGGAGCAAAGTGTGTGAAATGTTAACAAAGACCTATGGTGAGTCTGCCATGAGTAAATCAAGAGTTCATGAGTGGTATAAGCGTTTCCAAGAAGGCCGTGAAGACCTTGAAGATGACGAACGCCCTGGATGCCCCAGCACATCAACAATCGATGAAAACGTAGAAAAAGTGAAAGAAATGGTTATGAACGACCACCGAATCACAATTACAGAGGTTGCTGATGATGTTGGCATATCGATTGGATCATGTCATGACATTTTTTCCAATTTTTTGGGTATGAAGCCCGTGGCAGCAAAATTCATTCCAAAATGGCTTTTGCACCACAATAATGCACCAGCTCACACTTCATTGCTTGTTCATGAATTTTTGGCCAAAAACAATACTGTAACAATGCCCCAGCATCCATATTCACCAGATATGGCTCTGTCTGACTTTACCCTATTTCCAAAAAATAAGAGAACCTTGAAGGGCCATCGTTTTACAGCCGTAGTTGACATTAAAAATGCATCACTGAAAGAACTAAAGGCTATCTCAAAGATTGAGTTTGAGAAGTGTTTCGGGGATTGGAAGAAGTGCTGGCACAGGTGCAAAATCTCCAATGGGGACTACTTTGAAGGTGACAACATCAACGTATAAGAATAAATAAATATTATTGTCCGAAAAATTAAAATTCCTGTTAATTTTTTAACACACCTCGTAGGTCCTGGCAGTCAAGTAGCACTTTTTGAGGGAGATCACTAAGACCTGAACATTTAGAATGGAAGTTTAGTAAGGACAAGAGATAAATTTACCCTTCAGATCAATAACAGTTTTACAGAAGCCACATGGAGACATGTTATCATTAGATGCTCATTTCCTCACCTTAAAGAAGAATATGGAATTATCAGGGCTAATGAATGCTAATAGGACATGATATGGGGAAATAAGGACCATACAAAAATGCTTTAACTAATACATTAAATAATACTGGCAACTTTTTATTTGTATCAATATTTTTTCAAATAAAATAGATTGACTCACCTGGCCCAAGGCAAAATCTGTGTCCCCGCGGGTGCATATGTAATGATCCAAGAAGTTCCAGTTATAATTTTCAAGCTTCTCGGTGCTAAATGAAACCCAGGAGACTTCATAGGTGTCATGGTGGGGAGCTTGGAATCGATAGCGATAGTGATAGTTGAAGGGAGGGTATGGGTGCCTGCAGAAAGAGGGAAATGTCAGGAATGATTGTTGCCATCACCACACATTAACTTAACAAGTTAAACCACTCAGCGGTACACTTTACTGCACGACAAGAAATACTGCCACCATGTTTTATAATCAGGATCACAGAGACATGATAAGATAAGCCTAATTATAACACGGGGTAACATGATAACATATAATACTCCTTCCATTAATCAACTCCATTCCTGCTAATCTAAGATAAACAAACAAAGTTGATGGTCCCAACAAGCTTAGATTAAGAAGCATTTAGTTTGACCTCTTTACAACAAAACCCCACTCTATGAAAACCTACAAGCACTAAATTAGTTCATATTGTTGGAGTGAACTCTCGGTTAAAAAATCTTGCTCATTAGAAAATATCTATCAATATTTTGTTAACCTTATCACAGATGATGAGCCATCCGAAGTGATACCACTTCACCCAACATCACCTCATATCTCAAGAGTAATCAATCACATTAAAAAAAAAAGACTTTTCGGAACTAATGACTGAAAAATGCTACAAAAGGAGACTGGAATCCAGAAATAGAGACTTATGTATAGATAAAGCACGCAGAAAGAATCAAAAAGACTGCGCTTCCACAGGAAAGAATTAACCAATGATGCTAAAGTGTAGCAAAACTAGTTGACAATAATCAATAATAAATTCTTTCCTGGGATATGCAAAGTCTTTCTGATTCTTTCTTCATGCCTCTTTACAAATGATTTCCACTAAGTATAGGCCTCAACCATCTATCTAATATAAAGATCAATTATTCATCATTTGAAAGTTTAAAAAAATAATGGCTATATCCACATATGTGCATTAATTTGAGCATTGAACATAACGCTTCAAATAAAATAGAAACTATTATGTGACAAGCAGTTCAATGAGCACCATCAGAAAGTGCCACCACTCTGCTGTTACAAAAATAAATACACATTTCTCAATATATTTGCATCAATATTCTTTTTAAGTATTTCAATTTCACTTCTTTAGCAGTGGGAAATCAAATTCTTTAATTGTCTCTTTTATTTACTTTCTTTTGCTTCTGCTCCATCCTTTTTTTTCAAAGCTTCTCTTTTCTTTTTCATTAATTTCCTTTCTTTTTTATATCTTCAAAATGAGCCTGATTAAAGTTTAAATGCAATTAACGCTGGAAAAATGAGCCTCTTCATAACAGGCACAATGGATAATAAGTTTTAAGGCACCTTAAATTTCTGAAAATGTCATTTAAAGATATTTTAGATGCCTTACTTCCTGCTAAAGTTCATCAAGGAATTGAAAGGTGATGCTCAATACCTGCACTACCATCAAAGCCACCTTTGTATAGATATAAAGAGAATCCACTGTGTCAACAAATATACTTTATATACTAATCCCTTTATATATTTCCATTTATATTCCCTTCCCAGCAAGCAATCTGTGAAACATTCACATACATCAACAGTCATGTAATATAATGAAAATATAATATTCAGTCAAATCAAGAAAGGGGTCATCTATAAACATACTTAAAGGCCCAGTGATGATCATACATGCATTTTATCTTAATATTCCCATAGTTATACACAAAAAATGAATGAAATATTGAAATATTTTCCTCCGTAAATAAAGTTGTACTGTAGTTAAACACATACAGGGTGACCACTCAATCAGTGATTTTAAATTCTTTGTTTTTCACGGTTTGGAGGCCAAAAATCATCAGTTTTGAGTTTTTTTTGTAATAATCTATTAAGTGATTCGAAATTATAAATTTCTGTTCAGCCTGATGATCTTATTTTATGGCAATGATCAGATGAGAAACCAGTAAGTCCCAAGAAATGATCATTATCTTTATAAATCAAACTTATGAAATTTGTATTTCTAGGATTGTGTAGGTAATTTTGTCATGAAGGTACTTTTTCAATGCAAGACTGACAAGAGGGGAATAGAGATATATAATAACCAAGCATACAGGTTTAACAGTGACTACGGGCAGAGTCGCTATTAAACTGCCTAACTGAGAAGACTCCAGGAAACCCACCTCTTCCCCAAATAATAAATAATGAGTACATCAAATGCATAATGGTTCACCAAAAAACTCATTTTACACCAGGACAAGTAATTTATATTGTGTAATGCAGTAAACAGAAGAATCAGTGTATTCCTGAAACTGATTTCCTGTTAAAGAAGAGCCACTCACCGTGGCCGGTATCTCGTGACAGAGATAGTGGAGTTGAAGTTGCAGCTGGAGGCAGAGCTTGAATGGTAGAGGGAGATGCGGTGGAAGATGCGCCCAATGCTCAGGCGGTACTCCTCGCTCGGCTCTGTCTCCTGGGCCCGTCCCCCTGACTTGGAGGACATGCTCATCCTCCCCCCCGCCATGGGACGTGACGATGGGGACAGGTTGGGAGAGGCTGCTGATGAAGATGACGACCGACTCGCTGCGCCCACACCTCCCTTCTGGGGCTTGCTCTCCACTATTAGCTGGAATCCCTGCAATGTGCACACACTAAGTATCAATAGCTGTGACTTGAGGGAGAGTGCTTGAGAGAGTGAAATGGATTCACCATTTAATTTGGATCAACGCACCTCATGACACAAAGAGTAAAAATGGTTTGCCCCACACAGGAAGGCACATGCCCACCAGTGTTTAGAGGGGGGAAAGGAGATTACAATTTCCTCATTACTGTTGCTCCTGTGCAGACATCACAGAAGAGAATGGTTGCCATTTGCCTCATTTTGCCTCCATTTCCACACACAATTGGATGCAATGAGGTGTAAGTAGAGGTAGGTTTTTGTTTCAATATTTTGCATCTCTCTAAAAATTAATACCAGGCTATTAACAGGGGAACATCATCAACATCAGGGTAGGGGGGCTAGTTTCTTTCCCTGTGCTGGTTATGGTTTCCCAGGAAGAACTGGTCCCTGAAAAATCACATAGCTTGGGTGGAGCTGAGGGTGCCCAGAGAGGTTTGCCCAGGAATTGAACCCGGGCCCTCGGGTAAGTAGTCCAACACTTTACTCCCGGACTACCATGACCCAATAATATTTCATTAAGGATTATAATTAACGATAATAGCAATTTTACGTTTACCCATTGATTGGAATTTTATAAATATAATATTGGATAGCCCCTCCCATGGACTACAACCTTGTTGTGGTGGAAGGGCTTGCGTGTTCCTATGATCCCTAGAGCCATGCCAGCCGAAGAAATGATAATTGCTCCTGGTAGGGTCACCCATGCCAGATAGGTCGAAGGTTAGGAGCCAGACGAAAGGTAGTCCACGCAGCATCTGTTCCTCAGTGAGGTGGCTGTAAAGGCACCTGACCCCAGTGGGGCGGTCATTAAGTGATGGTGTCATGTTAAAAACACTATTGAGGAAGGCAATGGGAAACCACCTCAATTATCATTCCCAAAAATTTAATGATGGGCACTATAGAGAATATGAGTCCTGGCAACTACGGGACTCGGCCCAAGCAGCCGTGTGTCGTGCCCGGCAGCGGGGGAGGCAAGGCTTCCGCGGTCGTCATCCCACGAAACCCTTGCAGGGGAGAAATAACAGCAGCAGGACATAAGATGCAGAAGAAGACGAAAGTAGTTAGAATTGGAATATGGAACGTCAGGATAATTTTGAGGACAGACAAATTAGAAAATATTAAGTGAGAGATGGAAAGAGGTAATATAGATGTTTTAGGTCTCTACAAGGTGAGATGGAAGGATGGTGGGGATTACTGGAGTGGCAATTATAGAGTAATATACAGCGGCGGGGACGAGAGCCAACGAGGGGTTGCCGTAATATTAAATAAAGGGGTAGGAAGAAGCGTAGTCAACATCGAGCAAGCAACTGATAGAATTTTACTCATAGAGACTAAAGCAGAGCCGACGAACTTGGTCATTGTTCAGGTATACATGCCACCAAGCAACCATAAGGAGGAAGAAGTCGATAGGATGTACGATGAGTTAGAGGATATAATCGTGTGTGTTCCTGCAGGGAAACATTTGATAGTGATGGGGGATTGGATGGCGACGGTAGGCGAAGGAAGAAAGGGTGGTGGGGTGGGGGACTATGGGTTAGGCACGAGGAATGAACGCGGGGAGAAAGCAATTGAATTCTGCAGGAGACAGGGGTTAGTCATCACCAGCACATGGTTTAGACACAACAAAAGGTGTAGGTATACATGGAAAATGCCAGGTGACTCAGAAAGGTACCAGTTATATTATGGTTAGGCACAGGTTTAGGAACAGTGTGATCAATTCGCACAGTTTCCCAGAAGCGGATGCGGACTCTGACCAAAATTTAGTTGCTATGAGATGTAACGTCCGTTTCAAGAAGATAAGGCAAGGGCGGAGGGTTAGGAAATGGAATGTAGAAGCATTAAATGGATTAACGAGGAAGGAGTTTCAACAGACTGAGGAGAAAATGATGGATGATGGTAAAGAACTGAGTACTATCAAAGAAAAATGGGAGGGTATCAAGCAAGGAATATCGGAAGCCGCAAAAGACACTATAGGAACCGTTAACGGGAAAAGGATAAGGAAGCCATGAGTAACGGATAAGATGATTGCAAAGATGGAGGAGAGAAGAAGATGGAAGAATGTAAACACAGAATTAGGCAAAATGAAGTACAAAGAGTTAAACAATAAATTGAGAAGGGCCACAAATAAAGCAAAGGAAGAATGGTGGAAAATGCAATGCGAGGATATGGAAAGTTTACAGAAGGGTGAAATTGGTGTGCTATACAGAAAGGTTAAGTTATTATCGGGAAGTAAGAAGGCAAGATCTGTGCTAACAGTGAAAGATAAGTGGGGCAAGATAATAGTTGAACCAGGAAAAATCCAAGAGAGATGGAAGGAATATATAGAAACACTGTATGGTAAAGAACTTAGGCCGACAAGGTTAGACATAGAAAAGAACATGACGTAGAAGAAGATAGCTTAGGTCCAGGCATACTTGACAATGAAATAGAAAGGGCATTAAAGGAGATGAAAGCAAATAAGGCCGTAGGGGTGGAGAACATTCCTGTAGAACTGTTGAAATGTTTAGGAAAATGCGGGAAGAAGGCCCTGTATGGACTGATTCGTAGTATCTATGAACATCATGTGAGGATTACAGAACAATAAGTTTGATATCCCACGCAGCTAAAAATATTCTCAGAATCATCAACAAAATGATAGCGAGTAAGGCAAATGATTACTTAGGGGATGATCAGTTTGGGTTTAGGAAGGGAAGAGGTACGCGTGATGCCATTGCAGTAATGAGATCACTAATCGAGAGGAATATAGAATACAATCAGGACGTATTTACCTGTTTCATAGATTTCGAAAAAGCGTTTGATAGAGTGAATTGGGAAAAATTAATGCGTATATTGCAGAAAATAGGAATGGATTGGAGGGACAGGAGACTGATCCGCAACCTGTACATGTCTCAGACTGCTCAGGTGCGAGTGGGGAACGGAGACTCCGGATGGGCAGTGTTAGGAAGAGGTGTAAGACAGGGTTGCCCATTGTCACCGGTGCTGTTCAACGTATATGTGGAGGAAATGATTAAAGAGGCATGGGAAGAAATGGAGGTAGGAATGAAAGTCAGAGGGGAATTCGTAAAATCGGTTAGGTTTGCAGATGACCAAGCACTAGTTGCTCAGTCAGCCAAGGGGTTGCAAGCATTATTGAGTGAATTGGAGGTTCATGATGATAAATATGGGATGAGAATCAACATTGATAAAACAAAGGTTATGCGATATTCCAGAAAGAAAAAGGCTAAGCTAAATATTAAAATAGGCGGGGAAAAAATAGAGCAGGTAGAACAGTTTACATATCTCGGAAGTGTTTTAGACCAATACGGTCGAAGTAGTAGGGACATAGGAGAAGAATTGCGCTAGGCAAGGAGGCTTTCTCAAGGAGGAGGCAGTTGATGAGGGGGACTTTGCATAAGGATGTTAAGAATAAGCTCGTGAAAACTTTGATATGGAGCGTAGCTATGTACATAGCTACGCTCCATATCAATATATATAAGCATAGATATGTAGGAAACGTGGTCGTTGAAGCAGGAGGATAGATGTAGATTGGAGGATTTTGAAATGTGGGTGTGGAGAAGAATGGAGAAGGTGAAATGGACCGAAAGGAAAAGAAATTAGAAGTACTAGGGATGGTGGGCTAGGAGAGGAGTTTGTTGGGAGAAATCGTAGGGAGGCAGGAAAAATGGATGAAAGGCATATTGAGCGGTAGTGGAATGTTGAAGAAGGTAATAGAGGGGAGAATGTTGGGCACGCAAGAAAAGGGCAGGAACAAGATAGGGATGTTGGACGGGATGAAGGGAGGAAAGAAGTACACAGAGATGAAGAGGGACCTGATGTAGAGTAGGTTGTTGGATTGGATTTTGTTTAGAGTTACAAAATATTTGATAGTTGTGTCCATCCAAAAACCTACCTTAACCGGTAGATTACCTAATAATAATAATATTGGATAGATTACGGAAATCTATACTGTAAAAAATAAATCTATTCACTCATTCGACACATGAGACTAATAATGCTACTTATCCCTCTTCATACAATCATGAAAAGAGTAAAGTTGCATCTAGTACAGTATTTCTCAATTTATTTTTAAACATATATTTTCATTTTTTTTAATATTATTGTTAAAGCTATTTTACATCTAGAGTCCCATTATCATTGGCCATAGCCTGAATTTAAAGAGTGGATTGCTGTGGCCTTTAAATTGCTAAGTGTTATACTTTTAACTTCATACAAAAAAATCAGACCAGTAATACCCACAAGATACTTGGTGAGCATAGGTCACATGCTTTTAACCTTTTTCTTAAATTTAAAAATAACTTCAGCATGGGATGATGATCCCCAATAAACGATACTGTATAACAACTTAAGAATTTGCCATTTTAGTGTATTAGCAGTCCGTTAATGGGCACAGTATACCGGGTACTTCTACCATTAAAAAAAACCATTGGGAACAAAACCTCATTTTCAAATTATCAACATGCATATCCCATGAGTTCACTGTCGAGAGATTATTGAGATGGAGTATGTTAAGAAAAGGGGTGACTTTGACAATATCACTGAGATTGTCATAGGTAAATACTTTCCTCAGTAATAATAAGACAGCATGCGAGAAAAGATGAACTTTCCTTTGGAATAAAGCATCTGTAAAAATGGTTATCACTTTCACTCACCTGAGCAAGGCGTTGAGATACTAATTCCTTGAAGACTTCTACAGTGGAGAGAGGCTTGCGATAGACTGCCCTTTGCTGGGCATAGTCTGCATTAACATGCTCTGGAAGGAGGCTATAATTTGACACCACATAGTCATTCACGAGGGACTTGACATCAGGGAAGTAGTCAGTTGTAATTGGAAGGCAGGCAGGAATGGTCAGAGATTTCCAATCCACACCTATACACAGAACAACACATAAAATGACAATGTCATCCAGCTCTCATAAATATCTAATTTCAGTTGCAATGAGTCTTAATTATTTTCATCGAAATTAGTTTTGAATTTAGCCAGTTGCAATGACAAATTAATGGATATAAGTGAGAAGTATTACTTGATTTATAAATATATTTTAATAAGAACAAGTGCTGATCATTAGCCACAGAATATCCCAAAGATCCAAACAGTTACTCTAATAATTACTGTCAACATTTTGTCACATAATTTGGGAAATCACAATTATTTTTGTTTGCAAATCCAAGAATGACCATTACTGTAATTCAGCACTTCATAAAAAATGTCATTTTTTCAACATATGTTTGTGAAAAATTACTCTCTCCTGAATTCCACAACATGCGAAAGAAAATAAGTGCTACAAGGGAAACTAATCAGTAAACCAGTTTCGGACACAAAAGTGCTTAAGATCAAACATTTGGCATAACTCATACTAAAAGAATTAGGAGTTACTATGGGTATAGATTTAACATTTTTAAGGGTTTTTAAAGATAGCTTCATATAAAATATACTCTATCTACAAATACGCATGGTATAATATCTTGTATCCCATTATTCTGCTACAAAATATTTTCATTATGCCCTGGACAACTGGTAAGTTTCCCTTTTCAGATGAAATCATTTCATGAAGCTAAATCAGTTAAGTGCTACTATCAACTTGTTTGGTGAGAGAATGTGTGTGTTCAAAAATGAGTATTTACAGAAAGACAATGCAAATAACAGGAACAAATGCATAATTATTGAAGCAAGATAATAACCTACCCATACTACAAATCTACTATTTCATTTTAGTCAAATAGATATAAATATTCTACAAAATTCATTCAAAATAATAGTCAAATATTACGCTTTGGAGAACCAAGAGACGTAAGAAGTTGGGGGTTTGGCAAAGGAATGAAGGAGTTCATTTGGGTCACCCAAAAAGGATTTACATGCAACAACATGCTAAACTATTAATACCAGGTCTTCTATATAAAAATATGGCTTCTTTTTAAACCTATGTACCAAGTCAGGAACATAAGATATATGCAGACCATGATTCATATTATGTAGCCAGCAATAATTTTAAGCTGTGTAAGGCCATAAGGATATTCAGAAAATGGAGGTCTTTCAAGGTGTAGCTATTTAATTACATACAAAGGTAAAATAAAATGAAAGTTTTTACCAAATTGCAATGCTAATTGAGTCAATGAAAAACAAAGTATAAAAATAGAAATAAGCATAAAAACTATTAGAAAAAGTAAATATGTAATAATATGAAAATAATTATTTCTTAAAGTAAAATAACATGAAAATGAATTATATTTTATGCAAGTAAATGTAATAGAACTCGGACTTTTGAACTTTGACGGGCAGTCATCAAATAAATCAAAAGATTGCAAAAATTATGGGTCACAGTAAACCAAGGGATAGAGCATTGGACTACTGACTGGAAGGTCCAGGTTCGATTCCCGGGCAAGTCTCTCTGAACACCTGCAGCTCCACCCAAGCTATGTGATTTTTCGGGTACCAATCTTCCTGGGAGGCCATAACTGGCACAAGGAAAGGAACTGGCCCCCCTACCCTGATGTGTGAATTTCACTCGCCGTCGGGCTTAGAACAGGGTGAACTCTACCAAACCGACCTAATGGTTGATTACTGTGTTTATGCTCTTTATTTGCAAATATTACTAAATTCATTATCAATACAAATGAAAGCTATGTGGGAGAAGAAACCCTGACCAGTGTCTAAATTTTCATTTTAATGTGCTTCAACTAGGAAATTCACATTTCAACATTTGCCATCTAAACTGAAGTTCAGACATTGGAAATGCACTTAAAATATCAAAAAAAAAATAATAAAAAATATGAAATTTTTTTTGCATGTCTTGTGTTACAGTATTCTGAAAAAAATTGTGCATTGTGCTTCTACTTTTCTCCCGTTTAATCTGGCAAGAATTTCAAAGTATATATTTGATAAAAATGTCAAATTGCTTTACAAGTACTTCATTGTTTCCCAACAATCGGTCCATGTCAAACAAACTTAAAACATTCTATAAGGGGTCCAAAAATTATATTGCATAAATTGCTGATTGGGCAGAGCTTATGAGGTGGAGCATTTGAAACGTAAAAGGCATAAAATGTTTTGAATGCATCCAAGTCTTTATAAAACCTAACATATTAGTACAACCATCACAATAATGATGATTTTGGTCCTAATCAGAGCGGTAATTATATGCAGAGCCAAATTCCTCGAACAGTGGGTCGAGTTGGTACCCTTCAACCTCAGGGTACCAACTCGGCCCACCCGTACCCACTCCCTACTCCATTGACCTATTCCTAGAATATCTCTCACCAAGCGCTCACCTTTATTTCGCCTCTCCTCCCTTCTAAATTCACTCCCTCACACTGTCAATCCTTCTAATTTATCTTGTAATAATTTCACCACCCAAGCTTTATCCCACCTTTCAACAAATCAAATTTTTCCCTGGTCCATGCTCGGTTCTCATTGTTATTGTTATGCTGTTATTGCCTTTATGTCCTCTTTTATGTTTGTTATATTTTCACTCTAAATTAGCACTACTGCTGTATGTGAATAATGCTTTAAAAATAAATAAATGAAGGGTAAATTTCATCTGAACCTGAATCATTTAAATTTCAAGAAACTGTAATAGTAACTTTAACGGAGTCACCCGCTATGTACGCATTATAATGCAACCATTTCAGAGAGTAAAAATCATTCGCCTTGACCGGGATTCGAACCCGGATCCCTCGATATCCGGCCGAGTGCTTTAACCACTTAAGCTACCGAGACGTCCTCTTACACTCTGAAATTTTGGGGGCTTTAATGGAACAAGATGTTATGACGAAATACCGTACATACAATGTCACAGGCATTCGTAGTCGTGCGCAACGCGCCACAGTCCACGATGTTAATAAAGCCATAGGCCTATGGCTTTATTAACATCGTGGACTGTGGCGCGTTGCGCACGACTACGAATGCCTGTGACATTGTATGTACGGTATTTCGTCATAACATCTTGTTCCATTAAAGCCCCCAAAATTTCAGAGTGTAAGAGGACGTCTCGGTAGCTTAAGTGGTTAAAGCACTCGGCCGGATATCGAGGGATCCGGGTTCGAATCCCGGTCAAGGCGAATGATTTTTACTCTCTGAAATGGTTGCTGAATCATTTAAATATACATAGAACTAAAAGGATTAAGAGTACATGATCCTCCACATCCAGTGATGGGTATAGTCCATCTGTGATAACCTGGCATATAGCATTGCACAAAAGGGAGATCTTTGAGGGGGTTGAGAAATCCAGACTTCAAGAGCCATGATCCATATTGGTTCAGGCAAGTCCAAGTTAGGATTACTGTGCCACAAAGGAAATACTTTTTATTTACAGCATCACATGGCTTTCTTCAGTAGATACCTCCTCACTTCATCTCATTCTCTGATGGTAATCTTGCCTTGGTTGAGCATTCAAAGCATGAAATAAAGAGCTTGGATTATTTTTTCCATTCTAAACTTCAAGCAATTGTTATCATGTATTGTAAATATTTTAGAAACAAAAGTTTCAATTAAACAATACATTTTCTTCCTTGTTTTGTATTCATGAGAATGAGTTGAACATAAAAAATTTACCCACTAGTTACGTCATAAAAATGCATCAACTTAACTGAGTTTCATAGGCATATAAGCAGATATCTTTTTGGACTACAACCTTGACATAGTGGAAGGGCATTCCAATGGCCCAATCCCAATGTTTCAATTTAGAACTCCTCTGGCAATAGAAATAAGAATTGCTCCAGGTAAGGTCACTAATACCAGAAAGGTCCAAGGGTAGCAGACACACAAAAAGTAGTCACGCAATATGTTCTTTGGTATGGCTGAAACAAATGCATCTGATTCCAGTGGGGGAGCTATTTAACATTATCTTTTTAGCCTTAGTGCTGAATCACAAGCTGGGGAAATGAGCTTGAAGTATGGTTTAGGAATCAGTAGAGATCATGGAAGGAAAGATATTAAGTTCTGCAGGCTAGAGACTTTGATAACTAACACCTGGTTCAAACATTATCACAGGAGACAAAGGTACACATGGAAAATTCCAGGAGAAAATGGTGTGTGCCAGGTAGATTAAATCATGGTTAATCATGCATTTAGGAACAGTGCCATCAAGTTTCACAGCTTCCCAGAAGGTTACTGCAGACACAAATGATATTTTATTTATTATGACATGCAATTTGAAATTTAGAACAAGTGGACTAGTTCATATATGGTAATTGGAAAGTAATTTTCAAGAACATGGGCATAGTGGCAGAAACTGAAGGAAGATGTCATTGCCCAAAGTAGTGACTTCAAAGAGAAGGGAATTGATGACAAGTTGGCTGATTAAATATGTAAAAAATGATTATTAAAGGCTAGATATGGGGTGTTCTGCTGCATGAATTTTTTAATTCATGATCCTTAAGGCAACAGGATGACCATAGACAAAAGGCCTCACAAGGAACAGTGTTTTCAATTTGCCATGAAAAATTGAGTTTGAAAAAAATCTTGGCAAGAAGGACACTGTGTTTGCTTCCTCTCAGCGCAGAATAAACGTTATCACATGGTTGATTTAGAGATTTGTTTGGCACAATTTTTCTGTCGAAATTCTGATGAGTTTCTGCATCAATACATAGAAACTTGGGTTTCTGAAGGTGATCTGCCTCTGAAGACAGTGAAATCAGCTGGTAAGGCAATGGCCATGGTTTTACAGAATGTATGCAGAATCATCTACATAGATTAATTACAAAAATGAAAAATCCTAAATGGAGAATATCATTAATAGACCATCAGTCCAAGACCTAAATTAGAATATTTTAAATATCTAAACATGTACAATAACACACTGAATATGTAGAGGTCTTTGTTCAATAACATATTCTGTAGATCACCTAGTTTTACTCCTTTGCAGTCAAGTTCAAAGTTATCAGAGTTGATTAGAGTTGAAAAGGGGTTGAAGAAAAATTGGATATTTACAGAGCATACACATATCAAGAAAAAGAGTGCAACAGAGGACAATTGAAAATCACATTTTCTACTGTTTTTCAGATGATTCATTCGCCAGTGGTAGTTAATGGGGATTAGTCGAGCACACCTACTGACTGTAGTATAAGAATTTCAATCTGGAAGATGCCTCAATATAAGCCCTGTTACTTTTCAAGAATGTTCTTAGATCTGTGAAGCCCAAGGAGAGCAACTGTCCTCCCTCATGTGTAAATTTCACATCCTGTAAGGGCAAGCATGATGTAAACTCTACATCAACTAATGTACTAACATATGGATCATTTATTATAAATTGTTTTTTAGTTGTTTAGTAATCCTGAATATTGAGTGGAAAAATTTGCTCTCCTGATATTATAGTATGATTATAAAAATGTTACACTCCATAACTATTCTGGGGACAAATTTTATGCCATTTAATTACCATTTATCTATCATTTTAGCTGAAGACTCTTGTGTAAGTTTCAGTTTTGCAGAAGTTTAAACATATGCCTGCCATTCTATGTGCAACACAATATTTACTGTATGCAAAATAGCAAATATTTTCTATACTATGTCATCGATTTTATACTGGAACAGTTCTATCGATAAGTGAAGTGCTGTTTAAAATTTAAAATACCATCTGACAAAATTTCAATTGCGTAAAATTTGCAAACATTTCCCATCCGTGCCCTTTCTTTCCCAAATTCTTCAGCAAAAGCCTGCAAACCTCATACTGTTTTTGCTCTTGTGCATTGTTAGTCATGTTGAAATCTGACTTCAAAGACTCATCTGGCCCACCCTATACTACATAGATGGTAGCTTGCTTTTCCTCAATGCCATTGAATTTTTTCTGAAAGACTTGTACAATTACATAATGTCATTACTCCACTGACATCAACAGTACACAAAAATAATTCCATTTCATATGAAATTAACTGAATTAAGTATTAAATAAGTAGGAGAAAATAGATTTCAGCTGGGACACATTTTACACCCTGTTGTTCTATTTTACTCCCTGTTGAATGGATAAGCTTCCCTAAAATATGTATGACCAAAATCTTTCCATCAAAATTGTCCAAAAAATACTTTAAAACCTAAAGTGGTCAACATATGAATTTATGCATTAAATATATAGAATAAATAAAAAATCCAAGACCAAATGACGTTGATCACATTGGTTATGGATATTAAGTAGATAATATGAAAATATTTTGGCGACATATGCATGGAAACTTACATAAGCGTACTTAAATAAAATAAACCAATACAAAAATGAAATATTTAAAATAAAATCCAAATGTGTACTTACTAAGAACTGTAATTCGAGCACAGGAAATTTAAAAAAATGATTCACCCGAAAACAATATTATCAGCTTCCTGCTCAGATCTGCTGTTGATGATGAATACTAACTGATGTCAACAAGAATCTGGTGCATCTAAAAACTCTCCATCTTCCAAATGCAACTCAGGAATTTTCCATTGGTGATAAGCTACATATTAAAAGCAACCAATTGAAACCTTACACAGATTTTCACTAGCAACTTAACATTTGCACGGGAGATTGAGGCAATGACACAGAAAACCTGGACTGAAAGGTATACAAGTTAGTTATCCCTTATAGGCTTAGAGAAAAAAAGAGAAGATAATTGCATGCACTCAAAATAGCAACAAAGATACAAGTTATGAAGAAACTACACGGTACAGTTGTTTTTATTACCCATAAAACACTAAAACAACTTCTAAATGATGTGGCTCACATGGCAGCTTACCATTGAAAAATAATTGTGATATAGTAGTGATGTACAGGGTCAGCATGAACAATGACTGTATTTATCAGTAAAAATACTCATTAAATAATATTGCAAAAGAAATTTTAGATCTGAAAATTATAACTGCATCTGCAATATTGATCTTGCAGCAATTGGCTAAATCATAAAGATGTTAACCAGTATTCATACCAGAGGTTTAATTCTATTTTTTATATTTGGCCCGTATTTCTAATGATGGAGTAAGAGGATGTATAGTTACATTTGGATGTAACATAAGACCGATGGTGCTAATGGTTTGAGGAAGGCTCTTTGGTCAATAAAAAATATTTTTATCATTAGTATGCAGGTAAGACACAGCCACTATTATTTATGCTTCGGAAAAGAACCTTGGCACACATGACATTTTGAATATTCTTAACACATTAAGCATTACAAGAGAAAATGTAAATGCATATGAAAGGTTTCCCAGTTATTCACATACTTCACATCACAATTACTTTGCAGACCATGAGAGGGAATGAGCAGGAGCAGGGGTTGGTGAGGTAAGCAATTGACTGTGGGAACAACAAAGAAGCCTCCCAAGCTGGTCCAGATTAAAACATTCCCAAAAATACATTAAATCCAAGTTTCTCACCTTTTACAGGTATCAAATAATGCCACAAGACACAAGGTGGCCGCCATTTTCTATTTACAAGATTTTATGTTTTTTCCTCGAATAATCCCAACTTCAGAATTTACTCTTTAAAGCCACATTTCCAAATTGGACTTCAACATTAATTAATAACTATTTTTTCACTGAATTACTTCGCTTCTTTTTTAGGATATGGTTGAAGCCTTATGCATTTAGTGAACATCTAGATGAATGAATTACAATATTACCCCAAAAAAGTCACATTAAACAAACCTACATTCTTAGATAATGCCATGAGTCACTTTGTGAAAATTTCCAATATCCATGATAATATAGACTATTTAGTTAATTTTTACACAATGTTCACCTTCACCAATCATGGCTTTGATAACTACTGACATCATCAAGGTAATACTGGCGTGGATAGTGAGTGGTAATAATATACTGTGGTATTTTAGGTGTAACTTTTTGCATATTTTGTCTTATATTCCAATATATGCTAAAATCTTTTGTTATCTCTCATGATGCAAACCCCTCCTCCCTAGGGCTCACAATTCCTACCATTATGTAATATTGATGAAGACATAACAAAATCATGGTTGGTGAAGTTAAAAATAGTGTGTGCAGTTTAAAATGTTTTCTCCTATTTTACCTGTACTAAGATATTTCTAAATTGAATTTGTTGCACTTGAAAAAATGAGTTGATTCATTACAAATGTAACATTTTGAGAAAATATATAAACTGAAAAATATTATGAATGAATTGTTGACAAATTAGATGGTTTTCATTGATTTTTTATGACCTATGCGATTTCTCAATAACCAAAACTAAGTAAAACCCAATCTGATGCCAATATTTTTTGCACATGAAGGGAGGCATTATCATATAGGTTTTTTTAAAATCACTATTACATATGAAAATTTGCCTGGCAAAAGGAGAAGTAATTCTTGCATTTAATATGCTTGGCTTCTTTTCCATAAGCTTTTAACCAGAATTTCCTCAAGAAAATAAATACACTTAGAAAGTCCATCCTGAGAGAATTGACTATTTTGTACTAATACTCTTTCAAGTTTAAAGGAACACAATAATTTGGCATTGTGTGAAATCCCATGAGGCTCATCTTTCTCCACTGGCCACCCTGTTCAAGTGAATGATGAATGAATGAACCAAAGAGAGAGAGAGAGACAGAGAAAGTGGGAGGAAGAGAAGGAAGGGAGCAGTGACAGTGAATAACTACAAACCCAGTGCCTACATAAAGACACACAAGCAACTGCCTATGCAAGGAGTGCAGATGGCAAATAGAACAGGTCAAACCTATTATAACTTTGCCGACTGTTTGATGGAATCCATGAGACATGAAAAACAAAAAAAAGAAAACACCATTGTTAAACTAAGTTGATTTCAGGCACTGACATCCATTCATAACACTTATTTTATCCTACCATGAGGAGAGATATTCCAAAATGACACAATGAAAACCATCCTCGCATTAATCGTTATGCACACACAAAAGCATATTAATTAATTTTGAATTATACACACAAATGTCAATTAAATGCAGGAAATGCCACAATAGGAACTTCAATGGAGTCAGTCACCTGCTGTGCACACATAAATGTGAGGATCTCAAGAGAAACAATCATTCACCAAGACTGACATTCAAATGTGTGCCCCTTGACATTTTAGCCCGAAATCATAGAACACAAATTTAAATCATCTATCTCAGCAAATGATATTTCTATTGTGAAATTCTCAATTTTTTAAACACATAGTAAGCAAATGTCAAAACTTAAAAATAATATGGACATGTTACACAGAAATAACTTTCAATATATTCACTGGCCGAATCCAAGTGAGCATTCCCTTTTATAAAGTGTAATGACCACTCTGTGTCTATCACTTTAATCAGGGTAAAGAAAAAATTTATACATACATATATACATACATATATATATATAGATATGAGAAATAGGATGATTCAATGAAAACCAATTGGGTGGGAATCTATTCGTTCAGTGTTGTATTGCTGTGTAACAATGTTAATACAATGTATTATTGTACATTAAAACACAACTTAAAAAACTGAACTGAAAAAATAGTCGAAAGCACACAAAGGCAATCGGCTAAATTAGACATCGGGAAGTCAGTTCTCATGCAATTGTCAATATTTCCCAAATTAACACTCAACTTCAACCAAAGGGGGATGATTTCTCAACGATGCATTTAATGAAACTCATTTTTTGGGAGTAACACCATCTTAGTGGCTGTCCATCAGTAAAAAGTGACAAGGCCAGTATCTTTGTAAAAGAGTTGATGTCAACAACTACTAATGTCACTTGCCACTGAAAGATGCTTGAATGAATTCTTGATTAATTTCATTTACTGATTAAAAGGTGGAATGATTTTGTGCATAAAATTTACACTCCTGATTCAGACCTGTTCTTATTCCTGCACAAAAATCCCATACCCATTCAGTACAGATATACCCACCAGGGCGGGTTTGATTTTGTATGGAATGAGAATGACTGCCTAATAGCAAGGGTAACACAGTCCCATGAGAGCATGCAATGGCAGCCTACCAAAGATTTACATGACCATGAGGAAAGGTTCCAGTAATTACAAAGGTTCACCCAAGCTTCAACTCATTTTATTTTGAATATTCTGCAGCACATTGCCTTTAAAAAATCAAAAGAAGAGAGAAACATAAACATATGAAGAATTATTCAATCAAGAATCAATCATACATGTATTATATGGATTCGTAAATATGAACTGAATATTATTTTGGAGTCCATTAATATGCATGCAACTTGCAAATAATTTATGAATCAAAGAAAACCCAATCGGTGAACCCATATGGTATTGCTTCTTGAAATTAGGTATAGGATACCCTGAATTCAATGGTTTGAGGCTCTACTTTGTGAAAATTCATGATCACTGAATAAATAAACTTAGTAATTTTTTCCTAACAAAAACTTTGTCACACTACAAGCCGCTAAATTTTTTTTATTTCCTCCTAACAAGAGTATATGTATATTTCTTGGTCATGCATGATATTTTATACCTGATGTCAAAACATGCCATAGTATAACAAAGTTTTTTGTGTGAAAAAATTACTACGCTTGTTCATTCAATGGTGGAATACCCTTTTGCGAGTGAATCTCCTCCAAGCTACAGCACATGAATCCCTGCTTTTGGACCTGCTTTCAATTGCAGCCAAAGCATGTTCAAGATTACAAAATTATGTATCCAATGAAGCTTCCCCAGTATAAATTAACAATCGAAAACATGGCATAACATAAAGTGTGCATTACTTGTTCATATAAATTGTTACAGGATCTTTGCTCATAAGTTTTTTCCAGCATAAGATTAGACTCACAAGCTGTGGAGCCACATGAGGTTTTCATCAAAATACCACTCTTTAAGAGTGCTTATTCTGAAAAAGGATCCACTGCATATCCCTCCAAACATAGAAATGTACAGATAGTGTTAAATGTATGTACAATCATATTTTCATATCAACACCAAGGCATTGCTCAATGCAAGGAAAGTACTGAGAGAAAACATGCATCACTTTAGAAATAACAGGAAGCACACTGGGGACCAATATAAATTACCTACAAATGACGGGCAGAGCATTATACTTTGATTTGAAAAACCATATTTCATGAGGAAAACATAATGCAAGGTGCACGAAATTTATGCAAAGAGGGCAGCACCATAAATCGAGAAAATAAGAGCAAAGTGCTTCAGGGTGTTGCTGCCCATTTCAGACTCAAATATGTAGTAATTGATTTATTCCACTAAAGTCATTGGTTTAAACTTCAGACAACAGGGGCAAAAAATATCACCTAGTAAATGTCAAAAATTGAAATTTTAACCTTAGCTCAAGTCAAAAGTTTTTGTTAGTTTAATGCATTTTTTCAATGAAAAACACTTAAAATTCTTAATTTTAATCGTGTTACCTATTGATAATTAAATTTGAAAAACAATATACTTTTCCTAGCATTTTGATTGTCATGATATTTTCTGTGGACCTCAGCATTTAAGCTAGGGTTACATACAGGCTCTGTCCTTTTGCTAGTAAGCAATCCCTGAATACAACATAACTAAGTATGTGGTGCTCCATGGCACTGTCACCTTATTCATGGAACTCAGTGCTTGGTAATTATTAGTGACATCTTGATTTTAGTCACCACAATTCATGATACCAATGAAAATTCCATTTCCAGTGAAATGCCTAATTATAACTTTGCCAGTTTAGGAAAACTAGCATTCAATAACAACGGTTGATTAATGCTCTCAGCTGAAGAGAAGTAGCATAAAATTATCGGAAACTAAAACCTTAGTTGTCCACTGAAATATCCATCTTTGTGCAGAAGTAAGGAAGTGTGGGTGGATTAATCCAACCATATTTTCAGTTTTTGGTCCTGCACACACAACGATGACCTCCTGAAAACACCAACTGATCTCACAGCTAAAAGGAACGTCATTCTCATCAAGAATTCCCCCACACCATTACATATTTCTAGTTCACATTACAAACTGCTGAAATTTTCTTTTAGGCATTTGGCTCATTTTCACATTTTGTCCCTAATTTTTGGAGAAATTGAGTATTTCATTTTTCCTAACTTATTGATGGCCACCATGATAAATCAATATCATCAAACCTTCAATTTACATTCCTGAAATCTGAAATTCATTTGAAATTTTACTGCCCCATACAGATGTAAAACTTAATTACCAGTTAATTCACAACCATGCATTTTTGTTTATATTGTGTATATTGGTTCAACAAAAAACTTCTTTCCAAAGAACTGGATATTAAAGAGGATGCTAATCAAATTTTAAAATCATCATTCAACTAGTTATTTGCCAGAGCATTAGTCCCACTTTTGAGAAATGTCATTCTATTGCTTTTTCTTAAAGTTTAAGATTTTTGTAAGTCACTTAAAATAACACCAAGGTTTAGTTCCATGCTATTTGATTTGAATATTGGTTAATATTCCCTTAAAAGAAAATAAAAACATTCATAATTAAGCAGAATCTGGTAATACTGCAAGAAGTGAACATGAATATTGTTAAGGCTTTTTGTACATGTGCAACAATCCCTCCTATTTGAGAAACCATACTTAACATATTCCAGTGTTAAGTCTTCCATTGCAGAGGCTCCATAATTGAACAAGCAAATAGCCAGTCACTAAAATTTTCCAGTTATTAAACTCCATGAGCAAAACATAAAAATCACCATTTTATTTAATTTTCATTTTCAACCTTCCTGTTTTCACAACCATAACCTCCACCTTTTCATGGTGACAAATTTAGTGAAACCTTCCCTGCCTCCTTCATACCTACTTCTTCACATTTTGTATGCTGAAGATTGAATCTTTAGCTTCTACATACAAAAATATTCCACATTTCTTCATCCCTACCAATCATAGCATTAGCCAAAGAAATACAGGCAGGCCATTTTTCAAGGACAGATACTATGACCTACTGAATTTCTTATCCTCCATTCTTCCCCTGATTTCAATGAACTGACCCAAAAGACAATTTTTTTCATAAAAAATTGGGCTCCCTATACACAGAATGAATAAATGAAGCACCATTCACCAACAATACAAATAAAGAGAATCAGAAATAGGGGAAGGCCCAATTCAGCACTCCTTGCCCACCTCCCCCCCTCTCTTCTCCAACTCAAGGGAAGCACAGGCTGCTGTCCTAAAAAACTGTTGACATTTGCAGTCTTCTAAAAAGACAACACACCAGGGGACTGAGTTTGGGAGCAGGACTTGGAGACAAGCGTGTGAATATGATATTAAGAGCATTGTGCACCACATTCATCACGCTCACATTAACTCCAAATTCTTTCATTTCTGCCAATGGAGCCCACCCTGTCTGCTTACACTTCCCTTTTACTGCCAGTAATCATGAACCTTCTTCCCCTTCCATTGTCAAAACCACTGTGAATGTGATAATTTGCACGCACCATAATTCCTGTCATCATAAAAATCACACTTAGAGAGTTAAAAATCATCATCAATTATTAGCCATAGAAATCATAAGCAGTAAAATTATGCAGATAGTACAACAGAAGGACAAAATTTTGAGAGCTTTCTATTTCTACCTCATCAGCAGATCTCCATCAATGATACTATGATGAACACAGTTGAATATTCAGAAATCTTCAGGACGGTTGATAGTGAACTAGAGCTTCCAATATTTGATATTTTGAATGATTTTGCAATAAACACTGCATATTTTAATTAATCATTGGACCACGTTACAACTTACATTTCATTTTAAATGTATTTCAATAATAACTGCAAAATAAATTTGCATATTTGTGACTGAGACTTGGAGACTGCCTCCTCAAATAATATGAGAGGCATCAATTATAATCAAGTATGGTCAGAATACCAAGCTTTATTCCATATATTGCAGGATTATTATATTTATCCTGTAAACCTCTTAGGTTAAGAGCCTAAGGTAAGGTCTTACCTGGCTAAAAATATACATAGAAATGCCCACTATTGTCCCATGATCAGAAAATACTGTATGCCTGCTAATATATGTACATGACAAGCACCATAAATTTCTGAAAAATTTTCATAGAAAAAAGTACCTGAAGATTTATGTTATGTAGTCCAAAAATAAATTTTAAACATGTCCCATTTCAAGATTATAAATTAAATAAAACTGCTCCACGACTTAGTTAAATTCTAAATTATTACTGAAGATATTATTAATTAAAATCAACTTCTAATATGACGCAATGTATTGTTCTACATCCTATAGAATTGTATTTCATTTTGATAATCAAAAACATCATAACCACAATTAATTTCCAATTTAAACTTAAGTCATTACACATTCACCCTATTTTTATGGTGGACTGCTTTGAAGCTGAAATAAAGCATGAAAGAATCCTACATTTCTGTCAATGTAATACCCCAATCCTACTTTCCAAAGAGTCTGTGACTGAATAAATATACATACCTCTCACGACATTCCCTTCCGCAGCAGGCACTGTCAAAAAAAGCTTGGTTTTAGGTTATAACAGAAAACTAACTCTCTAATCTCACTATTTCTCCCCTAGTGCCAAATCCTTGTATTCTGCTTTCAAATCTGTCATATTCCTACATTTTTTCATGCATGTTCTTTGGTTCCTGAAACTTCTGAGAAGACAAAGACCATGTATGAATGCCACAGAAGCGAAAGAAGTGACTGAAGATACATTTACAATGTATAAACCATTTACATAGTTCTCAGGATTCACCCTATGGAGGTAGAGTCCAAAGGAATCTTCGGGCAGGTGAGGAGAGACAGGACTGGAGAGCCTCCTCAATGTGAAACATTCCAAACAATATGACAAAAGTTAAAAATCCACTGCTCTGATATTAAGATACCTTCTGCACAGTTTTGGTTGCATACGTATATACTCAATATAGCTTCCAAATATTCAGTCATTCATGTTACCTTATTTTTACATTTTCCTCGAACCATAACTGCAATGACTCCTGGAGACAAGAGAAATGTCACAATCATGAGAGGCCACAGGACGGGTAGGAGTCTGGGTAATACTTGATTTTATGAGAAAAACAAATTTGCACTTTTCCACAGATTTATGGAAAAATGCAAATGCTGTTAAAATCTGTGGAAAAGTGCAAATTTGTTTTTCTCATAATGATGAACTTCCACTACATTTTGCCCAAATCTGTTGAATATTTGATCTGGTAGTTGAAAACACAAGTTGAAAATGTTTTTAGTCATTGTAATATGTCATTGTAAACTCATTTACTACAATGTTATTAACACCCAATCACAAATGTATGTATGTTATCAATTGCTGAAACCAATACCATCGCTGGATACAGTTTAGAATATGAATTTAGTTTTCAAACAAGGAACACAAGCAATCCCCCAATTGACTAAGAGAGAAAGGTCTTTACATATTTTTAATTTTTTTTCCAGTTTACATAAGCTCAATACTTAATATAAATGTCTAGAATGTAATGCCTGGGTTTTTTAATTTTGCTTACATAAAGTTTAGGTAATGTTTTCAGTAGACAATTTTGTTTTTCCAAAGCATCAATATGATGGTATTTAGCAATCATATAGCATATTATGTACAATTAATGTAAGATTATAATATTATTTTTTTGTTTGTATTATAATTTAACTGTCCTTTGACTTTCCTCCACATTCTTTTAATCTTTGGTAAGTTCCTGGAACAGCATATATTCTAATAAATCAGAGAGAGTTTTAACAAACAAGTTTGAATTGAAAATGGGTAATGATGTCATACCAGACTTGTATTTTTTCCAATGAAAAGAGTTTTTCATAGAGTACAATCAGATTTTAAAAATGAAAGAATAAATGTCTGCTTATTCAGAAGCTATGCACTAAAGCCATACATCACTATGTCCACAAGGAAAACATTCTCAGCAGCTTAATATACACAATGTAACATTTAGGGGAATTACAGATCAAAATGCATGCTTCTCATAGGCATCATTTTGTAATATCAATGCCCACCAGTGATTATGACCAAAGAAAAGGGATAGGAACATTTAAAATTTTATATATATATATATATATATATATATATATATATATATATATAACTTAGACAGTAACACACAGCACGAGAACACATAAAAAGAACACTCACAATAATATCTTGATAATTTCGACGGACTTGAGCTCCGTCTTCTTCGGAAGATAAGATATCACTGTGTGTTACTGTCTAAGTTTTTTATTCAACACTTCCGTGTTACTTCGAAGAAATCATCTATATATATATATATATATATATATATATATATATATATATATATATATATATATATAAGTCATATCTTATCTTCCGAAGAAGACGGAGTTCAAGTCCGTCAAAATTATCAAGATATTATTGTGAGTGTTCTTTTTATGTGTTCTCGTGCTGTGTGTTGCTGTCTAAGTTTTATATAAAAATATACATATACACATACACACATATATTTATATACATATATATACATATATATAGATATATATAGATATATGCAAATAATTTTAAAATGTCAAAATAATAATGGATTGTCAAAAGCTTCACTACTAAAGGGTATCTTAAAAATTTACCACCATTATGACTGCAAGGTGGACAACAAATATTTAATCTAATAAATAACTAAAAGACCGAGGAATTTTATGATACACCATGATAATTTAGAGATGAAGTTATTGAGAAACTGAAAACATCCATAATATATAACTTTCCTCTTCCAGAATAATCTCTAAGCTCACTGAAATACTCTATTACCAAAATTACAATTGTAAATGAAGCTGATATGAATCATCTTGGATGATAACATTGTTTTCATCAACAGAGACAGTCCAAACATGTCTTTAAGAAATGTTTACAACTGGACTAACATAGCAGTGTCAAATGCTATTCAATGTTTAAAAAACCGAAATGTATTGAAATAAATGATACCAAAAGTTGTGTAAAATAAGAGTTATTACTGTATTGTTACTAGCTGCCATAATGAGATATAATATGTTTACACATAATGATGAAAATACCTGAATATTATGAACATTTTGTAACTCTCTAATGTGTACTTTACAAGAAATAAGCTGAGTTAGCTTGATTTATTGACCGCAAAGATATATGCTTGTAATGTTTGCTAATTGAGCATCAAATTTTCACTTGTGAAATGACTCAAGGAAATCTGTGAGTATCCTCCACAAAAAATAATCACAGAAACCTTGGCAGCCTCAAATTTTCAACTTCTTCCTTTCCACTCAAAACGCATTTGAATATTTATAAAAAAGAGAAAAAATCAGAAAATAATCCCCAATATTCTTACCGAGTTAAACCAGGCTCTTGACATACCCCTGAAAACGATTTGTGTGTATGATAATCAAAATAAAATTTAAGTAAATGTGTACTAGGAGTATCCAAAAGATAAATGACATTAAGCTCACTATAAGTTTATATGAAATTACTAATGTAATGTGCAAATTTCAGTGGAATTACCTAAATCATTTAATGACTACAAGGCATCTCGTGTGCACTGAATGGCATCAAGCACTAAGAGCAACATAGTTCAACAAAAGTGGCTATGACATATTTGATACTACAACTGATAAGCCTAAAATAAAGTAGTATAAGTACTCTATAGACAACTCGTGATAATCTAGTGAAAAGCTATAAAAGTAATCAATGATTGTGTATGTATTCTAGAGCAGACTTTTTGTGACCTCACACATGAATTTCCATGGCTACATGAATTCTCAGTCAATGATCAACACTTAGCCAGTTTTTAATTGGGCTAATAACTGCAATAATGTTAGCAATATACATTCAAACATTAACTTAAACCTATAAAATTATATTAATGCTTCAGTGAATATTTATGCATACAAGGCAGGTGTCCCAACATCATTTGCCACATGCCCTTGCAGTGGCTTTCAAGATATTGTGTACATGACAAATTTATTTCAAAATTCAATGAACTAAAAAAATTGGATGTCAAAATATCTGGGCTTGAAATAAAAAAGTTAAACAACCTATTTATTACAGTTCTGTACTTGGCCAGTAATATCACAATGACGTTTCATCTGAAGATATTTTAAATGCAAATGAAAAAGTTTGCAATTTAATGCATTCACCATCTTAAGGAAGGAAGCAATTGCTGTCAAATGTAGTAAAAAAAATTCGAAAATTCAAGCTTATCTGAAAGTGTGAATCAGTATACTGTGGACTTCCACTCACTGTCCTCTGCTTGCAAAATTGCCAAAACTTATTGAAATAATGCTTTAACTCTGAGTAGATGTTGAAACTGTCTTTTCAGGTTCAAATTAAACTAATTCACTGGATGAATGCCCAGTGTGAACATTTTCAATAATAGCGGCTCTTTGATTGTACTCTGCACTTGTATGTAACATCTCGAACATTTTGAGGTTGTGACTGTTTACTAGATGCCTATGGCTTTCCAGAACACCAATCTCGACCTACAGTGGAACTACAATATGGCAGGACATTCAAATTGAAATTTGTACGGAAGTAAGCACCGCACCTTGTAAATATTTTAATATTTAACTTATCGTATGATTGTTTGAGATTTACCACTGAAATGATCAATCATTACATATGCCTTTTATTCACATGAACAGACTCACTGGTCCATTAATGTAATAAGTAAAACACCCATTATCCAAAACCACTTACCCATCAACCAAAAAGTAAACAATGAACCTCAGGTTGTATGTAATTAACCAATTAAATTCTTCATTATTGAATTAAATACATACTTTTTGAATATTTTTTGCAAATGCCAAATAAACTTTATAAAATTTGTTAAAACTTTGTTAAAATATTAAAACAACTCGAGGATATAAATCTATTAATCTCAGTTACCCAGATTCATTACCTAAAGGACACCACCTGAGGTTCACTTCTAAAAGCTACAAGGCAATTTATATGCCTTCAGAAATCAATCCTAAATGTAAAACAAAACTTTCAAAGGTACACATTGTGGCGTTCGGGAAGTATTGTTGAAATCAACAGCAAATTCTGAACGGCCAAAATTACAACCACTTAAAATTATAGTTCTTGTCGCTTAAAGAAAACAGCCCCTGGTGTTCTCTCCCTGATTTAACTTGAAAGAGACATTGATGAGTTGAACAATCAAGTCATTTGGTGTTGTTTCCATCCAAAAATCACTGCAAACATTCTGCACCAAGAGATTAATTTCAATCTTATTGCAAACTGATGGGCAAAAGTTGTGATTTTTTACAAATTTCATTGTTCTCTTCACTAAAATATCATTTTTTACATCCAGCAAGCCCCCATGCATCATTTATAAATGCACTGTTCAGAGGGACCTGAAGGAATTTCTCACCCAACAACATTTTTCATAACTTGAAAATTAATCCTTGGACCCAGGGATTCAAGAACCAGAATTTTGGATCCTAGGATTTCCAGAAGCGTTCCTATCCAAGATTGGAATTGAACACTGAGGTTGCAGGTTCAAGGCCTTTTTTCTACCAACTTTAATATAAAAATTGATTTTTCCCATACCATGGTATTAAAGAGAACACAGTAAAATAAATTTGAAAAATTAATTAGCCAGCATCATTGACACAAATGGGAGGTGTTATGCAAGCACATACAATCCAATTACACTTAAAACTTATTTATATTGTTAAATAGCTTCTTTCAATTTAATGGATAGGTTTTCAATTCAAATGTTTGCTGATAACTGAGAGATAACTGTGGAATGATTAGCATTCCAATGTTTACAACACATTTTAGTTGCACCTGTTGAAAAACACCTGAGCTAAGCACTCCTACTTTGGCTTGGTAGACAGGGTTTATTATGTTATTAAAGACACTTTATAAGTACTCCTATGGCATGTGCAGCATGGTATAGGATAATATAGCATGTGTGAATAAGCTGCAGCTAAATATGCCATAAGATCATTCACACGCTTCCATTGATTCTTACTGAAGGGCACTAAAGATAGAAACAGCTAAATACCAACATATCCTGAAATAAAGTGGACCAACAAACAAGATAAGCTGTTACAAATATTATAGGTTATTGCAATTAATTTTCCAATTTTTTTCTTAAAAGAGTGACAGCAGGATTGGGTGGTTTTGGACGCTGTAACCCAGGAATTCACATGGCGTCACACACCTTTCACCACCCTAATAATCTGCAATGATCAATTTTCATGATCTGGGCACTTCAACCTCCATATTATAGGGCATATCCTAAGATAAAACAGAGAGAATCTCTTTGCAACCTCTGCTGCTGTGGGGGACCATGACAAGATGCAGACTAATTTAGAGAGTATGCATGGTCCATTCTCTTACCCGTGGTGAGTGCAGGGGTCCACTCCTGCTCCCCCGTTGCACCCCACAGGAGTGTCAGACTCTTGTTGCCCACTGATGGTGAGGGCTGCTGGGTGGTCTGCAAGGGAATAGTGGGGTGGTGAGCCACGGATTTGGTCGACCCCTGAGGGGTGGCGTGGCTGCGACTCGCACTCCGGTGCCTGTCGACTGGCAGGGATAACAAAAGACAGGAGGGGAAAAACTATTAGCCAACAACCAACAAGTGAAAATAAAGCACTCTCAAGCAAAATTTTCAGTGTCAATGCTGGTCAAAATACAATGGGTTAAAGCATACCATGAAAGGGATCTGTGTGCAGAGATTTAACTTACTATTAAGCAGGACGTCTTTTGGCTTTCATTAATGCCAACCAAAAGATTATGAGTGACAACATGGTAACCAACAAAAATACTCTCAGAAGCTGAAAGGAATTCTCTTTCAATTCACTATTGACCAAATAAATAAGAAGTTCTCTTTCACATACCAAGACCAAAATCAACTCCAACCAGTGAATCAATAAGGCTAAGGGAGAATTAACACCTCAAGCTAATTAGTGAACTTGAAATTTTACAAATGTGTGTGCCATGACCATGGAATCTGATGTACAGCTCACAACATATTCCAAAAGTTCAAAGGGTGATCTAAAATAACACATGAAAAGTTCAGACACGAGATATTTTGTTCATCAAAGTTCATAGTGAGGTACTGTGCAATGCAGAGCTTGAAACCACCACTTATTGTATCACTTAATGCAAATTTGACTGAACTTTTGGCCTTATATCAATTCAAGAAAAATTATACTGATGAATCGATCCACATTAATTTAAGAATAAATCCCATGATTACTGCATAAACAGCTGAATTTTGCCATAAAAACCTTTCCTGATATGACCTTTTGTTGTGCATCCTACATGCACAACAAAACATTACTTAGGGTTGTACCGATAATATGAAGCATTTTTTACAAAAAAAAACAACTCTAGAATTGCTGGAACTTTTTAAGAGATAATATTTCCATAGTTGCAAAGTTCCCTATATTTAATAGACATTTTCACAGATGGATGGGTGCTAATGAAAAATATCTCACTCCAAAAGATTATTTATACAAATTGTTTCAGAATGGTTTTATGATTATTGTGAGTAAAAACTCTTAGCTTTCAGGTGATTCTCTAATCTAACCAATTTCAGTCCTCCATATCTCTCAGTTCTATGATGGCCAAAGAAGGTTTTTATACAGCCAGTAAGAAAGAGCTGTGGAACTAGATTTGAATGGTGAATCTCTTGATAATGTCATAAAGGTTATTATCATAAATATATTAAAATTATTTTTTCCTCAACATGCATTAGAGCACTATGTATTAACAAGGTATGACTTCACACAAATAAAGGCAATTTCCATAAAATTGGTGAGTTAATAAAATTTCACCTTACAAGGAGAAAACAAAACTAACAGTGAACACACGGGTAATCAAGAATGAGTTCACTGAGAAATTATGTAATAAAATGAAGGACCAGATGGAAAAATGTTTTCTCAGACTCTCTCTCTCTCCATAAACATATGGCTTTAAGAGGTGTCCATGAACTTTCGAAGCACTGAAATACTTCTATGAATTGCATGCCAAGAGGACTACATATGAAAATTGAATGAGGGAGAAACTTTAGTATTCAAAAAATTAAAAGACTAAAAATAATTTAAGTTTTCAGATTTTCATGTAACTCATCCTCGTACAAATGCAACTAAGGCATAAAAATCACCTTGCAAGAACAGTGCACCAGCAAAGACATTTGAGCAAGTTTCTAGAGAGAGAGTAAGTTTTCTTTCACAACCTAAAAAAGGTTTTTCCAGAAAGTAATTAATCCTAAATGGTAAGTATACATATTTAGTTTCTTCACTGAAATTAATTGAAGAACACAGAGTTATAAAAAAAATCATGGCAATCAACACTAAGCCTTTTTTTTTGATAGGTGAGGGCACACGTCAGCTCCATGGCATGCGAAGATAACACAAACGGGGAAGGAGGGCTAGTTCCATTCCCAGTGATGCCGCTTCCCAGGAGCCTCTTGTATCCAAGAAGATACTGTTTGAACTTACACTGGGATTTTCAAAAGAAAACACCCTGGATTTGAACCCAGGCCCATTCAGTCAGCAGATAAATAAACAAACACTCTCTTTCTTCACTAGGAGCTGCAGCCCCCAAAATTAATAAATGAAACAAAACTCATTTATAAATAAGATAAGGTACTTAAATATGTGCATAAAAACAAAACAGAAATTAAAACCATACAATGTTGAATCCAAAATGCTAAATGAATGTCAATGTATCCAAAAACCAATAATTAATTCTGTATCACACTGTCATTGATCACACACTCAAGGCTTGTGCAGCGCATGCATATCATCCACAACTAAAAGTCAATCACCATAAATCACATTAGCAAAAAAGAGAACAAGGATGAAAGGGTGTGAGGTTTTGTACTTGTTCCAGTTCCAGTGCAAGTTTTCTCTCCTCCATTGCTGAGTTAACAACAATGGCCTGCCTACAAATCCAACTGCACATCCTAATACAAGGGTAGTTTGAAAAATTCTCATAATAACCACCAGATGTCAGTGCTGGCGCAATGAGGTTTCCGCTTAGTAATAGGTAATCCTTTCAGAGTAAACATGTAATGCATCAGTGCTCTGGGAAGAGATATGTGGTAAAAATGCTTCTCTGTTGTTGTTCCTAACTAATGATTTGCGAATATAGAAAAAATTGACACTTGAGCAGCGATTAAATACTTCGTAAAGAAAGGTATGAAAACAAAGAATATGTATGCCAACTTTCAGAACACTCTGGGAGACTCTGCTCCTCCTTATTCAACTGTTGCTAAGTGGACAAATAAGTTTGGTTAGGACAGCTTAGATGATGATCTGCTTAATGGTTGGCCAATATGTGCCACTACCCCAGAAATTATTAAATAGTGCATAAAATTGTCATGGAGGATCGCCGACTGAAAGTGCAAGAAATCACTGAAGCTCTGGAGATGTCATCTGAATGGGCATATCACATTTTAATAGTAAAATTGAATATAAGAAAATTACCTGCTAGATGGGTGTCACGACTCTTGAAGCAGGATCACAAATACAGAATAGAAATTTCCAAACAAGGTTTGACCCATTTCATGAACAACCAACAAACTTTTCTGTACCAGTTTGTGACCACAGATGAAGCATGGACCCACTACTAGACCCCAGAGATGAAATATCAGTGAAAATATGTTGATTCACCACCACCAAAGAAAGCAAAGGCAATACAATTGGCCAGAAAGGTGATGGTTTCAGTTTTCTGGGATACGAAAGGGATTCTGCTGATAGATTATCTTCCCATTGGTCAAATGGTTACTGGACAATGCTATGCTAACCTCCTGGACCAACTACAGCAAAAGGTACACAAAAAAAGACTAGGTTTGGCGATAAAGAAATTCACTCTTTCATCAAGACAATGCACATCCACACACTAGTGTCATTGTCATGGCAAAAATACATAAACTAAGTAAACTGATGCCCCACCTGCCTTATTCACCTGATTTGACTATATTAGATTTCTATCACTTCCCCAAGCTCAAAATAGATTTTACCAGTGGATAAAGATTTTCTTAGAACAAAGAACTAGCAGCCGAAGTAGACAGGTATTTTGTAGGCCAGAAGGACTCTAATTTTCGAGATGGGATCAAGACATGGAGCATTGCTGGACCAAGTGTACAGGGTGACTACATTGAAAAATAAAAATATTTCACCGAGGTAGGTCATTTATTTCTATTCCATCCCAAGAACTTTTCAAATTACCCTCATAGTACAAATCCATGCAATCATTATCAACAATGATGTAAATGAAACAAGGAAAGGTAAGAATGGGAGATACTTTCCTTTTGCGCAGATAGAGTGCTACATTCTCTTTCAAACCCCATACATACCTTACACTGGCTTTCACGACCTAGTGAGACCGTCAAACAAATCTACATACATAAGTGGAGAGAGAAGACAATGAATACATTATGATAAAATACCAAACACAAATTGAATTCCATTGTCTCCTGATGCTCCTCAAAATATGTGAAAGTTGCAACTTCTTTGGGTTTCACATATATTTGGCCTATACCTCTCTTTCAATTGAAATTTTTGTAAGTTATAAGTTTACAACTGGAGTAATGGTCTAAAAATATTATTGATACATTTGAACACATAAGGAATTGAATATAGGAAGATGGACAGCCCATAAATTACTGTCCAATTATGGATTTAATTAAAGGAATATTAATAGTCTAATGTTTGCACAGCAAGTATAGTCCCGATTCTGTGTCAGCCAAGTGAATCTCATTACACTCTACTATGAACTCCTAACACATGAAACAAAAGTGGTACTCCGGATCAGAGAGTATCATCATCATCAGAGATCATAAATAAGAGGATGACTTATGAGAAGTTCAGTTTAGGTTCGGAAAGGCAAGAGGCACATTTTATTCCATAGCAGTCATGAGGTCACTAATTGAGCGGTAATAGAGGGATAGTTAAGAGTTTATTACATACATACCTTTGTATATACATATACAATATATGGGGTCTGACTGGAAACTATCCAGCCATGCAATACTTCGAAAAAATAGCCTACCTAGAACAACGAGGCCTTAGCCCCCTTCAAAGTAGTCCCATTTGGATTGTCATACACTTATCCCAGCATCTCTTCCATTTTTCAAAAAAATTGGTAAGGTCCTTTTTTGGAATGGTCTGCCTAGTCCTCTTCTCCTTTATCTCACTAACCAATTGTTGGGTAGGCTGAGTTTTTGTTTCAGGGTCATAGCTCTAGACCCATGACTCATTTCCCGTTATAGCCATTTTTGCAAAACCTGGGCCATCGTTTGTGGCTTGGAGCAAGTCCCTTGCAACTGCAGTATGAAATTTTTGATGTTCACGAGATAAAAGAGAATGTGGCTAGGCAGCTGATGACCATTCCAAAAAAGGACCTTGCCATTTGTTTTGAAAAGTGGAAGAGATGCTGGAATAGGTGTGTGAGGTCCCAAGAGGAGTACTTCGAAAGAGACTAAGGCCTAATTGTTCTAGATAGGCTATTGTTCTCAAAATATTGCATGGCTGGATATTTTCCCACCAGTTCTAAAGTCATCATTATAGTTTTCCTGCACAACACCATATTTAAAAAAAAAATTCAAGGATCTCTAATGGCAGACATAAAATTCCATCCTGTTATGCGAACAAGTTAAAAGATAAGAATGCAGCCATCTTGTACTCCTGTGTGGACCTTGCCTTGCAAATAAAATAAGGCATATAACTTTTCTATTGATGCTCAAACCTATCAAGTGATCAATGACCATGTGAAACCATATCACTTGTAAAATAAATGGCCCATTCCATGAAGCATATCTGCTCCTCTAGATAAGAGAGTAACAGGAGGAACAATTATAACATTAACAGCAATAAAGAACGCATACTGCCAATTTTCCCTTTTTTGGTTGACATACTTATTATGATTTTACACTGATCCCATCTCAGCCAAGTACTTTGGTTTCGCTCCAAAAATGAATAAAGGCTGAGCATATTTCTTTGCTGCTCTTAAATTTGATCACTGAAACAATAAGATTAAGGGCAGATTGAAGGATTTTTAGACATAAATACGAGCAAAATGGAAAAATTGAAATAGAAAGGGAAACAATCAAAGAAGTACTACAAATGGAATAGAAAGAGAGATTATTGAGGAGGAAATTCAAAGAAGGGAAGGGAAGTGGTTGCAAGAATGCAATTGTTGAATATGGGTATATTGAGGCAATGGAATGCTTTAGTTTGTGACAGATGAGAGAATGCTGGGTAGGCCAAGGGTCATTTAAAATGCAATTTTACCAGACCTCCAAAAAGGAATAAAATTGTCCAATTTCCTTTCGTGATTCATTAAAAGGAATGCTACATATAGCCAAACCTTAACATTGTTGACTCAGGTACAGTTTAGAATTCTTATAGCTTGCAACTTGGGCAACCATGTTAACATCTTATTCTTATAAATATATCATTTTATCACTTATTTTGCATTTCTTGGTTTTTTAACTGGTAGGCTAATTTCAGCTATGATATTCAGTCCGAGGTCATTTGCAGGCCAAGCTAAACTTTTTTCATTAATAATCTCGCTTGTGCAGCACCTTTCATACATCATGAGAGGTAAAGAATTATCATAGAATTTATTCAGCAAGAGAGTAAAACCAACCAGTTCCCTGCAAGATGGGATCTCAACTTACTGATTTCTATTCATGGCACAAATAAAATTACCACAAGATAGATTTTAAAAAGTGCTAACTATATCAACAACAAGATACCATGAAGTACAATTTAGGCATATTTGTCACAATTATTTCCCTCTGTCAACAAATTAATCACATGTTAGATGAAGCATGCAAATTAAGTCTTTTAGTTAGTTGCAAAAAGAAGAAGAAAAGAAAAGGCTTACTGTTTCCAGGTGGTGGAGCTACAGCCATGGAGGATTTTGTTGATCCAGAAACAAGACTAGCAATATCTAGAATCAAACGCACAACCTTATGAAAAAACAACAGAAGAGTCAAAGAACCAGAAAAATAAGATATAATTCTGACACCTTGGAATGTGCGATTGAACAAGGGAGAGATTTGAAAGTGAGTTCACCCTAAGGGGACCCAATGCCAGCCAGCTACAGCCTGTCGAGCAGGGAATACTTTCCTATTGAAAATACGACAATTAAACTAATACAGTACATGCAGTCATAGACATGATTAATAAATCAATACATTGACAAAGGGGCAGGCAAGGAAGGATTTGTGATAAAAACCTGGGAAATGAAAGTATAAAAACCCAAGTGAGCTAAATGTTTATACTATCAATTTCCACTGGTTTGTGCATTAAATTTCATTCACGTGACTGCACAGTGTTCTGTTGTGACAATTACCACAGCAATGCCATTGTTCAGTAATTTGTTTTTCAGTGGCCAAGCTAAAGTTAACATAATGCCAATGAGTCTAAAAAAAGGATGTTTACCATTATCATTCTCATGGCTGGAGAGTAACAATGTATAAAAAAATGGCACTCATTCATTAGACCCTGCTATATTTTTGCAATTGTAAGGGAGGAAACGAGTAGTCACATGTAGTTTAACCTGTAACTACTGTGAACTACAGGTTTAAATGTCAGTTAAATTGAGGATCACCTGTCAAGAAACATAATGAAATGCCACTCCTTACCAAGAGCCTTGAGTCATGTAAGGACAGCACTTATCATTTATATCCAAGGTAAGTTAGAACTATTGAGGGTTACATATTGCACCCACAGTAGCTGTTGGATATTATGATTGGTTCAATGTGAAAATAGATATCAAATTGCTTATCTTGCAAAATTCCATACATATTTCAGGGCCACATGCACCTATTTCTCACTGCCTGCCAAGTCTAATTTTTTTGGCAAATGTGCTTTTCATGGCCCAATCATTTTCTGTTTAATTTCATTATTTTAGCAACACCAGCTAGTTCATGGCACTAAAATGGATTCTAACCATCCACAGAATTCCCCTTCTTGGCTGATTTCATCAGAAAAGATCAGCAGGATTGCCTCTCAGGAACCCTCATTAACATTGGATCATAAATGTGAGAAGAGATTTGAGGCAAAATTTCTTTTCTGTTAGATCCCTTTTCGGGTAGAGGATCCCATAACAGTCCATGATAAAAACAGCTTTCCTCAGATCAACAAATGCCACATGTCTGTTGACCTTTCTGTGTCCTCTTCTCTACAATGAGCCTGATGACAAGATTAGATTCTCCTGCTCCTCTTTTGCTGCTAAATCCAAATTGGTCCTCATTCAAATACTCTTCCACTTCCTCCTCCATTCCTCATTACATTATGCTAATCAGTAATTTCAAACATGAATCATCAGACATTCTTCTCAAAATTTTGGATTTTTATACTTTTGTCTTTTTTGGCATGAAAACAGTTAAATTCTTCCATAAACCCATTAGTATTGCTCCTCACATGTAAAAGGCTCATATTAGATGAATTTTCATCTAGATGTCATGAATTTTTCATTTGTTCCAAGGGTATATCTTCTACTCCGAGTCCCTCGTTTGCCCTAAAGTTCTTCATTGCAATGCCAAATTCAGACCTGAGCATAAAGTTGCCTTTCTCATCAGTGATGATGAGAAAGGCAACTACCCATATTCCTATATATGGGTAGTCTGAGAAGTGTCTAACCTGATAATTAGCTAATGCATGTCCAATTCTTCAGTCATTATATGAAAAACACGGTATTTTGATATGCCTTAAGCCTCAGCTATCTCTCAAACCTAAATTTGATGGACATCCAGGACCAGTTGGTGAACCTTTTCAATGTTAATGGTGATTGTCATAGATTTTGGCCATCCCAAATACTCATTTCCTTTCATCCCCTTCCTCTAAATTGTGATACAGTAAACCCTTACTAATCTGGATTTTATGGGGTGGGGTTAATTCGGATTGGGTAAATTTTGGACTACGCAGAGATTTGACACATTCAACCCTATGGAACAAATTCTTCCTCTATTGTTTATCCTTGATTGTCAAAAATTTTTAATTACTCAATATGATATATTAGAAGCTCTGAGCATAAAAATAACCCATTTTAATTCGAATTAAATTATTTAAATAACACATAATGCTGATTTAAATTGAAAATTAAGTCTGCAATAATTCAAAAGGAATATTGAACAAAAAAATGGCCATACATATTCTATAATATTTTCTCATTTATTTTATTTATTGTCATACATTAAGATAACTAATCAATTAAGTTTTGATTTGACTAAATGAGAAGCTAACTTCAGAGAAATAGCACTGGTTTCCTTTTCTGATTTGTGATAATAATGCAGAAATATGGTCACCACTGTTCCCTGCCATACTTAAATCTCTCACCTCATCACTCTCCACAGAAATTATTTACACATGTAATATGTTAATTTTACTAACATTTTATTTTATAATACACTCTATACTTTTTTACACAGCAGTATTATTTGATGAGTGACACTTGAATTCCATTATTTTCTTTGGAAGAAGACACTGGAGCGAATATATATATATATATATATATATATATATATATATATATATATATATATATATACATACATGTACATGTAACAGCTGAGAAGAATGTATTTGTTGGTCACAAGCCAATTAAAGGCCATCTCATGGTACTATTTTGTGCCAATGCAAGTGGCAATATGAAAATTAAACCCCTGACTGTTTACCATTCAAAAACTCAATGAGCCTTCAAGAAGTGTTAAGTCGAGGAGAGCAGAGTGAATGTGATGTGGAGTTCATGGGGAAGCATGGGAAACTGCTGCATCATACCATATGTACAAAGCATGACCCTAATAAAGCAGTGGCTCTGTGCACTACAAATTTATTTCAAAATGACAATATCATGTCACATTTTCACAAAATTTCAAAGCATTGGCAAAAACAAATATCTCTAAACAGATTTCTCACAAAAAAGAATTAGGAATGTATCATAAATAATAAATTAATTTTTCAATCCTTTTGTTTTCTACTAAATGAATCAATATTCAACATTGGATTATTCTGCAATGGAAGAAAATATGCAAATGATTCACGGACCTAAACAATGTATAATTAATTTTCTTTGTAAAAACCTTATGCAAAATTATTTTTTTCATCATGGAATGCAAAATGTATTTTACATTAATTTCAAAGGGATGCATTGTTTCACTTGATGAGTATTGCACTTTACAAGAAAGATTCTGAGACAAATTATGCTCATTGAGCAAGGTTCCATGGGAACTTCCATACTCAGGGCTGATTGTGAGGTTTCCTATAGACAAGACTCATTATGAAGTTTCTATTTCCAAAATAAATGAACAGATTTAAGTCACAAATAAACTATAGCAGGGAAGTAAGTGACAGAAGTTACACACTTAAGACTCCTTTCAAATAATAACAAACTTACTGAAAAAATTCTTACACAAAATGTCATCACTTGAACAGAATACTAGTGGCGACGGCATTAGAATGTTTACTATATACAAGCCACCAGGTAATATTTATATTTCATAGAAATATATGCCAAATTTATTTAAGAGAGGTTCAAGATTAAGTACACTAAATTCAAGTTCATCCATAGTTGCTTCACATTTAAAATGTAAAGGGACTAGTTTATGATTTTAATCCAATTTTGGACATTATCATTGCTATTTGGCGACTTTTTGCTTGAAAAACAAGCTAGTTTTCAGTATTGATGATGCTGAAAATATTTTACTCAATATGGTCCAACTGTTTCAATTAATTTGAGGTCAACATCTTCAGTCGAGACATGTTTTGAAGCTAGTAGGATTTTAACAACTTAAACATCAATTGGTACGAATATTGTAATAAACAGAATTTTTTTCTGCAAATATTTAAAAGCACCCTTGGCTTTCTTTTGCTGAAATCTCAGGCCAGAGTTTATCTTATAAAATATTTTATTTAAAATATTTTCAATGCATAACAATTAACAAATAAATGAACATCCCATTTGATACATTTTAAGGCATTAAAGCCAGCTGCCTCACTTGGAATATGTAACTTCTGACTTCTGAAAAGATGTGTCATTTTAACATACAGTAAGCATGTAAATAGTTTTTTAACTACCAAAACAATGCAATGCTTTTTTTTCACAAAATTGGTAGATCCATTTGTAAAGGTAATCACTACATAATTGTTGAATGATTTGCTCAGAAACCAATGCAGTTACTTGCAGAGAGCAATGGTCTACTAGGAAAAATGGGATATGCAGTAAGGGGAGGGGGGGTCATGAGAAAAATTCAAGGGCTAGGTGGAACTGACCTGACTTCATTCTGTCCTCAACATTTAAGACTCTCAGAGTAATGAGGTGATCTGACAAATTCAATACGTGGAAGCTCTATGACTCTTGAGAAAAACAAGCATTTTTAGCCATCTACTTTTGGACACAATGGTTTGAGCAAGAGTCTTGAGAAGACAATGTTCCTGAGATCCTTTGAGATGTACAAATGTTCATGAAAATTAACGATATTATATTCATTAAGTCTGGAAATTTTATGATTAAATGAAAATGATCTTTTAAGTCTTAAGTCAAAAGATACTAAGTTATTTAACTCATTTCAATCACAAGGCAACAAAAAATACTCTTTAATTAAAGATTGTCCAATTTTTGATGAAATAATCTTTTCCCCATTGCTAACTGGCTAATATTGGTCACCCACATTTGTCCCCATCGAGTTCACTGAGCTGGTTTCAATAGTGATGGAGTCCTGGAAGTTCCTCACAATCCATGTTTGGTTATATTCTAATGTGAGAAGCAAAGCTCAATAACAAAGGAAAAATGACATTAAATGCAATGTTGTCAATGGCCATCAAATGACATTGTACTACTTCCAGTCACACCATCAACATCTCAAAAATAGTAATTAAGGCCTGTCATGCTCAAAGCAAATATCTTCTCCCAGAGGGGCATGTATTTACACACCAAGTACAAAGTAACAAATGCAAACAACCTTCTCTGCCAGAAAAGTGCGTTTTGACTGTACTGGCACAGCAGCAGCAGGCAAACATGTTTTTTATAGCATGACACTTGGCGAACTGTGTGAAATCTTGCCTTTCAAATGGTCTGAATGGCCCTTCAAAGTGCATACAGGTGATTCACAATTCTTTACCTACTTGTTACTGAAACTTGTTACTCCTACAAACACTGAAAAGAGCTAGTAAACAAAACATCACTAGGCTACTCATTTGTATCTACAGAAAATGAAGAAAATATGTTTCCATTCTATTTTATTTCATTTTCCCTTCTATTTTACTTCCTTGCCCACTGTGTATTTTCCATTAAAATGATATTTATTCAATCTGAAGCTAAAATTAACCGAAATTGCAAGTTTTGCTGCTCAATTCCAGGTATTCCCTAGGATTTTTTTAGGCTTTTCTCATTCTTTGTTTTTCCCAGTTTTCAAAGTTTCAAGGTCTCCTTGTATTTGCTTTAATGACGGCGTGGCATTTTTTTGTTCAACTATAAATGTGGAAACATAGTGCTATTAATTCCATTACTAACCATTCAAGTAGAATGACGGAAGGAATTTTGCAAATTGATCCAGAAAGAACTTTATCAAAAAACAAAGGTCATGGGTAGAGCATGAGCGTGGAACACATCCCAAATTTAATTATGGCACTTCTGAAGCCTGACGTCTCACAGCCAGAAATAATTTTTGTTTCTTCCAAATTTTTTTGATGTCATTGAACAAGGAAGGTTTAAAGATAATGCTGGTTAGGTGAATCAGTCACTTATTCAAATGTGAGGTTATATAAAATAACCACATGTCAGGATATAAGATCACATGATCATGTAATGCAGGAGGTATTTACCGGCCATTTTTCTATTACATCATCTTTCATTACTGATCCATTTATAAGGAGAGAAATGCAAATTCTGTAATGGGTATGACATGGAGTTATAAGGGAGGAAAACATTAATATAAAGTAGCCCTTTCTCACTTGTTTAAATAACTCCACTCTCTGGTAATCCTCCCTCAACTATTTTGGCACCTCACTCACTCAAATGAAAGTTCAAAATAATTGTTAAAAATGAACTCTAAACAAAAGTTTACCTTATCAGCTACCAAATGAAAAATGTCAAAAGTGAACTGAATGGAAAAATTAATTTTATTACTTTGGTTACTCCAGGATAGACACAAACCATTGAATATATTCCAAATCCATACACTACTGCTACGCTAACATTCCATACACTATCTACAAGAGGTACACGTCATCCATCTCATTCTCATAATTTAGCTGATGAACTAAGAATCAGTCAATTTCTTCTAGAGATAAGCATGGTGATGCAGATGGAATTTGAAAAAAAAATTAGAAATGCACTACACCATTAGAACATATCCAAATGATACTCCACTTTAATGAAACGACTCTGGAACAGTAAGCAAAAAACTAAGAGATTAAATATTACATCGAACTGTAAACATTTTGTTATCCCACAACACTGCGTGCAGCAGTGCTGTTTCCCACAACCCTTAATAAGCAAAGCACAGTCAGTCTCTGTCTTGAATATACAGCGGTCCAGGTTAGCTGGGTCTGGATTAGCAAGGGTTTACTGTAGTAAGAATCTATTAATTTGTGCAAATTTGAGTCATCGGTGAAAAATAAATAAAAATTATGATTACTTATCTAACCACAATCTCTGAATGACCAATCAACACCTCAATAATTCTGAACAACCCCGGATTTGGTGCAAGGCTAAAAATGTGAAATTGCTTGGGCCATGATGCTGAAACCTACCCACAAATTCAAAACCCCAAAGAAAGTGGTCTGGGTCCATTTCCAGAGATGATTTTCTTTTTATATCAAAGCAAACGAACTAGGAACTTCTGAGTATATCATGTTTTTCACATTCCAAAATATCAAAGAACTTGAGTTTTAAATGCAGTACTCGCACTAAAATAAACGTTCAAGAGTGAAAATTTTTATTCTTTTTTTATATTTATTCTTATCACAGGGTATTATATTTAATTGATAATATATTTTATTTAATTTTGTAGAGACATGATCTGAATGAGCATGCGCACTACTAAATTGCTGTTCCCAATAAATTCACCAATTCATTGCAATAGGTTATGCAGATTTTGATAGTTAAATTAATGTTCCTAAAACCAGTATTAAACAATTTTTTTATGATTCTGCAAAACAGGTTTCATGTTTATGCATTTATGAACATACAAAAAGACAGGTATAGTCAACAGAGGTAATACCCATCCATTACAGTATAAGAATTTCCTCGATTGGAAACCTTTCTACAATTCTTAATTATGTTTTCTACCAGTTACAATTTTGACCTCTGAACCACTTTCACTATAAAAGTAGTGATATACTGAATAATTATTAAAAGAAAAGTAGAGTTTCCACTGTAGGAGTTAAGATCAATAGCCTCATGCAGTGAAGGTTAAATATTGTTTGGTTGCTTTCACTTACGCTCGATGAAGTTGGCAAAGGAGTTGTTCCGTGCCGGAGGAGAAGTTTTGGTAGTGGACACAGGCAGTGGTGTTGGCGGTCCACCTTCAGCAAAGAAGTGCCCCTCCTCACCACCACCACTTTCCCATGGCTCGGGGGACTCTGGGTCAGGCCCATGACCGGCTGGAACGGCTTGGTAGTGATGTTGCTGGATGAGCACTCCTGTTGGACCTAAACCAAAACATCTACTAATTACCATTGACAGAAGTGTGTAACAAAATTTTCTTATCTTTTTATAAGTATACATTTTCATCAAGATAACCAAAATTTACTTATGAAAATGCAAACAAACTATATTACCACCTCTATGGTAAATAAAGATGCATTTCCAAGAAACTGTGGGAGATGCCACGACAGTAAGTTTTAACAGAGTTATCCGCTATATATGCATTACAGTGCAACAATTTCATATTGCAAAAAATCCACAGGTCAAGGTGAATGATTTTTACACTCTGGAATTGTTGCAAAGATGCTTTTGATATGGATAAATAGGAAAAGAGCAAGGAGAGGCCAAAGAAGTTAATGAAATTTACAAAAACATTAAATAATAAGAGTGAATTCTGCTCTGTATCTATTCTGCTTTTTCTGTATGTATAAAAAAATTCAAATGGCAGATTCTGAGGGAGTCACCCTTGAAAGGGAAGACTTGAGGGGTATGTATTCAGTGCATTCCATGATCTGGAAGAGTACATGGGGTAGCTCCATCTTTGAAGACCAAAGAACTGCAAGTAGGTTGCTATCAACAAGCAGAGACTAATTGAAAACTTGAAGAAAATTACCTGGATTATTGGCATAGCACCATTGGGTTAAGAGGTACCTTAATCTTGCAAGGGTCACATATCCAAAATTAAGTGGATGAAATAGCATTTCACAAAAGCACTACAACTGCAAAGGTTCAGAATAACTTCCTCAAAACACCACTAGGGGAACTTAGTATTATTACTCATTTTCCAGTGCTGGATTTCCTCCAAATAGAAACACACAAGAATATGCAAGCATTGCAGATAATGACTTCAGTAGAGAAGGAAAAGTCATCTCGAACAATGAAAGTTTTAGCCATTCACCTAGTATGCAACACAGTGAGACTGAAAATTATATTCCTGGAGGTGAAACCCTACTCTAAAAAGTGACTCAAGGAGCCCTCGGCAGGATGGTTATTCTGCAAAATATGCAGTGCAAAATTAGGATTTCATCTTACCCTACAGTTAAGATTCAATGAAAATGAATTCAGTGCAAGGCAAATTGGTAAATCAGCTTCACTATTTCCTCTCAGCACTCTAATGGCACACCGATATGTACTGTGTTTCCTACAAGTGAACTGCAAGAAGTCCCATTTTAATTATTGACTTCTCCAAGAAAAATTTAAGGTAGTCACAAAATTCTTCTGTTTCTCAAAATACACTAGATGAATGTAATGACCTCAAACCTGCGCATGCATGTTGAGGAGGAATGTTATTTCCACATGCCACCAGGAGAGCTTCTAAAGGTTATTTTGTTTGTGGTCTACAAGCATGTGTGCATTACTTTTCAGCCTACCCATGCACTTTCTAAACATCTCTCCTAATTCTTACTTAGCATAAAAACAGTTCAATCCTGGAACACTGAGCCTTGTAAATGTTTCCCCTTTTAAAATTGATTTGTTACGAAAATTCCATAGTGCTTAGCTAAATTCCTTTAAAATATTAATAGAAATTAGCTATTGACTAATGAGTGGTATTTTTTTACAGCACTGACAGTAAAAGAATGGCAAAAATCAATTAATTTTCTTCCAGTTAATAAATTTGTACAAGAGGGTATAACAAAATTCAGAGTCATTTGAAGATGAGAAAGATGTGAAAAATTACATGTGATTACTTGCTAACAAGTTTCCTAACAACAGTGAATGTGTTAGTTCCACATTCCTTGTCTCTGGAAATGAATAGCAAAGCAAACCCTTCAGTGGTAGCAAAGAGATGAGCATTTGAAGCATCGCAAATGATATGTAAATAAAAGTGAAACAAAACTATATCCACATCAAGAATTGTGATACACAGCAACTTTCATTCATCCCAAATACATACACACTCAGGGTTTTTGAAAATAACTCCTGAGCAGTGACCCATCAATCACATAAAAAAGTAAAAAGAGAGAAGATATGGAAAAGAAAGTGACCGTTAATAATTGAACTAATTGTTTTTCCTGCCAAGCAGGTGACTTCAGAACATGGTTGGAGGATATCATTTGCCATCACTGACAAAAGAATTGCAGTGAAAGAGTAAATAGACAAAATGGATTTCTGACTTAGAGATGGTAATGATGAACAATGAGCAGTAATCTTGGGCTATCACAATGACCAGAACAAAGTTGTGGTCAGAAAACATTAGTTTCTCATTCAACAACATATAGTAAGACGACGAGGAGCTTGCTGAAAATCAAAGATGCAGGATGAGGGGGCTAACCTTTGGGGAAGATGTGCGTCCACCTCCTGCGGTTCGAGGTGAGTTTGATGGTGACATGGGAGGGATCAAAGGGATTGATGAGGGCACGCCCCGGTCGCATGAGGGGAGGCAGGTTCCCCACACTTGTCCTCTCCGAGTGGATGACTGCAGAGGCACGAGTCCCCTCTGACATCCGCTGACCAGATGCTGACAATGTTGGTGGGGAGTTATCCTCATCTCCATGTGAATAACCACGCTTTATGCGACCTGAAATAAATTTAAACAAGCCAATTTACCCTAGGAAAACCTTTCAGAGTGAAACACGTGTTTTGGTGACACATTTTTATTGCTCTTTGCTAACACAGGCATGGTCACTAAACAGTTTTCAGGCATGTTTCCAATGCAATGTAATTTACAATATTATATTTAAACTTTACTGAAATCCCCATTAAAAACTTTAAACTGTCATAAATATTTCTTAGAATCCCTTTCTTCCTATGTTTCCCCTTCTAACTGTGGATGCACTAGAACCAACAGCTGACCAGGTGACTTTGCAGTGTCCAGCCAGCTTTGACCCCCAACAGCTCACCATTAGGTGGTGAGGTAGGTGAGACATTTCCCAAAGCCCTGCGAGCCATGTCACCAGGGGAACTAGGAGAGGAACGCAGAGCATTTGAATTTGGCGAGTCAATTAGTTCCAACTGGCGGAGGTCTGGATCGGACAGCTTCCTCCTGATTGTCTTCTGCCCCGAGGAGAGAAGGGTATCTGACCCGCCATGGCTTCGACGACTTGACAGCCGCTGTGGACTCTGGGAGAATCTTTGAAAGCAAAGAGGAGGTCAGGAAAATTACTAACTCAAAAGCATCATCCATTATTTGTGACACAAATGAAAGTATACTCGTATGAATTACCTCTAAGTGATACCCTAATGAATTCTGCCATACAAAGGGCCAATAGAACATTCATCTAATTCTAATATGCACACATTATAAGACATTTTCATGAAAATGTTCTCATCACCATCTATAATACATACCTCATTTCTAACCTTCCCACTAGCCCAAATCTCACCCCTCTTAACTTTCTTGACACAAGGCTCCTAGAGGAGGGAACTTCCCCTTCTTCCCATCTACAGGTAAATGTTCCCGAGCATATTCTCTATTCTAAAGAATAGATCTCCATATTGTAATTACATAAGTGTATTCTAACCCTTATCATTTTGACCATTTGTCAGCTTAACTTACGCAATTTGTGCAAGAAATAACAAGGACAATTGATTATTGTAGCATACGTATAGACTTTTTTATCCTTTGCTTTGAATGGAATGGCTCGAATGTCATTGTATTATGTTTTCATACAAAAATAGGTCAGCCAAAATCTTGTATACATCTTTTGTACAGGTAATCACTTCATAATTTCAGGGTGCAAAAGGACCCCTCTGTAGCTAAACTGGCTAAAGCACTCGGCAGAACATCAAGGGATCCGGGTTCAAATCCCAGTCAAGGCAAATGGTTTTCATGCTCTGAAATTGTTGCATTGTGAGGTAATCACTTATTCATAGCAGCACATATCATGCCAAAAAATACAGAATAATATAATAATGATAAGAACTAAGTCTTGATTTATTTTTGCTTAGCATTGAAATGGTTTATTCCATAGTACCCAGCCAGATAAGTCAAAGTGCATTGGCCAGACAAAAGGCAGTCCTTGCATGGTCTGTGACTGGTAACTGCAAAAGGCATCCGGTCCCAGTCAGGTGGTCATTTCAGAAATGGTGTCACATAACAAATACTACTAAGGATGCATCAGGACACCACCTCAATTATTTATCCCAAGAAAATATGACAGAGAGAATAATTAAAATGAGCACAGGCAACTACAGGACTTAGCCCACTGGACCACAATGGACCACAGCAGGAGAGACATAACTTCTGCAACTGTCATCACACGAAATCCTTTTTCACAGAGATATCAATCAGTTAGACAATATTATGATTAGGTACAGATTTAGGTATGTAAAGGACTATTCATACAGTTTCCCGGGAGTGGATGCCACTTAAGATCATAATTTAGCAAAAATAAACATCAAATTCAAGAGGATAAGACATGGAAGATGGCATGAAGATGAGAAAATGGAATATAGAATGCATTCTCGGAGATGAAAAGAAAGGAGTATCACAAAGCAGTGGAAAAAATTATCAAGGGCAGGGAGATGGGTAGAGTAGAAGAAATAGGGGACAATTTTTAAAATGGGATTGAAAGCTGCAAACGAAACTCAGACATGCCAACTTTCAAAAATGAAAAATCGGGAGGACATGCCAACTTTCAAAAATGAAAAATCGGGAGATTTTTAGAAGTGTATCACGAAGTAATCACTTTTAATTACCACAATATTTGCATGGCACCTTAATCCCTTTATGACACTTTGCCAATTTTTAATGAATGTCACACTTTATTAACATGTTAAGCTAAGTACACAATTTGAACAGCTCATCAAGAACGTAAGAAGGAAAAATCGGGAGTCTCCCGCTTAAATCGGGAGAGTTGGCATGTCTGGAAACTATAGAATAAGTAAATCGAAAAAGGAGAAGAAAAACATGGATTAGACATACAATAATTATTATAAAGTTAGACAAGAGGAGGAAATTGATGAATACAAACACAAAGTTAGGTAGCAAGAAGTATAGAGTTGAATGAAAAACTGAGGCAGAAAAATAATAGGGAGAAAGAAGCATGAAGCAGAAGATGGTGCGCATACATTCAAAGTTTATGAAGGAGTGGTAAAATTTATGTGCTGAACAGGAAAGTGAAAGAATTATCAGGAAGAAAGAATGGAAAATCAGTGCATCCTAAAAAATATATGTCAGGCAATTTATCAACTAAACCAGGAACATTTCAACAGAAATGGAAAGAACTTATTTATTTGGTGAAGACGTTAGGCCCGTTAGTTTAGACTGAAAGGAAATATTAAGTTCATGGGGGCACTTAGGTCCAGGTATATTTGATGACAAGATAAAAAGTACATCAAGGGAAATAAATTCAAATAAAGCTGTGAGGATAGATAAAATCCCTGGTGAACTACCTGAAATGTCTAAAAATCGGGTAGGAAAAATTTAAGAGTAATTCATAGAATTTACAGGGGAGGAATTCTACATAAAGATTTTGTCAGATCAGTATTGGTTCTTATCCTAAAAAAAAAGGCAGTCATATGCGAGGCATAAGGAACAACTACACTGAATTCTCACACAGCTAATGCATTGCATAGGATCATCAATAAGATGATGGAGAGGAGGGTAAATGATTATTTAGAGGAAGATTACTTCCGTTTCAGGAAGGTGAGAGCCTACCATAATGTCATAGCAGTGATGAGGTTCCTAATAGGGAGAAATGTTATTTATAATCAGAATGTATTTGTTTGTTCTGTAGATTTTGAGATGGCATCGAGAGAATAAATTGGATAGAATTAATGTAAGTATTACAGTAAATAAGATTAAGAGACTTATCCAAAACCTGGGCATGCCTTAGAGTGCTCAGGTTCATGTGGCTGATGGAGAGTCGGAAGGGGCCATGTTGAACACAGAAGTCTGAGAAGGGTGCCCATTATCACATGCATTGTATCTATTGAAGAAATGGTTTAAGAAGCAGGGCAAGAACTGGAACAGGAATGAGAGTCAGGGGGATTTCATAAAATCAGATTTTCGAACGATCAGCTTTTGTTTAGCATTCAGACAAGGGAATACAGTCATTTTTTAGTGTACCAGAACATCAGTGCAATAGGTACAGCATTAGAATTAATGTAAACAAAACAAAGGTTACAATGTACCTGGGAAAGAGGATGGCTAAGTTAACCATTAAAATAGGAGGGCAAAAACTAGAGCAAGGAGATCAGTTAATCATCTTTGGAGAGTTTTCAACCAAGATGATCAAAGTTGTACAGACATAAAAACAAGAATTACATTGGTCAAAGACGTTTTCACTACGAGGAAATTATTGACAGGGACATTGTGTAAGGATGTTATGAAAAGGCTCGTTAAAACTTTGATATGGGGCGTAGTTATGTATGGTGTGGAAACATGATCCTTGAAGCAGGGTGATAGGTCTAGATTGGAGCCTTTTGAAACATGGGTGTAGAGAAGGATGGAGAAAAAGAAGTGGACAGAAAGGAAAACAAATGAGTAAGTGCTAGTCATGGTGGAAGGAAAGGAGATTGTTGACATCAGAAGAGAGAGGAAAGATGGATACAGAGCATAGGCAACAGATGTTGAAGACAGCAATAGAGGGCAGTATTGTAGGCAAATGAGGAAGGGGCAGGAAAAGGATAGGCATGATGAACAGAATGAAGAGAGGAAGGAAGAATGAGGAATTAAAAAAGTCTATAGCAGTGTACGAGTCAGCTTGTGTTTTGTTAGGAGAGCCAAAGAAAATTATTGTTGGTCAGTTGGTATCCATAGAAAATCAAACTTAAACAGTAGAATACAAATAATAATAATGTGATGTGTATTTTTTAATCATGTTCTGAGGACTCCTATGCTTTTTGACCACTTTGAAATGAATAAATATATACTATTATTTAGAGGCAATACCTGGAACTGGGAGCAGTAGGGATTTGAAACACCTGGGCATCATATGCATCAAAATCACAGATATTGCTGTAGAGGCCATCTCCATCAGTGTCACTGCCACTCAACTTGTTTTTATTAACCACATCATCATTCACTTTAGCTATTTTTGGACTCTTGGGTGGGAGTTTTATCCTTGGAATGAAATTTGAGTATCCGACTTTCTTGTTGCTTGAGTAAAAACTGTAAGAATGAAGGCAAATGATCAGGAGTAATTCAATTAATATTTTGATTCAGTTAAAGCAGTTTCAAATTTCACCAAAATATCAAATGATCCAGACAAAGATTAAAGATTCAAACCTTAAGTTGATCCAATGTGGCATACTGTAGTCATCCACAGCACACATGAAGCTGTCTTTATTATGGAACTGCAACAAAAAATATTTGATAAGGAGAAAAATAATTTTTTTCAATCAGGATCGAAGAGGTGGAAAAGTGAGCTATATTTATATATTTATATTATGCAACATCATATTGCTTAATACATTTAGAATGTATACATTGAACCAAACATTAACACGGGCTCCCTAGATAATCTGGTTCACCTCCATCCCAAAGGAGCTAGATGATCACCGTTTCACTTTCTAATTATGTGAGGCATCCACACCCATGTCAATTATAATGAAGTAGAATTCATGTGCCAATCACCACCAAAGGAACACTAACCTTGAATAATGGCACGGCATGGAGGGGCTGCTCTCCAACACACACCAAATCACTGCCAACACCATTGTCGATTATGCGCTGCTTGGTGACATTTGTGAGCTCCCTGTCAACTTCAAACACACCCACTCCAGGCGTGATGACCACTGACAACTGCCCTGTCCGGTCAAAACTCCTGTCCAAATAGTGTTTCTCGAAAACTGAAAGTTCACCCACAGGAGATTTGATTGATTACAAACAGAGTCCACTTATTCAATTTTCCATTAAATAGTTCCTAAATCAAATTAATTGTTTATACTGAACACAAAGGTTTGGTAACATTAAAAAAAGAAGCAAGTTTTCACTTGATTTCAACATTTCAAGGATATTTAATGATTTTCATGGAATTTAAAAAAGGTAGGATAGATATTTTGCATTTCAACTATTGACTGAAAAGACCTACAAATCAATTAACAGTACTCAATTCATGCCACACGACGAAGGGACACAAGGATAAATTAACAGATTCATTGCGCAGCCTACTGTCCTACTGATAACCTTCTGCAGTTCAAAGAATCATGAGACGAGGTACATTCACTTTCCTACCTTCACAAAAAATTACCTCAATAGAACAGACCCTGGGCAGGAACAGACACTGCTTGGACTACCTTTTATCTGGATCCTAACCTTCGACCTATCTGGCATGGGTGACCCTACCATGAGCAATTATCATTTCTCCGGCCAGCATGGCTCTAGGGATCATCAGAACACACAAGCCCTTCCACCACGTCAAGGTTGTAGTTCATAGGAGGGGATATTTCTCCATAGAAAGGTAATTTACACCACTTTTGAAATTTCCCTTCACTTCAGCGGGATGGTAAAGGAGTGAAACTACTTTTTTCTTCATTTTTTTTTCCAGCATTGAATCTATAAACCTACAGCTGTATCCATTTTTAGTTGCAATCGATTATATAATACAGGGTGCAGCAACATAACTTCCCTTTTTGAAAGTGTTTTGTGTTTGAAAAAAGGAAGTTATGTTGCCACACCCTGCATTTAGTTTGCAGTGGTAATTGTCTCTAGAGACAGGTATACTGAGAAACCAGTTCAACATAAAATGAATAGTAGGCATTTTCTGTGAAAAGTGAAGGTAAGAGTTGAAGGGTATGATGTGATCTGTGGCGGTATCTTTGCGGAATATTGAAAATTCAAAACCTTTTTCTAACCTTTGATATTATTATTATTATTAGGTTATCTACCGGTTAAGGTAGGTTTTTGGATGGACACAACTATCAAATAAACATTTTGTGACTCCCCACCTAGCAAACTAATCTATATCAGGTCCCTCTTCATCTCGGTGTACTTCTTTCCTCCCTTCATCCCGTCCAACATCCCTATCCTGTTCCTACCCTTACCTCGCTTGCCCAACATTCTCCCCTCTATTACCCTCTTCAACATTCCACTACCGCTCAATACGCCTTTCATCCATTTTTCCTGCCTCCATAGGATTTCTCTCAACAAACCCCTCTCCTCACCCACCATTTCCAGTACTTCCTCATTTGTTTTCCTTTCGGTCCATTTCACCTTCTCCATTCTTCTCCACACCCACATTTCAAAAGCCTCCAATCTACGTCTATCCTCCTGCTTCAGCGACCACGTTTCCGCGCCGTACATAGCTACGCTCCATATCAGAGTTTTTACGAGTCTTGTCTTAACATCCCTACTCAACGTCCCCGTCATCAACTCCCTCCTCCTTGAGAAAGCCTCCTTGCCTAGCGCAATTCTTCTCCTTACGTCCCTACCACTTTGACCGTATTGGTCCAAAACACTTCCGAGATATGTAAACTGCTCTACCTGCTCTATTCTTTCCCCGCCTATTTTAATATTTAGCTTAGCCTTTTTCTTTCTGGAAAATCGCATAACCTTTGTTTTATTAATATTGATTCTCATCCCATATTTATCGCACTGAACCTCCAATTCACTCAACAATGCTTGCAACCCCTTGGCTGACTGAGCAACTAATGCTTGGTAATCAGCAAACCTAACCGATTTTACGAGTTCCCCTCCGACTTTCATTCCTACCTCCAGTTCTTCCCATGCCTCTTTAATCATTTCCTCTACATATACGTTGAACAGTACCGGTGACAATGGGCAACCCTGCCTTACACCTCTTCCTAACACTGCCCATCCAGACTCTCCGTTCCCCACTCGCACCTGAGCAGTCTGAGACATGTACAGGTTGCGGATCAGTCTCCTGTCCCTCCAATCCATTCCTATTTTCTGCAATACACGCATTAATTTTTCCCAATTCACTCTATCAAACGCTTTTTCGAAATCTACAAAACAGGCATAAACGTCCTGATTGTATTCTATATTCCTCTCGACTAGTGATCTCATTACTGCAATGGCATCACGCGTACCTCTTCCTTTCCTGAACCCAAACTGATCATCCCCTAAGTAATCATTTGCCTTACTCTCTATCCTTTTGTTGATGATCCTGAGAATAACTTTAGCTGCGTGGGATATCAAACTTATTGTTCTGTAATCCTCACATGACGAAGCCTTTGCCTTTTTTGGAATAGGAACTAACACCGATCTCACAAAATCTTCCGGCCAGATTCCTTCCTCATAGATACTACAAATCAGTCCATATATGGCCTTTTTCCCACCTTTCCCTAACCATTTCAACATTTCTACAGGAATATTGTCCACCCCCACAGCCTTATTTGCTTTCATCTCCTTTAATGCCCTTTCTATTTCATCGTCGAGTATGCCTGGACCTAAGCTATCTTCTTCTACGTCATGTTCCTTTTCTATGTCTAACCTTGTCGGCCTAAGTTCTTTACCATACAGTGTTTCTATATATTCCTTCCATCTCTCTTGGATTTTTCCTGGTTCAACTATTATCTTACCCCATTTATCTTTAACTGTTAGCACAGATCTTGCCTTCTTACTTCCCGATAATAACTTAACCTTGCTGTATAGAGCACCAATTTCACCCTTCTTCTGTAAACTTTCCATATCCTCGCATTGCGTTTTCCACCATTCTTCTTTTGCTTTATTTGTGGCCCTTCTCAATTTATTGTTTAACTCTTTGTACTTCATTTTGCCTAACTCTGTGTTTACATTTTTCCATCTTCTTCTCTCATCCATCTTCGCAATCATCTCATCCGTTACCCATGGTTTCCTTATCCTTTTCCCGTTAACAGTTCCTATAGTGTCTTTAGCGGCTTCCAACATCCCTTTCTTGATACATTCCCATTTTTCTTCGATAGCACTCAGTTCTTTACCGTCATCCATCATTTTCTCTACAGCCTCCTGATACTCCTTCCTCGTTAATTCATTTACTGCTTCTAAATTCCATTTTTTAACCTTTGATATTGTAATATCAAAAAAGTTGAGTTTTCTTATTCTTCTCACACATGAATTAGATTTTGGTGGTTTGAGAGTTTAATGTCTTAAGAAAAATTTCAAGAAACTGTAATAGTAACTTTAACGGAGTCACCCGCTATGTGTGCATTATAATGCAACCATTTCAGAGAGTAAAAATCATTCGCCTTGACCGGGATTCAAACCCGGATCCCTCGATATCCGGCCGAGTGCTTTAACCATTTAAGCTACCGAGACGTCCTCTTACACTCTGAAATCTTGGGGGCTTTAAAGGAACAAGATGTTATGACGAAATACCGTACATACAATGTCACAGGCATTCGTAGTCGTGCGCGACGCGCCACAGTCCACGATGTTAATAAAGCCAATTTCAAACACTTAGGCTGTTCATACCTTAGACAAATTTCAAGAAACTGTAATAGTAACTTTAACGGAGTCACCCGCTATGTGTGTATTATAATGCAACCATTTCAGAGAGTAAAAATCATTCGCCTTGACCGGGATTCGAACCCGGATCCCTCGATATCCGGCCGAGTGCGTCGTCTAGTGCCGAATACCTGTGACATTGTATGTACGGTATTTCGTCATAGCATCTTGTTCCTTTAAAGCCCCCAAGATTTCAGAGTGTAAGAGGACGTCTCGGTAGCTTAAATGGTTAAAGCACTCGGCCGGATATCGAGGGATCCGGGTTCGAATCCCGGTCAAGGCGAATGATTTTTACTCTCTGAAATGGTTGCATTATAATGCACACATAGCGGGTGACTCCGTTAAAGTTACTATTACAGTTTCTTGAAATTTTTCTTAAGACATTAAACTCTCAAACCACCAAAATCTACCACCGTCAAGTGAAGAAATATGTCTACTGCATAAATATATAAACCTAAATTCAGACTTCATCTTTAAGCACATTTCTCATCCATAAGATTAATATTGTATATCAGCCACAATGTGTATAACACATCAGCTCCCATCTTCCTTTTTGTTAACCATGATAAATTGTAGGATACGTGAAAAATGAAAGTTTGAATAACAGGAGAAGATTACATTACACTGATACAAAAATTGAAACAGCACAAATAAAATGCCAAAAATCAAGGCATGAAATACATTCTGGGGTTGTAGAATGTGAGGTATGTATTAGTGCTGGTTGCATGCAGAGAATCACTTAAGAAGGGGAAGCAGTTGGCAAGAGAATGGTGGCAACCCCAGTCACAGCACAAGCAATAGGATCACATGGAAATGACCTTAAGCAGGCAGAGAGGCAGATGAAGACTTACCATTGAGAGACATGTTTAGAACTTCCAAGAAGTTCCCCTGAGCAGCTGTAGAGTTGGTCGCTTTCGGGATCTCCACATTTGGCCTCTCATGATACTCGAGCAAAATGTCCTGATATTTAGTGAACAACTTGCGGAGTTGAATGAGCGTGTTTGACCAGTCATCGTAACGCTCATTTTGAACTGCAACTCTGAAAGCAATCATCAAATAGTTCATGCCATTAAAGTGGGGAGAAATCAACCAATCAGCAGAGAGCTAGGCAAGGTACTCAATTGGTCTAACCAGCTGTAAGACCCATGGCACTGAAGATATTACATATTGGTCAAAAATACAAAAAAAAACTTGGAGCTATATGTATATTTGTAAAAACTTACCTTACGAGGGCACAGACACAAATACTTTCTTGGCCAATGACAGGAAGGCATCGCATTTTAAAGATTATTGTTTCACATCTGAATGGTACTGCATTATGGCTAAATGCATTTTCATTTATTTAGAGCTCTGGTACTAAGGCAATGAATGAAGGCTATGCAATTTCAAAAGCAAAATATAAACACAAATAAAGGCATCATGCATTGAGATGGGGTGTGGGTGCAAGTACTCCTACTGAGGCTGAGCTTAAATAAGAAAATGGAATGCAGGAATAAAATCCGGTCAGATTCCACTCCCAAATTTTCCACAAATTCAACAGAAGAAGCTTTCCTAATGGCTCTTTGAGTACTGCCTAACTTCTTGCATTATAATGAGCATGCACTCACCTGTAGAAATCTTCATAAAATCTTCCCTTGTAGTCTTGCTGTAAGCATTCTCTCATGTGATGTGGAAACTCCTCAAGGTTTGCGGCTTCGTAGAATGTGCGTGAGAAGAGGACTATCGTCACCTCGTGGTTGCTGCCATTTTTCTGGAAAGAAGTTTGAGGAATCACTAAGGAATACATCTGACAGCTGGCCATGGATAAATGCAGGTGGAGTCAACAGTGATATAAAGCCATGCTATGATGTTGTAGCAAGTCTGGCAGTACAATTGGATGGCAAAAACAAAGTCTCTAAAACCAACATTAAGGAATCCCAAAATCATGAAAGAGACAATGAAGTCACTCTTATTATTATTGATTATTTTTTTGGAATGTCTCCTGACAAACTAAAAACTTTGGCAGTCCTCCTTATGCAGTTGGTTCCACATATGTGAGAGGAAAATTGAAATACTCATAAATGTGTCTAAAAAATTAAGTACGGTCAAGGCTTTAATGTTGTTTCTATTCCTTTTCCAATTTTTGTCAGAAGTTTATTTATTTCCTTGTTTGATTGTTTGGTTAGGTCATTGCTCCCTGGTAATTGTTCTTCAAAAACTGCATATGGCCATTTTGTTCATGCAAAAAAGAAGTACAGACAAAAGTATCTGTAGGCTGACTTAGCATGTAGATGGACTTCTGTCACCAACAGGAAAACAATTGTAATAATTTTCATTAAAGAGTTGGCAAATTCATTCGATTAGATAAAATTTAGCAAAATGGTTCTACAAAGGTACAAAAGTGAACAAATGGACCTCATAAAGAATACATATTGCATGTAGATAATAGCCATATGTACAAAAATGGATTAAGTAAAGTTTATACTACATACTTCCAAACTCTATGTAGAATTTAATGGATTACAAAACATGGACCAATGCATTTTTGACAGACAGAATTTTGAAGATAGAATTCACAGGAAAACGTCACTTTGAATACTATTTCAAACATTATTAACATTTTTGCTGTGAAGGTCTAAGTAAAAACCATCAGCATCCAGTGAGATTAACACAAGTACTTAAGAGAATCAATGCAAAAAAAATATTTATGTCGAATTTTAATTTTAACTATTTGTATGCATTCCCTTTCCCCTAAATTATTATTTATGATAGCCACCATGGAATACAAGAAACTGTCACTGCAGTGAGACAGAAAATGATAATAACAGCAAAAGCTATCACTGATAGAGGTCTAAAGAGTCAGCAAAGTCTTCAGCATGAGTTTCAGTTATCTAAATGGACCGTTCTACAAGAGGGATGATTTCTTCTCTAAAGTGTGCTAACAATCTTCATTGGAGTTTGTTAAAACTGTCAGTAATGTACACTCTACATGTTTTTGTGGCTAATACACACTCATATGACTATTTTTCAAATGATTGGTAATCAATTCCCACACCCCAATAGTGATAATTTTTAAGGATTGGAATGGCAGCATGCTTTTGGAGATTCTATCACTTTGATTCACACGAACAAAATAAAACTTGCTTAACTACAAAGACATACATGGTTCGTCTGGAAGATAAGTGTACTGATTTTTTCCTGCCGCTCCAGGCACGCCCAGCACCGCTCTGATGGGCTGCGATTGGAGGGGGGTATGTTGGCAAGCGACGCTGAAAAAGGTAGTCGGCTCTGAGCTGTGGTGTAGTGAGGAGCTCTGTTAACGCGAACCTCCACGCTCGACCCACGTCACGGAATGCGATGCCGAAGTTATTGGAGCAGCGTTATTCCATCAAATTTGCAGTAAAGCTTGGGAAATCGTCTACCAAAACTGTCAGTATGATTAACCAGGCTTACGGGGAGTCAGCCATGTCCAGAAACATGATCTTCCGGTGGCACAAGATGTTCGTGGAGGGCAGAGAAGAGGTCGACGACGAACCACGGCCTGGACGCCCATCAACGACACTCACCAACGAAAATGTGCTAAAAGTTCGCGATGTACTGAACTCTGATCGTCGTCTTAGTGTTCGGATGATAGCAGAGCAGTGTAATGTGCCAAAAGCAATAGTGCACGAGATTATTAGGGACCAAATACATCTGGCAGCTGCATGACGACAATGCGCAGTCTCACACCGCGCTTGTCATGTCAGACTTCTTGGCCAAGCACGGCGTGGCAACGCTGCCGCACCCGCCCTACAGCCCGGACTTGGCACCACCGGACTTCTTTCTGTTCCCGAAGATAAAGACGAGTCTGAAAGGAATGCGATACGGGACTTTGGATGCCGTCAAAGAGGCCATGACGACGTGTCTTCGAGAGGTTCCCGATGATGCCTTCGCGGGAGCGTTCCAGGAATGAGAACGCCGCTGGAACAAGTGTATCGACTCACAAGGGTCCTATTTTGAGGAATATTAGCTTAAGATATGTAAAAGTGTAATCAATTTTTTTTCCTGAGCTCAGTACACTTATTTTCCGGACGAACCCTGTACATCAGGTTCTTATCCTAATAGCAAGGGAAATCCACATGGCTCAATATTAGGACCTACCATATTTTTTTATTTATTAATGATCAACCATTAATAATTAAAAATGATTAAAGCATTAGTCTCATAATAATTGCTGATGATTCAAACTTTATGATTTCTGACAAAAGTAGTCAAATGTCAAGTAGTGATATTCACTCTTATTCAACTAGAAATCACCACAAATTTCACAAAAGTTAATATACTAGTAAATCAGATATTTCACTTAAAAGCCAAAAGGTAATAGGTGTAAGAATTTATAACAAATTACCAAACTCATGGAAAATGAGTGATAAATAATGAAATTTCAAGTTGAAACTCAAGAAACTCCTTTTAATCAAGTGCTATTATTCATTGGATGAATTTTAAAATAAGAACCAGTTATAATTCATTTTTTTTATTACACACTTTAATGTATATGCTCTTTTTCTAACCATGTTCATAGTGTCAAAATGTAACTGTATTTTATACTTTCCTTGGTATATGAGACTCCTATACCAACATAATATGCATGGTCAATGGATAATTAATGGATAATTAATGAAATATTATTATAATGAAGAAGGTGCATTTTCGATGAGTCTTTTATCCATCAAGGATGATGTTCCAATGATGTGTGCATGGCTTATATTTTGAAATAATGTGAAACCACCAATCGATGCATACAATGTATATAAAGTTTGAGTGTATATGAATTTATGCTCGTTATGGCTGTTCTCCAGATATATTAATTTAGTAAAAATCTCAAATATAAATATATATATTTTTTAACTAAATGTGAAAAATAACTTGTCATCAAAATGAGATTTTAAGTTAATTCCATTAAAATATTAAATTTGAGATTTTTACTAAATTATATATGTTTATATAATGTTCTTATATTAATAAAACATAAACTTAAAATCCTACTCTCACACATTTTAATATGTCTAAGCCAAAAAAAACAAACCTTCCATTTTTGAAATAATTCTGCCAAAAATCCATTCACCGCCTTCTCAAAGTATAAGTCACCATAGATATCAAAATCCCACATTTCTGAGCTCATTTGAATGAAAAGGTACACCATACTGGTAGAGGAGCGGAAGACCACCTGGAATATTTAACATAAAATACAAGATAATAACAGCTTTGGTCAATCAGCTGTTGCATTGAGACACATACACATTGCACATGATGTTTGGAAACTATGAACTACCATGTCAAGGAGTTAAAATAACATACACACACAAACACACCTCATAGTGAATCTCCAACAAACTGGCTGCAATTATCAAACATTCTATATGGATATCATAACCACCAAACACCATCTACACACCATTCATTCCCTCCAAAAACATGGAAGCAAGTACAATGAGAATGAGAATGAAGTGGAGACTTTCGAAATTCATGAAAGGGAGGATGACCAAGAAAATATGGACAGAGAAGGTAAGGAAAGATAGGAAGTTTCAAGGTAAATTTTATAAAACCAGAAAAAGTAGATACATTGTGATGACAACAATATTCATTACCAATGGGGTTCAAGCAATTTATTCTCTTCCCAACTTTTTCACTCAGCCTATGGAGTGGATATACAAAAAGAGAAAGAAAGGTCACTATGTTGTTTAAGCCCAGCTTCCACAAGGGGAGCCAGAAGAGAGAGCCTCCTGATGGTGAGGGTGGGTAGCGAGAGAAGGTGTAAACCAAAACCTTTTACAATGTCAAGCATTCACTTCCTCTCGAATTCCTCTGGAGATACCAAGCAAAATACATCCAAGTGTAATTAGGGACCTTCAGCAATGCTTTACCAGGGTTTACTTGGTGCTCTCTGCTCAAGGCAAGGATTTAAGAGGATGAAGAGCACTACAATGAATTTTACCCTAAGCTGGAGGCCTACCCTTCTCTCATGTCAGTCAATGTATGATAAAACACACCACCTCTTGCCTGAAGAACTGCAAGGGAGTAACATTTTGCATACTCCAGAAAGCAAAATAAATACTGCATGTAATTTGAGCATCCCATGCTAATAGCTACATTTGAAGTCTGTAATTCAGTCATATTCATTTCCATGAACAGGCATTCATTTTAATATTTGAAACAGTTTTTTCTAATGTTACTCAGTAAGGGTGGTGGCATATTAGGGGAGAAGGGCATAGGTTATAGCTTCTAAAAGGTGCTTCAACAGCCAGGGTCATTTTGGGCTTTGAGGATAGGAAAAAGAGATCAATGTTGAAGAACAGAAAGTAGAGCATGGTGAAAATAACTCAAGAGGACATTCTAATGAGTCTTGATCCCAGACTCGCTTTCACAGACCCTACGTGTGTGTACTTGTGCCACTACCATGGCACCAAACACCATAGGGTCAGTGGTCTTTAGCAAATTGAATGATGAACTGAAAACAATTCATTAAATGTAGCTTTTCATGAGCAAGGGCAGGACAATCTTTCTTGACAATACAATACAAATCTTTCTTTTCTATTCAATCCAGGAATTTCTAGAGAAGTAATTTTGTTTTGAAGAGAGTGAAGTTCGTTATGTTGGTATATTCACTCATTAATATTACATATAGTGTTTGCCATGATCATATCATGCCCTATAATATGTATGTATTAAATGCTTAAATATCCAGACAAATAGGCAATTATTATTAATATTAGCAGTTGTGTATAGAACTTTTGTTTGTGGATCAGAGCACCAGGAAGGAAAATATCCAGCCAGTTTATTGAGGCTTGCTATTACAGCAGAAGGAAGAAATCACTCCAGCAAAGCAGGCTTTAAACTATAGAGCATTACATGAGTAAATTCCATCGAAGAAGATCTTGTGTTGAATTTGATTCTTGAGGCAGTTTGTAAAAGATCCACAATTTGAAGGAGTGTTTTGTGACAGAAAATTTTATTTAAAGAAGTTATGCATTTAGTTTGTGTTGAAAAAATTATGTTGATGCTATTTGTCAAATTTGTCAAAAGCCATTTTGCAAATTCTATTATATTACTTAAAGGGCAAGATGTTATGTAAAAGTAAACCTGTTGGATATTGCCACATATGGGGATGCTAGGAATGACACAGAAAGTTAGAGAGAGAGAGCATGGGTCTCTACGAGGTTTGTGGTGCTCATAATTAGCTAGTACATGTACTATGTAAGGAAACAAATGTTCACTTTTAAAACAGTAGTATAAAAGAAAAATGACAAAAAATACCCCAAATCACCAGGTTCATATTTGGCCTCTACTATTGATCATAACACCTCAAAAATTCAGTAAAATATCCTGCATGGAGAATTGATTTTTTTGATAAACCCCTTAACCAATCCTTTTATTCCCTTTTCTTTAAGATATTTCTTCAAGGGCTTATCATGGATCTTTAAGCAATTTTATGAGACAATTTTGTGCCCAATTGTGTATTTGTTTACCATTCAGTGTAAAATTAAACAAATAAAATGCAAGGAACATGATTAAAATATTTTTATAATAATTGTTTAAAACAGAAAGTCGCTATTCTAGTTTTCAAGTGTCCACTTGGGAATCATCAAGGCAATTTCCCTAGGGCAGCCCCTTACCCCTAATTTACATGTAGCCAATTTCTAGAATAGACTACAGTCATGAAAGCAATGTTAGCAAATGATTTCTCTCCTTATTGTTAAAAAAAAGAGACGTTTCAGGCGTGACATGGTGGAATATCATGATTAATTAAAATTGGCAACTTTCCACAAAATAAAATTTTAATACGACCGATTTCGATGTAACTACCAGACCAGAAGATGATGTACTCTGCAGCTCACTAACTTCAGCTCAAATTCTCATATAAATTCTTCATATGGGCCATGGAGTTACTTCCTCAGAAGATTTTCATGGAATGTTACAAAGTACATAATCAAATGGCAGTTTCCACTGCCACATCCACCAAAAATAGAGGATACAAGGCAATGTATATGTTTGTGCTGTCCCACCTGGAAGTGGCCCCCCACTTCTGCCCCAGTTGGGGAGTCCAAGCACTCATAAAGGGCCGGTCACAAAGACAGTAAAAAACAATAATAGTTTTACAGAAAGTAGTCGAAGGTTAACTAACCTCCATAGCACCTTATTATAGATATAAAAACCATATGTAGAATAGTCAGGATTGATATTTGATACATATACTGAAATATTTATATCAGTAACTCTTCTGATAATAAAATGACACAGGTAGACAAATGATTATTGATAAATATCCAAAGTATATCAGTAAATTATAACTTATTTCACACAATTTAAGTTATTGTTTAAGCTATAATTAATGACCTTATGTATCACAAAATGTCTGACAGGACCTAGCCCCTACTACACATTATGAGAACTTCAGATGAGAAAATTTTCAAGGTAAGGCATAGAAAAATTGTCGGGTAAATCACAGTGGCTGGGCAAACACTGCCTTGTTTAAATGCGAAATATAATAACAAAATAATTTATATCACCTCGCCTTTCATCCATATCATCAATAAAAATTCCTCACCTTCGTGTCATCTGTAATCACTCCACAGGCAACCCTGTCCCCCATGGACCACATTTCGTATACTTGGCATCGTATGGTTCCACCACAGAATTCAATTTTTTTATTCAAATAGACGCAGGTGTTGACCTGTATAAAAATAAGAGTTTAAGATAGAAAATATACGCCAAAATGGTCATTATTTTGAGACTAAAACATGAACACTAACCAAACTGTTCTTTAGTCTCCACATGTCACTCCTTCCTAAATATTGGTCCTTGAATGTTAGTTCGACAGAATCAAGAGCAACATCTTCCGGTTGAACAATGTTCATGACAACATCGGAATAAGTTTTAAGCTGAAAAGTAGTCGCAATGCTTTGCTCGATGCTGATTGTTTCTGAAATAGCAGTCAATATCGGTACAAGTTTCAGTACAACCAACCACATAACTCAACTGTACTTACGGAAATATAGAGCTATTATTATATTTTCTTAATATTTGTACTAATAACATGCGATGACATATCGGATTCACATGATAGCAAGATAACAGCATTACAGCTTATTCAAATTAAAAAACAATAATGCCTTACTCAGAAATGTCCTATATCATATAGTTCATACCTTTTCCCTGAAGATCTTCTTTAAATGAAGTTACTTGTAGCAAAAGTCGGCTAAAATCCCCTTCCGGATTGTAAATCTCAACTATATTGCCTTTTTTGATGACAGGAAAATCTTTAGGGTTGATGATAAGATCTTCCGCTGGTAATAAAATATCAAACATTTACTTAACACCTACAAAACTTTATAAATCAGAAATTAAAAAAACTTATATTTTAGCCGCAGTATATATTCAAAATATTAGCGTACCACTGAAGTTCTTTTGGTGAACAATCAGCTTAAAGAGCTTCATTTTTGTTTGAACTTAAAAGAAAGAACACAAAAACAAATAACTTCTCCGATGATTAATCACAGAATATTTCTTTGGTGGGTTTAAGTACAGCATTCTTTGGTTCAAGCGTCCACAGGAAAAACAAATTTCATACAAACTACGACATATTCAAAGTTTGAAGGATAACTTATCCTCTCGCTCAGTGAGAAAATACCTGAATATCGATATCCGACGAAATGCTTTTCATTCTTGTCTATTTACATGGGTTATACCTCAATAACTTTTTTAACAAACAATAATAGTAATAAGACTATAAAATGAAATCCTATAAATTGAAAAAAGGTTACACTATAATCTATTCAAATGAAGGACGATTTTGAGATCAAAGAATTGTGAAATAAACATTAATGCATGACGATATTACATGGCGGGTTTCTTGAATATGACAGTACACTAGACGCACAGCGAAACAACATATTCTTTATAACATGGCGGTTCTCAAACAGGATAACTTTTCATTCAAGTTTGAATAAACAGTCAGTAGCGAGCCACATCATATGATGTTAAAGTTTAAAAAGGTAGCATGCAGTGTAAATTATTAGAATAAGTTTATTATTTCAAATAAAAGAACATATAATTTTTTTACAATAAAATTTTTAATGTCATAAAATAAGATTAATATTTCACACATAAAAAATAATTTTACAAATTAATATTTTTCAGAAAAACTATAACACACCCATTTTTTCACAGATTTTCGCTGTAATATTTTATGAAACTCATTTCATGTTTCATAGGTATAAACTTTTGTATTCAAAAGAGATTTCACCCAGCAAAGCATGTAAAATACAATGATTACCTAATATATTTTTTGATTACCAATAGACACATATGATCATGATGTTATTTGAACATGGGGCTCATTATATGGTTTCTAAGTAATTCTTGGTACTAATAATTATTTCTTGAAAAATCTGCATAGAGTGAAAAAAAGAGATAGTCATAGTATTGCCATACTTAAAAACCTTTTGATCAGAAGCTTTAGTAACGTGATAACATAACTACACTCATGCCGTTTTTTGATGCAAGTATAAATTGGGTTTACAATTTTCATTTTGGACCCAATGAAAAATAATAATTGACATACAGATTATTTCCTGACAAAGCTGGTCATCTACCAGCAATTGCATTAGCAATCAAACGGACTGATACTCTTTGAAGCAATCTCAACAATATTATTTTTGGTGTCACAGGGTTATTGTTTTGGAGTCCCCCATTCCCTGAACGTCCTGTTTCTACCAAGTCACCCATCAACTCCTAAAGGTACAACTTATCTCAATTGCCTCTTAAATACCCAAATAATTGCATGTACCGGTGAAGTGGAACTTTCAAAACCACCTGACTACTCCCAGCTTTTGCAGTTTGAGCCAACACTGCTGGTTTATAGTAAGGCTCCATTCTCTTGCTCTTTTCATTCAACATCTTTACTGCAGATTTCTGTTTAGACTTCTGTTGCAACACTAATATATTCCTGTATACTGATGATGCTGCTGTAATTACCAGCCCTTCATGCCTTGAAAAGCAATGACAAAAATCTGGCGTGTGCTTGATTCCATCTTCCAGTAGCACTACATATTAAGAAATTGCACGTATTTGGATTCATTGAAAACACAATGTATCTTATTCAAGAGATAAAAGCTTGACTACCTTGTTCCTGCTGCTTTCCTGAATTGCATTGGTTCCAATTGACTTGATACAGTGATTGGCTATCCTAAAGTGGCTATCAGATCTGTAAGATGACCATAAGGTAGAGTATTGTATATGCTTCCCTCATCTGGTCTGGCAACATTTTTCATGGACCATAAAGGTACCTGGATGCTCCTCCTTAGCATTCTTTGTCTGATTTTCTGGTTTTTCTAATTGCAGTTCATTCTAATGGACACCCTTCACCAACTGGCTGAGGAACCACTGTTGGTGGGATGGTTGCAATGAGCTCAGCTGCTCTTCTCTGTTTGGCCAAAGGTAATACCCACAAGGGGCATTGATTCCAAAGCCCATGTACGTACCAACCTTTGAAACTGATACACTCATTCACTTTCGTCTGTTGACCAGTCCCCCAAAAAAGGCAATGTGAAAATAATGCCTGGAAGCAGGCTATAAAAATCCCAGATATAGTTTAGCAAGGTGAATGTTAGCATGTTATGCCACCGTGTGCAATGAAAGTAAGATATCTGTGGCATAAAGGTACAGTGTGGGGCTGCATATGTGATATAATTTTGACTGCAAGCATTTGTTTGCATCATTAGTGAATTAAAGTTCTGGATTTGATGGAAACTGCAAATCCCATGGTTAAGCTGGAGAGGGTTATATTCACTAAGATTGGATGCCCAAAAAGGCGGAGAAAGGGTGGAATTCTATAGTGCACATTTTGCTTCAAATGAATTTATTGATGGTTTAAAAAAAAACCATAAACACAGTAATCAACCCGAAGGTCGGTTTAGTAGGTGATGGTAGAGCTCACCCATGTACCAAGCCCGACGGCGTGTGAATATTCACACATCAGGGTAGGGGGGCCAGTTCCTTTCCCTGTGCCGGTTATGGTTTCCCAGGAAGATCTGGTACCCGAAAAATCAACTAGCTTGGGTGGAGCTCCAGGTGCCCAAAGTGCCTTGCCCGGGAATCGAACCCGGGACCCTTCAGCCAGTAGTCCAATGCTCTACCCACTAGACCACCGCGAATGGTTTATATTTATTAATTGAATGTTGAGACCAGCATAATCTTTCAAATTGCCCTTCTTATGCCCCTTTCCCTTACCTTACCATCACATGAAAGGCACCTGCAGAAGTGGCTTTGAATACATGGATGCCATTGATGTGGCACATCCATAATAATATAAATCATCCCTCTACCTCCATTCAACAGAAATTAAATTAATGAATGTGAGATCTGTGACCTCTGGGAAAGTACTGAAAAAAGGCCAATTTATATATTGATCCATTAGGCCACTAAGTGGGTTGTGGTAGTCCAGGGGAAGAGCATTGGACTACTGACCGGAGGGCCTGGGTTCAATTCCTGGGCAAGTCTCTCAGGACACGTGCAGCTCCACCCAAGCTATGTGATTTTTTGGGTACCAGATCTTCCTGGGAAACCATACCCAGCACAAGGAATGGAACTGGACCCCCTACCCTGATGTTTGAATTTCACATGCCATTTAGGGTTTAGCAATGGGTGAACTCTACTTTCACCGACCGAACCGACCTTTGGGCTGATTACTGAGTTTATGGTTTAGACCACATATATATGGTGGTCTAGCGGGTAGAGCGTTGGACTGCTGACCGGAGGGTCCCGGGTTCGATTCCCGGGCAAGGCACTTTGGGCACCTGCAGCTCCACCCAAGCTAGTTGATTTTTGGTTAGCAGATCTTCCTGGGAAACCATAACCGGCACAGGGAAAGGAACTGGCCCCCCTACCCTGATGTGTGAATATTCACACGCCGTCGGGCTTGGTACATGGGTGAGCTCTACCATCACCTACTAAACCGACCTTCGGGTTGATTACTGTGTTTATGGTTTTTTATATCTGACAGATTTCTTCAGAAAAAAAGTATGTCATCAAATATATCATTATGATTATCCAGCAATGTTACAAGAATCCATCAATGCAATAGAGTTTCATATCCTACACTTATCATTACACAGTTTCTCTATTCATCTCTATTTTTTACGGAATTTCCCTGCAATGTTTTAAGAACTCATCAATAGAATACAGTGGTGCTTCCAACAAAAAAAGTTTTAGTTTTTGTCTAAATTTCACAACAGAATCTACATTTTTTATTGAATTGGGTAGACAGTTGTACAGTTTGACACCATATTGGTAAGGACTTTTGATGTTTTGTTCAAAGCACCTAGAATGAACGTGGATCTTGCTTTTTCCCTTGCATCATGCCCAGTACATTGAAATTCCTTCTAGACTCAGAAGGTTTATTCTGACAAAATATATTACCTCCAATGCAGTTAGAGCTAATATTTTTAATTCCTGAAAGAAATATCTGCATGACTCTCTAGCTGACAAATTTTGGATGGTTCTAATTGCTTTTTTTTTGTAATTTAAACACCACCTGTCTCTGGATTGAGTTCTCCCAGAGAATTATGCCTCCTAACGGTAAGGAATTAAAATTTGAAAGTAGACTGATTTCAGAAGGCTAAATATCACTACGTTTTGGAAGCAGTGATTCAAGTTAAAAATTTCCACTTTAATGGTTGATCAACTTGGATGCCCAAAAAGGTGACATTATTTACAAAAGACACATCATTTTTGTATGAGTTCACTGCTGGTGGATCTTTTTTACTGAAATGATGACAAAGGTTTTTCTTTTAATTTACAGCAAGTTTATTCACATGAAACCATTCTTTAAGTTTTCACATTGTATCACTAACTCTATCTTATCAGTCAGTAATACTAGGTGTTTGCAGTAACAAACTAGTGTCATCAGCAAAAAGTACTGTTTTTACTTCAGGAAGGTAATTTGGTATTTTATCAGGAAGGTAATTTATTTAGATAACAAAAAGCAGGGGGCCAAGAATATATTGGTGGTACTCCATATTTTACTTTTCTCAGTTTTAATTGAAAGTTTTGTAATTTTCAAATCATTATTAAATTGGGATATTTCAACAAGATCTTGGTGATCTCTAAGATAAGAAATTACCCAGTCATGAGCTACACCTGTTATACTATATTTAGTTTGCTTTCCAAGGAGAATGTCAGATCCAAGAATACTCCCATTGCCAATTTGTTATTCTCCATTATATCTAGGGTTTTAGTTAAATAATCATAAAGTGCAGAAGGTGTAGAGTTATTTTTCCTGAAACCATATTGATTTGGAAGAATAATGGAATTAATATTTAAAATCTGAAAAAATCGTTTATGCATAATTTTTCAAAGAGCTTTGACAATCCAGTGAGCAAGCTTATAGACCAATAATTATTTCCCATTAATTATTTTAATATCTTCCTTTTTGTGAATGGGCTTGATTATGCTAATTTTGAATCCATCAGGAAAAATTTCTGTTCCAAGGGATAAAGTACATAAATATTGGACAAAATATATGCTTTAGTGACCTTGTCTGGTATTCAATCAATTTATGCTGACAGCTTATTACCAAGAGACTGGCCAATTTCTAGTAATTCCTTATAAATCACAGGATATAATTGTAATGGATTTAATACAGGTGGACCTACTCCACTTGCCTCAGAGGACTAGGGGTTTTTGATAGCAACCAACTGTTTATTGGCAGCTATTTTTCCTGGAGCATCCAAAAAGTGATTATTGAAAATATTTCTGATATTTAAAGGATTTTCCTCAGAATACCAACATAGGTAATGACGGTGTTTGCTGGAGCTGACAGCTTCTTTCTATTTAATCCTCCATTGATGTTCCATGTAATTACATTTAAATTGTTAGAAGTGAATGTTGGTATTATATGCCTTTTATTTGGCTTTTTTTAAATTGCTTGTAAAATAATGTATAAATATTTTCCAGTTCCTTATCACCACTCCTTAAAATGAGCTCAACAATTCCCTCTTTTTCTACTCAAATCAATTATTTCAGGAATGAGCTGATGCATTTCACTTTTTAAAGGCCTGGAGGCTTCAGAGAAAAATCTCAAAATAATGCACACGTTTACAAAGGCATATACTTTATCATTATAAGTCGAGGCTAAATAAACTTCCTGCAGCAACTCAATATCCAACTGTAGGAAAAATAATTTATTGAGTCATCATTAAAGAATCTTTTATAAATGCAATAACCTTCGGCTCAGCTGTTAAAATCAAGAGTAGTATCAATTATTAGTGCTCTGTGGTCAGAGAATCCTGGGTTTATGATCCTTGTAGAATAATTATCATAAGAAATATTCATAAATACTTGATCGAGTCAGGTTGCAGTACTATTATCATCCCTTGCTACACTCCTAACTGTGGGAGATAAATTATAACAAAAGTCATAATGAAGGAAATCAGAGTGTATTATCAGGAAAATGTTTTTTTGTAATTTAGGGCATTATATTTGGTGTCATGCTTAGGATTGTTGCATTGGTTAGCCTGTGTAGTATACTAGTGTATTAGTGTAAATCCAATGCTGAACTACAAAAAACCGTGACGAACTTCAACTGACTAGATGGCAGTCAATCTGCTGGTGTTTTCTCAGACAAAAGTGAAGGTAATATGTCAGCTGTTAACAGACTAAATCCTAGGTGTAATTTTCGTATTATGCACATTAATATTCAATGTTTGCGTAACAAGTTACTTGAATTGGAGGTGTTATTAAACAAATACACGCCAACTGTTGTGTGCATTACTGAACACTGGCTTACATCAAATGAACTCCATTCTGTTCATCTGACTGGGCATGCTATTGCTGATGAGTATTTTCGCACAACCTATAAAAATGGTGGTGCTATGATCCTGGTTCAAAAAGATATAAATGTCAATGCTATTAACTTTAGATATAAATGCCTGAATGAAGACAAGGTATTTGAGTCATGTGTTACAAATGTTACTCTAAAAGGTTCAGCATTTTTAATAGTTTCCATTTATCGATCCCCTCTTTCCAATTTTAGTGCATTCCTAGAGAAATTTACCTCCATATTGGAAAAAATCCACCTCAATGATCACGGTACCAATATAGTTATCACAGGGGACTTTAACTGCAATCTTCTTAACAACTCAAAGGACAAAACCGCTTTTTAATAAATATAATTAATTCATTCAATATACGTGTTACCAACTCTGAGCCTACTAGAATTACTCATAACACTCGAACTCTTATAGATTATATATTAACAAATGTTGATGCTGTAAATACCATATCCAAAGTCATCAAGTATGACATATCAGATCATTCCCAGTGATAGGAACTTTTGCTGTCACAGCCACACAAGAGGTTAAAACTCGTTATACACGAATTTTTTCGGATGCAAACATCTCCTGGTTTGGATGTTTGCTTCAAGCAGAAGAATGGGATGAGATATACAATGCCACATCTTTTGAAAAACGTTTTAAACATTTTTATGACAAATTTCAATATTATTTTAACACTGCCTTTCCCCTCACACCAAGGAAAATACATAATAGTCACACATGTAAGTCATGGCTCACAAATGAAATTAAATATTTCTCAACTGTTCTTAAAGATCTAGCACTGTCAGTAAAATTATATGGTGGTGATGAACTCAAAGCACTATACAGAGACCAAAAAAAAATATCGTAAATTACTCATCACTAGAAAGAGGACCTATAACGACATAAAAATTGCCACCGCCAGCAACAAATCCAAAATTATTTGGGATATTATTAATAATGCAAAAGGAAAAATCACCCACCCTTCCCTTCCCAAAATTGTGGACCTGACAAATAATTCCATTATTAGTAAATCATCCCTAGCCGATCAATTTAATTTGCATTATATTTCCCCTCCCAATACATCACATGCCTCTAACTCTTCAGCAAAACCATTTCAAGAAAATTCCCCATTTTCATTTTTCATTAATCCATGCACGGAGGAAGACCTGAAAAAAATCATAACTAAACTCAAGCATAAACAAAGTGTTGGTATTGATGATATACCTGGTAAAGTTATCTTCTCTTGTTATGACTTAATAAAAGCTCCCCTCTTATTCTTAATTAACGAATCTTTGGTAAATGGTACTTTTCCCCCAATGTTAAAAACATCAAAAATAGTTCCTATTTATAAAAATAAAGGGAGTACAAATGATTTTCATAATTACAGGCCTATAGCTATACAAAGCTCCTCTTCCAAAATATTTGAAAATGTCATGTATATAAAGCTGGTAACTTATCTGGAAAGGCACAATCTTCTATCGGTGTGTCAACATGGTTTCAGACATGGCAGATCGACCATGACCGCTGTATACCAAGCCACTAATTCAATCATAAATTCACTAGAAGACAAACAAGAAACATTGGGATTATTTTTTGATTTGTCAAGGGCTTTCGACTGTGTGAATCATAGTATTTTGCTGTATAAATGTGAAAATATGGGGATAAGAGGTGTAGCTAAAGAGTGGCTTAGGACCTACCTCTTAAATCGTACCCAGATTGTAACTTTAACTATTAATGGTCCGAAAACTCTCTCCAATAGCTGCCATACAACCATTGGTGTCCCCCAGGGTTCCACCCTAGGGCCCCTATTATTTCTTATTTATATAAACGATCTTCCACTTGCCCTAAAAGGAATTGAAAATGTTAACATGTTTCTATATGCTGATGACATAAATGTCATACTATCCTCCCCATCAAGTGCCACCCTAATTCAGAAGTCTAGACAAGCTGCCACCAATATCAACAATTGGTGTGTGGAAAATCATCTGACCGTGAATGCAAAGAAAACTCAAATGGTTCATTTCTCACATAAAAAACAAATGGAGAGCCTGTTGTTACAAATTAATAAGAAATCAATTGAGCAAGTGCAAAATTGTAGGTTTCTTGGGATATATTTAAATATGAATCTTTCATGGGAACAGCAAATTGATGCTCTACGTAAAAAACTTAGCAGTGTATGTTACCTCCTCAGGCAACTGCAATATACTACCAGCAGAAGTGTTCTTCTAAATCTTTACTATGGTGAGTTTTACTCCCACATTTTGTACAGCATTGCTCTCTGGGGATCTTCAAACTACGCCATGGAAGTCTTTAAATTACAGAAAAGAGCAGTAAGGGTTATCTTGGGCAAGAGCTATGATACACCTTCCAGGCCATTATTCAGGTCATTACATTTACTCCCTGTACCCTGCATTTATATTTTATCAGCATTGTTATATGTCAAAACTAATATACATAACTTCTCAGTAAATTCTGATCTCCATAGACACAGTACAAGGACTAGAAGTCATTTACACTACAGATCCATTCGAACAAGCACAACAAAATTAGGACTCCATGAAATGGGAATCAGACTATACAATAAGCTACCTGAAACCCTGAAATGCATAACCAATATAAAAATTTTTAAGGCTAAACTAAAAGAATTATTATTTTTTAAAATGTATTATTCTCTGAATGAATATCTTGGGGACGAAGTATGAATTATGATAAGTTGTACCTCTTATTGAAGAATACTTTTATCACTCTCAATACATCCCTAGGTGTCAATGAATTGGAATGTATCTGGGTAATAATTATATAATGTATATATATGGTTATGCTCTTTTGTTCTATAATGATGTCATTACATAACTGCTAAAATTGTATATACAATAATATGTCATACAATTGTATAAATAATGATATTCTATGCCTATGTACCCGTCTCAAATTTGCCTAATTTCTCCATGAATGCAGATACCCTGACGTGCCTTATATCTTGTACAAGCTTTTGTAACTTGATCCTTAGGCAAATAAAAATATTATATCAAAACCTACCTATAATGAGCATGTAGCTAATGTTTTTAATTTAATGCCCTGCACTCAATGTCAACCAGGTTTGATCCAAAAATTAGGCAACAGTACACAAGGATGTTTACAGGTGGTTTATAACAACAGCTTGACATGAGAGGACAACACATTCGATTTCAGACAGCAAAACTTAGGAATGCGAATGTCAGCTCCTTTTATTGCCAATAAATCTCCATATTTCCAAATAAACATCCATGCTTCAATAGAAATTTTCCTTAAGAGGGATATCCAAAGGTTTTTTGGAATCTCATTAAATACCTGCCCTCTATACATGGTTTAATTCATTCATCCAGGAACGATGACTCTTATTTGAGGCAATAGGAAATCACAGTTCATCACAAGGGTCTTTGTGGATGTAGCCATACATTTCGTAACAGTAGTTAACTAATACGACTTACTTTGAGAGTGATTCAGAATACAGTTCTGCTCTACAGAAGGATTCTACCAAATCCAATGACATTTGATTCACCATTGGTGTTTTCCCTAAGCTAAATTAACCACAAAATACTTATAATACACTGCATTTTTCATATATATGTGATAGTAGGTGTATTAGGTTATCATTAAAATACTCCAATGAAATAAAACAAGAAATTTAAAAATTTTTTGTTGAAATTTATTAATTTTACAAGTAATATTTACAATTTCAAATTGTTTTTGAAATACTGCAGGACTTGATGGACTGCATCTCTGCCACTAAGTCCTTCTAACCATGCCATCTCAAGAATTATATCTGACGAGACGCACCTAACTACCAAAGATGCTTTCAACAATGGAAGTCCACCAGTGTCCATCACAAATGTATCCCCTGGAGATGAACTCTGGACCTCTGCACCACTCCCGCTACCTGAGCCACCATCCAAAGGAAGCTCAGTGTCCAATCGAGGTCTTTTATTGGGTGGGGAAGAGGATGAGTCCTTAAACCCTTCCAGATTAGAGACTGCCAATGGTTCACAACCACCCTCTCCTTGTGCCTCTGGCCCTTGCCCCCTCTTTCCTGCCTCCTCTTTACTCTTCCCTTGGGCCACACGCCTTTTGTGACGCTGCTTTGACCAAGTGTTCCTCCATGCCGTTACAGTGAAACCATGCATCACTTTGTTCCTTTTCACTTCCTTACACTGTAACTGAGGAAAGATTAGATTGTGAATATTTTCCAAATTAGAAAACGAAATATGAAAATAAGTTCTACAGATAAGTCTGCATATATATTTTCCCCTAAAGCTGATTGTACGCGTATGTTATCACATTTCAATAACATTTATTTTACCATTTCTTAGAGTAAAATAGAAACTGAGTTACTCCAGTTAATAGGTACTCCATTGTACTTTTATGATCAGCATGAGTAAAATAAAGATTCACAAATGAATGGGACACCTTTAACCTGAATTTCACATCCAATTCACATTTCACACAACCACCTCGTACAATTAACAGACACAAAAGTTTAGAATCAAGCTGTGAAAAATTATTCAAACAACTTTCATGAAATATTGAAACAATTAAAAATTCTCTTGAAACCATTTTCACTTATTTGTTAACAATTTTCCATATCAGTTTTCACTTTGGTATTTTCTAGATATCTCACAATGAAACCTGGGCTATGAACTCACCTCAAGGCGATTAATTATCTCTTTCAAGGATTCAACCACAGTCTTCAGAGAGTATGCTTCATCATCTCCCCCTTTTGGTAACACATAGCTAAAAGGAGGCTTTAATTTTGATTTCTTGTTGGCAACCAAACCATCCACCATTGTTTTCACACCGTCCTTGAACGTCCAGGCCAGTCCCCATCGTGTGGTTCGACCTTGGCAGAATTCATAGCTCCCATAATTACAAGCACCAGCTGCAGCTATTTCACCCTTCAGCAAATTGACGTTTGACTTGTGGCCTACCATTGTTGTATACAAACTAAAGTTGTAAATTTTAAATATTTAGTTTTCAATTCAAACTCAATGACTTATGTATTAAAATTACAGATAAATATAAATGGTGTATTCTATATTTTATGGGAATTTTGAGTTATTTGTAAAGAATTTTACTTAATCATCTACATCAGTTCCCCTTCAAAGTAGTACCCATTAGAGTTTATACACTTATGCCAGCACTTTATCGAATTCTCATTACACCTCTGGATCTTGATCTTTGGTGAAGGCAACTTTTAGCTCTCTCAGCGATGTATTTTTAATACAAACTCTACAGAAAAACTAAATGATGGCCTTTTTAAGACTCTCTTTATTTTTGGGAACAGAATAAAGTCACACAGAGTCATGTCTGGTGAATACAAAGGCTGGGATATTATTACTATAGCACTACTTTTGGTCAAAAATTCATGAACTAACAATGAACAGTGTGTGCAGATGCATTATCTTGCGGTGGTGCAAAAGGCATGAATTTTTTTGCAACAAATATGGGCATTTTTGCAGCATTGATTTACACAAACGGCATTGAACTTGTAAAAAGTACTCTTAAGTGATCGTTTAACCTTGTGGCAAGAACTCATGGTGCACTACGCTATGCACTGTGCGAAATTACAAAATAATGTTACTTTTTAAACACACCTCATATGTAGAACCAATCTAGAAATATATCCATATGATACAAACATAATAAATTAATTGGAAAGTTTTAAGTGCTAGCACATAAGCAATTTGGAATGATTTCCTCACCAATTATACCAAAATATTTTACTTGAATGAAATATTTTCAAGATTTCTATTTGAATGTGTCCCATACACCTTGCAGGTTACAATGACTTCATTAAATTGAAGTCCATAGCAAAAAACAAGACTTTCAACTAAAGTGAAGTAAGGCCATGTTTACAGTTCAGTATAACACTTACACTAGAAGTTGCCCACCAATAAAATGTTCATGTTTATGAAACGGGTGACATCAAATAAGCCTAACAGTGATCCAGTGAATCCAAATGCATTGCCAGTAAGGTATTTTTAAAATTGGAAGATCACTATTTTCACGTTCCCACACACTATTTTGAAGTTAATTCACCAACAATTACATAGAGTGTTATGGTCAATCCTCTGAGGCAAAAGTAAATTGAAACTCTTAAAATAACTAACGTTCCAACAATTTTTCCTATGCAGATTCATTAGGATCTTATGAAATCAAAGAAGGTATCGCCTTTACATAATTTACTCTGCCGTAAAATGGCAAAACTACAAGAGTGCAAGATAAAAATTATAGTTTCTGTTTATACCCACCTCACTCTGGTTCCAAGTGATTCGCTGTCTGTTATCATATTCCGAATAAAATTAACTTCACCTCCATCTACCACCAACTCTCCCATTGAGCCAGTAGGGGAATTACTGGGTGGTTTCCTATTGGAGGAACGGTTGTCCGAAGTAATTACGTCCTTTTCACTGCCATAAAATGGTGGGTTGCACATTGTGAAAGTATATTGTTTCCCTTCGTCGACGACACCATTAAGTATAACGTCAGTGTCAACTCGTCTAACTGAAAAAAATATTATTATTAAAACTTACAGGTGCAAATAGACAATATCAGGTGGCACACAAGTCCCAAGTATTATAATCACATTTGCCTAGAAAAAAATAACATGACATGAATCAATATCACAAAAGATATAAATAAAATCAGTCAGGAAAAAAATACACTTAAACGAAACTTCCAAACACAAATCTCTAACACAAAAAAAGATACTCCCATTAACAAAAACAAAAATTACAGAGAGTATCGGCTGACATGACATTAATTGACATGGTAATGTGAAAAATTCTATAACACAGGATGTGGACCTACAGAAAAGAAAACCTATGGATGGTTTGGAAAACTTACCTTCGATTTCATGTTCAAGATCATTCGCTTGAACGTTTCTTTGGGCACACTTAACGCTTTCTTCGTCTATTTCTGTAGCCAACATGCGCCAACCTTTGGTTTTAGCAGCCAAAAGTGGATATATGCAAGATGCTCCAGTTCCTGGGTGATTAATAAAATGGCTTTATCTTGGAGTTTCAGTATGCATGAAGATGATCATTTCTGTTAAAGGATCCAAAAAACATGCAAAACCTTGTGTGCGACCATGCTCACATAATCCTCTCAATTACAACCATTAGTAGGCCGCTGTTTACACTTTCATACGCTATCTCTCATGAGTAAAACGCATACACAACAAAGTGCTAGAATATAATGAAAAGAGAAACTTTATAATTCCACATAGATTCTATGTGGAATTATAAAGTTTCTCTTTTCATTATGTTAAGTCGATTCCATGAAGTCACGCCCGAGACAACGAATTATATAAAGTGCTAGAAATTTAGGAAATGGTAACACGTGCAAGGGTAAATTGACTCACCAATGTCAATTCCATGTATTTCTGTGGAAACACCTAACTTCGACGCTACTATCAAATCTTCAATCCAAAGCAGATAATTCAACCTCAAAGGTAATGTGGGCACAAGTCTATTCAATGGTATTTCTACATTTAAATTAAAGTCCTTCAGGAGCAATGTCGTTGTCAATGCGCGAAGAGCAGCAGGGTCTTTAAAGTCTATTGTAGTTTTACCCGACAACTCCTTTACATTGAAGAGAATTTTTAGTTAAGAACATTAATAAATTAATACAAGTATAATTATTGGTACATATAAACAGGTAAACAAACATTTACCTGCTTCGAGTGCTTTCGAAACTCTGGATATTTGATTGCCAGTTCTTTAAAGTTTGGTGGAGTCTTATATATATTCCTTGGGTGCATAAATTTGTTCATGGACATAGTATCCCACTTGAATCCTTATATTTACAAACAGAACCTATTTCGTTATTCAAATTTCGATAGGAACGAAACCGCGAAATACGGCGTTGTAACACCGCGGAACACGAGACAGCTGAGGGAAACAAACCAAAGATGAAATTAAATATATGTGAGTTTACTATAATAACTGCCATCTGATGGGCATACTATGACTTTGTCGCAGGTTGCGTCGTAACCTCAGCCCGGTGTCAGTAGTCCGCCATTTTTCGACCTTATTCCCGGCCATCTGCGAGAGGATTTCCCAACTAAAGAAGCCGACAGATCTGCCCTAAATGCGGAGGTGGGAGGGAGGTAGCGTCTTCTTGGGAAAGGATCAAACTGAATCTCGCTAGCGTCGAAAGAAGATCAGTTTTCCTTTTGAATATTTCATTAATTCCTCATATGGGATACATCCTTAAAGTGGTGGACACGGATGTGTGTCCTGGTAACCCCTAGAGCTTGGCTGGTGGGAGAAATGATAATTGCTCCTGGTAGGGTCGCCAATGCCAGATAGGTCGAAGGCCAGGAGCTGGATGAAAGGTATTCCACGCAGCATATGTTCCTCAGTGAGATGGCTGTAAAGGAGTCTGTCCCCAATGGGATGGCCATTGAGTGATGGTGTCACGTTAAAACACTATTGAGGATGGCAACGGGAAACCACCTCAATTATTATTCCCAAGACTTATGATAGACAGTATAGAGAATATCAGACCTGGCAAATATGGGACTCCGCCCAATCAGTCATGTTTCGTGCCTGGTAGCGGGAGAGGCTTTAGCAGTTGTCATCTCACGAGACCCTTGCAAAGCAAAACAGACAGAAGCAGGACAGAAGACTTGAAAGCAAGAGATGAAAAGAGGAAATATAGATATTTAACGTTTATGTCTAACGTTAGTTAGATATAAACATTAAGTGATGCTAAATGTCAGGACAATATTGAGGACAGGAAAATTAGAGAATATTAAGCAAGAGATGGAAAGAGGTAATGTAGATGTTTTAGATCTATGCGAAGTGAGATGGAAGGATAGTGGGGATTACTGGAGTGATAGTTATAGAATAATATACAGCAGCAGGGACGAGAGCCAACAAGGGGTTGCCATAATATTGAATAAACACAGCCTCAGTGGCAGCGGGGTAATGTCATCGTCTGCCATTCCAAGCGTCGTGGGTTTGATTCCCGCCTGGGTGGATTTTCCTCCACCTAGGGCTTGGGTGTTTGAAAATATGACAATTTTTATCATTGATAATTGTCAGATGTAAAGGCCAAAATGTGCTGTTTTCCGACTTATGCTAAATAAATAAAAGAGGTAGGAAGAAGTGTAGTTAACATTGAACAGGCAATGGATAGAATATTACTATTAGAGATAAAAGCAGAACCGATGAACTTGGTCATTGTTGAGGTATACATACCACCTAATAATCATAAGGAGGAAGAAGTCAATAGGATATAAAATCAGTTAGAGGACGTAATTGCATGTGTTCCTGCAGGAAAACATTTGATAGTGATAGGGGATTGGAGTGTGATAGTGGGTGAAGGAGGAGATGGTGATGAGGTGGGGGACAATGCTTTAGGTACAAGGAATGACCGTGGGTAGAAAGAAATTGAATTCTGCTGGTGACAGGGGTTAGTCATCACCAACACTTGGTTTAGACACCACAAGAGGCATATATAATATATACATGGAAAATGCTAGGTGACTCAGAAAGGTATCAGTTAGATTATATAATGTTCAGACACAAATTTAAGAACAGTGTGATAAATTCACACAGTTTCCAGGGAGTGGATGATCTCTGATCACAATTTAGTGTTCATGGAATGTAGAATCCAATTCAAAAAGATAAGGAAGGGCCAGCAGGTTAGGAAATGGAATGTAGAAGCATTAACTGGATTGACAAAGAAGGAGTAGCAAGCAGTTGAGAAAATCATTAATGAGGGAAAAGAGCTGAGTACCATCAAGAAAAAATGGAAATATATCAAAATAGGAATGTTGAAAGCCACAAAGGAAACTATAGGTACTGTTAATGGGGAAATTATAAGGAATCCATGGTTCACAGATGAGCTTATGAAAAAGATTGGTGAGAGAAAATAATGGAAAGATGTAAACACAGAGTTAAGCAGAAGGAAGTACATAGAGTTAAGTAATAAACTAAGGTATATTGATAATAAATAAAGGAAAATAAGTATGGTGGAAGATGCAGTGCGAGTATATGAAAAGTTTGCAGAGGAAGGGTGAAATTGGTGTACTATAAAAATGGATTAAAACGCTAAAGAGAAGTAAGAAGCGAAGATCTGTTTTAACAGTTAGAGATAAATCGCATAAGATAATAGTTTAAACAGAAAATATCCAAGAGAGATGGAAGGAATATATAAGAAATCTGTATGGTAAAGAACTTAGGCCAACAAGGTTGGATATAGAAAGAGAACATGACATAGAGGAAGATAGCTTAGGTCCAGGCATACTTGATGATGAGACAGAAAGGGTATTAAGGGAGATGAAATCATATAAGGCCATGGGAATCAACAACATTCATGTAGAACTACCAAAAGGTTTAGGAGGATGTGGTAGGAAGAGTATATGTACTGATTCGTAGTACCTATTAGGAGGGAAACTGGCCGTAAGATTTTGTGAGATCAGTGTTAATTCCTCATCCAAAACATATAAAGGCAACATCATGTGAGGACTACAGAGCAATGAGTTTTATTTCCCACTCAGCTAAAGTGGTTCTCATGATCAACAACAAAAGGATGGACAGCAAGGTAAATGATTACTTAGGGGAAGATCAGTTTGGGTTTAGGAAAAGGAGAGGCACGGCGATGCCATTGTAGTAATAAGATCACTAATCAAGAGGAATATAGAATATGATAAGGATGTATTTTTCTAATGTGTAGAAAAGGCTTTTGGTAGAGGCTTGGAAAAGGCTTTTGATAGAGTGAATTGGGAAAAACCCATGAGTATATTGCAGAGAATTGGAATAGATTGTAGGGAAAGAAGGATAATTTGCAACCAGTACATGTTTCAAACTGCCCAGGATGCAGAGTCAATGAGCAGTGTTAGGTAGAGGTGTAAGGCAGAGTTGCCCATTATCATAGGTGCTTTTCAATGTATCTCGTATGAAAATGATTAAAGAGGCATGGGAGAGCTAGAGATAGGATTAAAAGTTGGTGGAGAATTCATAAAATCTAATAGGTTCGCTGATGACCAAGCTCTAGTATGTCCTGACCTGAAGATGTTATGATCTAATGATACATAGGTCGTGATAAAAAAAATTCACTGCGGAAAAGCAAACTGTGTTCTTTTAACTTGGAAGTGTCTTGGACCAAAATGGTCAAAGTGGACATAAGGAGAAGAATATCATTGTCAAAGAGGCTTTATCAAGGAGGAGGGAATTGATGACGGAGACTTTGAGCAAGGATGTTAAGAAAGGGCTCATAAAAACTTTGATATGGAGCATTGCTATGTGAAGTTTGGAAACATGGTCACTGAAACAGGAGAGATGTAAATTGGAAGTTTTTGAAATGTGGGCATGGAGAAGGATGAAGGAGGTGAAATGGACCAAAAGGAAAACAAATGAGGAAGCGCATGGTATGGCAGGTGAGGAGGTTGGGGCTTGTTGGGAGAAATCCTAAGGAGACAGGGAAAATGGATGAAGGTCATATTAATCGGCAGTGGAATGTTGAAGATAGTGATAGAGGGGAGAATGTTAGGCAAATGAGGAAAAGGCAGGAATAGGATAGGGATGTTGGGCAGAATGAAAGGAAGAAGGAAGTATACAGAGATGAATAGGAACTTGTAGAGTGGTATATTGGGTTGTGTTATGCTAGAAGAAACAAAGTATTTATTTATTTATTTGGGAGTTTTGTCCATTCAAATCCTACCTTAACGAGTAGGTGGCCTAATGATAATAATAATTCCATGAATCAACAATGGCACCTAGATGATGCGTGTTTGGCTGTGACTCAAGAGGAGGAAGACAGTTCAATTTTCTAAGGGTAATTAAAAGGTATGTAAGTTGCATCTTTGTAGCTACCTTTGATTATTTGATACCATGATGATGTTTCTCTTGTTTATTACACAATACACACACAATTTTAATTTGATTCATTATCTCTATTGCAGAACTGGGTACTAAAAATAAGGAAGCATCTATAGATGATATTAGTGCTACCTGACAAAAATTGGCATTTATTTAGTTTAGATTTTTTGTGAACTTTTGGATTTAAAGGTGCAATTTTTAATTAATAATTGGTGGTTTTTGAATTGGACTTTTACACGGTTCTCCGTTCAATAACTATATAAAGGCCACTGTAGATGTTTTCCTTTCCTGCGAACATTAACTAAATCATTTCCTAATGTTGAGGCTTTGTTTTGGCAATGAAACAATGTATATTTAAATTATATGATATATGGAAGAAGCTATAAAAAATACGGAATCATCTATAAGACGGAATTTGAGTCATGGCACAGTCATGTGATGCCATTGCTCTCCATCAACCGAAAATGTAACTACGTCATAGTTTCACTGTCAAGCTACTTCCTCTTTGTGAGGGTTTCCCAAAGAAAATAGAGTTAAAGGTCTTAACTCCGGAGAGGGCTCTCCTTGATAAGCCTCTTCCACAGAATAAATAAACTCAGTGTTTTTCCACAAAAACTTTATTTTACTACTACAGGTTTCAACAGATAGGCGACATCATCAGGTAACTAGAAGCCTTATAGAGCATTGCTTCCTCTGCCCTTGGTGTTTTTTCTTCAATTTATTTTTAGCATATTTATTGAGAGAAGTTTAGAGCGAGACAAGAATCAATCATTACCAATCTCACACTCATGCACACTTCCCCCGGCCAATTTCTATGAACGTAATGTTAAAAATTTACCTGGGTTGGCAGAACTTTCCGAAATAGGGTCCTAATGGATACGCTGATGTCAGAGACCTTAGCGCCCTTCCATATGGCATGGTCTAAGAAAGTTAGGAACCGGTAGAACAAGGAGCTGAAAAATATAGAAAAACATCTGAAATTAGGAAAACTTTCAAAATTTAACTTCAAAACTGTTAAATGAAATGAACTGCTTATGCTAAAAAGGCTTAGCACGATAACCTTCGGTGTTCCCTTTGTCGGGAACCAAGTTCTCCGGAATCACCTAGTTTTTTCCCCATTTGATGTTTTTAAATAGCAATTACATTAATAGTAATCTCTAGAACGGACGGAACCGTAACGACCCACTGGGAATTCCGTGCGGAGATGAGGGCTACAGTTATTTTGTAGAAATTATCTTTAATTTAATCAATTTTAATATATAAAAGCTCACTTTATTTTTTAAGAAACTGTGCAAAGTGCTGACCGGTAAATTTTCTGTTTTTCGTATTTGGTCGTAGATATAATCTTATTTGAATCAATCCGGGGTTGTTAGTTCATATACTTGACATGCCAAGCGCTAGTAGTACCATTAGCCAGTGCGACACGATGGGGCGAACGTAAAATTTTCGTATTCCAGTCGAAGAACGTTGTGTCGTTGGTGTCGATAGTGAATGGATATCAGTGCCCCGGGGTTTACATGATAAATTTTATTCAAGGTATGGCACTCAGTTTATTTTGATTTGTATGAAATTTAAATGTTGTAATCCACCTTGCAAATGCATGCTGAACCACTTTGTGTCTGTTATAAACTGGTAAACGGTCTTGCACATCCGTCAGAATTCATCAAAATGGCTGATTCGTATTGTATCCGCCTTCACATATTTTTTGGTAGGGTTACCGTAACGATTGTATTGCTTTTGTTAAAACATATAGTACTGGACTGTAAATTTTCATTCAAATGGAGAAATATGTATTGTTGCTTTAATCCTCGGAGCTGCACTAGCAGCCATTACCTTAAAAGTTCTTGTTGTATAGTGTTACTTGGTGCGTTAAAGCAGTCTTCTTTCATATTCGTTATAGTCGATATATCATTCATTATATAGTGTGTTCACTGTAGTACACGTTGGGACCAGCATAATATAGTAAAACTTAAAGGTAAATAAAGGATTTTATAAGTTCTGTATTTAATGTTGTAGTTTCTTAGGGAAAGTAGATCAATTTTGTGTAATATACGTTACCTATATATCTAGAAAGTATTGGGTATCAAAATGTTGATAATCAGTTTTTTTTATTCATATTAGATATTTTAATATTTGTAGTGTTGGAGCGCCGATGTTTTGGTTGACTTTGTTATGATCGGCTGTAACTGTAATGATACCAAATTGTTTGGATTTACCAGACGTCCTCAATCGTTGATAGTGATCATTGGAACTACAGCTTTTACAGAATGTTTTTAGATTGATTGATGACACAGGACATCACTAGGAAAAATACAATCATTTTATAGATACGACATTGTTTCCTAAGAAATACGAATGTTATTATTAATTTTGTGCTCACTAGACCAGTCAACTTCACGAACTTATTGTTGAATGTATTGAATTTTTTAATATCTAATTAGGATATTTATATATTACACTATTAATTCGGTGTTGAAGATATGTGCAGCTCGTACTTGTCGGAAGTTTTAGGAGCATTATATAATTGCTAATAAATATTGTTGCGAATATAAAATTGTTACATGGACATATATTCTGTAAGATCGAATGTATTTTGCGTAATATGGTCATAGCCAAGTAGTGTAGTATCGATTTGGTATCTAAATAATGATGTTTACGTTCAATGGTAGGAATTTGAAGAGCCTTTGGGAAAAATGGTCATTTTGTGTCAAGGCCGTGTGACAACCAGTGATCGGTGATGCTTGTACCATCAGAGAGCAACTCATTGACTCCTTTTCGCTCTTCGATGTTCTTCTATGATAGAGAATGGCCGCTCTTATCATGCAGCACTACAGGGGGCCTTTACATCCGAAATGACCCTGAATTTCTAATTCTAAACTCTGCTCTCGTAGCGGTTAGCCGTGAACGTCTTGCCTTCTTGTGATAGTCAATTTCTATGATTTTTTCGCCTGCACATTTCTCGGGGGGTGGGCGTTGCCCGTTATTAATATTGTTTTATGACGAGGTCATGTGGAATTATAGCCTTAACTTAATGGGAACATTTGTTTATAACTTTTTTAAAATTCAGTTACAAAACTTTTCTAGTCTTTCGTCGAAATATACTAGATAATTGAATTTTTTTTAAATGCATGATGTTTGTGGTTTCACCTGACTGTTAAGTACTTGTAATTCATTTATATTTTGTACGAAATTTGACTTCTCCGTTCGGTTCTGAAACATTGTACTGCATAGTTGAAATTGCGCTCCATTAGGATATAAATTAGAAAGAGTCTTATGCACCTCGTTTCTCTACATAATAGGCATATGCTTGAAGTAATTTGCAAATATTTAAGCTGGCCAAAGGGTCAGTACTCTGAATAGTCAATTTTTTTTGCATTTATCACTAATAATACCTCGGTCGTAATGGTGTTGATTCCTCTAAGTCTCTGTGCTGTGTTGCCTACTGATTTGCCCCTCGCATCCTACTCCGGAACTTCATTAGCTTTTCCGACTAAACAGCTCATCATCACTCTCAGGTGGACTGACTTTCCCTACCGTTCTTTTGCTGTTCACATAGGAATGAGCCGGCCTCGGGACTTGTTCACACGGAAGAATTTTTAATTGATAGGCTCGGAGAACTCGGACGGGAGAGCGAAAGTTTCCGATTTTTTTAGAATTTCTTTAATTGGGACAAGTGTGTATGGGAGGCAGCAGTGAATAATCGGCGTGATAGTCATTCGCCGTGAGTAATATGATTGAATATTTATATATGAGCAGCTGTTAAGACATTATCGCATAAACCCCTTCCTCGACTCGAGTTATCGATTCACGATAGCTCTGGTCAAACCGTCGTCAGCGGAATTTCCCGCACTACGGAATCCCACCTCTTTAGTATGGTGGAATAACTCCCATGCGCATTTTAGAGGATTTCTAACACGATAAAATGATTTTAATTGATACAGGCTGGACATAAAGTCCGTAGCGCGTAGCATTGCCCCAAGTTTGTAAGTTTAAGGTGCCATTTTGGTCAAGTTAGCACCCCCGAATTCGGGAATTTGTCTTGCTTCACTTTCGCCTGATGCCGTTTATTGGGCCCAAGAAAACAATGCGGCACACTTTTTTGTTATTAAATATAACACACAGGTAAACAGGCCCGTAGGTAGCGGACCGCTGATGTAATTTATGGCTATATTTGTGAGTTTTTCAAAAGGGCACCGTTGATGGAAATTTTGTCATATATATCACGTGAGAGTGAATCATCTTCGACCGTGCCCATATCCCAATCCATTTTATGTCCATTGTGCTGGGCCGACTTTGAAGCGCTGGTCACGAGCTTAGCGAATAGGATTTGTTGTTTCGATTCGATTGTCGTCAAGTGAATTGTACGAGGATCTCGTATATAATTTCATCCATTTCACATAGGCATATTGCTTATAACAGGGCTTCCTTGTTAGTTGTACTGTTATCCTTCTAAGACTCCTATTTTATATATTTGTTACTGTTAATGTCTGTACAACTACTTGGATGAATAAACACCTTTTGAATTGACATTGTCGGTAGAGCAAGCCTTGGGGTGTGCTGCTGTGTCTTTTTTAGAGTACATCTGTGTTATCATTCACGTTTCGTCCTAGTGGCATTTGGTTATCGTTTACGGTTCTGAGGAAACTGATATGCTTATTCTTCGTCCGAGAGATTGAGTCCCCATATGCCCTTCGTTGGAATCTACTCCTATTCTCTTCTAATTCTTGAAATGCAAGCCAATATCTCTCTGTTTGCCCGAAGCGTTATGTTGTGAGTAATACGGGCGCAGTCTCAAGTGGCTGAGTTTGGAGTGAGTAAGTGTTGATGGAGAAGTTCTTTTTTTTAATCTGTGAAAAGGTTAAATCGTGTTGTGACTTGTTGTGGTTTTCCTTAACATGCTCATGTTTTTACTTGTGTTCCAGTACGCGCTACTCAACGTGAGCATTGATGCGTGGAACATAATACGCGACACGATTTCAGGTTGGCCTCGAATCATTCAGTTAATCGACACGTAAACTAACCAGCAATTCATTGCAGTTGAACTTTTTAAGCAGGATGGTGGGTAGTATGACATGTAGTGTTAACGCCGGTAGGTATAAGTGTTCTAAGACAGTAATGAACGTGGGTGCCGCAGAGGCATTGTTGGGGTTGATATTATCAATTGTGTTGAATGAACTTTGAGCATGTCGACATGCAAAATGATAGCGATCGCGTAGGAAGTGCATGCTTGAATGGACAACCTTGTGTGGGGAACTAATTCAGACTCCCTTTCGTGGTGGTTCATCTTTTGACCCTAATGTGACAGTGGACAATCCTGATCTGCGTTGGCACTTTTCACCGGGAGGCTTTCTTAATGCTTTAATAATTAACAAAAAACAGGGCAAAATAGTGGCTTTCATCTCACGCCTTGCAGAAATTATCATTTTTTAACCTTCAGCACATGATTGAAACGGAGTGCAAAGCATCAATCATCGCGCTTATTGTGAACATTGCTTGACGACCACCATTTTTTCTTTCTCACTGCGAGATGAAAGCCAGGGGCCTCACATACTGATGGGATAGAAACATGACGTCAACTGAGACCCAAGTGATGGCTGCATCAGTGAAGGATAGAGGGCGCTGCCATCTCTCTTCATTCGGCACGCGCAGGGCACTGCCGCTTTCCAATCTTATTGAAAATATATACTGCGAGTTGTGTTCAATTGATTCAAAAGAGTCTTTTATACTAATCATGCTTCTAATCGAGAGCGGAGACTGCCTATTAGCGATGCTTCGACCGGAGATGCGGGGCCTGTTTTTATTTGTGGAGTGAAACCTTATTTTTTTAAATAATGAAGTAATACTACCATATGGACACGAAATGGAAATGGCGATCTTCGCAGTGGTCATCACACAGTCAAAGGAATGTTGAAATATTTATCAGCAATTATAGTTTATGAAAAGCACAATGAATTAGACATGATTCATAAGAAATACGCAGCAATCAACTTTTGCGATAAAATAAATCAAAACGTAACATAAAAAATACTAGATAAATTCGTGTGTATTGCCATTTCACATGGAGTTGGCAAGAAATGCAGTGAAGTATTTGTGTCTCAAAGTGCTCTCAGAAGAAACGATAACTGAGTGAGAAATTGTCCCATAGGATCAAGTCTATCGACGTTCTTTTCGTGACGTGCAACTCTTTCTCCTCAGTTACCAAAGAGTTCTATATTCCAGTAAATTAGGATACCCTGGTAAAATGCACATTTATCATGCTTTGACAACACCGATGTCTTTGAATACACCATCTTCCCTCAAAATATTGCAACTGAACAAATGTTAACCGAAGTTATATTCGAATGAGCTCATCAACTTCCTGCGATTTTTGCTTTTACTCACAATTAAATTATTTAAGGTGGTGGTCCTGACACAAGTAGGCGGAAGCACCTCGTATGGGCTCCCTCGTTGGATATGCTGACTTTATGGGCTGTTAATTTGGTAAACAGGGTGTTCGCCAGTATGGAAAACTCAGGGCATCTAGTGGTTGTTCCATGAAGTCTGTTCTTGACATTTTAGGAAGGAATGCTTTCCGTCGTTTTCTTAGAAGTTGACTTCGTGACCTGCGAAAAGGATTGTTGGAGAAAATAGTTGTGTTGATATCGAAGTCTTATTTTTATTAACTATTATTCTATCTACTCAACGGTGCCTGCTTTTTCATAGTCAATGGCGATTGTCGAATTTTACCTCTGGTTTCCTAAGTTCCCCAAAATGTTTTCTAAGTCATAAATGTGATTTGTTTAAATGCTTTTCGTTTTTTGGGGAACTTAATGGTGAGCGAGTAACGGACGGCTTGAATATGACTATGTTTGAAGCGTTGAACATGATGAATGGTGGGACACATTCAAAGCTATGCTGAGAATTTCGTGTGCCAAACATTAATTGCCCGAAATTTCTGTGTAAAATAGTCTGCCCAATTATTTTCCCCGTGGGAAGAAGTTTCGTATGTGCAAAACACCGCCCATCACATGGGATGTTTCCAACCGTTGAATCCCAGGGCAGCTTTAGTTGGTGGACGGCGCTCGAAATATTCACAACCATCCCTGGAACCACCCCCGCGGCCCCTATCGGGAGGCACTAATCGCACACGTGAGCGCACCCCGAATGACACTGGTGACACCCCCTCTGACACACCCCTCGAAATGTCGGTCCTTCATTGAATCGTCTTTTGCAGAACTTGTCGAGTGAAAAGACATCCGTTGGATTTTGCCCTTCATTTGCCTTTGGGTCGTGGGACCGGTCAATGTTTTCGGTAATAATACGGCAAAGATGGATGCTTTTTTCACGCCTTGCATATAGAACGGAAAATTTTCTAATAGACGGCCAACGAAGCCGACATCATCGACACGTATCACATTAGAACCAAATCTAGAATCCTGTATAAAATACACATTATGAATACGCACACACTCATAGCTGGTCAAAAATTAAATAAATCACCTCTACACACAAAGTCGAAAAAGGTTTATTAATACTGTATATAGGTAATTGTATGTAAATCTTAACCACATAGGCTACCCATTTGAACAAAACACATTGCACGAAATTGTTTCTTATTACTACTCTCTCTCTTATTATTACTACTCTCAAAGTAGTTTATCATAGGGTATCTTTGGCTTATGATATTATGATTTTCCTGCTGGAAAAGGGCGCAATCACGAGAGAATTTGCGGCGGATAAATTTACTTGTTCAATTTTTGCGGCATAATGGTTCCTTTGTACGTAAAACACCGCAATGTTTACTTTAAACCTTTATTTTAACCCAAGTAAAAATGTAAATTAAGTACTGTTTGGACGTGGAATTTGTGAGAGGCAAGTCTTGTGAGAATAGCAGTCATATTTTTTACCTTCACTTGCCTCCATTTCTTTGCTATTAGATAGCGTGAAATGCGTGATAGCGCAAAAACAATTGAAATGATTTCTGTGAATGGCAACAACCAAGTATGACATTTTTGAGAGAAACGAGGGCGGTGCAGAGAGACTCCATAGGGTGGGTTTATATTGGTTCTATGGTTATTCATGGCCCGTCTCCCACAGACGCACATGGCGTTCTCTGTCTGCGAGGCAGGTCATGTCACGCTGCGCCACGGCTGGGGCGCGGTGGAAGAAAAGTGACGGTAGGCCAGGGAAGTTGAGCAACGAATGATTATTTCTGCCTAGTCCGAGACTTTTTCAAGTCCAACCCGCCAAACTTAAGACCGACCTCCCTTTTTGAGTTTTTCAACGGAATAATTATTCTTACCTCTTAATCATCTGCGGATCTCTTCACATCCTTCCTCGTATCATTTCGGTCACCCTTGTCGCCGCCCGCTCCACCTTCTGAATACTCGAGTAGAAGTGTTTTTGTGTAGATGTTCTCTTTTTTAGGAATCAGTAAAGAACTAATGTCAAGGCTTTCGCGTATTCTGGAAGCTGCCCTTAAGTAATCATAACCGAATCACGACTGATTTAGCCCAATTCGATTCTATATAGTGTATATTGTCGTGGTGGTGTATAGCCTACCAATGCATTGAATTGGTAGGAGTTATTTCTTCGATTCCAGCGTTACGCTCGCGGGAATTGTTTCTCTCCAGCCTCTTCGAGGCAGTAGTCCACGTGCCTTGGACGGTTCGCATCCCGATCTCTTAAGTCACCGCGTGACGTACGTGAATTTACGTGTATGTACGAGGTTAGGGTTATTGGGGTTACGGCCATAAAGGCCGTAGATGGCTCCTGAGTGTTACCGCCGCGCTGCCTTCAGCCCACCCGGCCGTCCGTCCGCGTGGGTGCACGGACCCAGGGGCCGGCCACTCCCCCTTCCTTTGGCCTGTCCCCCCTTGACCCGATCCCCTCTCGGCATTCCCTCCCTCCCACGCGCGCCTCAGTCGCCCATCTTCTGCGCATTGGCAGTTTTTTTAAACTGGATGACGTAATGTCAAGTGGTAGGGTGACGGAGACTCCAGCCGTTGCCACTTTTTTTAATGATTATTATTTCCATGGAATCTCTCCGCTCCTATGGACGTCGGGAGAGAGGCGGCCGTTTATTTTGGTTGAAGATCAGTTTCAAAAGAAGTCACTCAGAGACCGAGATTTCAGACGCAATCGGTTGATACTTCGTTGCAAGGTGCAAATAGGTTGAGGGGTTCATATCCTGTAGTGTCACAATATCGTCCTAGAGTGTTCGCTTCGAGTGGCGAGTGACATCATCACGCTTCACCGCGTTGTCACGTTTTTTGGAACACGCTCATTTGTGTTCCTCGGGCACGCTCTTTCTCGTTTTCGAAATAGTAGGCTAGTTTGGCACCGGGACTCTTCCTGAGCTCATTCTCGTTGGAGGAAGAGCGTGGCAGGTCTGCTTCTCATGGTGTGGCCCCTAGACGTCACCGGCCACTTAAACCCAATCACAATTCTCTTACTTTCGATAAAGTCTACATCATTTCATATCCCGTTCCCTTTATTCGTAAACGTAATTCCTTTAGGGTAGGTCCGACACATGTTAGACGCATTGTCTGTCGGAAGGTTTTCTTAAATTTCTCGACTTATAGTTTGTTCCGGAATCGAATGTTCGGATATCGCTTGGGCGGTTCCCAGAATATATTTGGGCGATGCCTGGCTCACCGCGCGAAAACACCTTGGGCACATCTTGGACAACAGGGCAGATATGGGATAACTCAGGAGGGTAAGGGAAGGAACTGGCCTATCCTGAATGTGTGAATATCACCGCCCACCGTAAAGATTTTTGCGAATTGAGCCAAACTGAATGTCTGCATTTGTAATGAAACATGCAGTGGACGTTCGAGAGATTGTGTCGTGTAAAGTACGCATTTCTCGAGTGCCGACATGGTCGTTGCGGGGTCTTTATGAATTGCTTATGAAGTGGTTCCAGGAACGCTTTTCTAATTTTTTTCAATTTATTTGCATGTAAATTATTCAACGAAACCTAGTTATTGCTGTTGAAATTTGCTGAACGTATGGTTATTTTCTATGGTAACTAAATTTGCCGTACTTGAAATGAAAGATGGCGGCTGCCTTATTCTTCGGTCTGCTAGATTTTTGTGAATGATCGAGTTTTATTGTTCAAGTTGACCCAAGAGATCAAAAGTCACCGTCATTTCTGAGAGCATAAAGAAGTGTTTGAGGAATGTAGAGTGAAAAAAAATAAAAAAAACTAAAAAGGCGAGATTCTCAATGGTAGGCTAAAGCTAAGTTAAAATCGCATTAGTAGGGCGTAAATTGGCACATGCAGAGCGCTCTATTAATGTCTGCAGTACTTAATACAAAAATGGGCATAACATTGAGGCCATTAGGAGAATTGTTTGCGAAGTAACTTTACAAATGGGAGGCATTTATTGGGAAGAACGTAATACTAAGAGTAGACCAAGTAATACTAAAGATTTTGGTGTGGTTTGTCATTTGGCTACGAGCTTGGTCTTGAAAGATAGGAACTCAGTGTAAATGGGATGATATTGTGATGTACGCAACCAGCCGATCGTAAGTAATGCGAGGAGGCGAAGACAAAAAAAAATTAGTGTTGAAAACGATGAGGGGAGGGAGTAAGTTGTTGTTAGATGTTCGGAGACAGCAGAAAATTGTGTAATGGGGATATGGAGAAGTTAAATAAAGTTATATAACTGATGGGTGAATTTCAGAGATGGAGCGAAGGGTGGAGGAGGCATTTTAGGCGTCGAAAATGGGATGGCTTGAATGGCGTCGTTGCAGAATGATATATTGTAATGCAGAACATATCTTCCTATACGAGTATTTTGCAGAACGTTAGTGCCCAAGTTTCAGAAGGTGACAGCTCAGTATTAAATTTCAGGGTGTATTTAAAATCTTTCTCTGATTGGTAATTTGACTTTAATTGTAAATCATTTGTAATTTTCAAGTCTTTACATGTTGATGACTGTGCAGTGTTTCTAATATAATTTTGATTATTAGATTTCCGTTACTCCTCCATACCTTTTCCTTTGCGTTTTTACAGTGACAAAATATGCGTTGAGATTTTCTCGGCATACCAGGAAAAGCTCTGTAAAGAGGGCAGATTCGTAGGATGCTGAATTGTATTTGTCATTTCAGGTTTTAACGCCAAACGGTGAATTTAAGGCTCCAGAGGACGTTTTTTTTGTTGGCCTCTGCCGCCTTTCGTCAAAGTTGACTGCGGAAAGCAACCGCGCTTCAAATGCTTACGCATACGTCACACGAGAAACGATCTGGAGAGCGTCGTGAAAGGATGGCAACATTTTTCGCATCTTGGCGAATTTCTGAAATCAGGCCAGACCTCGCGTTCCTAATATGTGTTCGTTCCGTTGCTACTGCTACTATGTATTTTGATTTCCCACCCGAAGATGTAGGGCTAATCAGCATCCGTCTACGATAGGTGATCGTTGTATTTTGACAGGATTTCAAAATTCCTTGGATCCCAGCTCACGTATTTAATCTCGCCGTCGAGACGAACGCACCTTGCGCGGCCAACGCACGTACCCTGAAATCTTCGTGCAATGCCTAAGCGATATCGCTCGGGAATCTTCGAACCACTCAGTCTCACGTGACGCATGCGTTCAAAACAATCGCTCATCGATTGCACGGCGGAGAAGGATGCGCCTTCCTTGTTGGGAGGACGCATTTGAGGTGTGAGGAACTCACTCTATTCCTCGAGCGGGTTGTTATTACGTAACCATTAAAGTATCGATCACCACGAGTTATATTTCGTTTCCACTCGGGTCGCTCCGATCAAAGAATTAGCCGATGCCACAGACTGCGGGCGGATGCCAAAATGGTCCCCTCGCTCGACTCCGTTTGGATGGAGATTGCGACCTTGAAGGGAGATAACCAGAAAACCAGCCCGTAGTGCGGGGTCAGTCTCGTGGGGGGGGGGGGGGTCATTCTCCTCCGCCGTCATATCTCCCCCTCTAGGAGACTGTTGTGCCTGTCGCGGAATGCATGTCGCAATTTGTTCTTCCGAGATTAATAATAAGAGGTAGCAACCCGTTAATTTAACGAAAGCCAAGCGTTGGGACACCATTCGAGGTTTCTGGTGTGGTCGTTGATGATCATCGGCGGTGAGTCTGTTTCGCAGTCGCACTCTTTCGAAGTTTCACGCATTCCTTGCAAGTTTAATGGAATCTGAAACGAGTTCTCATTTATTTACGTACTGTAAACGACGATGTGAACAATTTAAATGCGCATTTTGGTTTTACTATTGGGGTTAATGTTGCGTCTACCCTAAGTAATTCGGTCCCTGGGAAACCCGAGTACAAGCCGGGAGAGTTTTAAGGATTTCGGGGCTACATTCAGCCCAGCAGCTTTCGGCAGAAACGACTACTGGCCTAATGGCTTTCCCTGCAATTCGCACTAGCTACTGGGAAATGTTAGTGGAAGTGTTGATATCCGTGTGCTACTTAAATTCTTCTTTAAATTGGCATTAAAAATAGGGATCTAGGAAAGCCAGTCGTTTTCCACTTCTAAATGTGAATTTATTTCGCATTTATAATTTTAAAATCGAAATGAAAGAAGTAATATTGCAGTTCCACTCACACTTTATTTAAATCTTGACCCAGGTTTCGAAGTCCGTCGTTGGACGTCATCTTCAGGTGGTGATGACGTCCAACGTCGGACTAGGTCGTGCTTTAAATAAAGTGTGAGTGGAATTACAAAGTTACTTCTTTCATTTCCAAATGTTCTGTGAATTATAGAAAGTTACGCCTGAGACGACGAATTTCATTATATTCCTAAACCGGGAGGATGCAATTGCCTTCGTTCTTAACGTACTTCGTATCATACGTACTTCGGTTTCGTTGCATTCAAAGTTCATAGGCGGTCGTTGGGAAGTGCACGAAGCGAGACAGGATGGTATCAAAGATTAGCAGGCACGATTCGGGTTGTTGCGTTCCCCCGTCTCCGCTACCGAGCGTTCCAAAGAAATGTCTCTTGCATTAGTCACTGTTGAGCTGATTGTGTTGATATCCGTGGCATGCTTAATTCGCCATTTTCCTCAACTGGGTCCATTTATTGGGGGGATACTTGGAATTAATCTAGCTTGTGTGTTTTTCTGCTGATGATTCGCGACTACTCTTCAAGACATCGTGTATTTGCATCGCGGTGGCCATATCACGTGGGATGAAAAAACAAACACAGTAGACAACCCGAAGTTCGGTTTGGTAGGTGATGGTTGGGTTCACCCGGTACGAAATCCGACGGCGTGTGATTTCTCAGGAAGATCTGGTACCCGAAAAATATCACAGCCCAGGGTGTCATTCCCGATAATAGAGCTCGGGTACTCCGGTCAGTAGTCAAACGCTCTCTTCCCATCCCTGGATTATCGCGACCCGCTCACGTGGGATATACATGTACAGATGAATCGTAAGAGAAATAACGTGCTACTTCTAACCATCTTGTTTCGGTGATGTAACCGTCACTGAATAACTAAGCTTGGTGTTTTCTGTGTGAAAAAATACGAAGTTTAATTATTCAATGATAATGAATTTTCACAAAGGAGAGTCTCAAAAACCATCGAATTCGATCTGGCCATCATTCAACCGCTGGGGTTGCAATTTTTTGTTTTGACCATCCATGTGTAAGTTCTCAGAATAAGTATGTACAGTAGCTTACGCATCAGCGAATAAAATGATAAAGAACTTACGCTCTACCAGAAATGGCTACTTCTATAACCGAAGTGTATGCTCGACTGTGCACGCTTGTAATTGTCCGTCGGTGCTCTTTCTCTTTTCGACTTCTCTCCTTCCTTGACGCCTCCGAAACGCAACAGAATTTAGATTTACCCGAGAGTCTAATTAATTGATTAAGGGATGAGCGCTTACTCACTGGTTTTCGGTAACCGGACAGCAAAATCACTTTTGATTGTTAAAAAGGAAAAGCCTGAGGTTATCTTATCTCTCTGGAGATGATTCAGTGAGTCGAAACGTGCTCCGTTTATTTTTCGCATTTCATAGAAAAGTGTGATTGTTCTTTTGTAGTAATGAATTCCTTCAACCGCATCAAGCCAGAAACTCTGAATCTCTTTTGATGAAATATTTAAATGATATCATGTGCAAGTTTGACCTATCCTTCAAAGACACGTATCTCGAAACGTGGGATGGGTTCCCCAAAATTTAAGATTTATAAGTTTACTGTTGCGGCATTTCCCGCAGTTTCTTGAAATGTGGGATGGGTTGTTTGGAAATGAACAATTTGTCCTGGAAAGCGTTTTCCTTCTTATTACTTCCGCTCAAATATATTCTGATCGGTCCTGTCCATTTTTACTTTGAGCCCGAGGAAATGGCCCAGCTTCTTATGTATTTAAAGTAGGAATTAAGACTAGCGGGAGATATGCGAGATGAGTTGAGTATTGAGAGATAAAAATCGGAAACAATCTTCAGTTAAAATAACTTTCAATATTTACGTCAGGCACCCTGACACAAGAAGATTGTTAAAGTGGGATTTGGCGTAGTAGATGTGATATGAATTTTCAAAGCGTCAATTTTATTTGGGGATGCACCCACTTATAAGTGGAACCACAGAAGGCAAACATAAGCCGTTGTTCGATGATATTGCTTCTGAAGCGTTATACTTTAGATTTTTGAGATTAAAATTTTCTAGGATCGATGAAAAGTTTGGATGTAATTAGTGCATTTTAAAGTATTCCACATTATCCCGTAAGCCTACTGGGTTTAATACTAAACTCTCTCACTGAACAGATGTTTCTATTTTGAATATTTTATTTATGATTTTGTATATAGTGGATATAGTCAGAACTTTCAAGCGTTGCAACTGGCTAACAACAAGACACGTTCCATCTATCCGCTGGGTTGCCAAATTTATCTGATGTATTGTCGTTTTATTAATCCGATAACAATTATTTTTATTAACAAAAGTCTTAAGTCGACGTCAGAAAACGGAAAAATATCATTATAGTTCCGAATCGACTCGAAATTCCTTTTCTATTAACTATCTTTCATAACCTTTACTTTGTAAAACTTATGTTTACAAAATCAACACATTTAGCAGAATATTACCGTACATTTTTCTAGAATCGCACTCGATTAAAATGAGAGTTAAAGCAGCTGTGGCTGCTATGGCCACACCTTGAAACGGAATGTACCGCCAAATTTCCGAATATGGCCAACCCGCCTACTACGGGAATCCGTGTTAGTGGATTGACCTAGATACATAATTGATGATAGAATTTGTTCCCGAAAGAGAAGAGTATATTCAATTTGGTTCTGACCGTCTCAGTAATTACTACTGGATGTGCTCTTTCTTTATCTTTCTCGGCTTTCCCATGGAGTTTATGCTATTTCATCGCACTTATCCAAAAATTTCGAAGCGAAATTAGAGGGTTAATTTGATCCATTCAAATTCTATCATGAAACGCATAACCAACCTATAGCCACTTAATTTTGCTGCTATGTCTCTTGATGGAATTGTGAAGGTCAAGGTGGTGGTGTAAAAGTATTTTCACTAAAGTTGTCGTCTAGCCTCTCTACAATACATCGGCGATCTTGGTTCAAGTAGCGAAAAAAAACATGTTATGTTTGCCTCTTGGGACTCGACTCAGGTCGACCAATCCTTTTGCGAGTGTTGGCATGTAGTACTAGGAAACTAACTAGGCTGAAAACTAATGCACACATGCTTGTAAACCACAAACAAAATGACCTTCAGAAGTACTCCTGGTGGCATGTGGAAGTAACATTCCCTGCGCACTCGCATGCGCAGGTTCGAGGTCGTTGCGTTCTTCATCCAGTGTATTTTGAGCAGCGGAAGAATGGAGACGTGTTCTAGTGCCATGTATAGGGTACGATTGCGGAGGATGGAATAATTATTTTTGGACTAATTGAATTGAAATCACATGAAAAACATTCAAGGTGTGAAAACCACATCTTGATACAGCATGATCGGCCAGCCAAAGTGAGCGAGTGATGATTAGTTTTAGCGATAGTCTACCGTATTAGGGTACGTTTTAATAAACCCTGGCGCTCGACGTTAATGAGCTCCTAAGCCCAAACTAATATTACACAAAATATCCTTAAATCCCATGCTACCAATTACAATAACTCATTCGTAGCTCTTCGCACTTTCTACCTGCCTTTATTTGTATCCAAATCGCCTATAATTTCCTTCCCTCTGCCTGCGCTTTCCCACCATTCTCCCCTCTATTGCCACCTCCGGGCCTCCCATTGCCTCTCATCTATCTTCTGTATCCATCTGTCATACCTTCTTCGAATTTCTCCCAATATACAGGGTTCGTCCGGAAAATAAGTGTACTGAGCTCAGGAAAAAAATTTATTACACTTTTACATATCTTAAGCTAATATTCCTCAAAATAGGACCCTTGTGAGTCGATACACTTGTTCCAGCGGCGTCCCCATTCCTGGAACGCTCCCGCGAAGGCATCATCGGGAACCTCTCAAAGACACGTCGTCACGGCCTCTTTGACGGCGTCCAAAGGCCCGTATCGCGTTCCTTTCAAACTCCTCTTTATCTTCGGTAACAGAAAGAAGTCCGATGGTGCCAAGTCCGGATTGTAGGGCGGGTGCGGCAGCTTTGCCACGCCGTGCTTGGCCAAGAAGTCCGACACGACAAGCGCGGTGTGAGACGGCGCATTGTCGTGACGCAGCCGCCAGATGTTTTTGATCGCTGACCGGACGCGGGCGACTCGTTTTCGAAGCCTGTCGAGCACTTGGACGTAAAATGCAGCATTTACAGTTTGTCGTTCAGGTACAAATTCGTAGTGGACGACTCCCCTTTTGTCAAAAAAGACAATGAGCTTATTACACTTATTTTCCGGACGATCCCTGTACTCTATTTGCATATCATTCCTAGAACTTCGTTCAATTTTCTGCATTATTCTCTTCTCATCCGTTTCGAAAGTCGCAAATCTACGCATATCCTGTTGCCTCAGCGACCAAGTTTCCGAGCCGTACAAAAAATTGCTCCCAGTCAAATGCTTGGAAACAGTTCCGTTATGCGAATTCGCATTTTCCTGTTTTGCAACGAAAGGATCTCCGTGTGTAAGATGGCGACGGTGACCGTGGCGCTGTGGTGGTGCTCACGCACATCATGTAGAGTAAGATGCGGTGATACGTGTAAGAGATGGTGGCGGAGTGATGGTGCTAATTGGCAGATCTGGCGAATCGAAGGTGTTAGGAGGTCATGGTCATGGTCGCAGTTGAGAAAGCGAAAGAACAAGAAACTTCGAAATGCGAAAAGTTTGGAATTCCATCGTCTGAGAAAGCCACAAATGGGAAACATTGGAAGATATTGCCAAAGGAAACGGAAGGAAAGAGAAGAAAGGCTGGTGGAATTCTGCTCGGAGTAATATTTAACATTGACAAACCTTGTGCTAGAAAAAAGACCATTTAAATGTTAGTAATCACGATAACTTGTCATTGATGATGAAATTTCAGCGTGCGAGAACTCGTGTAAGTTTCAGCGACTCGTACCTTGTATCAAGTAAAAATATTTCGGGCCTGCACCGAAACGGGGTTCCATGCGTCGATAATGTTGCTTTTAAAGGAATCCGACATGTGGGAGGAAAAACTGGCCGAGCTGCGAGTTATGTTCAACGGTTGGACCACTGGTGGACACAGTGAAAACGTCTGATAGCACAGAGGAGGAGATCGCGATTAGGTCGGTAAATGACAGAAGCCAAATTAGGGCCTTGCAGTGTGAAGGCTCCAGAAAGACAAAGAATTTAAGGTTAAACGTTGATTTTAATAAAGTTATCGTTGATGTTAACTGGAAGAGAATGCTTACTGTTATGAAAGACAAAGTATTGTACTACAGCGGCAGAAGAGTGATGCACAGTTTTAATAAAGATGATATAGCTTTTATTTGGAGTCAAGGATGGAGAGGCATGAGCAAAGAAGTGAAGCTTCGCCCATTGTCAACAGAATTCGAATAGAGAAGCCATCACGTGATATCCATGGAAACATTACAGGAGTGCGGATACACAGGATAAAACAGCTCGTTACCTTTTTTTTGACGTAGTTGTGGTCAGAAGGAGACCTGAGGAGAGCGTTAGCTTGGAAAAGCTGTTGAATAAGTCTTATGTTCAAGCGTAAAAGAAATGAACGATATTTTGTCTTATGGTCGGACGAGTGGTAACACAAATGTTCCACTGAGTAAAATAACTTGGAGGAATAGGAGTATAAGCTTTTTAAACGTGGAATACCGCATTAAGTTCACGTGTGATCACGGATCACACGTGAACTTAACTGTAGTTTTAAACAGTATATAATGGCTTAGGTAGTTCAGTTGTAAAACTTCGTATGAGGAGAAATACATCGCAGAACCTCATATAAAAGATATTGGTAATAATAAGAATACGTTTCGTCAGCTCACTAAGCTCAGTTAATATGGAATATACTTCTCAAGTGAGAGACAGACGATGATGAAAATGCCTGGGAGAACGATGGAGCCAATTAATTTATTTACTGACTTTTGGGGCGAGATTGAGACTTCTTTGTAATTTCTTCTATCTAACCGCTACTTATTACTTCGAAGAAAATTTCAAACACTCAAGCCCTAGGTTGAGGAGAACCCACCTAGGCGGGAATCGAACCCGCGACCATCTTGGTCGTCAGGCTAGGACGTTACCCCGCCGTCACCGAGGCCGGCACTGAAATGGGAGGATGCCTGTGGGGGAACGATTGGATGAACGAAGTGGTGGGCAGTGTACAGGGTTCGTCCGGAAAATAAGTTTATGATGCTCATTGTCTTTTTTGACAAAAGGGGAGTCGTCCACTACGAATTTGTACCTGAACGACAAACTGTAAATGCTGCATTTTACGTCCAAGTGCTCGACAGGCTTCGAAAACGAGTCGCCCGCGTCCGGCCAGCGATCAAAAACATCTGGCGGCTGCATCACGACAATGCGCCGTCTCACACCGCGCTTGTCGTGTCGGACTTCTTGGCCAAGCACGGCGTGGCAACGCTGCCGCACCCGCCCTACAGCCCGGACTTGGCACCATCGGACTTCTTTCTGTTCCCGAAGATAAAGAGGAGTTTGAAAGGAACGCGATACGGGCCTTTGGACGCCGTCAAAGAGGCCGTGACGACGTGTCTTCGAGAGGTTCCCGATGATGCCTTCGCGGGAGCGTTCCAGGAATGGGAACGCCGCTGGAACAAGTGTATCGACTCACAAGGGTCCTATTTTGAGGAATATTAGCTTAAGATATGTAAAAGTGTAATACATTTTTTTTTCCTGAGCTCAGTACACTTATTTTCCGGACGAACCCTGTAGCCTGGAACTACTATTAAATGCCAGGTTTTAGGACGTATCGGTCTAACGAACTTATCAACCGTCATTATCCTTAGAACAAGGTGGGTGGGAGATAAGACGCAGCAGTGAAAACGTTTAGTAGTGCGCTTAAAAGAACAGCCCAAGTGCGACCAAGTGCATAACCTGGCAAATGATGGTTGAGTTAAAACATAATGGATAATGACTTGGGATCACTGGATAGTGCCATTGAGGACGACCTTTGCTAAAGATGCTGACCTGAATTTAAAACCGTGGAGGGGGTGTTGACTATTTTGGCTTAAGTACACTGCTGATATTGAGATTATAAAGCAGTGTAGATAGAGGGTCATGCGAAATAGTGTCCACGTACAGTTTTTAGATATCACAACGTCTCAAATCATTTCAAACCATTGAAAAGATTGGAAATATCTATTGGGCATCTCTATAGATTTATGCTTTCCGCTAAAGCTACGCCGTGTTCGTAATGAAATTGAAATCTTTGTAAATAGGCTATGCGATGTATTGGGGAAATGTTCGCCTCATGTCGTTGCAATCGTCGGATTGAGCTACATCAGATGCAAGGGAACCTTTGACCTTTAATACGAAGACCTTTGCAGACGGTTAATTAGTGTGCTGGAGAATAGGAATAAATCCATTTCCCTCCCCAACACGTGCGTTTAAGGCCCAAGTCTATTATCATGTCAGAGCGGATTACTCGCGAGCCAAGATTGTCGCTTGGCGTGTTCCGCCCATTGTTTTTTTTTGTGTGTTCGAGGGCCAGATGTGGGCAGCCACGGAAAGCACTTAGGTGGCCGATGTTTAAAGAAGGCTGCCTTTCCACGCAATACGCCGGCCGTCAAGAATCTGTTCCCCCAAATTTTGAACCAATCTAGAATCAACATAAACGCTGCGTTTTGCATGGCATCAGATGCTCATTTTTGATGTTAGCGAACATCAATTAATTGAACTGTTTCAATTTTCCAATTGAATGATTGCATTAGTGAAGAATTTTGGAAAGGGTAAAATAATTTACATGCGCTTTTTGTTAGGGCGTCCGATCATTTTTGTTATTCACAAAAATGTTATCAAGGAAACTAGTGTAATGTACGGAATGGAGTTCGGAACCCTGGTGGTTATTTATAGAATTTTTTCGTTAAATAGGTATAAATCGAATTGGCGCAAACCTCTGTTACATTCCTTCCGTAAAACGAATGTTGTGTACCTCGTTCCTGGAGTGATTGCGAAATTTGACAACGGTGCAAGTCTTTGCACTCAAAATGTACTAGGTACCGAAAGGTTCCGAAATTGTCCTCCCGTGAACATGAATGTAGGGGTTGCGACCGTCCAGGGGTAGAGCGTTGGACTACTGGCCGGAGGGCCCGAGTTCGATTCCCGAGCCAGCTACTCTGGGCACCTGTAGCTCCTCCCAAGCTATGTAATTTTTTGGGTACCAGATCTTCCTAGGAAACTATAGCCGACATAGGGAAAGGAACTGGCCCCCATAATTATCATAATGTGTGAATATCACACGCAGTTGAGCTTAGTACTGGGTGAGCATCACCTGGCTTACCAAACCGACCTTCGGGTTGATTTCTGTGCTTATGGTTTTTAAAAACGCTATTAGTTTATATCAGTAATTATTTATATTTTCGGAATTTGCTGTTTTATTTTGGTCGCAATGCTTGGCGATAAAATTGTATGGATGTTTTTTGTTCGTCTTCAGGAATGTTTTGTTTGGTGCTTGGCTGGAGAAATCGATATTCCTGACGAATCGTAGTTATCCGTTCGGACATACGTATGATACCTGGCCGCTTGAGCAGTCCCACTTGGTGCGGGTGCAATTTTTTGCTGCACCACCCAGGAATCTAGTTACCCGGACTGCGAAAAGGATGCAAACTAAAAATATCGCATCTATATTATTGCGGGGTGTTACTATATCACGGACAACCTTGAAACCGCTCACCCACTCCATAAAGCTGCGTTATGCGCATTTATTCCGTAAAAGGCGAAGGAGGTACGCACCTATCGGAAGTGAATGTCGCGGTTAGTTAGCCGTGCGATTCGCTATTTGTTGCCCTGTCTCCTAACGTTGCGTGCGTATGTATTTCTGTGGGTCTCACCTTCAGCGATTTTATCACACGTCAGATGGTCCACTTCGGTCCGAAAGCTGCGGAGCGTCACGTGACCACTGCCGTTCTTCGATGGAGCATGACACCAATACGTCTTTGAAAGAATTGAACTTTTCTATCGTCATTATTGTATCAGGCAGATGTCGACTCTTTCAAATATCTTATCCTCTGGGGGAGAAAATGTGGTCAATGTTTCAAGTTAATTAACGGACTCTTTTACCATCGGCCAATCCACGATCAACTACCAATTCTGTAGATGCGTGTCTGGATTTTGAAACCATCACTGGTATTGCTTAAATGTTTTTGATAATCATTAGCACTTGTTTTTTCCTTCCAATCTTTAGGAAATGGTAAATGAAAGAAGTTAAAATTTTTCCAAACAGAATTGGATGTATTTCCTGCCGCTATAAACAGCGGTATTCAAAAGTGGGACAGGTAATGCCTCTTGGATGTGCTTAACTTACAAAATACTGAATACAAATAAACCAAAACTTGATTTCACTCGCTATAACACTTACGCTAATCATCCGCAGCGTTGATAACAAATGAAGTTCCTGCCCTATTTTTCATTCCCCGTCATAAAACAAAATCGAATGCCATTGGGTACTGATATCATTTTAAATATGAATGAAGTAGGAGCTTGAAAATGGGTTGACAAACTTTCATAGAAGCATTGTTTTTTCGCAGCTCTTAATGAGAATGAAGAGAGCAATTATCGCAGGCAACAGGTTCCTGATCTTGATGAGTTTGCCGCCGTACAGATTTCAATCGTTTTAACAACGTTGCTGTGCATTAGATTTATTTGAAAGATTTAATCGATATATTTCACGCAATTTAACGAGGTGCTACATGTTTCAAATGCGCATTGAACATATTGTCGGTTCATTTACTACCCAACTGAGAATATTTAATAGGCCTAGCCATCTCATAGTAACAAAAGTGCACCCACAATGTTAGAATTCCCCTGATATAACGAACGAATGGTTCTAGCCTATTATTCCATATCCAAAAAGTCTCCTATATTCCGCAGGAGGTAGAATATTTGTTTTATACTTATTATCGGTAATCTACCGGTTAAGATGGGTTTTCGATGGCACAACAGTGCAGCAACATTTCCTTTGCCTCTACTAGCGAAACATAGTCAAACAATAAGCCCTTCTTCGATTCCGAATAGTTCCTTCCTCCCTTCATTGTCCAACGTGCATGTCCTCCTACTCCTGCCCCTTCCTCGTTTGCCTAACATTCTCCCCTCCATCATATTTCCGCCTGAACTTGATGAAGAAACAAGACTGCGCCAAAAAATCTAACAAGGTAAAAATGATGCCTCTTTCAATTTATTATTTCGCCTTTCGGCCGAATGGCTACGGTGGAATTGTAATGAAAATCCCGCATATGAACCCCGAAAACGTTACACTCCTTTTTGGAGCGGCATGTAAAGAAGGCAAACGATTACTGTTATTTAATAATATCAGAAGACTTTCGTGAACATTTAGACTCCTTTCGAATAGGCACGAAGTATTTTATAGAGAATGATCCGGAGTCCTACGTGTTCTTCTTCAATGCCTCTTCCTGGATGCGGTTTATTGATAAATGACAAAGTTAAAAAAAATGAATGGAATGTAATATGTCATTTTCCCCTTTCGCGTAAAGTAACCAATAAAATCACCTGGGTATTTTCTGGGAACTTCTTCAATACAGTACCCTCGCAATAAATTCCTGGTGGTTTTCTTTCGCCCCTGACAAATGGCGGTGGCCAGGTGACCCGCTTTGTTTACCTAGGACGACGTCAGGTTCGCCATTTCGCGTGCATTAAAAACGCCTTGTTTCCACGGTCAGGTGAGCCGCCGTGTGCTCCCATCTGGCTCCCTCCCTCTCTCCCTCGCGAGCAAGACCTGTTGTTTACGCAGTGACGTCAGTCGGAGATCAAAGTGGAGGAGGCATGAACCTTTAAGGGAGAGCTGGGTGCTTGCTTTGCCCTTGGGGCATGTCAAATCGATTTGTGGTCACTTAGCGGGCCGCACCACCTCCTCCTCCGCATCTACACAGCAGGGCCCCCCAACTCACTTCCTCGGCGCCCGCCCCCCTCCGCCGGTGGATTCACCTTATGCGCCCCTTCCTTCCGTTCGCCCCATCCCCCGCCCCACCGCTCTACTTTCACCTCGCAAAACCAGCCGTGCAGGGAGAGAGTCGCTCACAGTCAGGAGAGGGAGGGAGGAATTTCGCCGCTCTTGGCCTCTCCGTTCATTCTCTTTTTGGGGACCGCCCTCCGATAGCAGCTGCCCCTCGTCCAGTGGTCACGTGTCGCGTCGGAGGTATTTGGGGGGACGGGGGTCAACGTGTTTTGATGGGGCGATTTGCTTTCTTTCAAGCGCAGACAACGAGAGACTCGAGATCATTTCTTCGCTTCTCATTTGGGTGCAGGCACCGCCAGTACCCTTGCGTGTTGGGGCGACAAGGGTGTATTCAGGGGTTGGGTGAAGACCGGAAGGATTCTTCCATCGGCATGCCCGGCCATGGGGACCAGCTATGAGTCGGCCGAAGGCTTGCGCTGGGGGAGTGGCGCAAAAGGGGGAATTGTGCTTCATATCTCGCTAAGACGGCCACGCAGTCGACTGACGTTCATTTTCCAGTCCTCGGCTTTGATTCTCGTGGCGACAACATGCTTGGTGAAAATGGTTGAGGGTACCAATCCAGGAGTATCGTCCATATCATGTTCAATTCTCATGCACCATCTGTCATTCTGCACACGCTTACATGAATACAGGATTGTCAAACTACTTTTTGGTCTACATTTTCTTTCAATCTCTTATTGTTAGTTTACTTAGCGTAGCCTATTGTCCAATTTCATTTGAAAACGCACGCAACACCGCAACATTTCAAATTAATCGAGTGATCATCCATCTGAAGTCTGAAAACAATGAAACCAAATCAAATTAATAATCCTAAAATATTTTTGACGGGGGATAGAGCTCACCGCGTACTCTGCCATAATATTTACGATTTGCGAAAATTCACGCATCGCGGTAGGGTGACCAATTGCTTTCTCTGAAAGATTGCGGTACCCATGAAAGCACAGTTTGGGCGAAGGTGTGGGATTCTATGTCACCAGAAACTAAGCTCCTCTCCGCTCAGCTGAGAGCTCCATTCACTAGGCCACCATGTCTTTTTGTTAATTTCCGGACATGGTAATTGTTAGTTTTCATGACGGCCTTGTCCTTCAAATCCTTGCCCTTTGAGGAAAGAGCCTACGCTCTTCGGAATGTGGGCATGGAAGAGATGGAGGGACGGTCGATGAAGAAGCATGCGGGGGGATCGAGAGGAAGTCGTGAGAATCCAAAGAAGGCAGGGAATGCGGATGGGGAAATATTGGGAAGCTCATATCGGGATGTCGAAGGCCGTGATAAGAGTTGAGAGTGGTTTGCTAATCGCGGAATGGGGAAGGAAAGGAAATTTAGGGAATTTCTGAGGGAATGGAAAGGATGAAGGCCCTACTTCTAGTTGATAGGCAATCCATATTATTGGTATTCTTCCGGTTGAGGTATGTCTTAGATGTACACATTCTATAGAATTGTACAATTATCCGTTTACTCGCCTCTCTCAACCGAAAAACTACTTAATATCGGATAAAGTCCTTCTTCATCTCCGTATACGTGTACATCTCCGTACGTTCTCCCCTGTATCCACAGTCTTCAAAATCCCATCGGCAATCAGAATGCGTTGCATCTGTCTTTCCCGTCTCCTTAGGATTTCTTCCAACAATCCCCTCTCCTACTCCACTATGCCTAGGACTTCCTCGTTTATTTTCCTTTCTGTCCACTTCTCCTATTTCAAGCCTTTTCCACACCCACATTTTATAAGCCTCCAATCCATATATATTTCTGCTTTCAATCACAATCACACTACAATCACATAATAATTTTGCTTTCAATCACATTGTTTCCGTACCGCATAAAACCACGTTCCATATTAAATTTTTGGCGGGCCGTTTCTTAATCTCCTTATCTAATGTCCATTTCATCATTTCCCTCCTCCTTCAGAAATCATCTTTGCTTACCGCAATTGCTCTCCCTAATGCCATGCTACTTTGGCCATTTTGGTCCAGAACACTTCTGAGATAGGTAAACAACAACAATAATAATAATAAGAGTAAGATCTTATCTTCGAATGGAACCCAAAGATGCATCTTCAATTTGCTAACCACCATGATTTTGTTTCCCGTATAAAATAATTAATTTTTAATATTCGCCAATGATCAGGATCATACTATATCTCTCTGTGAACTCACAAAAGGAGATACTCATTAAACGACCAAACAACCCTCATACTTAAAACAGTAGAGCGAGTAGTTGAGCGCGTTAGCCGATCAAGTAACGGAGTCAGTCTCGATAGATCGAAGGGGAAAATGGCGCGCTCGAAAGCGGAATGCACTCTTTTGTCTGTTTTGATGTAAAATATTTGTTAAAGGGTGGTATTTTGGTTTCGAATTCCGAATTATGGTTTAATTTTGTTTCGGACAAACGATATGTAGACGTTTGCGAATAAATATTTCTATATAACGTGCCTGTATAAGTCGACATGTTATAAACTTGTCACAGCCTCAATTTTGACAAGAATATTATGTATGGAGCTTTAGTTAGTTAAAGGGTCAATAATTCTACTTGGTTCTGTACTATAATGTCGTCATTCACTGGTACTTACATTTGGCATTCTATTAACAGTTTCTGATATGTCACAGGACACCTTTCTGCCGAGGTCTCTTCTTAAGTTTCTACATATTTTCCCGAATTAAATCCAATTACTTACCTCTTCATGTTAGTTACATGGACAATTCTCCCTATTGAACTGCTCTTCGTGGCCACAGCCTGAAATCTGGTGGTCATTATGAACTTAATAGTTCTTCTGAATAGTCGTGTGTGTCCATTATCTCAGACTGCTACTGCATTTATAGCCTGTGCCATATGATATTATGATGTTCGAATATTATACTATATGTGAGAATTTAAGGTTTTTTCCACAAAACATTGGTAGCTGGACTTCGCTTTTACGTGGGCGTTGCTTTGTATTATTGTGCTTGACTCTACTCATCAAAGGTGCGTGTGCCTTTCCTCTTTTCAATTTTCGATAAATTGCTTCTGAAACTTCCCTCAATATCGGATCTTTCAGCTCTTTTCTGCAGACGACTGAGTTGCCGTAAATGCAACATAACTTCCTTTTTTGAAAGCGTTTTGGGTTTGAAACAAAGGGAAGTTATGTTCCCGCGCCCAGTATTTTTTCCCTTGCCCGTGTCTCCACTTTCATTGGAATTCAATTAGTTCATTCAAAAGGTCACTCAGCGAGTGCTTCTTCACAGAGAATGTGAGTCGACAGGCCGTCTCCGAGGATGCATAATCAGATTCACGCCGTTGAGTGTTGGCAGTTGACCCTTGCTGAGTTGATTTCGTAACGTCGTTAGCATTGCGATAATCGTTCTTTGAATTAAGCTACACAGTGGTCGAGGCGTTCTAATCTCGTCCTCGCCTATCTTCTGCAGACTGTGGCTCAGATCGTTTCAGAACAGATTTTGTGAAAACATTCCCCCGTGTTGTTTCATGAGCATACTCAGTTGTTATTGGTGTATTATTGGCATTGTAAATGTAAGATGAGTGTATAAAAGTCAACTGTTACAGTTGTGATTGCTCAGTTTTATAATTTCCTCCTTACATGGAGATTCAAATCTTAATGAATAATCTCCTTAGTTTTAATCCAGGGATTGATGACAGATGGCATCCAAAAATCTCACTTGGACTCACAATATTTTGTCCACAAGTTTGATTTTATTTTTTTACAAGTTCAATTTTATCTTCCCTGTTATTTTTTTCTGGGTAAGTATTTTCGATGTCTGAGGCATTAGGTATTAGGACACATATTTAGGGGGATATAGTGTGTGTTTTTCTCACCTATTTGTTCGTGATTTCTTCGGAATTGCAATTTTCGCTGACTTCTCGAACTCTTCCGGTATTTTTCCGCTGTCGTAACTATCTTTGATTAATCGAAATACCTTTGCTTCGACCCCGAGTGCTTTCGTTGGGGAATAACTCCGCTAGTGCCTTGATTATTTTTCCGCTTATTTAGTCACTTCTTTCAGCAAAATTATTCTTAGGGTTTTTCACGACTCTGTCGAAGTCACTTCTCAGTATTTCTGGGACACGTTCGTCGTCTTCTACCAAGATTTATTTTTTCATTCAGTCACCTTCAATTGGTTTTGGCATTTGGTGGAGTACTTCAATACATTACTTCTGTCTCTATCCAATGTCTTCATCGTCATTTAGTATCTTTCCATTAGTTTCTCGGACGTTGTTGGATTTCGTTTTTCTTTTTCCGAATCTTCTCTTCACGAGTTTTATAAACCTGTTACGCTGTTTCCCACCACCATGTTGTCACTGATCGACAGATTTCTGTCCGCCTTTGCGTGGCCTTATTGTGCGTGGCGCTCTTGTGTGATTAGGTTCCGTAAATTTTTATCTAGGTATTCCTCAGGTACATTTCTTGGATTTTTTTTCTTGGATTCTTTTCTTGGATTCTTTCCTTGGATCCTTCCTTGGATTCTTTTTTTGGATCCTTCTTGCCTCTATATGGGTTAACTAAGCAGTTATGGACGGTTGCTTATATTTCGCTGCCATACTCATGAGTTGCTCATCTGCTACTTCACATATTATATTCTCAATTGCCTTCCATCGTCCTTGTATGGTAGTGTCATTTAATCCTTCCATTTTTCTGATGATTATAGCGGTGAACTTTTCTTTTGCTTGCCTTTCTCCAATATATTTTTGTTTCATCCGGATGCCTGTACCATTTCCTTCATTTTCTTGTATGGCAGTCAGCTGTCCATGACCGTCCGGTTGTGATCGCTCTTTATAATCTGCATCCTTGGGGTGGCTCTTGCATTGCTTGAATTGGTTCTTGTATCTCTTTCTGACAAGGATGTACTCTGTTTGGTTCGTATTGTACCCAGTCCCCCGGCATCTACTGTGTGCATCTTCTTCTCCGATGTTGCTCGAGAGAGTACTTTACCACTAGAACGTAGTTCTAGTTACAGAATTGATTATATCGGTGTTTCTCCCTGACATTTCGTTTTCCCAATCCGAACTGCCACACACTGCTTCCCTCTCCGACCACTGCGTTCCTGTCTCCCATCCTCATTAAGTTCTCCCTCCCTGTCGCTGCTCCTAGAACATCTTCCAGTTGTTAGTGTATTGTCTTTTGTTCGTGCGTCTTCTATGTTATCTTCTGAATGTCTGGGCGTTTGCGTATACACTTTTCGTGGTGTATCCCCGTAAACTAATCGTCAGAACCCTCTCATTGTATTGCCTGCACGATGTGACTCGTATTGCCTGCACGATGTGACTCGTATTGCACATTCCTAATTCAGTATGATATCCACTCATGCAATCTTCTGGTCGTCTCCAGAGTATGTCACAATACATCCGTCGCTCCAGAAGTCGTCGCCCGCGGCCCACTCAACCTCGCCCTCTCCCAGGATGTCCGTCTCCTATCTCTATTTTAGCAATTTCCAACTTTCCACACTTTCGTACTGACCTAACATTCCGTGTCCCCATCCTGCATTTGTCCATATTGACTAATGATCCCTCCTCCAAGTAGTCTCCATCCGGAGATTCTATTAAGGGACTATTTATCCGGGAGGAATTCTATCGCGTCATTTTTAAAATTATTGATAAAATCTTTATTATTGCTTTGAAAAAGGTAAATGTACCGTTGGGATAAGCTTATTTTGAGAACAGTGCTGTTGGACACTTGCTCTGGCACTCTAATGAAATGTTACAATGATGAGCCCGCTAATGAATCCACATTGACAATTCACGAATCTATCATTAGATAGCAATGGTGTATTTTTAGTGCGTCTCAGCTAAATATATGAATAAATATGCGGGTACTAATGCTAATCGATATATTACATTCTAATCCAATCGTAATTTCTGGCTCATTAAAACCTCTGCTCCTATCGTGGGCTTGTTAAAACTACCAATCCAATCCTTCAGTTTATGATTTTGTAAGAAGGAAATATCTTTTTGTCGTGATACGCATTTGAAAATGTGAAGAACTGAGTGACTCAAAGGGTCAGTTATCTTTTAAGCGGATGACCGAAATTTTTTATGAGATTGTGCCTTTTGAATTCAGTTAATTCAAGCGCATTTCTCGAGGAATAGATTGGGAGTATCGTTTATGTAATCGTGTTATGCTAATTAATTTTCCGTGTCCAGCATGCTCCCGACATATAAAGTAATTGGTGGGTGATAACAAGAAAAATATAACACCGTTCATATTAAAATAAGTTAATATTCGTAGTTCACTTAAATTTCCTACCGATTTTGTTTTAATTATTGTGAGGCATTTGAAAAGAGCCCTTAATGCTTGTACGAATGCATTAAGAACGGTTTCTCGATTCGTATGGTTCGGTTGAATCATTTACTTTTGCGGCGGTTTTTCTACAGTTAAGTTTTGTTTGTTTACTCGTTTTTAAGAAACTGTCAACTGTGACTGAACAAAAGATAAAGTTTAAGGAGATCTAATATTTTGAATATTATGAAAGCCCAATGACATTTCACGATTTCCGCTAGCAGAATATTCTTTTCGACAACCTTTTCTCGGATTTCCGCCTCACGAATCTCCGATTTCCCTTCGACAGTCCTAGTATGACATTTAAAGAGATGGATGGGAATTCTTTCGGCCTTTAGACTTGCACCTATTTTTAGTTTGCTCGCCCTCTTCCAAAGTGTTTAAATTGCCAGATAGGTTGGCATCGTTAAATCATATAGTCAGAGAGAATCCTGACTTATTGGAATCATGCATACAGTCCGCGTTTTTATTCTTCTGAAGATAATTTCAAACGAAAGAAAATGTAAAGGGGAAAATAGGAGGGGGAGGGGAGTGGTTGGTGAGTTGTGGGTCCGTTTTTCCCGGGGGAGGGGAGGGGTTTGGCGCGAATTTCAAGTGGGCGAGACGGGAGACGCGGTGCACGCGTGCATTCTCTCGCGCATTGGCCAAAATTGAGTCCACTTCTAAAGGAGGAGATGTGGGCATTTCACGCACGATGGTGCACGCACAATCGCTTGCTCGGCCAGGCAAGTGATACTTTGGACGAACCTCACATTCTCCCGGTCTTTTGCTGCTGCACGCATTAATTGAACATTCTCTGTTCCGAGTTGGATGATGCCGTCCGTTTCCGCCTTGCACTTACGAGGAGGTGGAAAGTTTCCCCTTCCGCCGTCGTCAGGATACGCCAAACCTTGCTCTGCAATAGAGAGTGGAGCTCGCGGGTGATTATGAGGGCGGGGGGGGGGGTCATTCGTACTATTGTAATAACGGGGGCTAGCTTTACCATGGATAGAGCAAATTAATAGGAGATGAACATATTTCAACCCAAACCCATCCCTCAAAATGTGATCTTGGCTCGAAATATTTCATGGTATTTACACTTATTAATATACTCGTGTGGTATTCTGAAGACACGATATTTTCATTTGAATGACTTCGAGCGAAGAAACCAACTGATTTAATTTAGACATTCTATTCAAGAGTTATTCAGAGGCACTCACGCTATAAACTCATTTTATTAACTTGGAGTGCTCTCCAGAGCGAAACTCGTAAAATAGTTGGTCGTGCTCATGAGCACATGCTCTAATGAGCGTTCTTGGCTCAAATGATCTTTCCGACCGATCGATTCGGAGATAAGTGCCACGGAAGTTTGGGAAACTCAATGCGAATAGACAAAGGAAAGCTTTGACGGAGAATCAACGATGAAATAGAGAAAACTAAGTACAGGGCATTTCGGCTTAATAGTATAAATTTCATTTTATTCTATAAATTGATGTGTTAATGTGTGCATATTAATTTCAGAATGAAATTTTGATATCGATCCCTGCTGGTAATTGGAAAAATTCCATCGTAAATCTTATTACCCGAAGCCGCTTTCTCTTAGTTTCCCTTTTTGATACATTGCAGCTCATTTCCTTCTAAAACGAACTCGATTAGTGGTTAAATTTAGAGTTTTCTCCCGCTATCAGCCTCCCTACCATCCACCTGTGTTTGGAAGCAGTAGTTCTCTGCAACTTTGTCCTTTTGGCCATTTACTGAGCATAAAGAAGTATTCCTATCTAATGGAATCACCCTGTTCATGTTTATCTGACCGAGGAAAATTTTGTGTTTGTTGGGTGTAAAACATTTCATTTAATTTATTTCATCATGAATGGGCGAATGAGGCATGCGATCCGGTATCACGTACCTTGGATTTACTGTAATTTTTAGCACGTTTGTGAGCTCGAGTGACTAGTTGTGTTCCCCCCTTAGTTGAAAGCATGCGGCTTTTATGGAGGTGATGGCCGTCGTCTGGCAGCTTTCCGTTTCCTTTCCTGCCCCGTGTAGTGTTGCGAGAGGGAATAGTTGCTCTTGTTGTATATACGTATGCGAAGGGCAATGAGATATCCCGGCATTGACCTTTCGTCAGTTAAAAGGTTGTGGCATTTTGCTCGGGGGTGGATCAACTTCCCGTGGGATCGATCCTCGGCGGTGAGGTATTCGCGAGCGAAAGCCGTGTCCACTCGAAGGAATGGCTCGAGTTGAAGTGTATATTTAGATATTCGCATGCTCAAGTGTGTCCTTTGCCGGTGCACTCACTCCTTTTGTTGAGTGGTCCTCTCGTGGCACTCCGATGTTACGTTAGCACACAGGTTGAAGATAATGTTAGGTTGGGCAGTATGTGATGCGCATTAGGCAACTGCCGTTCTTTCCGAATGTTTGATTTCAACATCTACAGTTAGCAGTCGAGCTGGATGCCTCTCACGTTGTGGAGCAGTCTCCTGGCTCAACAGCTTTTGGATGACTGAAAGCCATCAAGGCAGACTTTTGGTTTTATTGAAAATTCCTTCACCTCGTTTCCTTTGAGTTGATTGAAGGGTTAAAGTAAATTCTTTGTTTGAAAATATAATCTAAAATTGAGCGAATGAGGATTGATCTAAGTAAATTTCATTTTCTGTAATCCTTGCTTATTCTCCTCCCCCGTGTCCTATCTACTATCAGACCCTTTTTTCCTCACTGCATCGATTTAAAAAATATAGGGATCTTGCAGAAGGGTCCTTTTGCATCAATATTAGTCTAGTGGGTGTACGTTTCAACGTTATTGATCGGTAATTTCTCTGTGCGTCCGAGTTGCATCTGGTCTAGCTACGAGTGCCTTCTTTCCAAATAATTTTTATTTTTAATGACCGATTCAGCCTGTTCATAATTTGTTTTTGAAATTCTGTGAAAGTTGTCATGGTGGTTATTTGTCTAAGCCTGGAAGTACTCAGAGGGTTTACTTTTTTTATTCTATGTATTTGAAAGATGTTACAATTCATTAATTTTAATGACTGATTTTGAAATTCCTTTGTTATAATAAATTTAACTCTGCAGGCAATTGTAATTTTGAGGAAGTTACGGATATTTATTATGCGAAGGAATGTTACTTAACAAACATACAGTTTTTTATTTCTACTTGTGAAGTTTACATTCCAACATTTTGGGAGAAGAATTGGCTTAATTATCATTGTTTACTTATTGCGGTCGAATGTTGCGTCGTGGCCCTAATTATTGGATATTTTCATACCGAAACCGGTTGGTCACACCGTTCTATGTTTCAGGGTTGGAAAAATTAAACGTTATCCTATCTTTGTTATGAAAATTCCCCTTTCCTCGACCCGATAAATTTATTATCAACGGGAAAATAAGATGAACGAATTTAACCATCGAATGATGACAATATCAAGAGGCTTTAAAATTCTGAGTGAATCGAACTGTGGAGTTCTCAGTAGTCGCAAGTGGATTGGGAAACTTTTTTCGTCAAACTTCGAACGGTAAAAGAATTACTGCCGGCAAGATGAAATATGTACATTATTTCAGGTTAACGGACGTCCTTTGCAAGCTCAATTGGGCAAGTGGACCGCTCTTCGTTTCTAATTACTGAGGTCCAAGGGCCAGCGAATGGGCGACAGACTTGGTTCTGTCTTGTCATTGCTGCGGATGCCCAGTCTGCTGTGTCGAAAGATCGCATGAGTCACTCCCTGGGAAGTATGCGTCGCGTGAGACTTGCGCTTTTGCTCTTTTCGTAACAGAAACTTATCGTAATCCGGAATGAAAGGTAGCACGAGAACAGCCTGAATCAAAATAGAGCAGCGAATTGACTAGTAATAGATATGTTGAGTTTGACATACACCTAAACCACCAGTCGTCAGCCCGAAGGTCGATTAGCTCTGTCATTCAGCTGGTTTTAACTCGAATGCATTGTCTCACAACGTGCGAAAATCACACATATGTCGATTCGCCGGCTCCTTTCTCTGAGACTTAACCTTTCCCCACAAGTTCTGGCACCTTGAAAATTAGTGTAGCTGGAAGTGTCTCTCGAAATCACTATAATTTGAACCAGGGACCTTCCAGTTCGCCTTCCCCCTCCATGTACTCTTTGTGCCACCGTGTTACCAAGTTCAACGCAGAAACTTGTTTTATTTGTAGTTCCTTTTTGATTCGGGTTCCCTTTTAGGGTGGGTTTAAGATGAGCGAATAGATTTCCGTTGGAACACTCTTCCCCCGTCGATATTAACGAACCAAAACACGTTCCCTTTTAGCATTCTTTGAAATCTAGTTCCCTATCCGGCTTGACAGTGCTTTGCTTCGTCCTAAGCCCACTATAATTCTCCCGATTGGCGTAAGGAACTTCAAAGTGGTGTCTGCCCGTTAACGTACGCACATTCGAATTTTTGTGTGTAGCTGGTGGTTGAAATTCATTTAACGTAGGTCAGGTTTTTCATGTTTGTTTTTCTTCCACACTTGGTCCAGAATTAAATTTCTCAACCAGAAATCAAACAATTTCCTAGATAGAGTGACAATTACAGGCACTTCGGGTAGATGTGCCATTTAGTTGTTTTAGCACCCTCGCACGCATGCCTACGGCTGCCGGTTTGTTGTGTTGTCGTCTCCCGTGAAGGCAGATGCACCCGAATAATAAGTGGGGGTAGAGCTAGCCCAATATGTCGTGTGAATTCACGCCGTATTGGGCGAGGGTGGGGAGACCAATTTCATTTCTCGGTGCAGGCACTTGGTCTCTCAGGGAGGTGTGTGGTGCCCAAAAATCAAGTCGTTGCCCAGACGCGACCTCCGGAATCGAACCGGGGCCCTCCTGTATGCAGTCCAGTGCTCCACCCACTGAACTACCCCGTCCCTCCATGAATATGTGAGAAGAAACTGCTGATAATCAGCATCACGAAGAGAAAATTCATTCTAAATGTGATATTACGCCGTGTTGTTTTTCGTGTAGATTGACTCAAGTGTGCGCATCGCTTTCTCCTCTGCATTCGATATATTTCCGTAATCGCGCCGTGGATTGGATAATGAATGAATGGAATGGCGGGGGAGTTCGCATAAATCCATTTTCCGAGGTTGTCATTCGCTGTTTGGCCTCGCCGGGGCATTCCCCATTGCGCAAACCCTTCGCACATTCACGCAACCATTCCGCCCCCTCGGCAAATTTTAAAGTTCATAAATCTCGCGGTGGTTCAAGGTCTCGGGAGGCCACGTGCTCCTTGCGCATTGGACAGGTGGCTGTCGGCTAGTCCCGGCATGTGGTCGGTCGGCTGCCGTGGTATTGATCTCTCGGGCGGCGCTGGATTCCGCCGAAGGGGAGGGAGCGGAGGGTGGGGGTGGGCAAAGGGGTCGGGCGCGCGGGGTGGGGCCACTCCCGTCCCCTCCCCCGCCGCCTTCGTCTGGCGTGGGATGCCGGATAGGGTGGGCCGCCTCTCTTTAATCGATGTGTGTCTGTGTGTGCTTGCGGACCCCCGGCTGCACCTTCCCATTCTGGCGGCGTAGAATGCTCCTGGGCGAGCCACGGAGGGAGCAGCACCTCGCTTCATGACCCTTTTTGAAGAGGAGGGCGGCTCCAGCCTCTTACGTCACTCCGTCCCCCCTAGGGATTCGTAGGGAGCCGCCCACCTGCCCATCCATCCGCGCAAAGGGGTGCCCGTTCACCCCCCGCCCCTTTTGCGTCTTCATCTCCTCGCCGGGTCGGGGGATTGGCGTCGGCCCGTAGGCTCAGCCTCTTCCGCCGCCGGCGACACCTTTTTGCGGTTGTCTGGCAGATCGAAGATTGGGTTGCACGGATTTTCCCCAATATTTTCGGTGGGAGGAGGAGTTGCGGGGGTGGCGGAAATCTGGAAGTGGGGGGCCGACCGGCGCTCTCCTCCTCGGATATATGCCCTCCTGGTGCCCGCTCGATTCTCTCTCGGCCGTCGGAGTTGTTGCGCAGTCCTAGGTTCGGGTGATTTCCTCCCAGTACGGCGTGTTCCGCGTCCTTACTCCCCCCAATGGGTATCGGCTTCCATAAAATCTATTATTATTATATTAGTGTTGTTTTTCCCGTTGATGATTGAAGCTGTTTGACACGCATGCTCATTCATGGTCTTGATGACCTAATGCTTAGAATGGCGTTGTTTGTGAATCGCAATTTTGTTTTGTTGTGTTCTGCCTGAAATGTTTTCTTCTTTCTTAAAATAATTTTCGTGTCCTTCCATTTTGTGTGCTTATTTATGGGGAATGTATTGGGCATTGATTATCGATTGTATTGCGATAATCGTGACTAGCATTTTCATCCGACATAAAATAGTATCACTCTCTCCCCGGCTCCTGAACTATGCATCCCATAATTTATACTCTTAGCTGCCCTGACAAACGTAGAGAATATACAGAAACATATTTGGTATCATTACTCAAAAATGTTAAATCAATTGTGCTAATCGAAATACATTTGAAAAAAAGTCATTTTGACGTTGTAAATGCGAATATTTTTGATGAAAATTGTTAAAAGATATTACCTGTGCTTTGAGAAGCCGTATATATACTCTATATTTAATTTCATATTTTTTTAAGTTCTGCATTTTTTCTCGTAAGTTCAATTTTTACTTCATTCCTTCCATTTCATCAATATGTTCTAGAAAATCTCCCATCGAATTTCAAAATATTCAGTTGGATATGTCTATTAAATTCAGTTTCTCGGCGATAGTAGATGTACGAATAAAAAAAATATTTGTCAGAAAATAATAATTTTGACTAGTTTATTTTTCGTATCCGATTCCCTATTAATTATAATATCTTGGGCTTGATTTCGGATGATTAGACTGTGTATATTGAATTAAAAGGAGATGAATAACTGTGTACACAAGCTGTGTATTTTATGTCTCCCATAGCAAATGCTAACAATTTTAAAAGGAATATTCAATGGATGACTTGCTGATCATATAAAGCATACAATTCAGCTAAATTCGGGCGTTTTGTCTATATTAACGGGCAAGTTAATTTTAATGGAATTCAATTTTTCTATTTACACATCTTAATTGTTGACAGTAATATTGTTTGTGGCATAAAATGGCATTTTTATCAATTTAGTTGTACAAGTGTGCTTTTATTTTGCAATTATTTTGTAACAGAATGCCAGTCAGTATTTTACACAATCATAATGGTTTATTTAATATGGATTCTATGAGGTTCATTTACCTTTTCATCAGTATTGTTTTTTTATAAAAAACAATGGGGAACGATATTTAAAAAATCATAAAAAAACAATGGGGGACCATATTGGTAATGAGTGAGTGAAGCTACCATTAAGAGAGGTTTTTGGAGTAGGCACAAATTGTTTGAATGGCATGATTTTTAGGACTGGAAGTCAGAGATGATACTAGATTAAATGCTATATTGAAACATAAAACTTGTGTAAGTTTTAATTTTATGCTCACTACTTGTATTTAAAATTGGCATGATTTAATTGAGTGGCATTTGTAAAAATGTACTTACTTCTATTTCATAATGTTGATAACAAAATAAAAATTCTATTACTTGTAGAGGCATTTTGTGATTCAATGTTGCTTGTATGTGATGAATAATAGGTACCGTCTAATCTAATTGTAGTTTTTGCTCATGGTATAATTGTCATTTTCGTCATGGATACTTCATGAAGATAATAGGAACCAAGAAACTGAATGCATCACTGTGATAAGTGAATTTTGAGTGCTTCACAAGTGACATGATATTACGTGATGAATACTAGTTAATGAGGGGATGAATGTTGATAAGTTGTTTTCAAATATTTCTCTGTGCTGCATTGAAATATTTTTATTGTGTTTGGAATTACTGGCATACAATTGAGAATTTCATTCCTGCTGTGTTCAGTTTCAAGATTAAGTTAATTTTTATTTCCTGGTGTAAAGTATTTTTTATTATTTAAGAAAGATGAAAGCAATATTATAAAAAGAAATAAACTGGCTCTGAGTATCAGCTGTTATCCCTGGAACTTACTATAGGTAATAAGTTATTCCTTATATTCCTATTCACAATATTCTTGGAATTCTCATGGCACATTAAAATCTGCCGTGTTCTTGTCAACGTATATCATTTTGAATTCCTAATCATCGTAGAATCATTATTCTAATTGCAATCTTGACTTAGAAAATAATGAAACCCTTTTGAGTAGTGGCACTACATTGCTTATGCTGACCACCTCATGATTTATCAGATGTTTGCATTCCTTTTTCAAAAATTAAACTCCATAGAGGAATGGATAATTTGAGCATCTAAGTTTTATTAAAACTTATTAGTATTCGTTGAAATTGTTACTTAATCAGTATATGTGAGAATTGTATTTGGTTTTACAATTTTAGTTGTATTTGACTTTTAAAGAAATGTTAAGGCATTGCCCTAATTCTTTCCCATTAGTTAATTTATCTTGCACTCTGAAAACATTATCTTCCTACCCGTACTTTCCTCAACCGTAAACACTCGTGAAACATTTCATTTGGTCAAAAGATGCCTTATCAAGAGGAAATCAGTCTCATCAATATAAAGAAAAGTTTGAGTATGAAGTGTTTTGCAAAATGGATATCAGTTCCACAGTAATAAAATGTGTTAATTAGGAGTTAGGTGGGGATGAAAACTTAGCCAAACTAAGGATGAGGATATGATTTGATGATTTTTTTATGGACATAGATGTAATTTCATAAATCCTAATATTGTTGAGAAATTGTATGAACTTAAAGTTTATTAATACATTAGTCATACATTCTTATTTAACGTACAGATGGTAAAAATGTCTTTTAATGCAACCGTCATTTATAAAATTTCTAGTGCTGCATGGTTATCTGATTGTGCAAATTAATGTTTTCTAAGAGTGTAGTTAATATAGCACTGTGTTACTGTGACTCTCAATAACCGTTTGGATTTTATTTTTCAGGGTGGTGATGGATAAATAAAGGGCTCTCTGAACAATCTGTGCGACCTTACACCTGCCACCTACCCTCTGGTGGCAGAAGCAGCATTGTAGTGAGTGTGAAACTGTCGAGGGAGGGAGGGTCTGCGGAGAAGTGTGCACGGCCTTCGGTTGGTTGGGGGGTGCCGTGCTGCGGCTGGAGGGCCAAGGAGGGAACCGCCCAAGAAGTTGAGGGAAGCAAAGGAGGAGCACCTTTGCCTGGAAGCTGTGTCCTCGAATCCCCCAAGCCTTTGATTCCCCTCCTCTTCGGCTCCCTTGAAAGGGTTTAGATCATGAAAATGGTGTTGTCTCAGCGTCAGCGGGAGGAGCTGTGAGTAGAAAAATTATTTTTAATCTATTTCTTTATTCTTTTTTCTTTACCTCTTTACCCAATTTTAATAATATATGAATCAGGAATGGGTTGTCATCAGTGGACAGGGCGAATATTGTGAATGTTTCGTGATATTGTGGAATCTTGTGAATCATTCCGGACTGCCTTTGTGCATGGAGTGCAATTATTGGTTCCGTTTTATTATGCGACCTGGCCAGCCCTTCTGCAGTGTTCATTATATGCTTGAGGAATTAAATGCATCTGTCACCATTTTAATGGAAAATATTGCATTTTTTTAAATGCTAGAATTTGTGGGATATGTCACATTTTACATCATTAGTCATTTTAACAATCCTAAGTGATGTAGGTGACAGATACACGAGATAAAATTCAAAGGGAAATATATACTGCAGAGCCTTTAGCTCATAGAGGAGCTAACAGAGTAGATGTAATATATCAGTTAAGATACTTAAACTGTGTGTGATAAAAGGGATCAAATGAACAAACAGTCTGGAATATTGTTGAATTAAGAGGTTGTCCTTTAATAAAAACTTTTCTTCAGAACATAGCCACCAAGGGCGTGGCATCATTATGACATCCTTTGTTGTCAGCCATGACAATATAAATGCTAAAATTGGGGATGCTCTGTCTGCTCATCTGTAGTAATAAAGAGTTAGGAGATGGCATTATCTAGACTAGTGGAGAAGGTGGAAATGGCAGTGATCTGCAAAGTGTTTTTACCCTGACATTCAATGGAATGACCATTTTGATAATTGTCATGGGTGTTTTTGGTCGATTTTGGATGAAAGAAAGGTATTCTAAAATTTTGAAAGGAAACCAGTATGTTGTTTTGTGTAGTTGTGTGTTTGGTTTTTCATTAATTTTGTACACTATTGTTTCAATAAAGTAGTAGCTCTAATTTAATTAAATTTTTTGTATTGTGCTTTTGGGCAATGTTTACTAGATTCGGTGGTTTACCGTTGTATCTTGACTCGACAGCAAGCTTGGCGTGAATAACTTCCTCAGGTCCCTCAACCTTTGGTGCTATACTAGTTCAGATTTAGGTGGAACATTATGATTTATAAGCATACTTCTTGTTGGGTATTCATTTTTCTAAATGGTAATTGACTGTGGGTGTTTGTCTCTTCTCCGTTTGTAATCACTGGTATACAATTTATGGTATTAATGTGAAGGGATTTTTGTCCTTAAACAGCGAAACGTTGTTGAAAGAACAAAAAAGTGTTGCCATATATCAATATATTTAAGAAAACCGGAAAGATTTTTGTAAATTCAATTTAATTCGTGGGAATTGTTGAAAAATTTATTAAATTCATCTTGGTAGAAATTTCTAAAACAGATATTTTGAAATGTTCCAAGATGTTGCAAGACAATGTTTGATCTGATGATTCTCAGTACTTTTTACCTTAAATGGTTTCGTTTAAATATTAGTACTAGTTAAATAATTATGCCGCGGCAATAGGATTGCGCTGTAGTGATACAAGTCCTAGTTCTACGGTGGAATTGGTTGTTTATTGTGGAAACGCCAATCGGTTTCATTGGAATATTCTCATGAATAAATTTGCAGAAGAGCCTATCGTATCGTCAGTTTAATTAATTAATCCGGAACTCGAGCGTCCATAGTAAGTCGTTATTATTATTTCGACGTTGCTTTACGTGTGTCAGGGCTTTCGGCGGTCGATACTCGGGCGAATTGGGCGCAGCGAAGTGGAATGCGCCCGAGCGATGGCGGTGAATTGGCACGGAAAACCAATGCCGAGAAGGGCCACGCGGAGGGGTGGACCAATGCGGAGGAGGGGGGAGGGGTTTACTTAATCAAAGTGACTTAATTTCACCAACCCATGAAGATGACTTCCCGAGCTTAGACAATTTTCCCCGTGTCGTCTCCATTACTCTCCGATCGTTAGCCCTATCAGTGTGCATTTCTCCCGAGTGTATGGCATTAATCGGGCACCCTAGAGGTCGATGATCAAGGGTCACCTCTCGGGCCACTGTGATTGACCCAGACGTTGGTTTGATTGACAAAGGGGGGGGGGAGCTCAACTTAAAGCAAACTCTGTAGTACATGACATCACTGGTACATCAGTGCATTTCCTTTTTCTGTGCAGTTTTCTGGAATACGAGGGTTGCTATTTATATTTTGAGCCTAACCATGAAAAGACTTTAAGAAAAGTAATTTATTGTTGAAAATGGCTTCATTGTTTTTCGAAGTATTCTCCATGATAATCTATACACTTTTACATGCGCTCGAACCAATTTTCGTAACATTTTTTCCACTCCGATTGAGATACCTCCAAAACATGCATACACAAAAAAAATGCATCAACGGCTTCAGGCGGCGAAAAACGTTGGCGGTGCAATTTTGCCAGAAAAATCACTCTGCTTGTGGAGAGGTGGGCGGGTGTTTCCAGTGGGGTCATCCGGATTTTCAACCGCAGCCCTCCGGTGATTAGCGCATCGGTTTGAGCCCCTAGACTACCAAATCCCATATCTTGCTTTATATTTACTTTTCGGTGGTTGTCTTGATTTGAAGTTTGTGTGATTGATGTTTCATTCACTGACGGTTTGAATTCGATTTTCGGAGGTGAAATTGCCTATCACTTGACGTTCCTTGTTTGGGGGTGGTATTAAGATGATCACAGTACGTTAACTTGACCATCCATCTCATTGGATATCTAACGATCAACCCCTCGCGACTTAAAGAGAATAAAACGGTCTAACGTGAAGTTTCTTCCCCGACCTAGTTACCCACGCATCCCCGTAGATGCATGTATGCTTTCATTCGAGCATCATGACAATTTGACTGCCCAATACTAAAGTCCCTCGTGTTATGTCGTGCCTTGTTTTTCTTGGCTATCGTGCCTGTAATAAGTTCCGACTAATATGTTGGACGAAGCTATTGCGCACCTTATCCGCAGTAAACTAGACTCCGTCTTATTCGGCCACCGCTGGGAACGGACCCCTTATCAAAAGAGCGTTTAAGAAGTTATATGCTGAATATGCGACAGATACTATGCCGATACTACACTATACCTTCGGAAAGTTTTCTTACGACCTTTTAGTATACGGAAAACCGCCAAATGGCGAACACATATTCATTCACATGGAAATGGATGGCAGGAAAAGGGATAGGAACACAAAAAGAAGACGAACAAAGGAATGGCGGGGAAGGCGGAATTGAGCAGATCACAAGCTTAAAAAAGTTACCTTTACCGGGAGTTGAACCTACACTTTCCTCTAGTGTCCTCGTCCATGTCTCCTTTGGTGGGCGAAACAGCCCCCGAACGCCATCTCCTAGCCAAAGAATCGGGGCACTTAGTTGCATAAACCCCCCTTAGCAGATTTCAGTGTAATTTACGTTTCCTCGCTAGCTCAAGTGGCTAAGAGAACCGGCTAGGCAAGTTGGAAATCGGTGGTTCAATTCCCGGTCAAGGAAACATTTTTGCGCTTGTGATCTGCTCGATTCCACCTTACCCACCTTATATATTTTTTCAAGCCAGTTTAGTGGAAAGAGAAAGAGTGAACTACCGAGGTGACGGTTGTTTTCGATATTTTATTAGTTTTACAATTATTAGATTGTTACATTCCTTCGGATAACTCTCTCTCTCTCTCTCTTAGACGTAATAAGGAATTATTATATGTATGTATTATGCCCCAAGGGTCTTGCTTCCCTCATGGGGAATAGGGTTTAATGCAATGGCTAATGTAAAGGATTCCCACCCTGAGACCCTGGGTTCGAATCCCAGTGGTAGTAGGATTTTTCAGCGGCGTTCCGATTCCAACTTGGGGTGGTGCTATGTGGAGAGAGTGCTTGAAGTGGAGCGCGCCATCCGTCGGAGGGGGCGTCAAATTGTGGGCTGCCAGGCGTCTATCGTTAGCATAGTAGGTTAATTCCGACGAAGGGTTTCTCTCAGCCCTTCCTCCATTCCCTGGACCTCCTACTCCTTTGAAGTACTCACCTATCCCTATTGACGCATGTGACCTTAGCTGTTGTTCGCCTTCCATATTCACAACTAATGCATGTTCTTATTGAAGTGTTCGGCAAATTAGGGATACTACAATTCTACTCTTCTATTCAAAGTTCGTAACAAAATGCTATCAGAATGCAAGCTTTGCAGTCACTATTCGTAGAACTATATAACATTTTTTATGATCAATCATTTGTTAATATTTCGCATGGATGGAAGTAATGATCAAACTTCTTCCATTCTCTTCAGTGATATTAATTAGTTCGTCTTATCTCCGTCTTGTGTCAGTAACCTCCTGGAGATCACTCCCCCACTTTCTTTTCCACGGGAAACATGGTCGGGGTGCGGATGGGAGTTCTCTGTGTTGAGAACCGAATTCCGGTCATGTACCCAGGGTACCTTTGTTTCCCTCCCCCCCTATAATCATTCCTCTTTTAACAGTTAACGGGAATGGCAGTAATTTCAGCCTTCCGATGCAGCTCAAAGCAGATACGCCAGTTTGTGAAACTTGATTCCGGGAGGGAGTCATTTGCGCTCTTTTTTTCCGTCGGCAGATCCGACCACACGGATACATGCGTGGTGCCCGGCAATCCGCCGCTAGGATATATGGAAGGGGGTGGTTACTAACTTTCTATGGCATATAGTACTATCCCCCACTAGCGCGATTGGATTATTCTGATTATCGTTTGTGAGGAAATGACTTCTTAAATCTATCTTTTCTAAACTTGATCTCTCTGATTTTATTGAAATGATTTCTCCTACCGTAGTACGATGGGGCTAATAATAAATTATTGACACCATCACTAAACAGACATCCTTCCAGTTTATGCAAGAGATTTAATCTGTTGTAATTCAGCCGATAAAATGAGAGGAGCGAGACCCTTGCTTAGTTAGATTTAATGGATCAGATCATTTTTCCCCACGGGTGCTATCACTTCAAAACCAAGGAGAAACACTCGGGTTTTTTTTCCATAAATCCTTGCAGTGGCACTAGTAAGGCGTGTGTGCCCCTGCATCTCGTCATAAGCCTTGGTGGTAGGTGTACTGATATGCTCATGTGAATCTCTTGTGAGTGGTTTATTTTGCTTTGGATCATCGGATCGAATGGGAATGCTTCCTTTGCGATCGGACGACTTGAGCCCCCTTCTCTCTTATTCTCCGGCCCCTCCTCTTCTCCTTGCCCCCCTCCGTAGTCGGCGTACGCGGTCCCATCTGCATCGATCCCGTGCCCTCATCGCCGGCGAAGGGTTTGAGCACGTACAACGCTCATGCCTCCAAAGAGTTATTCTCGTGCCAGTTGTTTATTTTTTGCATAACAATCAAAAATTGAACGAAGGGTTTGGTTTAATCGGGGTTCTCGATGTTCTGAACCGGCCAAGTGTAAATGTTCTGAAATTCCTGTCGATTTGAACCAACCGTGGTTGCGAATCAATGGTCCAATTTTTATGTCCAGTGCACCCCACCTATTTGTAAGCACTACATTCAATAAAATGTCAAAATCCTTTTAATGTCCTGGATGCACTACAGGTTTGTTTAGTGAATATGTTATGGCATAATATGTAACCTTCACGTTTGAAATAAAGATAACCTTTTTGTTATGAGTTATAGTAAGTGCATCAAGCCTACTACTAACTGCTACCGTACCAACTTTGTGCGGCGGAGAGTTGCCATAATAATGCTCTGCAATTTTCTTTCTTAGTGTATACATCTACATGATACGCAAGCCGCCGCAAGGACGGTGTTATGGTGGGGGGTGTTAGGTCACCACCTGCAAAAGGGAATAAAAAACCACATGTAAAATCAACAAAGTCATGCCAATATACACCCTCAGAGGCGTATGTATCCAAACAAAAATCTTTTTAAATTACACGCCTGCAAGTACATACACTATCGACTAACATAAACATGCAACTACGAACGTACCTTATATCTACGCAGCGTTTAACCTTGCCTTGATTTGTAAATCGAATGTCTGTACTATTTGCATCCTTTGGTTTCTTACTATTATGATTCCTGATGTTGTCGCGACATAACGAATATGTGTATGTATCTGTACTGGTGTCTATCTCCCTTATCTTATCGGTATGGTTTGACCTACCTAAATAGCGTGGAGTCATAATAATTTCTCTTGCGTCATTGTGAACTCGTTTGTTCTGAACCTTCCTAAAAGTCTCGCTTGTTCTCTTCACATCTCAAATGGCTCCCAACCTAAGAGGCATGTGTCACACTCGTCCTCTCCGTCTTAGTTTTGCGAGATATCGTATGAATGTCGGTCTGATCGACGTTACATTTTTACCGTATGTCCTTGCACCATTTCCCTTTCCGTTTTCTCCCAAATGTTAAGACGCTTTGCTTTTAAACCCTTGAGTTTCGGAGAATAAATGTTATTTTACTGGTAAAAAGATATTTGTTAGAAGTAGAAATTTCCCCATGATTGAAAATTATCTCTCTGTTGTTGTCATATTCCTTAAAATTGCACCTTTGGAAGATACGGAAATATGTATCTGGAATAATACGTATTTGTAGCGTGCTTACATGTCTTCCGTGACATTTTGGCGGGTTTTATCATCGACCAACTTACGATAAACACTTTAAACTCATTAGCTCTTTCATGCACTACTATCATGTGATCGCTCATGCGACAAGAATCTTCCTTTATTGAATAATTATAATCAATATTTTCTGCCTTCGGTGATATCGTCTTAATTCAATATTTTACTGGTATATTTATGAGTAAATTAACGGTTGGTTAAAATTTATATTATTTTTCGTATGTGTTTATGTTTACATTTCTTAGGGAATTTTATTGTACCAATGCAGCGTTGTTCCAGCTTGTGCGAATAGATTTGTCTGTTATAACAATGTATACGTTAATTTTTTTGACTCCCACGTTTTACATAATTACAATAAGGTGAGCATTACTGAACGTGTTGACCCATCGGTTGAATTTCGAAAATGTCTCCTCTCCCAATGCTTATAAACTACGATAATACGTATCACTGGATACTAAGCAAAATCAGTATATGTATTACATAACAATATATTGTTATTCTCGCCTGTATTAACGGAAGAAAAACGTTCGATTGTAGAACTATGTGCTCAGGAAAATATGTGATATCACTTAAAAATATGGTATTCCAGTCAAATGAACGTACTAGGAGCCGAAATAGAATCATAATCGAGAATTATGCATGAGTATCCTCTTCTTAAACTGTAAGCACTGGCAAAAAAGTGGCAGTGATGTAGTTAATTTACGTAAATAAATGGCTGGTTACGTGAGTTGGTATAGCTTGAAAAATCGCAAAATGGATGTGTACAAATATTTGGGGTAAGTATGAGAAACCAAGCCCTGGTTGGTATGTAGCGAACGTTTATGGTTGTCATTTATTATATCTAGCTGCTTTTCGCTCATACTTGTTTAATCGTTTATGACTACGGATACGTTGAATATATGACATGAGTTCAATTCGTTTAATTTAAGACGTTTTTCACATACGTTCTATGTGTGAAAAATGTTTAAAATTTAAGTGTTAGTTGGCCTATCTCATAACTAGCTAACTGAGACATTAAAAAATGTCGTAATACGCGTCATTAGTCATATTAGGGATTACCATAAGAGGGATTTTTAGGTTAGCCATCGAATTTTTAGAACCATTTATATTAATTCATTATCTACCTATGAATGTCAATGATACTGGGAAAAAATGAAAATATTTGTAGAATTAAATTTTTCCACGTCCATTGGAAAAATGAGACAGTAAAAATAATATCACAAAACCGTGAAAATACAATTTTTATTCTTAAATATCTGGTAAAAACCTAAACTCGGAAATGATCTAATTGATGACCACCCTATTCGTACGTACAACTTTGCGATTAAAATAAAAACGCAACTTCCAATAAAACTAATACGTAATCATAGACTGTCCGTTTGTTGTGTATGCGCAATCTGGAAAAGTGTCCTGTGTTGAAAATTATGATACTCTGTGAATTTGCACATTTCTGCTTGGCTTTGTGATCAGTTAATATTTTACTTTGGAACTTAGTGCAGGCCCACTCAATGGCGCGGCTGAAAGGCGAAGAATTTTAATTTAGTGGGCATCCTCGTAACGAATGAAAAAGCGTATTAATTCGCTTGACGTTAAGAAGGATGCAAGGCTAATCTCGGCTTAGCAACCTGCTTCTATGGTGCCTCAACTGCTGGCTAGAAAACAAATGAATGGTAGGCGCATATTTCATATAGTCAATAATACCTAATTCTACCAACGCGCTCCCTCCTTCATGCCCCGTGAATAAACGGTTAATGTATGTACGTAAATCGCTACATATGTACATACATACCTTGCGTTTACGTTACGCACACACTGCGGGGACCAGTTGAGGTGAAATTATTGATTCAAGATGGGCTCCTTCCTGTGCAGGCTCGCTTAATCACGAGCCCACGCTTGGAAAGGCGGTTCTATGTACCCTTCCAAGATATGGGCTTAAAAGATCTTAATCAAAGCCCTTAACGCAGTGCTGACCGTGTAACCCTATCTTACCTTACCAACACCGTTTACTCGGTTTTTTAAGGCTCGCGGTTTCGGCCAAACAGTTGAACGAATTGCATATGTTCACACAAGGAAAAATTTCTTGTGGTTATCAGGCGTGTTGGTCTATTCTTCCTCTAGATTAGTGCGTACTCCGTCAAACGGCGCATGCGTATCAAAAAATAGCTTTTTTACAAAACGCAAAAGGAATAAACGTGCTTGTATATGTTAATTGACCAATTTCTCCCCTTTGTTCTACGCTGAAAAATAAGCTGTAATTGTACCCCTGGACTGTTATAATCCCTTTAAATTGATTTCATTTAACCTGACGTCAAAATGTATAAATTCTGAAGGTGACATCATTGCAGTTACGAACGAAATTTTCCATTTTATTGAAGGGATAAAGTTAATATTTAACAAAAGAGAGGGTATTCTGTTTGTGAGGAAAACTTGAAAATAAATCTTTTAGCACCGATGCGGAAACAAAAAAAAAGTATTTATTTCTTACGGAAGTGATTGTAACTTGCAACTAAGGGAATTAGTGCTAAGCATTTCGAAGTCTTAAAGGAACCCTTCCACCGAGGAATAGGAGATGTCGAACGAGACGTTCCTTGAAAAGATGAAATAAAACGTACCTCGAGAAATGGTTCTTTACGTACCGAACGGCTTACAAATGGGTTCTGATAACGGTGGATTTTCCTTTATTAACACTTTCTTTGGTTAACTGGTTAATATAAGTAACCGAAATACCGTCATCTCCCATTGCATGAAATCGGTTGGACTTCTGCTCGAATGCAGTGGCACTGGTCATCAGGAAACTCTTGGAAAATCTAGAGCCCTTCAATTGTATCGTACGCGTGGCTGTCTGCGTGTTGGTGCCATCACGCCTCCCTCAGTCCATTTTTTATGAAAGTGGTTTTTGTCCAGTAGTAGAATTTTGACGTGGGAGTCTGCAGAAAGATGGAAAATTACAATGGGCAGAAGTAAAAGCAAACAGAGACCAGGTATGTTTGGAGAAGTGGACGAGGAAATATAGAGTGGTTAGGGAATATTAAAGTCTCTGATGTAGGAGTGGATGTTGGATAAGAAAAACAGAGGGAAGAAAACATTGGTCTATTGGACGGAAAGAAAGAAAAGTAGGAAGTTCGCGGAATGTATTTTGGCGTATGATTTTAGGGTATTTAATTAATATCGTGTTAGTTGGGTCTTATCAGTGCTTAGTTCCAGAGTTCCTCATAAAACATCTGTTAATCTGCAGACTGCGATTAATAGTGAACGAATTTTCATGCTTTCATGCAAATATTGAAGTTTTTTGTGCGGGTGTGTCCCCTTTATTCTCGGAGGTTCGCCTGCGTCTCCGTTGCTTGCCGAGAGATGTCAACTCGGGCGTGTTGCTCCAGAGTCCCCGCCCACGCCGCAGGGGTCCCCAAAACCCTCGTGACCCCCACCACACCCTCGTGACTCCCGCCCCCAACCCCGTGACCGCCCCCTCCTTCGGGAGACGCCGTCTGAAAATTCACCGATGACAGGTAATACGCCCGTGTCACATTGCCGTATTGAAATGGCGTATCGGTCTAATTTGTGTACTTTCCTCTGCCAAATATCGCCCTCGATTCCGGAAATTAATTCCGGTTAAGTGCGACGACTGTCGAGCACTTAATGCGGGACTCATTGTTTGTTTACGCTTGTTGATTCAGCAGGCTTAAACCTTGACGGTGACTTGCCAGGTGGAAGTACGGAAATGTTTTCTCGCCGGAAGCGTCATGTCTAATGTTCAGTTCTCTTCAATTTCTTTTCCCAAAAGAAGATATCCTACTTTTTGCCAACTTCGTTTTAATGACATTTTGGTGAAGACCGATATGAGAGTTTTTGAATACCCCTTCATATATCGCCGTGGCTAATAGCCAATAGCCAAAGCCAAGAGATTGTTGGTGACGGATTATATTAAAGGCGTTGAAATATCTTTTATGCCAGGTCGTAATACGCAATTCGCTTTGGCTCAAGAGGAATGGGTAAAACGGATACTTGAAGTAATGTTGGGTGTGCATATGCGTGTACCACGTGTACTCACCATAGGGTTTCGTGTTCGGTAGACTTTCGTAAACTCCTCTTTTCTTTTTAATTTTTCAGAATACCTTTATCCGTCTGAAAGCAACCAACGTTTGCGAATTATGTCAATGAAAAATAATGCGAAACGTTTCTATCGGTATGTTATAGATGGTTGTACGTTACATTTTTGGCGTTTCGACACAACAATATTGGAAGCAGAGTACACTTTGCTATCAAACAGAAACTTGACACTTCTCGATTTAAAGTTATAATAAGTGCAATTAAAAAGTCTGTAAGTACGAAATGCATTGTTACATTCAAGTGGCGTGGGAGGTAATTCTAAATATATAAAAATAATACTACGTGAAAACTTGATGTGTTCTTCAAGTTGTCATTGGTAGGTGGAGGAGTGGATTAATCAATTCTCTGTGTTTGTGTTGCACAATGCTTTCGTTTAACGCGATCAAAGACTCGCGAATGAAGTCCATCGGCGTTGTGGTGGTGTGACTGGCTCCCCGATGGGGATTGCTCGTCCGTGTGAGGCGTATGATGACATGGGCGTGGCCCTGGCAACACGAGGCAAAAAAAATGTCGCACTTGGCCTGATATTTCTTTAGGACCAAGGATTTGTCTTTCGTGATGAATTCACACTACAGTAGAGACACTTCCGGCTGATTACATATTTCATTATTCTAGGCTGCGAATTTTCCACGGGATATCTGACCCTTGTGTTGGAACACGCAAGGTCGACGTGGCTTAATTAAACAACAACCGCCGTTTCATCACACGAGACGAATAGAGGGATGATGGTTCATTTCGCATTTTTTCAACCTCGTTCTGAATATACCACGAGCATTGGAGGGAAACGTAAAATAACTTCACGTGATTATTGGAAAACCTGAGATGGGAACCGTTCAAAGTACAGGGAATGTATGGGTTACCAGGTGGCAGGTTAGAAAATTTCAGTGCTCGTATACCAAATAAATAATTCTAATCCTTAACAGTAAATTGGTGGCGAGACCACATGGAGAAGTTGAGGTGTGTAGACAATCGAGCTAATATCAGGAACCCTTTTTTGCTGAACACAATTCTAAGCACTGTATTTAAAATATCAGGCTCAACTACATATTCATTCAATGTAAAAGTATGCCAACTTTTAATTACCATCTTGATCTAAGTATGAACTTTCCCCAGACTGGTGACCTAACACCTTTACAACACGATCAATCCACGCTAGTAATTTTTAGATGTAGAAAAGGTGTTTGGGGTTATTTATTTGCAAAGTGAAAAATGATTTGACAATTAACAATATATGGCCGTACTTGTCGCAGTTATTTTGCAAAGAAAGTCATAAACGGAATGCCCCACGTGAAAGTCGGGCGCGTGGCCCCGGTCGTGAGTTGACCGGCCGCTTACTCGAGAGGTCATCAACCATCGGCGCCGTCCTGCGTCACGTCTTCACGTCACGGCTAAATGAAATCTGATATGTTAACGTGGATCTTCCTTAACATCGGTCGTGCTTTCTAAAGTTAATATTTTTCGTAAGTGCGCCTAGAAACCTTGCGAGTGTGACCCATTGACCCCGACGAGACCACGTCTCAACCACCGCTAAGAGCTAGCTAGACAAGTCCCTCTGCTGCTGAGCATCGCTCGAGCCGTTCCCCCTATGCCTTGGGTACTTTTTATTCCACTCGTAACCCTTATTAATGAGCCTGATTCGCCAATTTATTTTGTGCATCCCATTAAGAGGAATGAGGTTTCAAATGCAATATTTATATAAGAAAGGAAGTTGGAAGTGGGGTATTTAAATGAATGTTTGTGCACGATTCATGATGTCCATCTACGTCGGATGGAAATGACTAAAATTAATGCCCACTAGTTTTTATACCGCCTTCTGAAAGGCAAGCTATTGACACCGTATCACAGAATGCAGTGAGGACTTTCTGAATCGCCCATTAAGAATCTCAACAGTTACCGTGTCTTTTATTTGAACTGTAGTTGCAAAGCTTCTTTTTTAATCTCGCCTAACAATGAGTTATGAGCATAGGGATATCAAATCCTGACAAATTTGTTTCCTGTGTGCATTGAATATGGAAACTATTCAATAATCCCCATTTCCTTATTACAGAATCGACGAGATAAAAAAAAGCTAGCGTCTTACTACGCCTTATAAGTAGGAATTTGAATATGGACACAGTGTACTAGTATAGGCTTCTAAATTCAAGACTTGAATGTGGCATAATGAAAGCATCAATTTGCTTGCGAGGCGTATTTAAAGAAGGATATTTTTAGGTATCTATTCTTCGGGTAGCCTGGTTACCATTCTATTGAATGTTTTACCGTGATGCGCATTCCGCCAATGTGAAACTGCCCTTCTCATTTGTTGGCTCTTTCAACGAGGGCTGTCCAGTAAGTAACCTCTGTTTTCTTGTAGCGTGAGAAGTAATGAAAGGATGATAAGGTTTTTACTAATAAAAAAACTTTCAAGTCTCTGACATTCATGGCAGTTTGTGCTCTGTGTGGACCAAATGTGATGATTGACAAGAGTTGTGCATAAGTGTTGTCGTTCGTTCAAGAGTGAACATAATTATCCATGATGATGATAGAAGTCGCCGCCCGTCTGTGGTGAACAATGAAGTGCACCTGAAAATTGACAAAAAAGATCGTGAAAACCAGCGTTTTGCTATAACCGAAATCTTTAAAAAAGTTTTGAAAGTTTTCCACAGATTTCTACGATCTGTTGCTTGGAAACAAGACTGAAAAGTTAGGTTACTACATGTTTTGTGATCGTCTCGACGAGGAACTCATCTCAAGATGCCGTCATCGGTTTCTGTGCAGACCTCGTATCACGACCTGCTGTCAAATTTAATGTCGTATAAAGTGTGTCCAATTATCTTTTTCCCTTTGACATTATTTTCTTAAGACTCCCCATACGAATAATATATTCAAAAGGTTTTAGTTCAATTATTTTTTTGTCATTCTACTGCAGCGTTCTCATTTTATTTCGATTCACGCCCTCGTTGATCATTAGGAAATCTAATTAATTCAAGAACGAATCGACTCTACCTTAAAAGTGCTAAGTATAAAATTTGTGGCGTACCTTGCTTTAAGGGTTGTTTATATTCTGTCCAAGTGAACCGGTATATACACTGAAATAATAAAACGTAAATTCTGACCACATTGCTAGTTTGAGTGTTTTCCCTGTGTTAATCATACCTCGGGTATTTCTCCCGAGGGATGAGAGGCCGCTGATTCGTTAGCCCTGTGTTTATTTTCCTCGCGCGGGCGACGCCTTTCCCGTCGTGGTGCGCCGTCTGCTGCGGTCTCATCGCCCCGTCCTGTCGGTTGCGCCCCCCACGAAGTTGATGGGTGTGGGCCGCGGCGGCTCGGGGCTTCCCCTCGCGGGATTATCCCCTCCCGAGGTTTTCCCAGCGAGGCCACTTCTGCGATGATGAGCGAGCGGTCATTTCGCGCGCGCCGAGGAAGCCCCCTCGGCATGAGTGGCTGCGCGCCCTTCCTGACCCTCCCCCCCCTCTCGCCCGGGGTTGGAATATTCCCTGCTTCGCTCGGCGTTTAGGTGTCGCACAGCGTGAGCTTATTGGAGTACTTCGGGTCGGTGTCTGTTGAACTACCATGCCTCTCGGATAGAGCCACATGCCATCACCTGCTGTTGCCCTGGGCTGTAAAGCGGAAATTAAAGTATTTTTGTGGCCTTAACGCTATCCCCTGTCTCTATCCGCTAAATTGATTACTGTATTTCTAGGTGCTCTCCGTTCCACTTAGTAATTAATAAATTGTAATTTTATTCTATTCTCCATTCACTGAATAGTACTCGATGCTCATCATCATTGTCTTCATTAGTTATTAATCCCAAGATTGGTTGCCTCCTGTGTTCGATATCAATTCCCGTCTAGCCATTCTGTCTTACATTTGTTTCTGTTTTACTTGCCGCAGTTGCTCTTTGGTCTTCTTCGGCCTACTTTTCCTACTCTCTCCCGTTCTCTAGAACCCCTATATATTTGCCATGGAATTCTCAAGGATTATCATACCCATATGTTTCTTTTTTTGCAGTAAGCGTCCCATTTGGACTTCTCTTCTAATAAACTCACTTTCTGGTCCAGTATTTCATCTGCCTATTTGTTCTGTCTTGTCATTCCTTTTTATTTTAAATGATTATGTGGTAATTAAATGTGACAGTTATTTAGGCATGATAGATGCAGAATGAATTCAATGCTCTTGGTCGGAAGAAAAATTATGCAGCTATGGGAGAGGATTCGGATGAATTTCGTCTGCGTAACAGAGTAGATCTTTTCGCTCGGTTTTCCGGAGTCGTTCGGGGTCCAGGGTGATTCCGGTTCCCGGGTGTTAGGCTAGCGAGGTCTGACCCTGTTCCGGGGGTTAGATGGTATCGTCGCGTGCTTGCTCCATCTATCTCTCTTCTATATTTCATTTGATTCGGTGCGTTGCCATTAATTTTCCCTTTCGGGAAAAGGAAAAATTCGGTGCCCTTTCCCCGCCCGTCAATAGGAGCACGCTCCAGGGGGAAAAGGAGCAACTTCCGGGGGGGCGCGGATACCCCTGGCGGAGCGGGCGTCCTCTCCTCGATCATCGGGTTCACCGCCCGCCTCTGGTGGCTTCCGATAAAGGGATCCCCTCGGACGCTGTTCGTCTCTTCTGTCCCTCCCTCACTTTCTGTTGCGCCTCCTCCCGGCCGTCTGAGTCCCATTTGAAATGGAAATGTGTTCGCACCTGTGAGGTACTAAGATATGGCGAATAGTAGAATTATTTTTTTATTATTAGGTAATCCACCGGTCAAGGTGGGTTTCGAATGGACACAACTACCAAATAAATATTTTGTTTTTCCTAACAAAACACAGCTCAGATTCCTACTCTACATCAAGCCCCTCTTCATCTCTGTGTACTTCCTCCCTTCATCCCGTTCAATATCCTACTCCTTCCATTTCCTTGTTTGTCTAACAGTCTCCCCTCTTTCACAGTCTTCAACATCCCACTGCCGATCAATACGGTATTCATCCATCTTACCCGTCTCCCTGTGATATTTCCTCAAAATCCCCTCTCATCCCCACCATACCCAACAGTAGAAATGGTTCTGGAAATTAGGCTCTCTGTGATGTTTTCTCTTAAGAACCCGTTTTTATCTCGTCATTAAAATAGCATCTGGAGCAATAAATGATTGAATGGCGGCCGCTCCTCCTCCCTTCATGGCCCCTCCATTCCTTTTGGCGTTTGCCGTTTTACTATAATTGAGTGTCACCGACGGTGTCAAGGTTCTTCCTTGCCATCATACGAAAAACAATTAGGGCTGACACCTGTCCCCAGAACCCAGAAAATTTAAGGATTGTCATTTAGGGATGAAGGGCAAGAAAAGTCAGGGAATATCAGAAAAGGCACAGAAAATATTGTTCTAAGAAATTGCTTCATGTCTGAACTCTCTAGGTTGTTCCCGCAAAATTATTTCTTGTGCTTATTTCTTTTATCATATAATTGACTTTACTATTCTTTTCTTTTTTTATATCGCTTTACTATATTCCCGCTTATTATTGTTATTGTTTTAATGTACTTGACGAAAGTGTTAAATGGAAGAAGGGACCTTATGGTCTAAATTTAGCTGGAATAAAGACGTTTATCTATCTATCGGGCCTCCATAGTCCTGACTGTTTACCCTTATCCAGATTATGCTTATTTTTATGATCCTAGTATCGAAAACTTGATTTTAGGCTGGCATTTTCCCCGCCGAATCGCCTATAATCACTAATGACCATATGCAGACCTGGTACAGTTCTCGAGGATAATACGTCAATTTAATCCAATTTAATCAATCATTCTGAAATGTGAATAGATAAGGAATGAAAGGTTGGGTGCCTTTGGAAAATACAAAGAATTTGTGGCATTCATAACTCCCTCTTTTCAGTGCTACATTTTAGCTCTTTTAAAATTAACTGATTAAGAGATACCCCAAAGACATCTTCGGGAAGGACGTTGCTTGGGGGTGAGAGGTGGGACTCACTGTGAAAGGAAGGAAAGCAGAAAGAAAATAAGACCCCGACCATTGAAAAATGTTTTGCTCCGCTACTTTTTATGTTTTGGGTTAAAAAAAATTCCGTTTATTTCGGATTTGAATCCATCTCATGAAATAAAAGTCACGGAAAAACCTCCGGCCCGCCATGTGGCGTGTGCTAGTTTGAGTTGAATCAGAACGAGACGTGGTGTGGTCGCTGTGACGATAATGGGTCCTGGAGACTGCGGATCGAAAGTGTGAATTTGCCCCGGCCTTTCTTTGAAGGCACCTTTCACTCTGGCCACGCACCTCTCGTCTGCCGGGTTGTGCGATTCAACTCGGGTGTACGTATGCTGATGTGCTCCTGAGTGTGAATCCGGTGACCCCGCGGGATCTCCAAAGCACGTAAGGAGAAGGGACACGACAGGAAAGTTGTTTGAAAGTGCTCCTCGCCCCAGTCATGTCGGGTTTCAACCCCATCGCTTGCGGCATATTACAGTGGTATATGCGTACCTTGATCTCCAAACTTGAAGTGAAACTCGAGTAGGAGATGAAGCGTGGTTCCGAAGGAAACACGTTTTCGTTTGAACGCAATTGCCAGTATCAAAGGTTAATGATGTGCGACATATTGTGTGTATTGGCTTTACAAATCATTAGTATTTCAATCCGAATTTTGGCTGACTGCAGCCCTCCATTCATCCCTATCGAATGATAAATGATTTTAAATGCTAATTACTCTTACGTATGCCACTTGTGTGGCCTCCGTATATGCCAGTTCGTATTTCTGATTGGACGATTTCTCTCATTTCCTTTCTATTTTGCTCCCAAGGAGTCGAGTGTGACTGCCAAATTCATCTGCTTTTTTTCAACGAATGATTCGTATGGTCACCTCCTCTTACATCCTTCAGTATACGTACTTGATGCTAAGGTGAAGTCTGTAACATCGTTTTGAACTCTCAATTGTATGCAGAGAAAAGGTATTAGGCAATTGTCTTTTCGTTGTTAGCTTCCATCGGAGAAAACGTCGGAGCTTAGTTGATAACGTTAAAGACAAATATAGGAAGGGAGTCATGCCAAGATGATCTCTGTCGCATTGCCTGCCGTTGGTTGTCCGATTTTTCTCAATCTTAAGTTTTGCCTTTAAACATTTTCACCGTTTATTTGAAAAAAAGGTAATAATCAGTTTTCTCTTTCATCGAAAGTATATTTTTTACAAATATTCATCTAAGTAATGTGATTATTACTTTGGTCATTATTCTAAATATCATCTCTGGGCGTTATTGTGGACTATTTTTCTGGTGTTGTGGTTGGGGTTAAGACTTCTAATTCAGCAAACAAAATACATATGAAGCTCGCGCCGCTTTATTCGGCCTCTTTATTAAAATTGCTCATAACCCAAAGTTAAAAGTTTAAACTTTGCTTAACTAGAAAACGATGGACTGCGCATAATTAATCAAATTGCCTCAGGCAAAATTCATTCTTCCACCAGTTCTGCGTGCTTAGTAGGAAGGCGAACGATTCCCTTAGCGTCATGAAAAGGGAGGATATTTTTTTTTCGCGTGGAACCCTGGAAAACTTTGGCTTTTTTGAGAGCGGCGACTTTAGTTTTTTGGGCGTCCTTCCACCACCAAAGGTAGAGTTCGTATTTCCAGACCTTCCCGTCCTTGTTTGCCGCGTTTGGAAAGCGCACGGCGTGCATTGTACCATTCTGTGGACACTCGAATGGCGTGTGAGAGGTGCGTTGACCTCGTGAGTATTCATGAAAAGCGCTAATGGTTGTGAGACCAACATTTCATTTGTCTCCGTCGTATTAACATTTTATCATCCTCCATAAATTAGTCACGTATACCAATTTCATTACGCGAAGAAACAATAAGGCTACTGTCGGAAAACTTTTTTAGGAAAATGTACATATTTTGCGGTTTAGTATCTGTAACTTTCATTGCGCCGATCCTCTTTTATTCGAATCCCGAATTGGTTCGAATGAAATTAGGTCTTATGGGATGATATTTTCTGCCTAAAGTGTTATTATGTGACAGGCTAATTGGACTGGTTTATAGCGGGGATAACGCCATTCCTGATTCTGGCCCATCCTCAATTAGAATTTCTCCTTGCTTCCCTCGATTCCTCAAGCTTTTCCGTGGCCTATTTTTGGGGAGCGGCCAGTGAAGTAGCGGGCTGGTAGACATGGAGAAGACATTACACACTTAGTTGCACCTTGTACTTGCTTTCATCGCAGTTGCAACGCTGTGAAATGTGTCACTGTTGGAAAAAATGATGCCAATAAATCTAAGTTTAACAGTAATCGTAAGAATCAGTATTTAAATTTTCATCCGGTTTGTGTTGCTAGATCAACCTTAGAAGAGCTATAGTCGGAGGAAGGCAAGACTACTTCGGGAAGCTGGTTTTTAAGTGTGTCAAGTTCATTTGCCATGTTTGCGTGGAGTGTTTGTTTAGAGAGGCCTCAGATGCCTAGGAGTGTGACGAATCCTTGCATGCGCATGTTTTATTCTCAATTGCATTCTGCTGCTACTCCTAGTAAGTCCAGTCATTGGAGCGTCAAGCTTCGTTGAAACTGTATTCCTACTATGTTTATGTTTAGAGCTCTTAAGTGCAGGTGATGCTCTAGGGAGTTAAATTCTTATTTTGAATTTTCAATTCGGTTTTAATAATTTGCTGGAACGATGTTTGGTTCGCGTGCCACGCGTGAAAATCGTAGTTGACATGAACGGTCCTGAAATCATGAGTTATCTCGTTCCGTTTCCATAAGCTGGTGTCGAGTGCCGTGTAACGACTCTTTTTTACGACGACTCTTGAAGTACATCTGCCTTATCCCGAAAGGCAGATGTACTTCAATTTGCAGTTTGAAAGGGCCTCCTTGGGGTGTTGGGACCCTCGGGTGGGAGCAGTCGTGTGAGAAATGAATCATATTTGTATTTCAGGGAGGAATTAGTGCGTCTTTGAGACAGATGGTGAATATAGTTAATAAAGGATTATTTAAGCGCAATTTTTTTCAGCAGACCACACAATTTTCAAGTTGAAAAAATGCAACCCTAATGAAAAAAAAAGAAAATGCCTAACGATAATAATGGATTTAACTGACTAATTTTCTTAGGTTAATTAGAATTCGGTATGTCTTATGGTATCTTAGAGAGTTAAACGGTCGAATTGGCAGGTTTAAAAATGTTATTTTTTCTGCTAACTGTTAGGAACCAGAATCGTTATGTTGAAGTAACACAGGAGATTCTTTAGACCAAATAACCTTTTTTAGTTAATGTCCTATCCAAATATTATTGTGTCATAACTGCAGAAAGCGTCTCGTCTCGCATGCCTCAAGTGACAGTTTTCGTGCATGTCAATCTCTTGATACAGTCATTTCTACCGCCTGGATTGTATAACTAAAAGTTAATTAGTCAATGGCCTTACAGTGAAGTATTGTGGTTAGTGAATGACCCCTTTTTTGGAATAGGGGTTAACACTGATTTGACGAAAGCTGCTGGCCAGATTCCTTCCTCGTAGATGCTACGAATCAGTCCATGTAGAGTCTTCCTCCCACATTTTCCTAAACATTTCAGTAGTTCCGCAGGAATGCTGTCCTCCCCAACGGCTTTATTTGATTTAATCTCCCCTAATGCCATATCAATCTCAAGTTCGAGTTTGCCTGAACCTAAGCTACCTTTCTCCACGTCAAATTCTCTTTCTATGTCCAAGATAGATGAATCATTTTCTTTTATTTGAGACGACGAGATTGACTTTTCAGTCGCCTCTTCCACCTAACCTCCTAGTATCCTATTAGTCACTCGCTGGGGTGACTTCTACGTAGGGTACTTCCAACGTAATTCCTTCCAAGATATCGATTCAGGCGGGAAAATCATACATTTTATTCTATAATTGTATAGTTCCACACATCGCCGCCGGCAGTGAATTTAGTAGATAGATGCTGAAGTAAATGGTTTAATATTCAATAGTGAATCGAAACCTGCAAAGAAATTATGTTCATGGGTTCTCCAGCATCGATGTCAAAGTGCCCAAGTCAGCTTTGCGTGCGATATTTTAAATGCCGCTTTGAATGGCGCCACGACGTATAGTATATTTTTTCAAGCCAGTTTAGTGGAAAGAGAAAGAGTAAACTACCGAGGTGACGGTTGTTTTCGATATTTTATTAGTTTTACAATTATTAGATTGTTTCATTCCTTGGGATAACTCTCTCTCTCTCTTAGACGTAATAAGGAATTATTATATGTATGTATTATGCCCCAAGGGTCTTGCTTCCCTCATGGGGAATAGGGTTTAATGCAATGGCTAATGTAAAGGATTCCCACCCTGAGACCCTGGGTTCGAATCCCAGTGGTAGTAGGATTTTTCAGCGGCGTTCCGATTCCAACTTGGGGTGGTGCTATGTGGAGAGAGTGCTTGAAGTGGAGCGCGCCATCCGTCGGAGGGGGCGTCAAATTGTGGGCTGCCAGGCGTCTATCGTTAGCATAGTAGGTTAATTCCGACGAAGGGTTTCTCTCCGCCCTTCATCCAATCCCTGGACCTCCTACCCCTTTTAAGTACTCACCTATCCCTATTGACGCAAGTGACCTTAGCTGTTGGTCGCCTTCTATATTCACAACTAATGCATGTTCTTATTGAAGTGTTCGGCAAATGAGGGATACTAAAATTCTACTCTTCTATTCAAAGTTCGTAACAAAATGCTATCAGAATGCAAGCTTTGCAGTCACTATTCGTAGAAATATATAAGATTTTATATAACGTAGTATTGGAGAAGGGCGTTGGGACGAATGGGTTTGTCGAGAGGTGCCCCCTTGGGGGGGGGGGGTCGGCCGGAAGGAAGGGAACCCTCACTCGCGAGGATTGCTCGGGGACGGCGGGCGGAGAGGGGAGCTCGGTGAACTTGAGAGCGGGTTTGTTTGCACAACTATTCCACCGCCCCTCGCCTCGGAATTCCTTATCGAGGAGAAATGTGGAGGTAGAGCGAGCCAATAATTCCTTTGTGAGTGGAATTGCCGGGTACCGGGAACTTGGGAGCACTTTCTGCAACGATTGAAGTAGGATGTGGTACGTTTTTGTACTTCCTTCAACTTAACAGTTGTTTTTAGTTCCCTTACGACGGCTGAGGTTAGTTCGCATCGGTTACACAATTTTAATAATGGTCATGCTATCGACCCATTCTTCCCCAATGTATCTAAAAATTGCTGGTAGTTGTACAGTAATAATCGGGTCCGTTTATAACTAACAATCCTTCACTTTTCGACTTTTTAAATCTCTGATTTTGGTTCTCTTAAAGGCTCTTGAAGAGGTTATGATTGCAAACTTCAGTAGTAATCTTGCCGATTGACGTCCAACTACGAATCAGTCATAACTTGCGATTCTCTAATATTGCTATTCGACGGAGTGGTTGTTCAAGATTTAAACGTAGTATCTCTTGTATTTACGGAAATCTACTCTGGATATGACTCTCATTTCGCTCGTTTGTTGGGGTTCTTTCGGTGCGTACGTACAATAATATTTTTTAATTCTCTCAGACTAGATGTGACGGTAGTTGCATCCTACATTCAAAGGGATTTCATTCTGAAGAGATATCGGTCGTTTCCCGCCCTATAGACGGTCGATGTGATTTTCAAGTTGAAATGGCCCAGGCTGATGGACATTAGCCGCCTCTTAAGCCCTCTCTCATCTTCCATCTTCTCCCTGCTGCGTCGTGGAGGAGATCGCGGCCTTCTCCTTCGACACTAACTCCTTCCGGGGAATGGTTGATTCCAAGGAGGCCAGGTTCTGTAGCTTCGAGTGGTCGGTAGCCGTTTTTCCATGGGTTGAGTTAGTGCACGATAATTTGCATGCCGATAGAAACGTGACGCACTCTCTCTTCATCAATTTGCCCTTGAAAGAAATACCTACTAGCTTGATCTCGCGCTTTTTTAAACGCTTGGTTTTTCAAGTGAATTGTAATGTTGGTGGTGTCCGCACCAACGGAGTCTTGGCAGGTGTGGAGAATTCTGTAACATCCTTTTTGCGTATTCCTAACTTCAAACTGCTTGGAGATCCTGGCTTGTCGGCTCATCTTATTAACATACCTCGGGGTGTTAACTGATTTCAATGGACGCCGGAATTACGGACCAGTGATTTGCATCATAGTAGTCGTTTAATGATGAGTTGGGACCGGTTTTCCTCTATTTTCTGACGCTAACTTAAGTTGATCGCCAAGAGTTCGACTCATATAACGCACTTGTTTGTTGGCTATTGAACACTCGTATCCAAGCTACTGAAAGGTGAACGCGGCTCCTCTTGGATCCAACGTTGAGGGGATAATGGGTACTCTTTTGTACCGAATGCTTTTATATATTTCGCAACTGTGGATCCGATATGAATTCGAATCAATCTACAATAGTTGTGTAGAAATGGACTACCCCCTCAAAAGGCTGACGAATTTGTATTTTTACAATCGAAAAGAAAACGTTTGTTTTCAGGAAATCATTTTTTGCACGTCTCGTTAATGCGGGGTAGGGAAAAGGACCGGAAATTGTGCCTCACTTCATAACATCAGCATACAAGCGACCTGATAGCCATTGGTATATCACGATGAATTAAATCGGTTCGTCTTCGGCGTGAATTGTCTCCTCGCCTCGCCGCTTTTCGCTCCCTTTCGCCATTCACACGCCACACCACCTCCCTTCACCTCCTTACTTCCCACGCTTTGGACCTCGAGGGGGAAAGTGCGATGGTGGGCCGGCGAGCGATTTTTGGACTGTTCGCTCTTTGCCCTTAACTGAACCCGATCCTCCCACGTGAGCCCGCGAGCGGGGGAAGGGCGGCAGGGATCTTATCTCTCCCCCTCTTGCCTTTCACCTCCTTTGTCTGTGTGTGCGTTTTCATTCCGACAGTTCCCAACTTTCCCCTCGCCCCATTCGCCTCTATTCCTTCCACCTCCGCTCGTCCTCCCCCCTCTCCTTCTTACTTTCCCTGGTCGATTCACCCCTTTCCCTCTTGCCTATCGAGCGAAGAGACGATTCGCACCTCTCGGGGTTGGTTGGCTCGGCGTTTTTGCACGTGTCCTTCCTCTCGCAGGAAATTTTCAACCATCGAAGGAGGGTTGCGGAAAAATTTCCATCATCGAGGGGGCCTTATGCGTCAACAAACGGCTTCTCGTTTTCATATGAATTACTCGTTTGATATTCACATCATCAACGGGAAGTGTTGCCGGATTCCCACTCGGGTTCGCGAAATTTGGCGGTAGCCTGGCGATGGCCCAGGAAAGCAGATCGTGCATCCACGTGTTTGGCCTCAGAACGGAAGTAAAGGGGACAATATGGAGGGGAAATACTTTATTGAATGCAGTAATTTATAATGCATCAGTGTGTTAAGTTTCCCACGAGTAGTTTTACATTTTAAGTTAAATGTTACGTTCACGCGGTTCCATAATTTCGTTGACCGTTCGTTTTTGTTTAAAATCAAAGGTTGATTTAATGTAGCCCTCCATTCTTTCCAGTCCAATGTAAATTCTCGTACAAGCTGATAGATTTTCAGTATTACATCCGTGCTCATTAGGTGAACACATTTTTTCATATCCTCAAGATCCTTTTATTCATGTAATGCTCATTATTGTCTGTATTCCACCTTATAAAATCCGCTGACGTTTGTTCTGTATTTTCATGCAAGTGTTTCACACGCTACTTCTCTATTTATAACTATCATCTTTTCGACAACCGTTGCCTTTGTACCCATTAGCTTCCTCTTATATTCCTTCTCATCTTAACGCGCTCTTTTTTTTTTGAGAAAATGTTGCTCATTGTTCGTCCAGCTTCTACCACCTCATCTTCGCCATCCAAGGCGTTCAAAGAAATCCACGTGTCATAATGCCATCGAGTGCAACTCCAGCCAGAGAACAAGGATTCATATTAACAGCTGTAAAGGGTCGAAAACCCTTTATACGCAAAGAAAACCAGTCATTTTTTAATACGATCGTATTTTTAAACCAAAAACGGATTTTCTGGTATTTTCAAGCATCTGTGACCTACTTGAACAGCAGTAGCCGGTAGTTATTATTGATGTCCATAGTAGCTCGCGAATCATTAATCATTACCGTCTACTTTTAGTGATTATCTTATGTTTAGCAACAGTTTAGATAAATTTAGATTGTCATGTATTGTACACCCAGTGAGCCTGTAATGTGTTGTTAGCTGGTTAACTTCAGCTTGTGATATATTCCAAACGTGTGACCATCATTTATCAATATTTAATGTATAATGCGAATAGCCTGAATTAGAATGCGTACAGTTTTAGGCACCTAAGGATGCTGCGTTATGGAATCTCTTCTTTCAAGCGTTCATAAACATCTTTGGTGAAAGCTCCAGCCCGACTGGTTGCCGTATATTATAATTTTTCACTTCGGCGAAGTTCAATTTTTAGCGATGTAATTTAAAAAGAAGACAGCAGTTGCGTGCACGAAGGATTACGAAAGATTGTTTGGTATTGTTGATATTTTCTGAATTCGTGGTGTATACGTTTGTGCTGTGTTGACTGCATGGCAGCTGTTTTTGCTCATTCGGAAACTGCGTATGGTGCCCACTGCATCCCTAGGCCGTGACTCCCCACGCACAACGACGCACTTTGCATCCCGTTTATGTGGGGCGGGCCTCGCTCTCTTCATGTACTTTCAAATAATTTGTCGGCGCGAAGCGAGCCGCGCCGCGCGAGGCCCGCCGCAAATGAATGCGCGTCGAAAATGAATCACCCAAACTTTCTTCTCGTCCGTGTATTTATTAACGGGGCGTGTGAAAACGCTTTCGAAATGCTTGCGTAGCTGAATCGACGAAATTTGGTTTCGCCGATCGAATGGTGGAGAAATAATCGATTGACAAAGTAACGGAGTGGTGTAACGTATTTGGCACTGGCTGGGCATCTCTGAAGTGTTTAGGTCACGTGAGATCCATCCGGGAAATATTTGATGCATAAATGACACAAACAGCAAATGGAAACCACCAGATTTATTAGTAATTGTAGAGAGAGAGAGAGAGAAAGAATATTGTAGGAAATACTGGGATTAGAGTCGCTCTATATCTTAAGGCCCTGCCAATACAGTCTACTAAAAAAATACAAATTATGTGAGTTGATTGCTAATGCTTATAACGTACTCCTAAGCCCACGTTGAATTGGTAAAAGAAAATTAATAGACCTGACGGTCGAACCAGCTTAGAACCAAGAGATTTTTTACAGGCGCACAGTTTTCGATCACATATAAAACAAATGTTTCTACGGTTGAAACTAATTGTGGATTTCACGATTAAATGTCAAATTTCTCTTAGTGATTGGTTGTCCAACATTCCCTGCCACACGTCCCTGTGTATTGAAGGAAGAAGCTCTTTGTTGTAGCTCACGATGGCGACTTCGCCACGATTCGTGACTGTAAGCCCTCCTCCTCTTCCCATTGCAAATCGCCGCTCTCTTATCGACCGGTCACCCCAGCGGTTGCGCTTTAACAAATGCCCTGGAATGATTTTAGAGGCTGCCGTCGACTCGGATTATGGAGGTTAGAATAGATAAACGCCAATAATAGTCGCTTGATCCCCCAATCCTCCCTTACTCTCTCAAGTAAGTGGACAGAAGTGCCATATTACGATTTACTGAATCTCCCAAAAAAAACACGAATTTACCGGGTGAAAGAATGAGATAAATAAATTGGAATATTTTTATCAGAAAGGAGATTTACCAATACTGTGTACCGTCAAAACAATGGAAGCCGAAGTGTCATTTATGGTTTCGAAAAACCTTTTCCTTAGTTTTAGAATGGTGGTGGAAAGACATGGTGGTTTTCACATTTTCCTCTCGTACATTTTCCATTTCATTTACTCCTTTTGTCGGTCGTTATTCATTAAGTAAAATTACAAAGTCTGTCTCGAAGTCACCAAGATATCTTCCGCTATCAAAGTTGCAGTGGAATTGGCTCTAAATTCTCCTTCGAGCAAAAAATATTGAAATGACTCCAGACTTCTTTGGAGTTGCTTTCTGTGATCCGTTCATTGCCCAGTTTTATTTCTGTCCACTTACCTCTCGGGCTTTCAATGAAGTCATTCTGGGCACGGCATGTGTTCATATAAATACTGTATACACAATTTATATATGAATATAATGTGTATATATATATATATATTATTTATTTATGTTATCATTCAAAGCTACTTAAACTGTGAATTGCATCCATATTAAAAGAGTTTGTAATTCTTTTAATATGGACTAACCTATGGACTGACTGACCTATCGACCAACTAATATGGAATCTCAATCTTTTAATATGAACATCAAACAATTCCACGAAGTGAGGCCCGAAAGTGTAAAGTATGTATGTGAATTGCATCATAATAGTAATCCACCAATCATCCAAAAGAATGGAAGAGAACAGCTCGGACTGAATGGCATACATTCAGATAGATCGCATCGAACAGTTAAAATTGCATTACAAAAGCATGTGGTAGGTAATGTAATAGCATATCTGCGCAATTTACAACTTGAAACCCCAAGAGACGATGGCAAATTTTTCTCGGCTAAGTTTTTTTTCCTCGATGGAAAAAATGAGTGCATAATGCGTTGGCTTATCTTGTCTTCTAACAATTATTTGTAGCGTAATTTTATTAGTGTGCGATGATTTTTGTAAGCATCTCAAACGCATAAAATTGCGATTTATTGATTCGAGCATAAGCCTAGCCTTTTCCTTTTCGTGTGCTATTTCGGGACTGGCGTTGGGTGGGTGCCTATGGGCTCTTCACATATCCTCCCAGTCCTTGTTCACCGATCTGTAATCAAATGTTTGAGGGTTTGGGCAGCCGTGTGTGAACGCGGTGAGGCGTGAAGGAGTTTCAAAATGTTGTGCCGGCGGGCGCCTCTGAAGTTCGAGTACTCCAATTTGTGTGGATGGATGCTCGTTTTCATTTAAGCTACGGTAGGGCGAGGTGAATGATTGCGGCTCTCTCCTTTGGGCTCTCCCGAAAGTTGTCGAGCGTTTCCGTTGGTTGAACCCGTGTGGGAACACTGTTAAGCAGAGCACACGCGGTGGAAGGTGAGGGAGGGAGCTTCAGTGACAGTGCATACAATGTCGCGGGGAGCGGACACAAATCCTATTCCCAGCTCAGTGTAAAGAGAGAACCCGTACACGGAGTGCCTTTGGAAATTCGTTGCCATCTGAGCATTCGTTGCTTGGAGTCAAATCGGGGGAAAATATAGGAGGAAATGTTCCGAAGCTTCGTGGTCGAGTTGTTGTCTATTAATTGTGATCGCTCCTTTGTGTGTGGTCCCGAGCGGTGGCACGCGCCGGGGTTTCATTGGGCCCCATTCAAAACACCTCGCCTCCCCTTCCCACCCTCCCTCGGCTCTCTCCTACAAGCCCCTCCAACTCTGCTCCCTTTCCCGCCCCCACACCGCGCGGGGATCCCTCCCTTTCTTTCCCAAGTAGTCCCCCACCCTCCTGTAATCCGTTCCACGAGTCCACGAGGTGGCGCTCTTTCAACAATTGCGTGTACGATTAGGGTACGTGATTTACTGAGGCTAGAAATACGTACACACTAACCCATTATCGATCATATAGATTTTACATTAGCGAAGACAGCTTTTCTGCGTGAATGCTCTTTCTTAGCAAACCTGCTCTATAAATTTACAAACTAAAGCCTGACGCTGGTGAGTTTTATTAAGTGGAATAACTATTATGGAGTTAATACTAGCGAAAAAAGCTTTGGACCGGTGAACGAAAAACTTAAAATGAATATCAAACTGAATAATCGTAACAAGATGGTATAATCTTACTGAGGATTGATTATTAATTGCCTCATCCATAAACAACGTATGAGCGTGAAAGATACGTTTTGATTTATAATAAAAATGCGTAACCACTTAGTGAAGTTCATTAAAAGAGTCGTAAAATTCGAGACCTGACTCATTAAATATTTATATAATTAAGGTTAACTGGCAGGGCGTATTTTCTGTTCCCATATTTATACTCGGAAAGTACAGTTCGGAGATAGATTTCGTGCTGTGCTTCTGGTGGGGGATTTAACTGCCAGACATTTCCCACCGCTTTACACGGGAGTCTCAATCTGGAGTGAAGGCATCAGAAAGGAGTGGAAACAATACTTCAAATGCTCGCTGCAGCGCCAAAGCAACTTCGAGTGCGCGGTCCATGCGCAGCGGCACGAAGTCGTCGCGGAAGCATCCCCTCTCGGTGGAGAAGAATGGCGGCTGTTATTGTTGTTGTGCGAGTCATTTTCGAATGCGCCTTATCTCCGTGTCCTGGGCACGAGGGTGTCCTCGGTGACGGGCGACGATGCCGCCTCAATCACGGTGCCGCCTCCTTTCCCTCCCCATCGGTAGAACGCCTTCCCCTTCCGGCCCCCTTCCCCCTCTGCCCTTGGCCCGATCGACTGAACCGAAAGCGCCTCAGCGTCCCCCTGCCGACTCGCACGCGACCAGACCCCTCTTCCCCCGGACACCCCCGCAGTGCGTGGGTGCGCGGGACCCCCGACCCCCTACACCTTCCGCTCTTCCTCCAGGTTGACATCAGGCAGACGCCGACACGCAGCCCTGGGTGCATTCATCCCTCCCTCCCTTCCGTCCTATTTACAGAACCCCTTCCCCCGAGGTACCTGATTAAGGGTGGCGACCCCCTTCTACTTCCCCTACCCTCCCCACGCTACCCTCGGCGGGGAAGGCGGAGCTGCAACACCGTCCCTACATTTAAGGCCGCGTCCCCACTCCACGGCGCTTGACGTGACAAATTAAAGCGGGCCATGCAGGTATTTCTCACTCTCTCTGGACAAAATTCTCTCAACCTTCAACTTCGGGAGCCATTGGACAAAGATGAGTCTACACATGGCGGCCCATTTCGGCGCGTCGACTCCTCAACATTCGTCTTGTCCTCAAGAATCATCCCTTGGCTACGTCATTGTTGTGTTTGTCTTCCGCTTTGACTTAATTCGGAAGATTTCCTGCAATGATAACGTTCCGTGACTTATTCCGGTGTCCTTCCGCTGGTTCGTTTTCCTTTTGGACTTCCCAGTGGTATTCCGAAGGCACAAATATAGCCGCGATTTTTTTATCACTGATGTCACAACCCCCCGTGTTTGAGGGTAGTGAGGTTTCTCCGTCGACTGCGCCAACTCCCGGGAACCTTAAAAACAATGTGTCTTGGAGCTGCCGAAGTTGGAAATCAGACTACATTGTGTACGAACCCGAAAAACCCATTGGTATTTTTATCTCATATCCGCAGAAAACTCCTTTGGGCGTAATGTTTTCATTTGTTTAAACTGGCCCGCGTTCGCATCACCTGTCGGGGTGAGTCAACCCAAATTTGTAACTTGCTCCTAAACCCCTTGTGAACCTTATCTCTCCAAGCCAAAACCATATTTTTGGCTCCAACCCCAACCATCCGTGCCAGCTATCCCTTGCAAACAATTAGATAAACCTCCCGAAGCACTGACTACTTATTAACAGGCAAATGCGGGCAAGTGGGGTCTTTCCCCCACTATTGCGTATCCTTATCCGTTGGTGCCCTTAGTGGTGTTTTGATTGAATCAAGTGAAAAGGATAAAATTTTTGGAGAAAAAATAATATTAGAAAAAGATATGGAGTATTCCAAATAGCCAACGGTATTAATATCCACGTATTAATCGAGGGTATTGTAATGCCTATCATTTGAGGATTCTATTCTGATTATCGAAAAGTGATCGAAAAAGGATTCAGTTTCCAGTTTGAGCGTTTCCTGAAGAGTTGGCGTAGGATCCACTTGTTACTTTTTGACTTGTCCGGAATAGTCGACGGACGCTGATCTTAAGATAAAAGAGTGTGAATTTTTGGTTGACGCCAAATGTACAATTAGAAAACGTTTTTCTTGCCTTTTAAACGAAATCTGTCGAAAAGAAAATAACTTCGTAATATTCTACCCAAAATTTCAACAAAATCTAGACCAATTACGACGTGTTTGCGCCATTATAGATTTCAAATCAAAGTCTTTTCATTTCATTAAAAAATGAAATTTTACCGGTTTTACTTTTTTCTTTAGTTCACGATCCCACCAAGTACCTGCGCCTATAAACCCTATGTGACTTATAATTTCTTGGTTTCGATGAAATAATTACATGTATTCTTTCGGACATTCACCAGTCTCTAGATGGAGGTAGAGGGTTGAAAACATCCATCATGAGATATTTAGGTGGAATATTAGTGATGCGAATAAAAATAAATGCAATAAAATTCCAAATAATTGAAGGATAATGCGTATGAAACGCTTTAATAAAAAATTGCAAATGGAGGCGTCCGCTGTGGGAGGAAAATGACTCCCATAGACGTCAAGCATTGGCTTAGTAGAACTGGACTATTGTTACGGAGCTGGAGGTTTAGATTATTATTATTTATACACTATATTTTTATCCGTCGCCGACGCTGCAACTGCCTCAACTAAGGATATGACGTCTTGAGACAAAGAAAGAATGCATTCTGTGGAGTAGCGAGCGTAGCCTTTGAAAGCGCCGAAAAAAGGGTTGAGTCACTGGGCGATGGCGCTCGGGAAGCGTGCGTGGTCCAATCGATATGATTCCCGAAGGGGGGCTGCGTGTTCCCGTGTTTATTCTCAGGTTTCAGGGGAACGGGAGGAGTGGTATCTCAGCAGTTTTTCATTCTTTCACGATTCTTTCAGTTTCGTTTCCTTCCAACTTTTGGAGTCCTCTCGTAACTCCGCTTCCTCTGGATTGGTGTTTCCTGTCGTGCAGAGGTGCGCAATTTTCCCGGTCCCGATGGCCTTAGTCCCTTGACCCAAAATGGAATTGAGAAGAAATAGAGCCTAGGAGTGCTGCGGAACTGCCAAATACATTTAGAGGTTATTCAGCTGATCCATTCATTTATTAGGCACCGACTGACCTACTCTCGAGACGGTACAGCGTGCAGTCCGATGCCTTTTTCTCCCATTAACCAGAACTCGCGTGTTGAAACTCCTTGTGTATTAATTCCGCATCCAATAATGTGTGCTAACATACAGCAGTTATTGTTACGTGTTTTCTGTAGGAATCACTAGTTTGGCGTGGAAATTTAATAGCAATGGACGTTAATATTTTATTGGAAAATACTTGAGATGGAATTTATTTTCGCTGATTTTTCGTCCTAATAAACAGGGATTGATAAGCATAGGCTCAGGTGAAACCTTATCTGTGGCCTCCTTGTTAGGGTATTCACCAAATCCTTGAATTATACATGAGATTCAGAAATTCACTACAAATTGTTTACGTAATGAAATCTGACAAATGATTATGCGTACTTTAACCGTTAACAAAAACAACAATTCGTAAACTTGCTGGTTTATCTAAGGAATACGAAGCCTCACCTGCTTATTTAGGCCTAATACGAGTATTCAGTGGGCTTCAATGAGAGAGATGGCGGAAATCTGTAGATTTTTGAACCAGAAAGCCAACAAGATCTTGTAAATGTTTTAAAAAACTTCCTGCTACAGTGATTGATGCTCAGCTGTTTTAAATTTTTTGGATGCTCGGTTGGCAATCATACTATACAGCGGGACTAACTAGACTATTATGTTTCTCGTGTCCTAGGCAGAAACAAAGGACATGTGAAGGAAGGTTTATGGTTGCATTAGGAATGTGTTATGCATATCCCACCTGCAATCCGAAATTCTCGATCCGAGGGTGCGTACTCAGGAAAAATGAATTCATAGTGTGAGCGAGTTGACATTGCTGAGTTTTAGAAACTGATGTTATATCCTTGGAAAATGAAGCTCTACATATTAAAGAACGAAGAAAGAATCGAAAGGTTTTGGGTTTCTTCAGGAAACACAGTCTCTGATTCTTTCTTCGCTTTTTAAAAGTGGATTTCCACAAAGTATCGGCCTCAACTATCCCTAAAAAACTCTCCATATTATGCTAAACTAGAATTGGAAAATAAATGATTTATCTGCCGGTTAATTCTCGTCGTAGGCGTCGTAGAGATGGAGCTGATCGTAGTGACACCTCTGAAATGAATGGAATTTTTAACTCAATGAAGCCCTTTTTTCAATGCGATTGCCCTCAGTCATATCTCAATCGGCTTGGCCGGGATAAGAGCGTTCGCATGACCTCGGCGCGACCAGTGGTGTATCCCGGATCCCGCGAGCGTGTCACGCAATGGCAGTTTTCACGGGGCCGTCGTCGAAAAGTGTGTTATTTAGGCTGCTGCAATTTATAGTGGTCGGGTAGTGGTGTTGGCGCTGGTCGTGACTGGCTGCCGGTGGCAGATTGCGGAGGCGGGACTGGGCATCTTCGTTGGTCTTCTCCGGAACGTGTTTCTGCTCGTGTTAGCGTTTCTTGCGCGACTAGGGTAAATTAGGTTTAGCGTGAGTTTCCCCACCCTACATTCGACTCTATGCATTCGCCGAGGTTGGCTATGGTAATTGTCATTGCATATTGCCGTTGTGGCCACGTTAAGTGTGTAACGGTTCTCTAATCAGGAGCCGTCGTGGGAGCGAAGCTAGTTTCTCACGGAAGGAACTGCATTTCTTGTGTGATATTCTATACAGAATCACTCGTGGAGTGGCAACGGAATTTATTTCTTGAGCTATTTATATATGGAAAACTTGACTTGTAAACATTTCGAGCGACGGGTTAGCACATGCGAGACCTCGTAAATTCTATTTGCCTCATATGAATGTTCCGTTTCGTGGTCTTGTCTTTGAAAGCCGAGAATTAGGAAGAGTTAGCTTCTAAGAACCTGTGTTGCTGCTGCAGGTGTGAATATCTCATCCCGCATGTAATTGTTTAAAACGCTTTATAGTGGAATTGGAACTAACTTGGCGAACTCAGTGAATTGGAAGGACTTTGGTTAAGGCACGTTGAGCCAGCATGAGGTAAAAATTCTTCACGAGTATATCTTTTGTCGTCAAATTTGGCGTTACAGTATTAAACTATTGCGAAAAACACCGTCAATATAAATAAATGCTGGAATTTTCGGGATATACAAATAGTTTTGATACGTGGCCATCAATAAAAACTTATTTAGTAATGAAATTGATAATAATACTAGTAATTATTCTTGTAGCTTCACCAAATTGAGGTCAACACTATATTGCTCCCCATGATCCACAGCACGGTTTTAAAAGAATTTGTATAAATTGTTCGCAGTAAATGAGGTAAATAATGAAAGATAGTGGCTGATAGGGTAATTAAGTGAAAAGGAGACAGTTATTGGGCGAACTGTCAACTTTCGACTGCCATGACACAACACTGGATTCAAATAAATGAAACTTGTACCGCTTGTATACATCATACTACCATTAAAGTTGTTATATTATGCGCACAAAATATACATTATGCTAATGAAAATGTATGCTCGCTCATTATTGGACAGTAAAAATAAAATTAACTTTGTATTCTGAATGAACAAAAGTAACTTACTGAACTATTACATTTTTTTGATGTTGTAATGCATGAACATATTTTAAAGTTTAAATTTAGCTTAATAAGTTAATATTGTAAAACGTATTGTGGCAAAAAGCTACCATGGATGGTGAGACTTATAAATAAATACAAACCCTCTGTTTCAACAGGTCTACTTTGTGCAATACTTAAAACAAAAAATTTAAAGTGTATGGAAATAAATTGTTTTATCATTTGATATGAATTTCATCCTGAATTTTCACCAAATTTAATTAACTTAATTTTCACAACATTAATGTAAGCTAAAAATAATTATAAATAAAAGAAGAATAGGATGTCTGTTTATTTGAGGTTTGCTAAATTTGTCAGATTCACGAAGAGAATAAACAAATTATTTGTAGTGAGTTGTCAATATTAATACCATCCCTTTACGTTGCGGATTTTACCCAAGTTTTTTTAAATTCAATATTTACAATTACCGGTACTAAATGAAATATAGGTTAATATAGGAAAATAAGGGTATAGGATACTCTAGGATACGAGTAACACGATGAAAGGAAACGAAGAGTATCCGATAGAGCGAAAATTCATTAATCTTTCCATTTATTGAGAATCGTAACATACTTTTGCGCCCTTAAAAAATCTTTTATCCAAAGTTTTATATTAGTCATACTCGAATGGAATATACCTTGACTCACCTCAGGTGCGTATGAAGGAGTGAAACTGGTTTGTAGCTCGTCGCTGTATTTGAATGTAGAAAAGTCGAAGGAATGCCGGAAAAATACATTAATTTCCCTGCCTCGCAGAAGTTGTTTTATTTAATTATTCAATCGGTTTAAATGACATGATTGCTCTCTCTGTATCCAAGTCTTTAACTCTGGAAAGTTTAGCCATATAAACAATAAATATTTCTAATTTAAAAATGTGGTAAGTCCTACTCTCTCTCTCTCTCTCTCTGACATATATCTTCATTAATGTGTGGTTTGGGACTCCCAATCCGCGGTACTCTTCTTCTTTCGGTGTGCCATATTGTACCTAAGTACACCATTTATGGTGGTTTCATTTATTTATAAGTTCCGTAAAATATTACAACTCTCGTAAATTATCCTTGTAAAGATTGTTCTCCTTTATTCGAAACAAAATGATATTGGTAACTTTAACCCCAGTTAGACCGTGTTTGCCTAAAGAAATGAATCAACTTTGCTCAATTATTATGTAATATATGAAACTTGTTACGCTAATTGTGAATTGCACCAACGTATCTTGGAAATGTTTTGGTGCAACACGATCAAAGTAATAGGGACGTAAGGAGAATTGCGCTAGGTAAAGAGGCTTTCACAAGGAGGAGGGAGTTGATGACAGGGACATTGAGTTAGGATGTTAAGAAAAGACTCGTAAAAACCTTGATATGGAGCGTAGATAGCTATGCTATATAGGCCGTGCATAGCTATAGCTATGCACGGCGCGGAACATGGTCCTTGAAGCAGGAGGATAGACGTAGATTGGAGGCTTTTGGGGTGTGGGAAAAAATGGAGAAGGTGAAATGGACCGAAAGGAAAACAAATGAGGATGTACTAGGTCTGGTGGCCGAGGAGAGAGGTTTGTTGGAAGAAATCCTTAGGGGGCAGGCAAAATGGTCAAAGGAGGAATTGGTCGGCAGTGGAATGTTGAAGACTATTAGAGTAGAGAATGTTAGGTAACCGAGGAAAGGCCAGGAATAGGATAGGGATGTTGGACGGGATGAAGAAAGGGAAGAAATACACGGAGATGAAGAGGGAGTTGATGTTGAGTAGGTTGCTGGATTGCTTTTGTTAGGAGTCACAAAATATTTATTTGGTGGTTGTGTCCATCCAAAACCTATCTTAACCGATAGATTACTTTATAATTACTTTTGAAGGTTTCTCTGTGTTTTTGTTGGCTAGCGCTAATTCCAATGCAAATGTATGTCTTCGGATTTGTACGAAAAATTGCCCGTAGTGGTCCGCAAAATGTTAATGTTGGAATTGCTGTCTCATTGGTAAAAATATGTGACCCTCGGTGGAGGGTAAAGAGTTTTTGGGGGCAAGTTAACATATCGTGCCATTTTGGAATTGAGTGGGCCTTTCCCATGCGCCGGCGCTCGGTGGAGATTTCTTGGGAGAATACCTTGTGTCATTCGTGGGTCTTGCTTTTGACGGTTCATATCGCGATACAGAAAGTGAATTTCGAGAGGAGATATCACTAGAATAAAGAGTAAAAATAGACGTTTCAGGCGTGATATGGTGAAATATCATGATTAATTAAAATTGGCAATTTTCCACACAATAAATTTTTTTTATTAATACGACCGGTTTCAATGTAACTACCTCATCTTCTGGTGGAAGATGATGTAGTTACATTGAAACCGGTCGTATTAATACAAATTTTATTTTGTGGAAAATTGCCAATTTTATTTAATAGAATAAAGAGGCTACGCCTGCACCATCATCATTTTCTGATTTTAAAGCTACGCCCGTTTTTCTTCGGGCTCCATTCCTCATGAGGGAACCAATCGTGTTGGTTCGGGCATATTTTCTCCTTAGTGTATGTAACCGTAAATAGAATGAGGTTTTTGCGGTTTTTCTATTCCGGGAAGGCCAAACCAACTAAAGAACTCGCTGATTGGAGCCTCCAATTAGCAGGACCTAATAAAAAATAAGAGGAATCTGTTGTCGAACATAAATATTGGTATGGTACTTTTGTTTTCGGGCTCCCGACCTTGAACTAAGTTTCCGGCTACCAATTATAGCTGGCGCATCGCGTCACGTGTTTAAGGGCTCAGCCTGAATTAGGCTGTTATGAATCACATTCGTGGCCTGTTTCAACGGGCAGTGACGTCAGTTGGATGCTTACTCACCCAGTTTTATTGTACTTCAGGAAGGGAGTTGAAATTGCGTACGATTTCCGCCTTCGTTTGTTTGTCGGAAGGACCGGAGTTTGCTGTCGTAGCTCCGCGTGTCCGAAATACGAGAGCATCATCGAACCAGTCGATCGAGAGTGGAGAGCGTCGGGAGAACTTTCGGGGGTCCATCAGTTTCATAGCTACCGCTGTGATAGGAATAGAAGTGTTGCTCTTGGCAATCCTACGCCAGGCGTTCAGATTTTATTAGCGGAAAACTCACATTTAGTGGTTTGAAATTTTAGCAGCGTGGGCACGGCAGTCATATGCCTAGGGGAGGAGGAATAGGCAAACAAAAGAATCTGCGTTCGCGTACCTATGATTTTCGTTTGCTAATGAAATCTTTCTTTTGAAGAAGTTGCTTATTTTTCTTGGGTAGTGAATTCGTTCTTCTTTCCCTGTTTCTTAACTGCTTTGCTATCGGCTCACACTTAGAAACAATCAAGTCAACCAATCCTGGTTCGAGTGCGCATTACCGGCGTGACTTGTCTCAGCATCCGATTGATTACCGGCGGGGAACTAGTGTCCAGAACTCCCGAAACGCCTAAATGAGTGCATTAATTTCCTTTTTTTCCCATTTGCGGCGGCATCCATTGGATGTGTGGCGGTACCTGCATGTCCTTCCGTGTCTTTCTCGTCCTGAGGGGTCGAGGGCGGGAAAAGGCGAGTCGAAGCAACGAGCCACTTGACATTCTCTTCAGTCCTCCTCTAGAAAGAGAATTTTCCAGCGTCGTTGCTGATCGCTTATTGGCCGTGGACCTCGCTCTCAGGATTTTTTTATGATGGCCGAAGAATAATTGATTTAGCTTCTTTGCAGGGATTTTTTCTCTTTTTCATCCTGGGAAGCGTTACGTAAAATTCTTCGTTTATCCAGTTGCATCGTGAGTTCTTAGTTGGCGTGTGGGAAGCAAAATAGACTCTTAACATTTCTTATTATATATTTGTGGTATTTAAGTGTTCTGCGACACTAATATTTAGTAGCCAGCGAAATTTAATCCTTTGTAATTTTAAGCGAAACTGTTCTCAGTGTGTGGTAAAGAAACTGTGGAAATGTGCCAAAGCTTTTAATGATATGGAATTCATTTGCAAGTTTTGCTTTATATACCCTCATATGGTTTAATTTCTCGAATATTATTTTTTCCCATCCACGGTTGATGAAGTGGTCTTAAATGTCGCACTTGCACTTCGCGATGTTGTCGTAGTAAAAAATTCGATAAGGTCATGTGTACGTTTTAAAAATGTCATGCAGGCTTATGGATTTCGACTTCTCGTCAGTGTACAAGGCCAGGGGTTTCGGAACCATTCTCGCAACTAGGTCATTAATTAAGTCTTTACTAGCCTATCCTCACCTCCATACTCGGCTCGGGCACACTTATATGCATACAAAAAAATTGATTTCTTAAAACGTATCAATGAATGTTTAAAATTTTAAGTGTAATTTCAATATTAGCTCGTAGATTGAATATATTTTACGCCAGATTTACTCGGGATCGATATCCGCAAGCGTTGGAAGCGACTCGAGAAAGTTTTTAATTCGTAAAAAGAGGAGTTGCTGAGTGCCTTCCAACGCTAATACCAATTCCTCATTCGGTTTTCTACAATAATGCTGTTTCTTGGGCATGCATGCCTTGTTCATTGCCGAACCCTTAGAAATATGAGCGATCCACCCTTGCTGGGATTGCTTGAATCTTGCTTGCTTGCCCGAAGAACGCGAGTATCAAGATAGCCCGCCGCCTAGTTCTCAGCACCATTAATTAACTCGAAGATATGGTCCTGCTGCCCTCTACACTCTCTTAAACCATCCACATTATATTTCCTCTCCACGTATCTCTCGTTTCCTTCCTTTCTTGTTTTTCCCGCCTTACTTCTTGTCTTCAGCGTTGGCTTCGAGTTTGCTCCATCAATTTTTCTTCTTCTTCTTCGCAATGTTTTAAGCTTGCGCTGTCCTTTGGGAAATAAATCTTCGGCTGTTCGCTCTGTCCATTTCATCTTCATTATTATTATTCTGCACCCATTCTCATCATCCACATGGGCCAGAGGAAGCTCTCTCTCTCCTCGAATACTTGCCATGCCTCTCTTGTTCGTTGGTTTCGCGTTATGAACTGCTGATCTCCGTTGTGCGAGGAACTCTCGTGGTGTTCCCTCGGCTATTTCGAGTCGACGAAAACGGGTCACAAAGCTGAGGCTTAAAGCTTTGGATGGAAGTCGTGTGGGCCACGTAATCCATCATAGAATTTCGCGGCCTTCTACTCCGTCCCCCCCTTCCCTTCCTCCCCGCACCCGGAGCCAATCTCCTCAGCCATCTCGGGGGCGGCTCCGAAAATTTGCATCGCTCCCTTCCCGCCCCACCCTCCGGCCCGTCGCCTTCCCGCCATTGCCGTCGTCGATTTCTGCGCATCTTCGGCCTCATCCGGTGGTGAATAACTCTGTAAGTTGCTTATTACGACTCGCATCTCACCATATGTACAGATATCTCATGCCACCAGGACACAGTGTATGTGGTACTAAAACGTACTACTAAAGTATGAAACTTTTTAAGCTGCCGGCTCAGTACTCTTTCGATTCGGAGGGAATGGCAATGCCAATTTTCAATGTGGGGCGCACGACTGTGCAGGGGTGCAACGAGACTTTCTAGTGTGCTCGGTAGTATTGGGTTTAAGGTTTTCCGGGGAATCCTGGCTATTTTGCACCGTATTACATGAGGAAAACCACGATTGAAGACCATCTATCTCGTCTACGCCTGGGCTGTCATTGGAACTAGCGGCACGTGCATTGCGATTATCCATTGTCCATTATCCATCTCATTGTAATGCAATTAGAGAATCAAGCGTGATAACATTTTCTGGCGATATGTTAATTTTTGCAAAATATGTTACGGTTAAATTTTTTATATCGATTGGCTTCTCCGTACTATAGTGTATTAATTTTTTGATTTTTCTCGAATCTTGCCCCCTTAAGATGTTATTATTATTTACATTTCGTTACAATGAGGCAAAGTTCTAGTGATGCACCCTTATAATGTGGAAGAAGAACATACATGAAACAAAATGCGTTTGAAAACAATGGCACCTAAAAATTCTCGAATATCCCAACCGTACCTGTACCATCACATATAATCCAGGTTAACGTCATACAAACCAACATTACACTCCGTCTAATATCACACATCTTTCTACATTATACCCCTTCGAAAATTATTCACCATAATCACAACACACACTTTTACAATCCAACTTCTCACGCCATCCACATCACGTAAAAAATAATATTTTTAATGAATAAAATATTTTAATAATCACCGACGAATAAAGCTTATTGCCCAGTTTTTTGTCCTATGATGCCTGCCATTCCCGATTATTAAGGCAGCGACCGCACCTTAGAAAGCTTTCCAAAAAATGTTTTCCCAGTGTATTTTACCATGCGGTTGTAAAATTCAGAAGTATATTAACGTATCAGAAGCCTTAAAAACGTATAATTTGAGAGTGTGTGTGTGGTTCTCGGTTGTAGAGGGAATTCAAAATATTTGCTGTATTTTTTACGTAAATTTACAAAAGCAATGGGCTGAGAGAATTGCCTTGAGGAATTAATGGTACGTATGTATACGTATATAACGTTCGCCGCCTCATAAAACTCTTCCCCCTCTTGACTAATAATTTTTATTAATAAATTGCGAGGTTAAGAGTCATTATATCATTTTTAAGTACATCCATGATTTTTTTCTTTTGTTTGGTCGCAATTGTTTTGCTTGAATATAAATATTTGGGAACTGAGTAATCATTTCATAACATTTTGCCTTTCATGACAATAATAAATAAGTTTTTATTCCTATTTATTCTTTTGGTATGGCCTCTTAAAAAAAGAGGGACATCAGTAAATATAAAAAATATATGATTCGCGTACCCATCGATTGAAATCCCTATTAAATTAGACAACTTTGTATCATTCCACATAGAAATTAAAGGTTGGCTTGAAATTCCCTGATTCGTATTGGGGTATTGATCCGAATTCAGGTTATTGATTGTCGCCCATTCAGGCTATTTTTGCGTCGATCTTCTTCATAAGTAAATGACTATTTTTCCCACCAGTTTGTGTGTGCTATACTGTCTTATAATTTCTGTTAAGAAATCCCAGTTTTGAAATCAAGGTGAAGCCGCTGGATGTAGGCAGTCAAACCCATAACCTGTGATTTTTTGTCTACTTTTTATCTTCCTGGGAAATTGCAGGTGGCACAGGGAAAAGAAATACCTTATTCCCTCTTGAATGCGTGAATTGAATACCTTTGGCGCACTTAAGGGCCAAGTGAACGAGGTGAAATCAACCCTACCAATCTTCGCGTTGATTACCGTAGTGACGGTTCATGGCTTGCAAAACTTGTTTGCTTATTTTGAATCACAAATACCTCGGAAAACAAACAATGGCGCATGTTTCACGACGGAGGCGGATTAAGAGAAATTGAAACGAATGTACTCTCCCCCTTTTCCTCTATTTTATCGTCATTGACATCATCACAGTAGGGGCTTTTGTTGTTATTTAATGGAGTTGGTGTAATGAAGTAATTACTTATTTAAAGTTAGCAGCCAAATATACTAAAAAGTTTTCGCACATAGCTGGTGCTAAAAGGGTAATTTTTAGTTAGCTGCAATTTAGGTGGTTTTGCAGATTTTTGTATGAATATTCAATTCGCCGAAATCGATATTCATAAAATCGAAATACGAATCGAAAATAAAAATATTCCAAAAGCCTTTTTTGTGTCAGGAAGAGAGAAAAAGATTATATATTTTGGAATATTTTTTTAAGGTTAAATGACGTAGCATAAGTGTATGTAAGATTCAAGCGATGTTTTCACTTAAATTTAATTTTGGCGTGTAGATGTTGCATAAAGGATACATCTTAAGGATTGCCATTTCTTGTAATGAAGAGCCCATTATCGATCTTGCTTTTCTCTGGTTTAAGGAATTTATTGTTTTTCGAATTTGTCAAAACAATCTCTCATGAACACCAACATTTAAAATTACCACCCTTCTAAGTTTTATTACTCACTAGGTACGACCTGTGTCATTTATTCTCATTTGTTTCAAAAGTGCTGGCCTAACCAGGTTCTCACTTTGGGTGGGTCAGTGCAAACAAATCAACACGATAGCATTCTCTGAGCCGCAACTATGGCTCCAGCCGTTCTTTAATCGCCGTGTGTGGTTCCAGTCCTAGCATGAGGCACCAAATTCAATGGATTGAAGTGAATTATTAAGGCCTGAATTTCCACGCGATATATTTCTAATTTGCGTCGATGGTCATGTCTTTGTCAATATTTTTTACTTTGTCACTTGTCCTTCGTCTGTAATATTCCTATCCGCAACCGCATGGGCTGGAGAAAACTCAGCCTGCCCGCGTTAACCAATTTTTGCTGACCAAGACTGCCTCAAATTGAGAAGCATTTGAGTTTTATATGTATATCCTCGAAGGTTAAAATAGCTGGATTCGATATTCATGACTTTAGATAAACTAATTAATCGGAAGCTATTGACTTAAACCATTCGTGTGGTTTTGTTCGCTACGGAGTCCTGTTATATTGGCGCTATTTTTTTAGCGACCTGTGGAACATACGTAACTGTACCCAAATTGGTGGAAATTATGTCCAACGGTATTTACAACTCACGTCAGAGTTGTTTTTATCGAAAGCTCCGCATCATTTTGCATTAATTTGCACGACAATATTTTTAGATATTAAATCGAATATGGGCCGATGGATTTAAAACTCCTGTAAACCAGAAGTGCTGTCTAGTTGGTGTATAGCGTTCGACTACCGACTTTCTCGTCTTGGTTCGATTCCCGGAGTTGCTCGGGTTCACCCAAGCTGTGTGGTTTTTCGTCTACCCGCTATTCCTGGGAAACCACAGGTGACATGGAAAGGAACTGTCCTGATGTGTGAAATTCACATGCCTTTATAGGGTTATAAGGGACATTGGCGAGCGCCATCGCCACCTATTAAACCAATCTCTGGGTTGATTACTCTTGTTTGGTTGAATGAGAGTAAAGGAATACATTAATATTTAATTCTCATCTGATGTAAAAATCATGTTCGAGTATGGGTGGAAAGCATTTGAAAACATTATTCAGTTAAATTTTAGAATGTAAGACATTTTGATTTAAGATGTTGAAGACATTAGCTGAAGGGGTAAATTCACACGCTGTGACATGGGAATCGTGTTATTATTAAGATTGTACAATGTGTATACCACGTGGTGATGATGTAGTGTAGCTTCTAGCCAAGTCGAGCTAGGTCACGTGTGCTATTAGCTTTTCACAATTTTGCTCTAATGTCTTTGGGACACTCATGATTTCTCCAAAGAATATAACCTTTTGACAGTGTTAAATATCTCATCTTTGCTATCTAAGCTAAGTGGCCATTTACAAACGGAAAGCGTTTTTTTGCCATTCACCTATAGCAACTGTATTGAGATACATATCGCATGTTTAAAAATAAAAAATTCGTCTCGTGCGAGTTCCTGTAAACTATTGGGAACTTATGTGAGCGATTCAGCGATAGCGCATCAGTCCACGGGACCGTATTATCAGTGAATCACGCGTGAGCGTGTGTTTTGCACAATCTCTTGGCTAAGGTACTTATTTTTCTTATCATCGATGCTCCATAATTATTTGCGCCAGAATACATATGTTCATCGCAATGTTTGTTCTCTTTCAAAACACATCTTCCGATGTCGGTGCACAGTGTCCCCCATCCATCCGCGTGTATCACGGGCCGGTTCTTTTATAGCCTCCTGCTTTTACGTCTCCATTTCCCTTTCCAAATAGCAGGAATTATTTTTCCCCTTCGTTGTATTCCTTGCTTTCAAATGTCTCTTCTAGTAGGTACACCATACAAGAAGAATTTCTTCCGACGCCGTTGTCTTTTCATTTATCGTTTTTCTATTCGCGACCCAGGATTTCCTTTTATCCAGCCATGGTGTTCGCTAATCCCATCGTCCACGTATTTTTTCGTATTATCCTTCGTCTCCAATTCTAAGCATTTGCGAACGAATGGAATATCTACTGCCCAACATGGACATCTTTTCGTGAAAGAGTTCATACTGATGAAAACTAGCATTGCTGCAACCTTTAGATTGGAAAAATGTGATCACTATACATGTATTTACTTAGGATTTATAATAGTACTGAAATATTTATAGGCCAAGTATAATTTTTGAAAATTGCTAGGTATGAAGAAATTAGAAAAGAGATAACCAACTCAAGATTAGAATCTTAACAATTCGGTGTGAACTTGTTAAAGGCCCATGGGAAGAAACGATGGAGGGAGTGAATGAAGGAGATATTGAGAGGCATTGTCGATTGATTAGTTATCTAAGGCCGCGAATGGTGGGCCGATGGGAAGGGTAGGGCTTTGCGGCGGCATGAAACAAGTGGTTGAAAGTAAGAGGAGCAGAAAAGTGAACTGCAGTGTTACAAAAGGTGTGTGTCGTGCGGAAGTGTTTCAGGATTTATGGCGACGTGTATTACCTTTTATGCGCTTCCAAAAAACTGCGTCTAATGGTAGTCCACCCCTTTACAATAATTGGAGGGGTACATATTTCAATAATGAGTAAATTCGTTTTGCAACATTCACGAAAGTGATCTTCATCGCGCGGTTAGCCTGCAATAATCGTCATTGTATGTTTTATGCCCAATGATCAGCCGGTTTCCCTGCGTCTGCCACCCCCATTTGAGCACGAGTAGGCAGTCGAAGGGCCGTGATGTAGTAGGCGCGCGCACTCGCGACGCTGCGCCTCCGGCCCCGCCTTCCGCCAACCCAGTTGCCCCTCGGAGCGTCTCCCCGCGGTGCGGCATCATTCAAATCTTCGGCTCGACCCGTCCCGTCGCTTCGGATTCATTTCGGCCGTGGGAACGGGATTCACCGGGGGGGGGGGGGGCAGGAAGATGGGGAGAAGGCACGAGAAGCGCCGCGGATTGGTGTGCGCTCGGGATTCGGCGCAGCACGAGAAGGTTGCCGACCTCGGCCGGAGGATGTAGCGCTTTGTCTTCGCTGAAAGCGCTCCGGCCGAACGAACACTCTTCTCTCTCCCTCCCTCGTGGGCGCACTCGCGAATTCTTGCGGACTCGCTCAATTAAAACGTTCTCACTCTCTCTCTCTCTCCTTCTCTGCCTCCGCTCCCCCGAACCGTTTTAATTTGAATAGCCGCCTTTGATTAGTCTGTCTCTTAGCAATTGAATATCGGCGTTCTTTCATGTGTGACTTCAGTATTAGTAAGCACACAGCAAGGTTGCTTTTGATCGGCGGCGGTGGAGATCGCCTCGTTTCGTACTAAGCTCTACGTTTGCAATGTAATAATTTCAGAGTGTAAAAAGAATCATTCGCCTTGGCCGGGATTCGAGCCCGGATCCCTCGATGTCCGATCGAGTGCTTTAGCCTGTTAAGCTACCGAGGCTTCCTCATACACTCGGCCGGGCATCGAAGGATCCATGTTCGAGTCCCGGTCAAGGCGAATGATTCCTGTTACACTGAAGTATTGGCAGTGTAATGCATATTTAGCGGATAGCTCCTTTAAAAGTTACTGTCGCGGTATTTCTCGCAGTTTCGTGGAAGCTCTACATTGTTTGAAATCCACGATTTCCGTTCCCTCTTCCGTGCTTGTGTGTGTGTGCGTGCGTTTGTGTCTGTCAATCCCGTGATGCTTTTGTTCCTAGGAAGTTTCACCGCATGTGATGGGGCATGACCATCTGATTAGCACCCGGGATCCTCCGGCCAGTAGCCGTGGCTTCTTCCCTTTAGGATACCGCAGTGTTTTCTTAGTTTAAGATAGTGTGTGAATCCTCCACAAACGAATATACTGCTATATTTTTATTGCCAAATGCGCAAAATCGGCATGCGCTCGGTTATTTGCGTAGCTACACGCCCAACAAGTAGCGGTTATTAGATCGTCTCGTTCAAGAGTCCTTCATCATTTTCCCGAAGCCCCTTTAATTTGTCGTTCTTGTTAATTCAGACGAATAATTGGGATGTTAGTTTTTTCCCTTTATTTGAAGAGTTTTCTGCAGCATGCCGTGCGTGAACTTGTCGATTTCGTAAGTTTTCTTCCTTCCTCCCCAACACTACATAAACCTATTAATTGTTTTATCGCTCTTGTGGGGGCGTCCTGTAGTTACATCCCGTTCCGTCCGTCTCCCGACTCGATGCGGCCTGCCGGCATCGAGCTCGCTCCCTTTGGTCTCGCCGAGTTGAAAGGGGACGTCCGATTCCCCGGAGAGCGGGGCTGCCCCATTCTTTCCCTCGCCCCTTCCCACCGCCGGCTACTCGTTTTGTGGGGCGCTGGAGAAGGTCCCACGCGCGGCGGCCCCGCGCCTTTTCCCACGTCGCTCTCCCGGCGAACACAATTGTCTTCCGGGAGCAGGGCGGGGGGTCCTCGCAACCTCCCCCACCTACTTACATGCGCTCGCCCCCTCTCGCCTAGGGGAGTAGGCACATTGGGGAAGGGGATGGTTGGAGGGTGGGTGGCGGTTTCTTCTTTCTTTGGCGAAGCCAGCGGGGTCGGCTTCTTCCCTCCTCTCCGAAGGAGAATGGAGGGGGTAAGTATGGGGGTTGCCAAGTCTCCCCCCCCCACGCTCTCTCCGTCTCCCTCCTTGGAGACTCCCGGAATTTGGCAATAATCTTGAAAATGTTCTTGGCTTTCCTGCTTTGAGTCAGGCCTCTTCCTCCCCTGTTTACACATCGAGACGATCCTTGCGCGGTGTGCGTCATCAGATAAATTTTTTTCATTATTTGTTATTGTTTTATGAAAGTCACAATTCCATGGGGAGTCGCAAATGAATCGCCAAGCGGTCTTCCGAGCAATTGATGCATCACTCCCACCAGATTGTCATTTTCACTTACTTTGATAATTGTCATGGCTATCAGGAAGCAGTTAAGGGAATTATTTACGTAGCCTTTGATTGCTTCTGTTCGAAATGAGTTCAATCATTTGTTCTTGTCACTTTCATTCCGCATTTCTTCCCACCCCGGAACGATATTTTAATTTTCTGCCTTCACCAGGAGGAGGAAACCTGGTATTTGGGGTGTGGATGCTTGTATGGTGCATCTCTTAAAAACATTAAACCTGTGAAGATTAATCAATCTAAGCTATGGGTGAACGTTCCACGGTTTAGTCATCCGTTAGTTCAGACTTAATTTAAGGTCGCGCCCCGGCATTTCCTACTCATCTCCCGGGATCAACTGTCGGGAAGTTGGCCACCTCAGGGGGTGAGGCTGGGTGCTGCGAAGGTCGAGTCGCCGAGAGGTGAATGATTAAGAGTGAGGGAGACTAGGGGGCACCCCCTTGCCTACCCACCCCCCCGCCCCGCCTCGCACCCGCGTCGAGAGCGTAACCTGTTGGTCCGATCCCCGCCTGTGCCTCCGTTGCAGCCTCGAAGAGGTCTCCTTCCCCCTCGCCTGGCCTACTCCCCCCGCCCATGGTTCCACGCAGCACTACCCGGGGAGATGGGTGCAGTAAGGGCTGTGCGCTCGGTCCATTTCGGTGGTTTTCGATCTCTTCATTTGAATTCCCAATGTGGCCAGCGACGGAGGAAAAAAAGGGAAAGGTCAGGGAATCTCGTGAGAAGTCGTGAATTGTTTCTGGAGACTTCTTAGTTTTTAAAGTGTATATGATATTTTTTTACCATCGCGGGGAGCAAAAAACTGGCAAGAAGGTACTACTTTTAATCACACTATGATCATGAATGGCATATTAACGTTTCTGCGCTGGATAAAAATGCCTTTATTTTGTGTAAGTACTTGCTACCGTATATCTTCATTAAAATTCTAAATGCATATCCACAAATCTGTCTTTTTATTTTATGCTATTTTTTATAAAACTTGGCATTATTCAAAGATTATCTAGTGCGAAAACAGTAGTGTTCGCAAATATTTTTGCATCATGTTTTAACTCGGGATGTGTTTTTGACAAAACCGGAAAAGTCAGCAAATTTTATAATTGGATTTCGCTGACCATCTTAAAATATACAACTCTTGACTTCTATCTCAAGCAATAAGATAGTTTGTGCGTTAAAAATACGCTGTCTATTTCGCCCAATATTTTTTGATCGAAAATTTTAGTGACAGATGCCCCAGTCTGTTAATTCATTACCTCAAGCGCCAATATCAGGTTCGACCTTGGCGGGAGTGATTTCAGTATTCTTGCATAAATAAGCATTAAAGCTCACTAGAAATATGATATGGACCGTGGTTGCGTGCGGCGTGGAAACATGGCCATTGAAACAAGATTATAGGCCTAGGTTTTTAAAGTGCGGTGCGCGTGGAGAAGAATGGAGAAGTTTTAAGTGTACTGAGAGGGAAAAAAACCGAGGAAGCGATAAGGCATGAGGAGAGGGGATACTTGAGAGTTATCATGAAGAGAGAGGAAAGGTGGATGCAGAGCATTTTAATTAGAAATGGCATGTTGAAGACTGTGATAGAGGGAGAATGTTAGGCATGCCAGGAAGGTGCAGGAATGGAGGAATGGGAGAGGGATCTTGGATGGAATGGAGGGAAGGAGGAAATATGCTGGATTGAGTAGAACCTTATTGTAGTGCCTGAATATCGGTTTGTTTTAAATGTATTTTTGGACAATTGTTTACGCTGCGTCCATCCAAAACGTGCCCTAACCGGTTGAATATTTATAATGATAATACTTGCTTTTGGGACACCAAATCACCAAGCCCGCAGGCAATTCCACCACCACGATATTCTAACCGAAGTTTAATTTGATGAGTGAGGGTCGAGTTCACTGCGTAACCCCAGAGGGGGGGGGCATTGATGCGCCAGGGCAGAGAGCTCTTTACCCCGTGCCATCATTCGGCCTCCTGGGAAGATCCCTCAATATCCCCAGGGTGTCACCAGAAGGTCCCCCTCCCCCCAAGGGTCATGGCTAGGGACATTCCAAGGACGCGGCGTGGATCTTCTCTTCCGTAGACGGAAACGCAATGTCTCCCAAAATCGTATTCGGATAAATATTCAAATAAAATTAGGTTCTTTGAAATTTTCGATACCCTGCTGCTACACGTATGTATAATTACGCATGTGCAAATAATATATAAATATAAAAACAAGTGGTGAATAGAAGAAGAATAATACCAAATTGTTGACCATAATTTTATCGACCTAGTAGAGGTTAGAGATAATTTTGATTTTGAACTATTTCATTGGCATCGCTGTGAGTCAAAAGTCGCTATTAAATGTATTCGACTGAGAGATAGAGATTACCGGAGTCTGAGATCCCTGTTTCTCAGTATTTCCTAGTAGAGGCATTTCTAGCTGTCCCTGCTAATCCTTGATCATCTACTGACGGCGTCGAAATCGGCGTGTCACTTATGAGTGCCACAATGAGAGGACGCAGTGGTCTATTTGATGTTTACTGCAATATGGTTTCAGCGGAATGCGTGGGAGGACTGCAGATGAGCTGAAGACATGAACAGAAATGACAAAAAATCCTGTCCAAATGGGGATCCACCTTGTCGTTTAATTCGAGCAATTAGTGGCGATGGGTACTGCTCCCCATTGAGAATAATTGAGAGAAAGAAAATTGTCTGGTTTCCAACGCGTAGGTGGTGCCAAAGTGAGCGTAAGCATTTCTGTGGTGCTGAAATTTTGCATCTATTAAATTCAGACACAGATCAATAAGCTCGGAAAATTTCCTCCATTGTCTGCAGGTCGATCATTGTATCAAAATCGAACCGTATTTTGTTCCCGGAGTATGATAAAAGCGGAATTTTATTTCGGTTTGGTTTAACCTCTGAACCCAAGTATTTGTTCTGCAAAGAGCCAAGTGACTGGAATTGGTGCCGAGGTGCATATCTTGTTCATTTCTGGTGCGTACTTTCGTAAATTGATAGCGAACCCAATATATTACGACCCCTGTAGCTTCATTTATATCGAGATTTCTTTCAGAAACTGTTGCTGTTCATAAAAAAATGTGTCTGGACAAAGACTGCATCGGAGGGGACATCTTGCTAAGCGAAGTTGTGGCAGCGTTAAAAGATATGTAAAACGGGAAGGCACAGGGTGTAGACGGAATACACGTCGAGCTAATGAAATGTCTGCAGGAAGAGGGGTTGGAGGAATCAACATCTCTCTGCTGCAATATTTACTGTAGTGGACAGTAGTCGCTGGATTTCTTGAGGGCAGAGATGATACCATTGCCAAAGGGGAAAGAAAATGTGCGGTGCGTCGTAGGATAGTTGTCATTAATAATGGAGCGAAGGTATTGTTTAGAGTATTAAATAGAAGACTGAACACAATCATGGGGAACAGCGGAGGGAGAGTATGTCTACAGAAGGGGAATGGCCCCAAGAGATGCAATAGGAGTAGTTGGAGTCAAAGGAAGAAGGATTGTGTGCGTCAGATTTTTTGAGGGCATGACCCTTTTTGCCGAGGGAAAAAACAATCAAATGGGATTTGACGAAACCTTAATGTAATGAAGGACGAGTACGGCTTGATGATAAAAAGGAGCAAGACCAAAGTGATGAATGTTGGTGGAGATGAAGAAATAAATATTGTAATGGAAAGAGAAAGGCTGGAGCAATTGAAGAGGTACAAATATCTGGTACGGAGATAACAGAAAGCTGAGGAGTGAAAAAGAAATTGAAATGCAGATAACGATGGCCAGGGAATCGTTCAGCAGGAAAAGAAGTGTTATGTAGCAGAGTGGATGAACGACTGAAAAAAAGACTAGTTACGTGTATCGTATGTATGTAGTGTTACGTTATATGGATGTGAAACATGAACTGCGTGAAAAAGGGACCGGGAATGACTGGAGGCATTTGAGATGTGGGTTTGGAGAAGAATGCCGAGCATGAAATGGACAGACCGGGTGGGGAACGAGGGGGCGTAGAGGAGGAGAGCGGGAGAAGAGAGGATATGGCTGAAAACAATGGAAAAAAGGGAAAGAAATTGGCTTGGGCACGTGCGTGCTGCGGAGGGACTGCCCCTTGAAGGAGGCGCTGGAATGGTTAGGGGGCAAGAGGGGGAGGGGAGGAGGGAGTACATGACAGAGAAGAGGCCTCCGTGGACCTGCCAACCACGGCCGATGACCTATGATGATGATAAGTTTCTGAGCGCTTTGCAACGTGCGTTATTTTTCTTTCGTCGGGGTGCATTTCGTTTGTGAAAGGGCCTAATGTCATCGTGAGAAGAAAAGGGAAACGGTGAAATTGCATTTGAGCAGGAAGTACGTCCGTGGCGGGGTGTGACTCTTTCTGGGTGTGGGTTTTTCAAGTGGGCTGGCGATTAAAATTTGATCATTATTAGTTCCCGTGCAATTGAATAGAAGTCTCTGAGCTATACATCGCAGGAAATCACGAGCGATTACGCACCCGGGAATTGGTGACTTTCCGTCTGATCCCTTACGGTTTGAGAAGTGTAGTTTTTCGGACTTAAAGTAGAATGGATGCTGAAGTGCACGGGCAATTGTGAGGAGTAATTGGTGGGAGATTTTTTTCTTCTTTTGTGCATTTTTTGACCTTTTACCGCAAGATTTCAGTTTTTGTTTCATGGGAATGTGCAAGGCCTGGTTTCGAAGAGTTTGGCACCGTATATCGCTCTCTGGTGACATTACAACTTTCATGGAGTTCTGTAAGGGTTCTGATTGCATCGGAGTCTTTCTTGGAGTTGCGAGGTTAAATCAGTTGGGGATAAAACCCAAATTCTCTTGAAATGGATGAATTAAATGATCTGCGCGTGGCTTCAGGCCTGATAATGAGAACTTTAGAATCTAAGGAAGCAGCGTTCACTCTGAAAAATATCCCAACTCGTAATTTTAAAAAGGACATCCGTTTTGGACAAGTGTGAATATTATTTTCGGTCTGATTCCAGTGGTCACTATCGTCGGCCATTGGAATCGTTCCATCAGTAAATCTTAGTTTCATATTTGAAAGGGCGCTCAAAGGTTGATTTCTTAATTTACCGTCCGTAACTTATTTTGTATATAGTGTACTTATTGTGTGTATACTTATTGTGAGCCTCTTTCTCCCTAATGATAATTTATAATGAATTCCGTATGACAAAAGATTTGTGGAACAGGACGCGAAACGGCTCGATGGATTCGATTCGCTGTTTATTGGCTCGATGAAGTTTCTTTCCACAGCGCGGAGGCGGGCGTTTCTCGAAGCCACGAGGCAACTTGAATTCAAGTCCACTTGGCTGACTCACGCACTTAAATCAATAAATGGAGGACATTGGCTGCGACAATTATCACGCCGTTATTTCATAGGATGTGGTTTTTGGTTGTTTGATGCTGCATTCACAGTTATTGTTGGAGGACTTTCAAATTGACCCGTAGGCTTTTAGGGGGTCGGGTCTCAAGTAGCCGACGTGCGCTTTACTGCATGTGACATTTTGTCTCTTCCAACCCCCCCTCTCACCCCCGGAACCCACTTCTCGCCTTTATAAATACTTCCCACTCCGGCGCCCATGTTTCCGTCCTCATGCATAGCACATGTAGCGGGAATCGATCTGGACCTCGCCCGGGTGACGTCACCGGCTGTCCCCAAGGAGGAGTGGGTGGTTTGCGCGGGGGGGTGGGTGGGAGAGGAGAAGAAGGAGACACCCCCCCCCTCGCCGCTCGATTCCGTCGTCAAACAGCCGCCACTCGAGCAACTCACTTCGGCAACGCCAGAGGGAACCACCTCCCGTCACTTTCCCGTGACATTTTTGCGCGCCCCTCGATGGGCAATTGTTATATTCTGTGTCGTTAAGCGTTTTATAACTAATCGAGTTTCTTCAATAACAACCCTTCCCTCTCTCTCCTTAATTGGCATTCCGGATATACGTTTTCATGTCAACCTACTATTCTTCAGCACTCAGGAGGAAGGGCGTGTGTTATCAGGCCACGTCACGTGCCCGATCTGGGCCTTGAGAAACGTTTAAAGTAATACATTTTCAATGTAATATTAATATAATGACGAGGATCCGAGAATGGACGGAGAATTTTCTGTTCTCCCAGTTTTAGACAATGCCGGTGCTCTGGGATGGTCAAAGTGATGCTTTCCCCCTTACCAGAACCGCGGTTTTTTTTAACTGTTTTGAGTCACTGTCATGGCAGAACAAACCCGCCTTTTGTGAACATTGTTCGATAAGTATGACTTCGAAATTAGCATAAATACTCCCGATGACTGCATGGTTGCAATCTTTGGATTTTTTTAAGTTCCTTTCGCACGACTGGTGGTAGCTGAGGCTTTCACTCTCATGTTGCCTTCCCAACTCTAATAAATAAATATTTGCGAGAATGTGTCTTCTTTGGAAGGAATCTATTTCGTTTTCGGCGTGTGTAAATGCGAATAAACACTCTACCTCCCCCCCATTCTCTAGCTATGATCACCTTTCACGGCCGTCTCTCGAGCCCCCCAACATCTCCGCCGCTCACGGAATGAATTCAATGTTTGCCTCGGCGATGATATCACTCCGTCAACATTCCAGGAGTGAGGCTGCATTATACGCGCCCCGCGACTTCTCTTTGCCGCAAAGGAAATTTGAATCCACCACTCAGTTTATCATAACGACGTTTTACAAATCTAGCTCCTCCACGCTGCACGCGATCCGATTCGGCAATCAATCCAACTTCATGAGGATCCTAAACACTAGCAGCATATTCTAAATGATGCCTAACCAGCGAAAGAAAGCATTTCTATTTGACCTTTTCATCACATTTACCCATTAGTCAGTCTTCTGTTAAATTCTAATTTTTTGTTAGCTTGTCCACATATTCCCCGTACGTGTTTCACCCAGGGGAGGTCGTGGGTGAGGGTAAAGCCTAAGTACTTAATCGAGTCTGCACTTTCTATTTTGGTATTCTTGATGCAGATGGCGCTCCGGAGGGAATTGCTCATTTTCCAAAAATTCATCACTACGCATTTCCTTAAGTTTAAGTCTAACTACCAAGTGTCACACTAACGTGTATAGTATTTAGGTAATCTGCTGAGTAAATCGATTCAGCATCGTGTATCGTTATTTAATTTGTTTTCAAAGAACACCAACCATAAACTTCGATGTCGTCGTAAGTGATTTGTTGCGATGAAGGTAAATAATACGATTCGATATTAGGTATAAGTGGTTAGCTTAAGTTATACCTTCTTCACGCCAGAAACTGAATAGAATGCAGCTTTATTATTTATTATCCCAATCAAAAGAGATATAATGTTAAATTTGAGGCGCATAGTCGAAAAAGCACCTTATTCACTGTACGACCGAGGAACAGATACTCACCCTTTGCTCGCCGGTCAGTGATTCGGTGACAATACCTGGATCCCTCGTACCCACCCACCCAATAACCAGGGACCACTTTGCACCGTGGTACCACGGTTTGCGGAACCCTCTCAGTTTCCGATTGGCGACACCGAACACAATCAACTGATGGCTGAATTTTCCTCTTTCGCTCTTTGCTATATTCAGTGGATTTCACGCATTTCCTGTCGCAAAAATTGTTAGTATCCTATAGATTGCATTTCGCTTACAGTGTTTTAAGTACTTTATTCGTAAACTTAGAGAAATTGGTCTTATTTATTTTTACTTTAGGATTTCTTTTGTATATACCTTTACAATGAACGGAGATTTTCAATGTCTCTTCTTTTAACTTATAAGATTATGTTACATTTTCGGCAATTTTTTGTAGCCATAAATGCCCAATTGCAGCTAGTTGTTAACCTCATTTCTAGTAAGTGACAAAACCCTGAAGAGAGATGTGGTTTTATATTCATAACTATGTGAGCCATCTTGTGCTCATAAAAAGAGTATTTGATCAGCTCGATCAGCACGATTTGAATACCGATCTTTTTTCACGAGTTAGTTTTTAATCTTTGAAACGTTGAACAATATAATGATTACTGTCTCCAGTCATTCTGCATTCAACTCAGCTGTGGCCAACAACGCAGTAACAGGTTCAGCAAGATCTACGAAACTGGTTGACGAGTACACGATGTGCATTCTGATTATGAACACGTTAACATGTTTCTTTATTAGAGGAGGGAATTTTATAGACCTAAGAATTTTAATATAGCGATTGGACGTTTTAATCTTTTTTTTGTACGGAATTATTTTCAACGTTCGGTGCCTCGCGTCTGACGCACTGAACTATAAATGAGAAGAGAGCAGGCGCTCATTTCCTTTGGTTATCGTAAAAATGACGGAATAAAATAGTTGATTTTGTAAAGGAATGCTCTACGTGTGCATTGGTAGCTAATTTTACCGAAAGTTGACTGAATTCAACCGGTCATCGCAAAGGACGTTCGTGATGCTCTGTAAACCCGCACACGGATTCCTGTCGCTTCCAATAACAAATGGCTGTTAACCTTATGTCTCGTGTACGTGTGAATTCTGTTAAAACTTGATGGATGACGTTCATGGGAAGATGAGTGAAATTGACTCCTTGACCTGGATTGGAACTGTTTTAAATGTACTAGTAATTCTAGCGGAGTCGCTCGCTGGTGTGTGCGTACAAAAAAGGGAAAATGTCTCATTTAAAAAATCGTTCGCTTAGACTGGGGTTCGTAGCAGGGCCCTTAAATTTCCGACCGAATCTCTTCGGACCAATTAAACCAATGAGGCGACCACCTCGAGTCCTTCAATCATGAGCGCTTGTTTTTTTAAGTGGCCATATTAATTTCGATTTCATCTTCTTCGAGGCGTAAATAATCTTAACTATTGGGCCTGTTTCGCCATTCAGTTAATATTCTTATTTATATTGTTCTCCACTCAAACCTCGTAATCCTGCTCCCAATTAGAATGTTTGTTTAAATATACTAGGAACGTAGCTACGGTCGTGAATCATAGTAAACAAAAAATACCGGGACCGTAAACTTGATTCAAGTTTACGGTCCCGGTATTTTTTGTTTACATAGAATGTTTGTGTTGCAGTTTTGTGCTCACGCTCGTCGAATCCTTTGAAAAAGCGTCTCGCGATGGGTTCGCTTCAGTTTCCCGAAATCCCTCTCGGTCCCTAACGTGTATCAAGACGGTCCTCTGGTGTAATAGCGTAATCAGGGGAGTGCATTGCATATATGTTACTGTTGTTGAGCAAACCGGATATCCGTGGATTCCAAATCCCTCACAAACAAGCGGAATCACTATTCTCTTGACAAGTGTTCGATTGGCTGGCAGGGCAACGCGGGATGTTTTTATGTAGTTTCTACTTTATTTTACTCGCTCCCATCCTCGCCGCTTCGTTGACCCACCCCTTGCGTAAACTTTATACCTTCTGCTTCGGTAGCATTATATCTTATGCTAAATCGTCGTCAAAGTGTGATGGATTTTTTTTGTAATTAGCGGCGGATGCCAGGGAAGGTGCAAATTTTGCTAAAGTCATTTATGGCTTCGTCCTTCGAGGTTCCATAAAACGTTCATTTTTTTGGACGAGGTTAGACTTCTTCTCAATGACCCTCAGTCTCATATATGGTTAACCCTCTCAAGTTTGAAAATATTTTTTTATCATTATTTAAGTTTTTTTCAGATGTGTCACGAGTGCAGGAAATGTAACCATCATTCATATTTCTACGTGTTATGTAGTAAGTATCACAATAACCCGTATTCATTTGATTTGGAAGATTTAATTTCACACGTCGCTTGTAGAGGAAGCGTCTAAAATTTCCGTTTCCTTCCGAAATTCTCGCCGTTAAGTCAGCACGTAAAGACAATGTCGTCCACATCGTGTTAGGGACCCAAACACCGGGAATATTGCGTGCCTTGTTTGTTAATAGTTTCGTGTGACCAACCTTTTTTAAATTGTGATCAGCAGCAATATTCCAAGGGGGATGTTTGGACTCATTCGACCCAGCCATTTGAAAATAAACGTCATTCCTCATTTATCTCAACCGCCTCGAAACACTCTTCGTTTGACACGTACGGTCTATTCTTGTACTCATTAGGACCGGCAACAGAATCACGCAAATACCATTCAGTCGTAAGAAATTCAAACTGAGCTTAAATGCGGGGTTAGTGCATACTTTCCTGCTCTAAACCCTTCGACGGCGTAGTTAAAACTCCACGTCAACTACGCATGTGCGTTGTAGGAGTTAGCAAGAAAATTGAACGACATAGACCCCGAAGGTCTTTAAAGGAAGGAAGGGAAGATTGGCTCCCCCACCACACTACACTATCGATCGCGTGAACCGGGTATTCGGGTATCTATGGCAACCGCCAGGCTTTAAAAGTGGGTGACATGCTAAACAACAGTATTTAAGTGCATTTATCGTCCCACGGAAAAGTTTTTGAAAGGTATCCCTGTGGCCAACTTGGTCACACACGGCGTAGGCACGTCAGTAGGCCCCGAGCGTCCAAAACTTACCCCCGTGTACTCCTGCCATAATGATGCAATTCTTCGGCAAACTCTGTACTGCTCAGGAAAAATAAGTACGGTGCTTACTTACGAATCTTGGAAGCTTGGTGAATGTTAGCGGTTTTTGTGTGATATCCTTAGCCTTGAAAGGTGACTACTTGTTTCAATTGACACAAAAAAGATGGTGAGGCAAATAAGGAAACCACATTTAAGGAAAGAATTAGATGTGTTTCTGAGACATTGTCATTTTCAATTTTCCTATTCATTTCTTTATTAAGTATAGCTAAAAGTCAGGAAGTATACAAAACCTTGTAAAAGTCGAGGTATAAAAATATATAAAATAAATATTTCTCTATATATGAAGTAAGTATATGGAGGCAGAAAAAATGGATGAAAGGCATATTGAGGAGCAGTGGGATGTTGAAGAAGGTAATAGAAGGGAGAATGTTAGGCAAACGAGAAAAGGACAGGAACAGGATAGGTATATTGGATGGGATGAAGGGAGGAAGGAAGTACACAGAGATGAAGAGAGACCTGATGTAGAGTAGGTTGATGGATTGGGTTTTGTTTGGAGTTACAAAATATTTATTTGATAGTTGTGTCCATCCAAAAACCTACCTTAACCGGTAGATTACCTACCTAAAAATATGAAGTAAGTCCTCAAAAAATTGAACGAGTGGAGTGATGATATCAAAATTCCAGTTTGTTATGAAGAAGTGGCTTCCTGAGAGTAATTTAGTAAACAACTGACCCTTTTTTTTACCGCCATTCAGAGGCTAAATACCTGGTCGGTTGAGTAATTATCCAATTAGCCCATATGTGCTTTCAGTTTATAACAGTTTAAATTGGAATACTTTTATAATTTGTGCAATTGTTTTTCATATTTTTACTATTGAAGAATGGAGCGTAAAAATATAAATATGTAAGAACATTCTTTATTCCAGTAATAATCATGTTTTGCCTTTTTTCCTGCTTTTGGGAAAGAAGTAATGATGGGGAACTCTAATGAAATTATATCATAACATAATATTTAAATGGAAGAGCAATAAAGACCAAATAATCCATCCAACTTTTGCATATTGAAATTTTTTGTCTAGAGAAAATTGGGAAATTAGGGGTGGATTTCACATGCCAGTCCTTATAGCTGTGGAATGCTTATTTAGCTATGTAATTACCTCACAAATAAAATATCTGAACAGTAAATACTTGATCCCAAGATTGGTATTTTTTTGGGACCACTTTTTTCTAATTCTCTTTCATATTTATGTGCAAACAATGGTGTGATGAAACTAGTCTCCTATGATTGACTCGTAATTAATTGAAATAACACATGATGAAAGAAGACACTTAACTTTTCCATGTAAAAATGTTTTTTTGGACCAAGATCAATAAATTATGTGGAAAAGCCAAGTGTCTTTTGTCATCCTGAATGATTTCCACCAAATTATGTCATAAACTGTGTTATTTAAAATATGTAACATGTGTCATGTTAGAAGTCCACTAAAACAGAACACTTTGGTTAGTCTTAACTCTTGAAAGCATTAGTAGGGATTCGGAGATTCTATTTTATTTGTGGTGTATGTTACTTTTCCATATGTTTAAATTTCACTTGTTTTTGTGTTCTTATACATTCAATGTATTTCAAGTAAATTCATTTGCAAGGGACTCAAATCACACGTTGAAAGTAAAAAAATAATTGTCATCCCCTATTGTCTCTCAAGCTTTGTTGAAAAGGTTTATAAAACATTCTGCATATGATGGATGCATTTTTAGCAAACTTTTAATGTCTGGCAGCAATAAAATAGTTGTTTAAAATAATAAATATATTTGTCAATAATTTCATGTGAATATGTAATTGATACTTCTTTCTAAGGTATATCAATCGCATACTGGTGTTTTGGTGACTTTTTTGTCAAATTTGTCATGGTACCTAATCATTGTTTAATTTTTACAAGCAATCGGATAAATGCATAATTTCTTGTTAAGTTTTTCTCTTGTAAAATTGAGAACTTTCAAAGACCAAAGAAATTATTATTATTCACACCAATAAAGAGGAAAGTATTCTTTTAACAATGTGAACATCCAGGAATTGAAAAATGCCATGACAAGTTTCTATAGTCACATGTACTACTATGATGGACAGTGTTTTTGTAGGGTACGTTGCAGTGGTATAAATAGTCACAGTAAATAATCTTTATAAGAGTTTTCAACAACAATGATCACTTTTACCTGAGAGAAAATGTAAACAATCAGCCTTGACTCTGCATCTATTTACTCTGTTGAATCAATTAATCATGGAGATAGTGGTTGCATACAATTTTAAAATACTTTCACTGCTCTGCTCTGAAGTCAGCTGGGCAGCTTGAACTTCTAATGCAATTACCGGAAATACCATTGATTTCATGTGTATTCTGTTTCATTCTTAAAGAATTGACATTTATTTAATGTTTTTTTGCAGGAACAAGGCCATCGCAGATTATCTAGGAAGTAATGGCTATGTGAGTGCCTTAGAAGCTTTTAAAAAGGAGGCTGATATATCTGGTGATATAGAAAGGAAATATGGTGGCCTTCTTGAGAAAAAATGGACTTCAGTCATCAGGCTACAGAAAAAGGTTTGTTTTGGCTAATGTAATGACACCACAAAAGGGTCAACCAAATCATATCATATCAATCGGAGGTAAGCTTTATGACTTTGATATGCCATGCTAGCTCATAAAATTATTTGAAAGGCCCTAACTAAAAACAAGGGTGAAGATTAAATCCCTGACCCATGTTCTGCAGTCTATAGGACTAGTTTCTGAACTTACATCATATTCTTTATGCTAATTATTTTCATCAGTCTTAGTCCTGGTCATGGATTTCAATCTAAATTATTTAAAATCCTACTTATCTGTGACATTTCGAACTCATTTGCAAGAGAAAATGCCACAGTAAACATTTAATTTAATCTCTGATTCTCATGTTATGGTATTAGCTCAAACATAATGCAACTCAGTATTTTGAAGGAAAAATTATGAAGAGGAAAACACATTTAAGTTTCTCATTTTAAATAATAATTTTTTCTTAACACGAGTAATGGAGGCATTAATATTCTAAGTATTTTTAAAAGTATTGAAAGGAAAACAAATTTTGATGCCAAATTCTTAATCAAGTAGGTATAACTCTTATGGATACCTCTTAGAAACTGCTTTCCATATTATATCATATTCTCCTTTCTCTCTAATTTCCACATTTTCTGAGGTTGAAATTGCATTTGAGCCATCCCTCTTTATCCCACAAAACACTCTCTTCACTGTCATCCATAGTGTGGATATAAAACATTTCATACATTCTCTCACTATACAAGGGTGGTCCCCGAAGTACCCGGCCTGACCTAGAGATGGCAGTAGTTGTTTGAAAAATGTCACTATATTAGAAAGTCCGCAATCTATAAAGCATATGTTTCAAGTTTGAAGGGACTACGTTGTTTAGTAGTTGTTTGGCAGCCATAAATTATAAACATTTTCAGTGAATTTGAAAATGGAGAAAATTGGTCATCGTTATGTGATACAATACTTTTATTTGAAAGGCCTCAGCCCAACCAATATAAAAGCTGAACTGGATTCTACTCTGGGTGATTCTGCTTCTTTGTTCACAACATTAAAAGATTGGGTAGTAGAGTTTAAACGAGCGGTCAAGACAAGCATGGAATTGGTCAACCAAATGAGGTGATGACTCCAGAAATGGTGAAGCAAATCCACAAAGTGATACTGGATGATCGTCAACTGAAAGTGCACAAGCTAGCAGACAATTAGGCATTTCAAAAAGTGCGGTACATTGCATATTAACAAATTTTAACATGAGAAAGCTGTGTGCAAGATGGGTGACGCGTTTGCTCACACTCGAGCAAAACCAGTGTTGTGAAGATGTTTCAATTGAGTGTTAGCTAAGTTTCACAGCAACAAAGCAGAATTTTTGCACCGTTTCATAACCATGGATGAAACATGGGTTCATTACTTCACACCCGAGACAAAATAACAACCAAAACAATGGGTTCAAAAGGGAGGAGAACTGGTTCAAAAGAAGGTGAAGACCGTTTCATCTGCAGGCAAGGTCATGGCATCAGTTTTTTAGGATGCGTGTGGGATAATTTTTATTGACTATCTTGAAAAAGGAAAAACTATCAACGAGAATGATGTGAATTTTTTGGAATGTTGGAGCAAAGAAATCAAGCAAAAGCGGCCACATTTGGCAAAGAAGAAAGTGTTGTTTCATCAAGGCAATGCACCAGGGCACAAATCCGTTATTGCAATGGCCAAAGTTCATGAATTTGTTTGAATTGCTACCTCATGCCAGTCTACCTGCTACCATTGCTACCATTATTTTCTGTTCGCAAACTTGAAAAAATGACTCAGTGGGCAAAGATTTTCCAACCATAAAGAAGTAATGTCGGCAGTTAATGACTATTTCGAGGAGCAAGACAGTTCTTATTATAAATTGGTGTCAAACTTATTGAACATCGCTGGGAAAAGTGTATAGAGCTGAAAGGAGATTATGTTGAAAGTAAATACATTTTTTCCAAAATTTTTGTTTACTTTGTTGGGTCCGGTACTTCTGGTATTACCCCCATAAACTTGGTGTTGAGATGTTGTCCCGATGTGGCTCTTTTGATTCCATTCCTTAATGCGGTGAGCAACAGCTTCTTTCTTTTGCCCTATGGAGTAAATTCATGGTTTTGGACAAATATTGTCTTGTTTTATTTTATTTATGACATCTTTGAAAGGCTTATTGGTCATGACATTTAACACTTGCAATTAGAACATAATTTCTCTGGGGAAATAATCAGGTTAATATGCATTTCAGCCATTGTTCTCCCATTTTGTCAGGTGACCCTTGGAAGCATTTAGTACAAGCATTCCCTGACATGAAAATGCACTCCAGACTGCGTTCAATAAATATAACACAGGTTCTAACCCTTTTCCAGCCGACAAAAGATCACTCCTGATTGTAACTTCATTTGGTATTGTTTTATGCCCTAAAATTCTGTAATGACTCAGTTCCCATCAATCAATCATGACTGCAAGATTGATGGTAGTAGCAATTGAAATTAAAATTGAAAAAAAGTGAAAACTGAGCAGATTTACTGAGGAAAGAATGCATATCATCTGAAATTATTGGAAATATGATGATAGGTGTTTGTGACATAATTGGTTTACCACCCTTGTCAACTAAAGCATTAATAGATCACCCAATATTTGATGGTTTGCCACAAATAAGTTTAAAACTAGGTGGCAGCATGAATAACACACGCATGTTATTTTTATGCGATTCAAGGTATCAATAATGGCTTAAAAAAGTAGAGGAGAATGGGCCCATTCATGGACTGTACTATCTTTTTTATAGGTGTCCATATGAATGCTTTCTTATAAGTCAATGTGCAATTTTCAACAAAAAATATGTTGTTTAAAATTCCTTGTTGGAAGGCAAAAACTTGAACCTGAGATTGGTTTGATAATTTGCTATAGGAATGAATCAACAAATGAACAACAGTAATCAATCACTGGAAATGTTGGTTTGATAAGTGAGGGTAGAGCTCACATTGCACTAAGCCTTGTATGGTATGTTATGCATGTGTTTAGGCAGGCATCAATCTCTTTCCATATGCTGGATTTCTGGTTTCTCAGGAATACCTGGTAACTGAAAAATTGCCCAGCTTGAATGAGGCTGGGGGTGGTGAATGGTACCCAAAATAGAGATAAATGAAAATTCTTGCGAAAGAAACATAATTGAATAAATAAAAGATGTTTTGGATACCAAATGCCATCTACTCTTGTGGCTTTCAGACAAGTCAATGGTAATGGGGTTCATTGAAGTCAATGACAAAAAATTTTCTGACATGCAGTTCAAACTACACACTACATGTCCAAAAGCTGTATCACTTAATCATGTAATTTTGAATGGCTTCTTTTCAGGTTATGGAGATGGAAACAAAGCTCTCCGAAGCAGAGAAAGAATTCATTGAAGGTGCACCCACACGTGGCAAGAGATCACCCTCGGAATGGATACCCAGGCCTCCTGAAAAGTACTGTCTGTCTGGACACAGAGCACCTGTCACAAAGGTTTGCCATTATGCTATTGATGCTCATTGCACTGCCCTCTCACTGGTTTCAAAAACCAAGCAACCATGATTAGGAAATCTCCAACCCTCAACTGCAGATTGCAATATTCTTCTCGTACTTATATTATTGTTACTAACATCCTCAATACTTAGTACCTAGGCAAAAATGAGTTTATCATGTCACACTTTGTTGTGTCCCTTTTTAAACAAAATTTGATTTTTCAATAAAATCTAAGAAAATAAGGGCCTGAACCCACAGTCTTGAGAGAAAATCATGGGACTTCCTAGGAATCAGTCCTTATCATTTAAATCCTCGGAGCAAACATATCCTAGTCCTTGGGTCCCTGAATTTTTTTTATTGAATCTTTGAAAGGCATTGGATTCATCAAAAACCTTATTATCTTGACTGGTTGACTACCCTTGATGATAATAGCCTTGATTTCAAAATAGGGATCGTTTGAATAAGTGCCATTCAACTGATATTTATTCTCTTGAATGAAAATTCTCAAGAGAAATGAAGTCAGACATTCAGGCTATTGATACATCATGTAGTTAAAATTACAAAAGTTACATAGCCACTTCTCAATTTACTTAATCACAAAGTAAAAAGTTCTTAAGCCTTTGGAGCATCCTGATATTTTCTAATGCATCCTAAGGTTTGGAAGATTGATCTCAGGATTTACTAGGATCTTCCAATTTTATGTTTACAGTTAATTAAAGGGTTAGTTCTGGGACTCAATTTATTATTCTTTACAGGACCTGAAAAAGGACTAATTAGCCAATAAGGGGTGTCCTAAATTGTCCAGGTTTTAAAAATTCATATTCTTGGCATTGGACTTAGCATTAAACAAACACTAACTGGGGGATATGTTTCATTAAATGTGAAATTAATTTTTTATTCTTTGCACTATGCAGCATGGTAGAATTGAAAAATGGCCATTTTATCAGAGAAAGCTGTTTGCATGTATTCTATGAAAACAGATCAAAATTAGAACAAAGTGCAGTTTCAGTTATATGTAGGATTGTAAACCTCCTCATTGTAATTCATGAATCTACGATATTGAATTTTTGTTGTGGGCCCTGTACTTAAAAAAAATTCGAGCACCTTGTAATGATGTGCTGATTAGATTCAATGTATTGAAGAGAAATTGCTTTGCAGTCCTGATAATTTGTGCTGTAGAAATGTGATGCAATGTGATACTTGTTTTATGTAGTTTTTATTATTATGGCCTTAGAGTAAATATTTCACATGTTGGCCCGCACAAAAATGTTTTTTAAAAGTCATTATGATCTATTCCATCTGTTGATGTCACTGTATGGTCCCCCTTTTCTTTGAATTTACCAGAGAGCTTAGCTTTTGTTTTTCTAAAAGGATAAATTGGCGTTTGCCAAGAATGGTGATCAAAACACAATTATTAACTAAAATTATAATTTTGATTTCAAATAAGATAGTAGTGTCAAAATAATCATAACATTAAGACTTAAGGTGATTACTTCGAAAAGAATAATCAAGAAAGAAAAGAATTTGAAATAAGAATCTGTGTAGCTATGCCTATATCGCTAATGTATGAAAATCAAGGGTCTGTTAACATCCCTCTTGCATTATGGCAATTTATTTCAGTTATAGATCTTTGATTGAGTGTTGAATATGTATTATGTCTTTCTTGTTATACAGGTCATCTTCCATCCTGTGTTCAGTGTGATGGTGTCATCAAGTGAAGACAGCTCTGTAAAAATTTGGGATTTTGAGACGGGTGAATATGAAAGGACACTAAAAGGGCATACAGACTCTGTTCAAGACATTGCATTTGACCAGAGTGGGAAGCTTTTAGGTGAGCAATGTTTTTTTAATTGGCATAAAATTGTAGTGATTTAAGTAAATCTTTCTCTAGCTTGAGCTAGTTTTGATCAGACAAATATTTAGAAAAGCCTTCCTGCTCTGTTTTCATGGGAAATGTGGTGACTATTGCAGAATAGTTGACTCATGCTACTCCTACTTAATGGTAACTTTTCACTCTTTAAACTCATTGATGGTTCAATCTGCATATTCATCCAAGACTTAAGTTCAAGGAGTGCAGAGTTCCATGAGTTCTTTCGCACACTGTGAATGTGTTCAATTAAAATTAATAAAAGATCATCACTAGCTTATTCTTTTCCTAAGAAACTAATGTAAAGAAGGCTGAACTCTGAATTTCCTTATTTCTGTAAAGATACTGTAAAAAAATCCACTTCTTGGTCATAATCAGTATAGGGTGATTCCCACTATAATTTGAGCTGAATTACCATGTCTGCCTAAATAGAATTGGACCCTGGATTTAAGGCAACCTCCTAAAAATCACCAACAACATAGGAAAGAAAAAATAAGTTATGAAGATTTGGTAGTAAGTAGTTTTAGGGTAGGTAACTGACAACTTAGGCAATTTGCACCATTAGGGATGGACAGAAAAATATGAAGGGTGGAGAGAAACCCGGCGTTGGCTACCTGCTCTTAACAAGGGGTCTGCTGCTTAGTGTCCCATCCGATGGACGGCATACTCACTCAAAGTGCCCTCCTCAAAACGCCTCTAGTAGGTTTGGGATACCACTGTAATAAATCTGCTGCAGCTGTGAGTCGAACCTGGGCCTTCTGGGTGGGAAGCCAGTACGTTAGCCACTGCACCATCCTGATCCCCCATGAAAATTCTGTGCTGGGTCATTCAGGGCATGAGCAACCTAAAATATGTATTCATGGCCCATCTAAAATATATGCAGTGTATTTGTGGAAGAGAACATGAGAAATAATAAGCTTAGGGTTACACTTCTAAGACTTTAATTAAACTTTCCATACCCTCATTGCAATCACCAAAACCTGTAGGAGTCTGCAAATGATGTGTGCTGTTTCATTTTCAAATATGTCATTGCAAGAGATCACCCTGCCATATGCAGCACTTTAACCAGCCTGCCTCCAAGGCTGCTGTCCCTGGTGAGATTAATTTCCCCAGAAGCAATTCAAAAGCAGGACTCCTGTCCAAGAAATGTGGTGGATGCCCTGTGGTGTATTAGTGCTGCCTTTATTTTATTTCATCATAATAAATCTTTTGAAACTACTGCAGCTTATGGCACTCTAGCATGAATAGCATAATAAAAACATAATAAATACAATTGACTTTTAATAATCAAACCACTTTACTTTTCCACATACACTTTATTTTTTTAGTTTTTTAGTTTTGAGTTTATGTGGAAAAGTAAAGTGTTTTGATTATTAAAAGTCAAATAAAACAGTTTCTGGCGTAACTTAGTGGAAAATCTTCATACTGACTTTTAATAATAAAACCACTTTACTTTTCCACATAAATTTCTTAATTTTTACTACCTAGGTTTCGTTATAACATAACATCATCAGGTCTGATGATGTTATGTTATAACGAAACCTAGGTAGTAAAAATTAAGAAATTTATGTGGAAAAGTAAAGTGGTTTTATTATTAAAAGTCGGTATTAAAAGTCAGTATGAAGATTTTCCACCAAGTTACGCCAGAAACTGTTTTATTTTAAATACAATTGCTTTGTGCCATTCTCTTCTTTCCACAACACTGCACATTCACATGTGCATATCCTATGCTAGGATAGGTATGGATTGGTCCTCCAAGCCACATGTATTGCCCTGTGAGCCCTCTTCTCTTTCAAGAGCAGTTCTATTATCACTTTTCAATTATTTCCCATATAATCAATTATAAACATTTTATTGAGTGCCTTTCTGTCCCTTATGAACGTTTAAACTGTTGAGAATCAAAAATTTCATATTGGATTATTTGTACTTAAGCATCTGTTTTAGTTAATTGTCCAATTTGAATAGAACATGGGAATTGGATAGAAAAATTTAAGCAGTAGTTAACAAAATAAAATTAAGAGTAATGCCTTTTCAATTGAATGCATTGTTTTGTGCAATTGTGCATTTTTGTGCACAGTGTAATTGCATGGATTGTTTCCCAGTTGACCCGAAAAATCACTTAGCTTGGGTGGAGCTGCAGGTGCCCAGAGTACCTTGCCTGGGAATCGAACCCAGGACACTCCGGTCAGCAGTCCAACGCTCTACCCCCTGGACTACCGTGACCCACAATATCGAAATAGATTAAGCATATTGCCTAGATATCATCTCTAATTTTTACCTGCAACAGCTTTACTTTCCTCTTAAAATAATCTAATATAAGCTAAAATACTTTATTGGCAGGTCAGAAATTGTGAAAATTAAAAAATGAAATGAGTTGAACACAAGTATTTTCCACCTTGAGTAATTTGTAATTCCAGAGGGTAACACTAAAACCTCCCAATGGGACATTCCACTCCATGTTCATGGATGTTCCCCTAGCAGCACCTGCCACACATTTTTTGGCGATTTGAGTGGCATTGGATTAGGACAAACATTTGTGTTGCTGGCTGAATGGGCCTTAATTTTTAGTTAATGTTACTTTGTGAAAAAAATTAGGGTATTTTGTAGGTGCATAAAATAAATTCACCTCTTTATCTTTGAAAAATTGAAAAGTTCATTCATTGCGAGGGTTGGAAGTGCATCAAGTAATTTTGTATGTCATATGTATGAATATTTAGTTGATAATAATTTTAGATTAGATCATTATATAATTCCCACATGGTTACTACATTTATTTTCTCTTTAATCATGTTCAATTGAAAAAGTAATTTTGATCATGTTTTATAGAAGCACAACATGTTTATGCTTATTGCAGAATATAAATACATTTCAGTGAAACAAGGGGTTGTGGAAGTGAATTCTCTATTCTACACATAATTATTTTGTTGATTTTATATCCTGACTATAATTTTGGTTGACTTAAGCTTATGAACATCTTTTCATCAATGAAATTTCTATAGTAAGTCAATTGAAAATAAGTCAAATGTCTTTTTGTTTCCTTGCCTCATGCTTGTATTGTATCATCTACATAATGTTCTTTTTTTTCAGCATCATGCAGTGCTGATATGTCTATCAAGATATGGGACTTCCAAACATATGAATGCTTGAAAACCATGCACGGTCATGATCATAATGTTTCCAGTGTTTCATTTATGCCTGGCGGTGACTTTTTACTGTCATCATCAAGGGATAAAACTATGAAGATGTGGGAAGTTGCCACAGGGTATGTATGAAATGCCCTGAGAAAAAAAGGCCAGCAGGGCTAATCCAAAACTTGGATGGTTGAGCCGCTAGGGAATATTGACCTCACATATGGCCTCCAAATGAACATGTCTCTAGTGATTCCAAGTAGGTAGCAGGCTTACCCAAAGACCATATACAATGGGCAAGCAGGGTGGTCAAAAGTCACACCGTAAGAAAAATGACATGGCCTAAAAAAGCTAAGTAGACTGAAATAAGCCCTTATTCTTTGTATTTATGAGAGTGAGAGGCTCAATTTGGAGCTAAGAACATTGAGAGACACCTAAAAGCCTTTTGAAATGGATGAGCATGTTTTTTGAGGTAATTTTGAGCCTCTGAAGCCTCCTCTTCATATCCACTTGAAGCTCTAGAGCTGACACTGGGGAGAAGTCAATCCCAGGTCCCAGTCAATCCCAAGTCCCAGCTCTCAGTAATAGTTTAGTGATTTAAGAGTTTCAAGGTTTTAAATTAATGTTAATATTACCAGATTACCCTTGCAATTTCAGGAAAAAATAGTCTTTTGCACCTCCTCCTCAGGTATGGAAATCATCAAATGAAGAATAGCAGTAGATAATCTTTATACCTTCATAGAGTCAATGTGTTGAAGGTTTAGGTGGAACATTTAAATATCTAAGAGGATATAACAATGATTTATCATGCGGACTTGGGAACATCTTTGCGCTGGTCAATATTTTTACATGACATTTGTCTGGACAAGAAAGAGTTCCTGTGACTCCCACATTTGCTCCTCTGCTATTATTTCAGCTTGCAGATCCTGTAATTGTCCTCTGGAAAAATTTTTGGGCTCTCCCTCATAATTAATTATCAGGTTGATGATTAATTCCCATCTTCCTCCCTTCATTCTAATCAAAATTCTTATTCTATACCTTCCCCTTAATCGCTTACCTAACCTTCTTTCCTCTGTCACAGTCTTTAGCATCCCATTCCCAATCAAAATGCTCTCCATCCATCTTTCCTGCCTCCTTTGGATTTCTCTCAATAATCCTCTCTCTTCCCAGACCATGCCTAGCACTTCCTTGTTTAGCTTTCTTCCCATTTAAATGTTCCTTCCATCCTTCACCATACTCCATACCAAAGTTTTATTATCTATTATTGTTATCAGAGTTTACAGAGTAGACAGGAGTGAACCCATGTGAGTGTCCTTTCATAGTGTTTTCACTAGTATTCCTCATTCCTTTTCTAGGCATACCATAATGATAATTGATGCCATTTTAGTTGCCTTTGTGCTCCCAGCAAAGGGTGCGGTCTCTTGTGTGGAACCCCCAAATAGCCTTGTCGATTTTTTGCTTCCCAGAAACGAAACCTCCACCCACAGAGAAGGGGTCATTCCTTAGGAGAAGACCCCTCCACACACACAACTCTCCTTTCTAACCTTCTCTCTCATGATGCCCCAGGCCCCCAGATCTTTTACCAAACTACTTTAACTCCCTTAAATATCAACTTAAATTTCAAAAATAAAAATTATGTCCACTTTCATTTTAGGGTAGACTCCCAACAATAATTATTTTACTTGTTAACAGTAGGCCCTAAGGGAAACAAAAATTGTGTGTGTCAATTAGCATGTTAAACAGGTCAAAGAAGAAGGAAGTGTCATGATGGACAAGGTCTTAAAAAATTGCTGATCCCACTTCCCATTTTGCAAAAATGTTCTAGATTTTTTTAATGATAGATAGTAGTGATGGGGGGGAGGGGGGTTAACAGGAGCTTTAGGGGCTTAAAACTCTTGGTCCATTATTGCGCCCCATGTTTTAATTAACTTCCACCCACAGACAGGGATCATGAGCACCATGGTAGAGGTATGTTCATCTATCCAACCTCTTTTTGGGCTCAATATTGCCTTGTTTGCATTGGTTCAGCATAAGTAATCTAGCAGATGCCTGTGGCTAGTCATTTGCCATAATACATATTCAGACCCTTACTTAAGGCTAAGAAAAGATGAACATTACTTACTCAAAAACTTACCTCTTATTATGAATTTAATGCTTATTTCTTTTTCAGTATTTAAGGTTTTGGAAAAGCATCTTAAGTGATGTGGTTAATCATACCTATTTGGTCAATTTACTTAGATTTGTCTATTTGAGAAAACATGTTGTGGCTTACATTTCTATTTTGGAAAATATGTTGTTGCTTACATTTTTGAGAGCCAATATTGTCAAAAGTCTTCGTTTCTTAAAACTATCTTATGTTATGATTTGAAAGAAAATTATTCCTCACATTATTTATCATCATGTGTATGTCTATTCCTTCATAAGAGCACTTAATTAATGTGTGGGATGTTAGTTTCTCTATTGGATTTATTATAAATGTGCCCTTAACCATCTAAATTTTCTAAGCCACATATGCTCAGTATTTTACAAATGTAACGCAGAAGAAGCCATTTTGCCATGTTATGAATGAGAGAGAATGTTCTTAGATGCTTCATAACTTGAATGGAATTTTGTTAGCTATGTTGATATCATTTGCATGTTGAATTAATTGATTTAATGTTTTCAATTGCAGTTACTGCACGAAGACATTTACCGGGCATAGAGAATGGGTGCGAATGGTAAGGGTGAATCAAGATGGATCTTTAATTGCTTCTTGCTCGAACGACCAGACAGTTCGAATCTGGGTTACGTCTACGAAAGAATGCAAGGTTTGTATAAATGTAGGGTTCCTTTTATTCTACATTAGTATAACTGGAAGTTTTGTAAAATTATGATATACGAAGTTTGACGTAAAGTAACTTGGTAGTGTCTTTTAATTAAGTTGGTTAACCAAAAATTAACTCAAATGAAAAATGTGGGTATTTAGGAGAATTAATGGGATTACATGCCTGGGTATTCTCAGGTACTAAGTGATAAAACATTTAACAGTCAATTAGTTTGTCATGATTCTGAAATTGTTTTGGGTTGATATGCTTGCCCAAAAATGAATCAAGAAGTTACACAAACACTTTTTGAAATAATTTCTATGATAACAAAAAAATGCAGTTTTTATGTATTTAGGTAACCAATTTATTCAAGGCCTTTTCACACGCGAAACATTTTCACCTCATTTTGTTCAAGAAATGATCATTAAAAAGTTGAATTTAAATTGACTGAGTCATTTTTTTTAAATTTAAAAGCCACTCATGTATATTTATTCAAAATACAGTTTAATGTCATTAGTGGCCTTAAATGAGTCATTGTGGAGAGGAGCAACCATGTAGCCATTCTTACCTCTAAAATTTCATATCTGAAAACAGGCAGAGCTTCGAGACCATGACCACGTGGTCGAGTGCGTGGCATGGGCACCAGACAGTGCTCATGGTGCCATAAATGAGGCTGCAGGTGCTGACAACAAGAAAGGGGCCCACTCAGGCCCCTTTGTTGCCTCTGGCTCCAGGGACAAAACTATTAAGGTAAGATGTATCAGTTGGGCCTAAAAACTTGGAGATATAGCAATACATCTATGGTTTGTATTAATTCTGTTAATTGGTTCTTGATTCTACCAATTCTTAGGTCTTTCAAATATTGAAAAGTTTCAATTTACTGTGTTAATTTTGAGACAAAACTTAAACCCAAAATGTTCCATGGCATAATTGGGAATTGGCAAGATGACCAACAGATATTAAATGTAACAGTTCAATCTGTTGAGGATGGGCTGTCAGTTTGCAGAAGCTTTCCAAAGTAGCCTGTTAAGTTCTGCCTATTCCTTCAGTCTATTGGTGCTCCTTGCATAGGATAAACCCAATCATTCCCCCCCTTCTTCTCAAGTGTCCTAGATTGACTTCTCTCTTCTCACCCACTCTTTGAAGTACTTCTTCATTTATAACTGTCTATCCAGTTTGATTTTGATCATTCCTCTGGAGCACTACATTTCCATGGCTTCCAATCTTCTTTTCTTTGTTTTCCTATCACCCTCATCACATATTGATAGGAAAGTACAAGATCTGCCCCAAAAGTAGTAGGACTTGAGTCGATTAAAAATAATTTATTGCCACAATTAATACATTCACTCAAAAGTTTTCAAAGTAGCACCCTTGTGCATCCACACACCAGTGGGTTTTTCGTGCCTCATATACCTTCTGGAAGGTGGCGCCTGGAATAGTGCTAAATTTCCTCTTCATAGCCTGTTGCAATGCTTACCTGTTGTGACATCCTTTCAGCATGGATTTGAGGCTGTGGAAGAGGAAGAATTCTGATGGGGCATTGTCAAAAAAATTTGGATTCTCACTGACAAACTCCTAGCAGATAAGAGTACAATTTTCTTATTGTTTGTGAGAGAGCACTAACTTCACACACACCTTTCTCGTACTCATGTTATCAGTCACAAGTTTTTGCATATCACTTTTAGGGATGCCAAGTTCATCAGAAATCATGTGAACACTTACTCTGCCATCCTTGTCCAACAAAGCCTTCACTCTTGCAAGATTTCTGTCATTTTTTGAGGTTGATGGGCATCTTGAACATTCGGCATCTGCAGCATCTTCTCTACTTTCCTGAAACGTATTGTGCCACTCAAAAACACCTGGCCTACCCATATTGTTATCACCATAAGCTGCCTTGACCATGTCATGAATCTATTTCCTGGTTTTGCCTAGTTTTTTGCAAACTTTGATGGCATAGCACTGTTCCAATAACCAGCTCGTGATAGAGCATCACAAGGTCATCTGTAGAAGTTTCACCAACTAATGATCCACACTCTGCAAAGGTCATGGGCAAATTGCCACAGGCCTCCAGCCTTTCCTGAAACTTCCCTCCCTCAAACCCAGCCAGAGAAACCACCATCCGTCCGTCTGTCTATCTGGGGAAAAAAGAAGCCCTGCTACTTTTGGGATAGACCTGGTTCGAGGGTAGCTTGAAAGGTTCTCAGAATCACCACCAGATGTCAGCACTAAGGCAATGAGTTTCCCAAGTGGTAATAGGTGCTCCTTTATGAGTCAGTGCTCTGGGAAGAGGTCTGTGGTGTGGAGGCTTCTCTGTTGTTGTTCCCATGTAGTGACTTGTGAAGATGGAATAGTTGAGATTTTAGTAGTGATTAAATACTTCATAAAGAAATGTTTGAAAGCAAAGGAAATTCACCCAGACTTTCAGAACACTCTGGGGGAATCTGCTCCTTTGTATTCGACTGTTGTCAAGTGGGCAAATGAGTTAGTTTGGTTGGGATATCTTAGATGATGACTGTAGTGGTGGTCAGCCAAAATGTCCCTCTACCACAGAAATAATTGCAAAAGTACCTAAAATGGCCATGGAGGATGGCCGACTGAAGCTGAATTGAAGGAAGAATCACTGGGTGTGAAAAATCGCTTAAGCTGTAGGAATGTCTTCTGAATGGGTATATCACATTTTGGCAGTGCATTTGCCTGTCCATTGCATGGGACCAGGGGTACTCAAGTAAAAACAGTTGCTGATGCCTACCTAGTCTCCGAATGTCCTTGATGCACTTTGATTGGCTCCTCACAGTGGGCTTTGGGAGGAGAATAGGCTCTTGCCACTACCATTAACAGTTAATCTATTTTACTCCTGTCTGGGTGTGATTATGACCTTTGCCTTCTCCTATATCTTTGCTTTCCTTCCATTACCAAAACCATAGACCTAGTGAAGAAGTTTGGGTAGGAATAAAGTGCTTACAATAAGGACGTAAGTTACATGACTGGCATAGAATTTACCTCATTTGCAATAGTAGGTACTTTTCCCCCTTGAAGGTAATATCCCTCTCCTAGGTTTATAAAGGAAATATTTTTTAATTTTATTTTTCGTAGCATAATATACCCCTTATTTTGATATAACAAATCAGCGGTATACAATGGTGGATTTGATATCACAAAAGCCAGTGAAAATTTTTTAATGAAGTGATTAAATTTTGTCATTTAAAAGAAATTTGTTTGTGTGATTTAAATCTGAACATGTTGTTAATGTTCAAAGGACTGTTGTGTTTTTGAAGAACTTACTGCCACCTATGTTTAAGACATTGAAGCCGTAATAATGTGTAATATTGAAAAAAAATGGAGGGAGGACTAATATTTGAAGTATTGAAAGTTAATGTAGTTTATGTAAAAACATTGAACATCTCTTATTTTAAAGTACTGATACATTTTTTTTGCAATGAATAGTAGTTATATTTGAACCTCCCTCTTAATTATTTGTCCCCTTGAAGGAGCCATGCAGTCAATTAAATGATAGATAGTCTGATGCCTTGAAGGCATGAACTAAAATGTATAACAGTCAAAAGCTTCAAGGTTAAGATGCTGCTCCAATTCATATGATATAATTTCTCATTGACTCAGAAAAATAATTATTGTAATTTGGTGGGGGGACTAGAGTTCTTTTCATGAGAATTGGCTTCCAGAAATGTGATTCCTTCATATGTATGCAATGAATTTTGCAATATGCGAATGCTTGATAATGTGAAATTTCTTGAGAAAAGGTTTAAACATTAACAATATTTTGGTAAGCCACAGGTCTAGATGATGGCGTTGAATTTGGTTGCAGACTTCTTCACTGTTCCGTGCTGAGAGTATGCTAAGCCCTAGCATACTTCCAGCTTTCATACTTGGTTAGGGGCTGTTCCTAAATTTGAAAGTAATTGTTATTTTGTGTATTGGATATATGTTAATGAATAATGAGATGAAGTTAAGGGAAAACCATACACCAATGTGACCATGGAATGGTTTTATTAAAAAGTAATGACCAAAAGCATTGATTTATCCCACTAAGAGATGATATGATCAATTCTAGTTTTGTAGAAAGAGGTAGGTTGCTGATGGATCCACAACCACACCGACTCCTTCCTTGTCTGAATGAGACCAGTGTCCCCAAATGTCTTTCTTTAGGTTGCTGAAGATGTGAAAATCACGAGGTGAAAGATCCAGGTTATATGGGAGATGTTGAAGTGTCCTTGTTTAAGGCTACCAATCCACTCTAAGGTTTTCCCAGATAAAGTCATCAATCCACATTATCACATCAGGGGTAATGGCTCGATGGGCCTGTCTTGGGCATTCATTCAGGCCCTTCTTGCAATTCCTATGCCACTCTTTCACACTCATCAGCGTCAGGCAATGTTCACCATACACAGCAGACATGAGACTGAATTTCTACTTGTACTCCATCACTCTTGGCCATTAGAAAACAAACCACACCTCTCTGCACTTCTTTGCTTGCCTCCATTTACTTGCCTGGACGAACACATTAGACCAGTCCATGCACCAACAAGGACATAACCCAGCAACTATGTCCGCCCTAGAGTTTTCACTATTCAGTTCTCCTTCCACAGTGAAGGCAGTATCAATACATAACAACAGGGTAACCACCTTTTGTGTGGACTGTGTGTTGTGGTGGGTGTTCAGTTTTCTTTTGACTGCTCCTTGTACTATAAGCTACTGTTCCTGTTCTATAAAAAAATAAAAAAGTTTGCCTGATAAGATTTTGAAACTGAAGTAATGGGATTAGTTATGAATATGTACTTTTATTTTGCCGCAAAAAGGAAATTTGTTTGAAATCTTAAATCAACTTTGGTCACTACAAAAATGGCAATGGTATTCATGCTCCATTGTATAGTCATTCCATCATTCCTTGATCTTTGTACTACTTGGTGTTAATTTGTGAGTTTATATAAATACAGTTGGCTTAGTAATTGCTCATGTCACTGAAATCCTGTTCACCAATTTTTCAATGTCACATGCCGATTGCTAATGTCAGTATATGCATGCATCAGCCGAAGGGTTTTGAAATTGAGGAGCTGATGTGTTCTTTTAATAGAGCTAATGGGCACATATTTCTCCTCGCTCAAATCGAAAGTAATGATTAAGTTGGAATAGAAGTGATGAGTTAATTGTGATGATAGTACTTGGATCCTTCTTTGCATGATTTTGTCACTAAACAAATGTCTTTTTAATTTCAGTTCTGGGATGTGAGCACTGGTCTGTGTTTGTTCACCTTAGTGGGTCATGACAATTGGGTGAGGGGTGTGGCCTTCCACCCTGGTGGGAAATACCTTGTTAGTGCCAGTGATGATAAGACTCTGCGAGTATGGGATGTTCGCAACAAGCGTTGCATGAAGACTCTCGAGGCACACCAACACTTCTGCACTTCAATTGGTAAATAAAAGTAGCTGTAATAGCGGGTCTTTAGCAGTAACCTTTAGGCCTGAAATGAGGCATGTTTTGTTTCATCATGGATTTTTTGTAATAAAAGCAATACTTTCCTCTATTTTCTGTGCAGAGACAATACAAGCTGTTGTCATTTTTAAATGAGAATTTATCAAGAAAAGTACACAACACAATGTGCATGCTATAGATAGGATTTGAACTAGTGTTAACTAGAAATCACTGCTAAATTTGTATCAAAGTTAGATGTTTTGGCTGTCCTGTGTCTACAAACAGGAAATGATAAAAGGAATAATTAAAGCTATAAGAACTTATTTACGATCATCATACTTGTTGTGAACTATCATTTTGGATCCATATGGGTGTGGGTACTACTTATCACAAGGAGAAGGTAACTCATCAAAGCCCATAGTATATGAAATACTTACTTCAGAGGTAATTCACTCTAAAATTATTGCAAATGCTTATTGAAAATTATATCTTTGGTTCCTTAGGGCATTAAATTGCATTTTTTAAATGGAACAAATGTTGCATGGACCCAATATTAGATTTTTAAAATCAACATCTCCGAAGAAAAAAAGGAATCAGTTGAGTTCCTCTTGGTAGTTGTACCACATTGACATGATAAATTTTATTGTGTTGACCTTGACCAAATAGAATTATTCATATTTCCTAACTTACCAAACCCTAAAGGTCTGAAAATATGAATAAACAGCAATAATATTATTAAAAGTTTAATGCTCTTATTTGAAGTTAAAATATTGGAAGAAACTGGGGCAGTTGGAAATTATTAAATATGAAAGAAAAGGCCTTTGTAGTTAAAAAAAAAAATTATTTGACTGCTAATTTTGACAATGACAGACATATGAATTATACTCTTTTTAGATGTTTCTAAACTTGATGTTTGTTTAATTTTTTCAGATTTCCACAGGACTCATCCCTTCGTCATAACGGGCTCGGTGGACCAGACTGTGAAGGTTTGGGAGTGTCGCTAATTCCTGTATTAGGGTTGGGTCACCAATTGCTGGCCAGAGTCCCCATTGGTGCCCTCCACTGCTACGATCCCACTCGAATGGGAGGAAGAGGACTAAGGGGCCCCTCTGCAGCTTCATTGTTTTGAATTAACAGTGGTTTTTTTTTACATCCTATGCTCCCACTGTTACCAGTGACAGACTTCTACCTTTCCTCCTGCATCTGCCCCATTGCACAGTTGAAACCAAACACCTCCTATCTAAGAATATGAAAACATTAAAAACCAATTATCTTGTTTTATTTTTTTTGCTCTTAATTTGGAAGGGTAATGCAGGAGACTAGGCTTGAAATTCATTAAGGTGCTGGGTTTCTTGGGTGCACCTCAAAGTCAATAAAATATTTATTTTCGTGTGAATATGTATTCCAATTTTCCTACAATAGTTAAAAACTATGATGGGGGAAAAATGATCTGTATTGGTTTACTAGGTGACAAGAATTTGTAGTGATCATATTTTGGCAGGATTTTTTCAATTCAGTCCCTCGAAACATGATTGCTTTCAGTTTGGTAAATAAATGACAGCATAAACATGCTCTGGGATATGAGACTAGGAATGGTATTCTATGTGCAAAGGCTTTTCATTTTATAGTGGGAAGAGCCATTTTTGCCATAATCGGTGAAGATTTTCAATATGATGTTTTTTTAGTAAAATTGGTGTGTATGTGCGAGAGAGAGAGAGAGAATGCACTTGGAAGATTTTGTTTCGGACACCAAATAATGCACCTGGAGGGTTGCATCATGCTCTAACTGTAGCTTTTGATTGGATCTTGGCCCTCTGCGTTAGCTGTCCTCCCTTCCCCCCTTCAAAACCAATAGATTTTCCAGGATGAGCTCGGCACTGTTGTGTCCTCGAGTATGCCGCTTCTCTCACCTTTCTTTTCACCATTTTGTGTTTTATGTTACTAGTCCTGCAACTGTTTGTGTGAATTTGAATGAGCTGCTTCACGTGTCATTTCAGCCTTTTTAAAAAAAGTGTAAATCACTCCTGTTTCTCATTTTGTGATATTACCTAATACATATAAATTATACTGGAATTGAAAAGTATACAGTTTTTCAGTTGATACTGGAGGAAATTAATTTATTATTTTTTTTACTGTTGCAAGAGTCACCTAACGCATCCTTTGTATAGATAATTAATGAGTCGTATCCTTTTGATACCAGAATTGCCGTCGAAATGTTATGGAGGTAGTTTGTGACAGTTATTTAAGAATTTTCATTTAATATTCATGGGTATTGTATTAGGGAAAAGGATGAAGTGTTTGTTAGTGAGGTTCTTCATTTCTCTGTTATTAGGTAAAGTATTGCTTATCTGAAAGAGAGGCATGTACTTCTTCCTTTTGAAATTAATAGGCATCATCGAAATTATATCATGGTCAGTTGTTATACTTGATGGATATTTATTCAAATGTTAATATTTCTTATCAACACATCAAGCATATACTGCTTCAGAAACAAATGCAATTATTAATCCAGGTTTTGCACCATGTCCTTGCCTCACAGATTACTTAAAAGTAATACATATATCATGGCTTGGTAGCAATTACCTTACTATTGTGCTACATGTCTCTGCTAATGGCTTTTATGGAAAAATTTATTAGCCATTGCATGCCCTAATTCCTACATGGACTGCATAAAATTCCTCAGTGTTGTAATTTATGAAGGCACTTTACTGCTTCCTCCCTTCCTCCTACAAACTGAATTGGTCCTTGGACATCTTAGGTAAACTGATGGAGCTTGTATGATTGTTTTACTTGCATCATTTTGATTAAAGGTATTGCTCATGTTTGGCAACTTCGTAATTTTATGCTACAAATGCACACTATAATTAGTAAAAAAATTGTAAAGACAGGATTAGTTTTCCTTTGCATTTTTACGTTTGCTTACTTCAAAATGTTTTCTGATACATGTGCTTAAGCCTATCAATTTTTCACGGTGAATATTACTTTTCTAACTCACAATTAATTGAGAATATTTATGTAGCCACCTTGTACACATTTGTGCATTAATGATGTGCATTTTATGCTCTGGTTGAAAACTTGCAAATTGTTTGATTATTGTGTAGCTCCAAAACAATGAGTTGAGTCACAAGTAATTTGTGACAGTGTGTGTTGAAAACATTTTGGCTAGGAAAATGGCTTTCAGTTGTCAAATTCCTAGGGCAAGTAAATTAGAAGTGCACCCAATGACTGCAATAGTTGTATCAAGGGTTGGTCAGGTACGAATTTTGCCAAGTCTTGTTTGATTCTACTGTTGCTCTCAATCTAGCTTTGGATGACTTTTAGTAAGCATTACACCTTTATTGTGCCCACACTTCCTGCCTGATTTTAACAAATTAAAATGTAGGAGGGTTAAGTTTGCAGCACCATCCCCCATAATATGTGGAGTTGTATACATGGTGTATTGCATGTACACTTGGTGTACATATGTGGAGTCTCTTTGGGTTGACCGCTTCTGATAATAATTTCCTTCCCTAGGTATTTGATTTGGATTGTAATTTAAATTAATCATGTCTTGGTACATTACGTTCTGCATTCAATTTATACTCGTTCATAACAAATCTTGTTTTTAAGTTGTACCTGTGAGCATTTTTACTTGCCTTGTCAATGTATAGCCAATATTTATTTAGTGTGAATATTTATAAAACTAAAACATGATATTTGTGAGCACATTATATGTGCTAGAAGCTCAGATGGGAGTGTGTATATATTTTTGTGTTAAGAGAGTCAGGGGTGGGTTTTCCCCTGTTAGAGTAGCTAAATATTCAAATTTTGTTATCATACAGTGAACATACTATTGAATTTATCTTTTTGCTTGCCCCTACTCTGCGACAAAATTTCCATTCCAGTGGCCAACGGTAATATTATGATCTTATGAATTAAAGGTTAAACAATTGACCATGATTTAGGGTTTATATTAAAAGCATTGTAGCAAATTAAACTGCAATATTTTAGATTTAGATACTTTAAATACATCATGTAGCTATGTACATTTCACTGTTTGCATAATGGTGGGCAAATAACGATGCCTGAAAATAAAAGACTTGACTTCAACATTGACTTTTATTATCTCCCTAGACCTATGTACACCTTTTAAGAGATTTTACAATTTTTGCGCACATTTCAATTGTCTCATCGTTGGAAATATATTCAATGGCCAAGATAGCATTCATTAATGCGATTGTTTCCCTAGCAGACCTCGCTTTCAACCACACTTTCCCATTCATCCCAATGGCAATTTCGTGGGGGACCTCTCTGCCTAGCGTCTTAAGAAGAGGACACTTCGGGCTTAATATTTTTCGAACGACATTGATACTACAAGAAAACAGAAACCCGTCGTCAGCAACCACTCCCATTCCGGCTTGCTTCCCTCGAGAATCCACGCATTCAAGTTCTGGTTCCATGTCCATGCTAGCTACTTTGAGTTTCGCAAAAATCACATCACCAAGCTTGACGTCAGGTCTATTTTTCTTAGTGGCACCTTCGAAGGATGTGTATGCTAAAGAGGCAAACTCACTGGCTCCAATGTCCACTTTGAATATTTCGACTGATTTGTTCACGATCACACCCACAACACTTTCTCCACGAACAGGTATGTATCGCCTTTGGTGGCTATCAACCCAGAATGTATTCGGGTTTTTCTTACGCATTATGCCACTTTTACAAACAATGACATTCTCGGAATACCTCCTTAAGCCTGGCCCGAGGATGCATTTGGTCTCCGTCTTCACCCTGGATATTTCATCCACAATATCACCGGGCATGACAATGTCACCTACTTTGATCAACATTTTGACCAAGAATGTAAGGCGGGATTTACATGAAACTTATCCTTTGCAAAGTAGGAACAACTTTATCCACACAACCCCTATCCGACATGCATGTTCAAATATCAGGTCAACTTAGTGATGGAAGTCAGAATAACATTGGCATAATTTTGACAATATATAAAAAAATTTTATTATTTAAGTTTTATAAATTAACTCTCATTTATTTTTCAGATTTTTCTGTAGCATTAAAGTAATATGTATTTTATGTTAGTGCTATTTTTACTAGGTTGTCATCTTTCCGAATTCGCATATCAACTGTTTTCTTCTGGAGGCAATGGACGTATTTAAATTTGAACGTTGCTGTTTTTCCTATTGTTAGTATTTGAATATAAGTATGATAAGGGTGATAATATAATTATTGCTGATCAAAGAATTCAGTGGGATCATTCCACGTTAGTTAATAGGTTTTTCATTATGTTATGATGGATGAGTTAACAACAATAATGTGTATTAATACCAAACCACTTTCAAAATCGAATATAAGAAATTACATATTAGGTCAATAAAACAAAGGATTACTTGCGTGATAGATACATAGTTATGAGTAATGCAACATTTTTAAATTTCATGTTAGCATTAATATTATCAATATTGATGGAGGAGATGAAGAGGGACCTGATATAGATTAGTTTGCTAGGTGGGGAGTTACAAAATGTTTATTTGATAGTTGTGTCCATCCAAAAACCTACCTTCACCAGTAGATTGCCTAATAATAATTATCAATCTATTTTAGATGCATAAGCCAAAACACACTAAAAATTACGGCCAAACAATTAGTAATTAGTTTTATATTATTTGGTGAAAACATAGAATATTTGTTACATTCAAACGATTTCACAAAATGGTAATGTTTACATTGATAATTAAGTTAATCCTTTTCATACATTACCACATTAGGTACTGTTTCATAAGAGTAAAAAATTAACCCAATGAGTATCTGAAACCACTCATAAACGTATACACACGTAAATGTGGACACATCAGTAAATCTCATTCTAGAATTCGCTATTTTAAAAAAGTTCCTAATGAAAGGAATTTGTGATAGAAAATAGGTCATTATTATCACAACAGAAGGCATCTGTCCTGGCCCTTGGTGAGTTTGAATGACCAAGGTGGGGAGTGACAAATTCAATGAATATGGTTGTTTCAATCAGCCATCCAATTTCCTTGTAAAATGAAAAAAATGCCACAATAACTGTGAGAACATAACTTCATCCCAGGTTTTTATCTAGATATCTAATTTACAATGACAAACATTTTATATAGTTGTTTCAATTCATTTGTGGGATGATTTCATTGGGAAATATTTTTCATTTGTGAGAATTATCTAGTTAGAGTTCCAGGTAATCATCACTAAAGACATTTGAAATCATTTTTACAATGCATTTTAAGGACTAAACATTATCCTGTATTCGTATTTAATTGCCATAATGTAGGATTTAGATTCCCAAATATTTTTATTTTTTCTTCATTCGAAGGGCATTTCATGTTTATGTTTCACTGGGCATATGGAAACATGCTTCTTCCACCAACAATATGCTATTACTATTGTTGACTGTTTGAGGTAAGTTTTGAATGGACACAAATCAAAAAAATGATAAATTTCTTTGCAAATTCTTACAAAACACAATCTGCCATCCAACACAAATATAAACCATTCTGTACTTCTGCACCCTCTCTTCATTCTGTCCAGCATCCCTATCCTACTCCTGCTCCTTCTCATTTGCCCAACATTCTCCCATCTATCACAGTTCTCAATATTCCATTAACAATCAATATACTCCACATCCATCTTCCCTGCCTCTTTTGGTTTTCTCTAAATACTCCACTCTCCTCCATCACCATACCTCGTATGTTTTCCTTTCTGCCCATTTCACAAATATCTAAGGGAATCTGTGTGTGGTTAAGAAGAACTCTCCTCCACAGCTTTGTGAGGCATAGTGAGTGAAAGGCAGGAGAGAACTTCATCAGTGACTTCAACAAGCTTGTAGATTCTGAGGGTTACCTGCCACAATATGTTTTTAATTGTGACGAGAAGGTTCTCTTCAGAAAGAAGATTACAAATTGAACCTATATTTGTGCACATAACAGTAGAAGAGAATGCATTGCCCAGCTACAAGGCAATGAAAGACTCTTACACTGCGATTTTGCATAAATCCAAACGGCGATTTGGAAATCAAACCCCTTCTTGTTCATCACTCAGAAACTCCCATTTGTATTGTACCCTGTGGACAAGTCATTGCTCTAATAAGGCAATGCATGTCATAAATTAATTTAACAATCATTCTGAGTCGGATTTTCAAACATTTTTGAGGCATCATTGAAAACAAGTATCTCTAAAGTTTTCCAATGAAAAGGAATTAGGTACAAATCATAAATAATTAACAATTTATTTAGATTCTTTTTGGCTATTACAAATTGAGTTTGCATTCCCAGTTGCTTCATTCTGTGATAGTATAAAAGGTGAATGTAATGATCCACAACCCGAAACAATATATCTACAATCTTTGAATAAACCTTGTAAACAATTTATTTTTTTAGTATGGAACAAATTGTCATATTTTACATTAATTTACATGAAAAAGTTTGTTTCAATAAATAAGTGTTTTGCTTTACAAGAAGGATTGCAGAGTGGATTATGTTTGTGTTATGAGTTTCCACTGTATGTTGAAAAGCAACATTGATAATGGACGTACTCCTCTTCCTAACACTGCCCATCCAACACTAAGACCTGAGTAATCTGAGGCATGAACAATCTATTCCAGTCTATTACTATTCTTTTTAATACATTCATAAATACTACTCAATTTACTCAGTGGAACACCTCAAAATCTATGAAATAAGCAAATCCATCCTTATTGTACTCTTATGTTCCTCTCTATTAATCACCTCATTTCTGCTAAAGTATAACAAATGCCTCTCCACTCCCTGAACCCAAACATCTTCTTCTGAGTAATCATTTACCCTATTCTATATCTTATTAATTATATTAAAGTTGAATGTAGTTTGAACGTACGTACAAAAGTGAAACTTTTTTATTTTAAAATTTAATATCCCTGTACAATGATGGACACTAATTTCCTTTGCTTTCAAACATTTATTTATTAAGTATTTAATCACTACTAAAATCTCAATTATTCCATCTTCACAAGTCACTACATGGGAACAACAACAGAGAGCCCTCCAGATTGAGATGGTGCAGTGGCTAACGCACAGTCTTCCCACTGAGAGGGCCCATGTTCAAATCCTAGAGGCGGCAGATATTTTTTAGTGGTATCCCTATTTGAGGCACCTTGTGGAGAGCAGAATAAATAAAAATTACCCAAAGCCGTACTCTTAGGGGCACTAGTTAGGGGACATGGGGGGTGCAAAGAATGAGGATAACAAAACTGCACACACTCTCTCACTCCAGTATTTGCAGTGCAAATTGACCGTTGCAAGTCACAAACACACACGCACTCAGGGTTTACGGGGGAACAACCCCTCGCCAGGGACCACACACTCAGACAAGGCAAACAAAACCACACGCACTCCTTCACTCCGGTATATGCATTGCAAATTGATTTTGACTTGATTTGCATTGCATAAGTATACCGGAGTGAAGGAGTGCATGTGTTTCTCTTTATTGTGGAGAGCACTTTGAGTGAGTACAATGCCCGTCGAATAGGACGTTGAACTGCAGACCCCTTGCGCCTTTCAACAAAAGTAGACTAATGCCGATGTTGAGTTTATCTCCTCCCCATTCCTTTTCCATCCATCCCTAATGCTGCAAATGACCCTAGCTGTTAGTTGCCTCCCCTAAAACTACTATTACTACTACATGACTTTGATATGAAATTTGTTTTTTGTAAGTGTTCAAATAATTATAATATATTGCTATTTGTAGTTATACAGGTATGTAGAAATTACATTCACCTTGGAAGAAGGGAGAATCCTCCGGGATGGAATTGCTCTCGCAACCACCCAGAGTAAGGAGCATAGCAATTTGTGTTGTGGATAAGTGTGAAGTTAAGTTTGAAAAATTGTGAATATGAAGTGAATAAGTCTGAAGCTAAGTTTATAAAAGTGAATTGCTAGGGTGCAGGTGAGAACAAATGGGAAATTTATTTGTGAATATGAAATTCATTGTTTTTTCCCAAAGTTGAAGAAATGGGGGAAAGCTGGGGAAGTAATCTATGTGTTCTCCCCCACCCATGCCTACTCCTTAAAAGTTTCTCGATTGAGTGCACTCTGTATGGTCAGATCCAGCAATGATCCTCCCTCAATTTCACATGGTTTGTCAAAAAAAATGTTGAATGATGCTTTTCTGCCAACATAGATGGCTGGAGTGGAGCAATTTGTGGTGGGATAGGTGGTGGAAGGTCTTGGGAAAGCAACATGACCTGCATCAGTTGTTTGTGAGCTGTTACAGTGTGCTGATCATGGCCAAAATCAGACAGACCCATGGACCCACATCACAAATTCACGATGCCACGTTCCATGGAGCAATATGGAGTTCAATTGGGGGTAGGGGTGGGTGAGAGAGGGGGGGAAAGAGAGGGTAGGAGGGAGGGGAAAGAGGTGGGGTTGTGATCGGTGTTGATAGGAAAGAGTAGTGTTAAGCATCAGAAAAGGTGATTAGTGGGGTTCCCAGTGGGGGGGGGGAGGAAAGGATGGTTAGGTCTTTCTGTGAAGGAAAGGAATTCTTCCAGGATGAGGGAGAGGTATTCAAACAATGGGTCGTTGACCAAATGAACCTTTTTCAAATTCTTTCTGATTTCCAGCTGTTCCCACTTGTCCATCTTCCTTCCTTTGTCCATTTGGTGTATCAGTCCAGAATGAAATCACTCCCATGATTTTCTTCCCACAGATGCTTGGCGAAGTGAGATTACGTTAGGTCCCAATTTCTAAAACAGCATTTATATTCCTCCGCTCGTGTTGTTAATGATCTCCCCATTTGGCCTATGTAGATAGTACTACCATTCCTTACAAGTTAACTTAGAAATGCTACTTTTATTTTGTTTTTCCATTTTGTTTTTTGTAGTATTCATGAATGATTTTAAGTTGTTTGCATTATAAAAAGCTTTCTGAATTTTTTCCCTAGGGAAGAGGTCGGTTATCTCTTGTGAAATCAATCCATAATAAGGGAGTCTACACCATTTGTAGTCTTTTACATCCACATTAACTGGTTTAAATAAAAGGTTGTTTGTTCTAAGGGAGCGTTTTCTGTGTAGTGTTTTTTCTATTCAAACTTCATTGTAGCATTTTTTCATTGCAATATCTTTTATTGTTATAAATCTTGAACATGGCCCACTAATCGCGTTTCCTGATGCTTGACACCCCTCTCCTCCTTCCCATCAATGTCGATCACAACCCCACCTCTTTTCCCTCCCTCCCCCTCTCTCACTCACCCCTTCACCCTCATGAATGGTATATAAATGGACTGCTACTTGACTAATTTGTACATGATGATGACACCTAAGCATTGAAACTAGTAGTACCAAAATAAAGAACAGTGGAAAAATAAATTGTGTTCTTCATTTAATGAACATGAACTTCCACAAAGTTGAGCCAGAAACCATCGAACACATTCTCCCAGGTTTTTGCTCTGTGCCTTTGTATGAGGGTGCAAACTTGGTTTACGAGAACCTGTTATTTTACATGGTCCAGGATGTGGTGTGTAGTTTTCCAGGCATGGTAGGGACAATTTCAGTCCCTGATAATTGTCAGGATGGATGGTGGTAGTGTGTCCGAAGAGAATGGTATGGTGATGGATTTTGGGAAATTTGCCAGAATGAGAAGAAAGCAGCATTGAGGACTTTTAGGGCATGGTCAATATCGGCTGTTGGTGGTAAAGGTAGAGAAGAAAGATGTGGAGCATGGTCTGCTGTCCCAAAGTCAAGTGTGATGGGGTTGGGTGCTACAGGCAGATTTGCTGATAGGACTATGTCAAGGATGTTGTCACCTGAGGGATTTTGGGTATGTTAGTGGGTTATTGAGCAAGGAACCGAGATAGTGAAGGGTGTGCTGAGGGAGAGATTTAAGAGAGTTTATCCCTTAGCAGTGGTGGTATTGCACCCCCGAGTCAGTGCTTGCTATTGAAGTCCCACGCCCCAACAATGGCAGGGGATGAGAAGATGGGGGCCAGGGCAGTACTATCCTTTTTAGGAAATTTTTGGACAAGGGAAAAGTAAGCCGACCAGAATTACATAGGGCCAGAGGCCGTCTGGACTACCACATAAACGGGTCATAGGCTTTTTGTGGCAGGCGGTGAGATTTGGGAGGTGCACAAGCATCTTTTGGCGAAAATTGCAATGGAGACGCCAAATTTGTAATCCCGATTGCAGCAAAAGATGTGGTAATTGGGGATGTGGAAGGGGATAGGGGGCTTAACGAAGGTTTCCTGTGGGAGGATGAGGTGTGGTTTATTTTCTAGGATAAGGTGTTAGAGTTCCTCTTTGTGGGAGCGGAGACCCCAGCAGGGTGCTTGGAAAATTCTTTCCAAGAATGCTTGGAAAAAAGTATCTGTAATTTTTCTCAAAGTAGCTCAATTAGTCGGCAACTTTATTTTTGACGTCAGTACTAAATAGGAAGCCGATGTTGTCGCGCTCTGAACTGCATTCTCGTCGTGATTCTGTTTCGGTGATGTGGCCGTTCTACATACCTGTACGTATCTGCCAAGATCAATGAAGCGGAACATGCGGCATCGTGTCGAAGAGAGAAAAAGTGAAGGACGTGATGCATTCTTTGAGAAGACGTTAGCGGAATTTAAGGACGAATACCTCTAAGACACATAGCGGCCGGCGGCATCGTGTAAGGCATCGGCAAGAAGGGGGACAATTACGATTTTGCGCCATCTTTCATTAATGGGAAACTCAAGGCGAGATCCCGAGGGCAAAATCCACATATCCGTCCGTAATATACACTTTGTTGTAGGAACAAATGCGATATTTCAATTTTGGAATGAAGGTGACATGGAAAACGACTTGTTTTGAGTGAGAAATCGCCAAAAAATCAACTTCGAAAAATGCTCCTGAGTTCCGGTGGATACAAGAACGAAATACCCCGGAGGAGTATTTCTGGAATTTATCATTTAATTCGGCAAATCAGGACCAGAAAGCTTCCGCCGTACATGAATTTATCTTTGAAACCCGAATTAAAATTAGAAAGATTAGGCATTGCTAATAAATTCCGGCGACATAACCTTGAATTACTTCCAAAACCGATAACTATATACGAGTGATAATGATGAAGTATAGAGGCGCGTATCTTCGGAGAATGCTCACTCGGAAGATCTTTCGATAACTCATTATAAGCATTGACAAGGTGCCTCGAGGGAGACTGAAACGAAACTGAAATAATTGTCACAATGTGTGAGTAGGCTGTACTTCGGTGAGTGGAATGAAGGTGAGGAGTATCTGCATTTTTGTGGTACCACTAGGGCGTGTAGCAGAGAGGTGATATTCCGCGTCGAGCATGCACCATGAAAATAACATTTTTTTAAAAAGAATAGAGTAACCGTTATATTACTTTATCGATCACTTTCCTTGAAGTGCTATCCACAATGAATTTCAGTCTTTCTAAATTCTAAATTTCCCAACGTTGGGATTTGAACCCGGTCCTTTGATTTTGGAAAGTAATAAAAACTCCAGCCAAAGAAAATATTCGACCACTTATGGTGGAGTGTAGCGTTAACATTGCAGTGGTTAGAAGTAATATGGAAATGAACTTTTTCCTTACTTCTTCACTCAGAGTTCCTATGATTATTTTTCATCCTTAGGAAAGTCCTTTGCTAATTCACTTCTTCGCGGATCACCTTAATGCTGTCAACATGCATGAGCTATTCTGATTGCCATAATTTATCAGTTACCTCCTACACTTTTGCTAAAAATATCTCTTTTTTGAGGATACCATTGTGCTAGTTTCCTTATGGTTTATTTCCACGACATAACGCGCTCACTTTCTCACACCCAATAATGATAGAAATTCTTTGGCTGACTGGTCACTTAAATATAAAACTTAACTCCACCTCGTACAATTGAAATGAGTAAAGAATGAGGAAATCCTTGAGATTCGTGATATAGTAAAGTGACTAGACGAACAAAACAAATTCAGAAAGAAAAAATGCTCACCTATCCCAAGAATGCGGCGCTTTCGCTGTGCCCTTGAATCAGCGCCTCGAGGATGCGGTGTGATTCGAATTTCCGCCCTTGGTTAATGAGTTACAAGTCAACGGGTCCACGGAAAGTAGAAAGGAAAGGATAATTAACTTCGATGGACTCCGGAAGAACTGATTTCTGGAATGGAGTAATACAATCATTCTCGCACTTAACGCTGAACTCTTATCATCTCGCATTCCAAAATAGCAATACCTATATATCTATACAATCATTACGAAACATTTTAGAAGTATCCGGGAATGCGACTCTTTTCCTCAGAAAACTTGTTTTTTTCCGGCGTAACTTTATGGAATGTGCATGATATATTGAAATGAAATTATTGACTTCGTAATTCCACACATTTTATTAAAAACACGATCCAAGTTTCGACGTTGAACGTCATCATCAGGTGGCCCTCATAGAAACAAAATTAGAATATTTGTCGCCTCTTACGACAGGCTAGGATACTGCGGGATCCCACTACCCACATGAGGGTAGGGGGATTGAGACCAGTAAAAGAGATGATAGAATCACCACGAAAGAGGAATTGAATGCTACCCAAGGATATCCCAGTGCACTATACGGTCCGACGGATGAGGCGCAGTTGACTCATCGCACCTCCGAGCGGGATTGGCATTGCTGCTTCACCTGTGCCTCAACCCTCCTCCCCTCCTCTCTGACCCTCCATCCAACCCAACCCTCCCCGTAATGTACAAGGAGCCATGCCCTTACGTAATAAACCCAAAGAAAACTAAGGAAATCTTCAGGTTCATACTGCCAACTGAGGAATAGTAGTCGCCAAAACATTTATTTTACAGAGTTCCTGATGAAATTTTACTTACAGCAATTTATCGCCAATTTAATTGGGACTTGCACATTATTTTCCGGGTCGAAAGCATTAGCATCATAATTGGCTCATTTATTTACATGAGTGTTACAACATATATTTGTATAGCCATGGACTAACATTGAGACTCAATTGTGGATTCACCAATGGTCACACGTTGGCTCGTTTAATGACGCGCGCGCATTTCTGGAGGAGCACGAAATTGCATGGTCGGCTGGTGGTCGTGGAGGCAGCTGTACATACACTCGGCATCCGAGCTTTCGGCGAGGAAGAGAGCGGTTAACTGCAGGACTCCAGTTCGCTCCAGTGCAAAGCCCTGCGAAGATGCGCGAAATGCGCACTTTCGGAATTGAAATGGGCTACTATTCCCTCCGCCTCCTTTTCCATCGTCCCACTTCGATTTCGCTCTCTCTTGTGCGAAGTCTCCCCCCTAACTCCCCCACCCTCCCCCGCCTTACCCCAAAATCCCTCTTACTTGCCGGCGGGCATTTGGTCTCGCCAGTTCGCTGTGAGAGCCGGGATGAGCTAGTCGATCGAAGCGGTTGGACTCATCGCTATCACGGAGTTCGTTCGCTAAGCCTCGAGGGCATATCGTCGAGGTACTATGGAGAAGACTAAGCGGTCGAAATCACGTGGCAGCTCTATATCATTGGTGAGTGGCGATTTCTTGCAAGTCCACCTGCAAACATACAGTGGTAGATTAGGCTCCTTTATAAACGTGTTCACTGTATCAAGTTTCTAATTGTCAGGTTTCGATTATCTGGATCTTGGCCCCTGGACACCTTTGCGCCTTTCGTTAAGAATGGAGTACTGCTGACGTCCGGTTTCTCCTTGGACTCATCCCCTAAAATTTCTAATATGGTCGATCCTCGGCAATGCTGAGGTTGCAATCACGACCGCGGTAGCTTTCAATTCCAAAAATTATTTCAACAAGAATCACTTTTGCAAATTGATTAATAATTGTCAATTTTACCTAGTTGCTTCGTATAAAATGAATTTTGACCAAATGTGATTAGAAAAATCAATTAAATCACTAAAGGTTACTCAACAGAGTGAAATTTTAACTCTTTCATTTTAGGTGAAACTATCAAAGACTCACCATACTGATGTATTAGTTTTGCAAAAATGCTCTGGTCCTTTCATATAAACATGCAATATTGGAAGAGGATATTGAGTTCAATATCAATAAATAATTATTTATACATTAAATACCAAGGTTTTAGGACTACAATTATAATAAACTGGTGCATGGAATATTAATGTTAATGATCTGTGTTCTGAGCTGCACACTTTGATGTACATTATTTGGTTCCTGCATAAGTCTCTAGAGGTATTAAAACTCATGTATCATTCTTTTTTTCCAGGGGAATCACATTGAATAATGTTCTTGGGATTATCTGTGTGCATGTTGTAAAAGTTATTTCCAACCATATAGACCCTTATTCAAAAAATTTTAATTTTCTTACCATTCCTTCTATGTAATATGTACTTGATATGTCTGTCTTAATCTTATGTAATAGCCATATATTTAGTGTAAATAGTAATATTCACTCATATTAAACTAGAAATCTTAACATCCACATTAGTCATCATAAATCAGCAATTCCCTATTAAACCCCAATGGTAATGTGTGTAATAATTTATTACACTATGCCAAACTCATTAAAAGTGAGTGATAAATTATGTGGCTTCAAATTGAAACTTGGGAATTTCCTAATGAAGTGTTATTTGATTGAATAACTTTTAAAATAACAAATAATTGTAATGCTTGTCTTTGCATATCCAGATTCTCCATCCCCGTTGGCTGTCTTATGGTGACGACAGTTTCGCTGCTCATCCTGCCTATTTATACAGGTTGAAGGTATTTTTTTAAGCCCTCTTGTCCAAGACTAAGAAATATTAATATTGACAATGGATATCCATTAAAGTGTGGGGAAAAGAACAATCCAATCACAGCACAGTGCTTGACTACCAGTCCTATATAAAGGTGACAGTACGTGATATATATGGTTTGTGGGCAATAAAATATTTGGGCACTGATTCCTTAGTTACTGTATGTCTAATTTCTTTGTTTCATTATTTTCTGTTTTTGAGGTAATTTGTGATTTCACCAGATGGTTAAAAGATTTCTGCCATGAACGATGTTCTTCTGGTAATGGAGACATTCTGGCCCTGATGTTTACTAGTGGTTTTCCCCCTGTGATATCTATTAGGTCACTTCTGTCAAAACTATGATGTTTACTGGGTATCAGGTTTTCCACCGCACAAGTTTAACATCCGTTTTCTATTTCATCCAAAGTACCAACTCTTTCCTTTCATCCTGCCTTTTAATCTAAAATGCCTTTAAATTTACTTTTAACTATTATTTTCTTAAATTCATAGACAGTGGTACAAAATGACCTTGGCTGTTGACATACCCTTAAAATATAAAACTAATGAACTTCCTTCCACCTCCCATGCCCAACATTCTCCCTTCTATAACACACATTGAATTTTTGTTTCCAGACAATATGCCCTGAAATTCCCTCGTTCTTGAAATTATTCCCAAAAAAAACCTCTTCCCCCCCACCTTCCATGCTGCAAAATCGTTTTAATTTCATTCCCATTTGATTTTTTTTTCATTTCCATACCATTTGATAAGCTTCCGATACATGCTTATCCACTGGCATTAGCAACTGTTTTTTGTGATATAACAACACAATTTGTTTAAATAAGTGCCACTTTCCTCTGTTAAAGGATATTAATCAAGTAATATGTTAAATTGATAACTGGCGACATATTTCCTTGTTTACCCTCATTGTTTTCCCTCCTCTCCTGCCTTGGACTCACCCAACACACACACTTCTCTACTGGCCTTATTCTCAAATGCCAATCTTCTCCATTCCTTAGTTTACATTTGGTCCCCTTTTTGGGATATAGAGCTGACTGACATGGGCAGGTGAGGAGGGTGAAAGGGGAGGCTAAAGCAGTGGTTGGAGCTCCTTCAGAAAAAACCATGAATCCATCAATAAGTTGGTAGAAACATGTTATGAAGTTAATTATTTGCCCAGGTGATTTTCCATTAAATAAACATATTTGATACAGTAAACTATACAAGTTGTTCCATGTTCCATTGTACCTCATCTCCCTTTTCTTGAAAGAAAAGATTCCATTTTTATTTTAACTTAATCTTATAATTTCCACATTCAGATGACAATATTTAAATATCTTTTAAAATCTTTGAAATATGAATGCCTTAAAAAATTCATTTGGTCAACATGCACAAACATACTAATGCATTTGAGATTCAAATTTCTTACATGGTATTTATGAGTGATGACCGGCAGGTATTCATTTCAGAAAGCTATTCTTAACCATTGTTTATCGAAGACAGTCATTTAAAGGTGTTCTGCCCATTCAATTTAGGCAAATGAATAAAATTTTGAATCAAGTAAAGTAGCAGCAGTTGTTAATCAAAGAATTTCCATTAAATTGTCATGGATGAATTGCATATTTCACCAAAATACCATTTATATGATATTCGTTTCAATTTTAATTAAAGCTTAATATCTCAAATATTTCAGTGGGGTTATACATATAGATTTCAAGTACAAGTTAAATGTTTTTGCTTATAACATCCCAAAAGATAGTTTAAAAAAATCACATTAACTTAAAATTCATAATCCTATTTAAATTGTTTTCCCTCAAGTCTTCCTTTGGAAGCTTATGCTAGATGAGAAGAGGAGCATCCATGTTGATCAGGAAGCCTTCTCATCGAAGGAAATAAGGAACTAAGGTGTATATTTCCTGATGAGTGCCAAGTTGGACATTGCCGTCAGCATCTAAAGTGCACTTCACCTAGGTGTCAGCCTCGAATGAGGCCTCTGAATAAACTGCAACTCCTCCACCTATAACTTTGCTGATAGTGGCTATGAGGGTATTTCAGTAAGTCCCGGCATACTTGTGTACTAGTTTTGCAAAAAGACAATGGACCTTGCATTTAATCGTGCGATATTGCAAGAGGATATCAATTTCAATCTCAACAAGAAATAATTATTTATACATTCAATACCAAGGATTTAGGACTAAAATTATAATAAACTGGTGCATGGAAATTGATGTTCTCTTGTGTTCTGAACTGCACACTTTGATGTACATTATATGGTTCCTGAATAAGTCTCTAGATGTATTTAAACTCATGAATCAGTCTACTTTCTTCTCCAGGGGAATCAAATGGAATGGTGTTCAGGGGATCATCTGCATGCATGTTGTACAAAGTTATCTTCAACCATATAGGCCCTTGATAAAAAAAATTTTCTCCATCCCCGTTGGTTGTCTTTCGGTGACATATTCGCTGGCCCTACCCCTTCGGGTCAAAGGTATTTTTTGAAGCTTTCTTTTCCAAGACCAAAACATCTCAGCATGGACAATGGATATCCATTAAACAGTATGTGGAAAAGGACTATCCAATCAGAGAGCAATACTTGACTACAAGCCCTATATAAAAACTCATCACCAAAAGACAACCAATGCGGGTGGAGGACTGCGAATGCAAAGACAAGCAATTCAACGCCATGGAAACCCTCACACAAAGTAATTGTAATGCATAGTTTTTATTACATACTTTAATATGCGCTCTTTTTTTAAGCAAGTTCATAATACTGAAATGTATTTTTTAAATTCTTTGTTTGAAGACTCAAATACGTACAGGGTATGCATGGTCTGTGGACAATAAAAATTTTATTTGGGCACCCATTGCTTTAGTTATCATATGTGCAATTTCTTTATTTCATTCTTTTCTATTTTTGAGGTAATGATTTCACCAGATTGTTAAAAAATTTCTCCCGTGAATGATGTTCTTCGGTGATGGAGACATTTGGGTTTGTTTACCAGTGGTTTTCCTCTTGTGATATCCATTAGGTCACTTCTGTCAAAACTGTGATGTTTACTGGGTGTCTGATATTCCACCAGACAAGTTTAGCACCTACTTTCAGTATTATCCAAAGTATCAACTGATTCCCTTCATTCTGCCTTTTTTCTAAGATCACTTTAAATTCACTTGTAAGCATTATTTTCTTAAATTAGTCTACAATGGGGCAAAATGACTTTAGTTGTTGATGCACCCTTTTAAAATATAGCTTACTTAATTCCTTCTACCTCACATACCCAGCATTCTCCCATCTATCACACACATTGAATTTTTATTTCCAGTCAATATACGCTATCAAAATTCCTACTTTCTTCAAATTATTCCCGAAAAACTTCTCCCCCCTCCACTGCCATGCTGGAAACTTGTTTTAAATTCTTTCCTATTTATATATTTCCCCATCTCCATGCCATTTCATAAGCTTCTGATAAAAATTGTCCACTGGCATTAGCAATTGTTTTAAGTGATGATATGACAACCATTTGTTTAAATAAGTGCTATTTTCTTCTGTTAAATGATATTAAGCAAGGCAGATGTTAAAATTGGGGATATATTTCCTCGTTTACCCTCACTGTTTTCCCACCTCTCCTGCCGTGGACTCATCCAACACACACACTCCTCTACTTTCATTCTGCCCTTATTCTCACATCCATCATATCTTCTCCATTCCTTGGTTCATATTTGGACACCTTTTTTGGATATAGAGCTCTCATGGGCAGGTGAGGAGGGTGGAAGGGGAAGCTAAGCAGCACTGAGAATCCATAAATAAGTCTGTAAAAACATGTTATGAACTTAATTATTAGCCCAAGTGATTTTCCAATAAGTAAACCTATTAAATTATGAAAAATATCAATGTTTCATTGTACCTCATCTCCCATTTCCTGAAAGAAAAGATTCCATTATTATTTTAACTTAATCTTATAATTTCCACATTCAGATGACAATATTGAAATATATTTTGAAATCATTAAAATATGAATACCTTTAAAAAATTCATTTGATCAACATGCACAAACATATTAATGCATTTTAGATTCAAATTTCCCACATGGTATTCATGAGTGATGACTGGCAGGTATTCATATCAGGAAGCTATTCTCAACCATTGTTTATCGAAGACCTAGTCATTTAAAGATGTTCTACCCATTCAATTTAGGTGAATGAACAAAATTTTGAATCAAGTGAAGTAGAAGCAGTTAATCAAATAATTGCCAATAAATTGTCATGGATGAATTGCAACCATTTCACTAAAATACGGTTTGTAGGAAATTCAATTACATTTTAATTAAAGCTATAATCTCTGATATTTCAATGTCGTTATATGTATGGATTTCAAGTGAAAGTTTTTTTTAATTTTGAAAGTGGAACTGGAATCCTTAAAACATCCTAAAAGCGGTTTAAAAAACCTAGCTTACTTAAAATTCATCATATTTCAATTGTTTTCCCTCAGGACTTCCATTGGATATCTATGCTAGGTGAGAAGAGGAGCATGCATTGGAATCAAGGTTGATCAGCTCGCTCTCACCAAACGAGATGCGGAGGTGTAAATTCCTCGCTGGTGCCAAGTTGGACAGTGCTGTCAGCATCTAAAGGAGTGCACTTCATGTGGGTGTCAGCCTTAAACGAGGCCTCTGAATAGACTGTAACTCCTCCGCCACTGACTTTGTGGATAGTGGCTATGAGGGTGTTTCAGTAAAACGTTTTGGTTAAAAAAGGATATTTGGAATACTGATGGAATTTCTAATGCATTTATTTCAGTACATGTATCTATAAATAATAAAGATGAAAAAAACTATAATAAATGTCTATTTTTGAATTATTCTCTTTGTGTAACTTCTGAATGACTAATTTTATCTTAATATGTTGCTTAATAAATGAGAAGAGGAATTACTCTACAAAATAAGATCTTTTTTCTGTGAGTAATACTTAATGAAAACGTTGATTTGAATTGTTACCTAAAGTACAGATAAATGTAAATGCACATATTTCAATAATATCCAAAAAATGTCAAATCTAAAGATATTTACACTCTGCCATACATCGGGCAATGACGGTTAATCAATTCGTTATGAATTAAAACAATTGGAATGGAATGCCGGTTATTCCTGCAAATAACTATTCGAAACAAACTCTTACCAATTTGATTTATTAAATGTCAAAAAACCGCGAAAAGGGCGTTATTTCAATTAATTATCAGCATGAAATAGTTAAGTAGTATTTTAAAGATGAGTTAATCCGTACGCCGGTAGCCTAAAATGTTGTAAATTATTATAAAGTAATTTTATCCTATCCTGCATAGCAACATTGTGTGCAATCTGAGCCATTGTTCTTTGGTTTTTAAAATGTAATTCGTGATTACAATAAACACATGAGTTACATTTGCTCGTGCCGGGTAAAAAATTACGTCATCCACCAAACTGAACGAAGTCCAAAAATTAGAGTTAAATGACCTATCACATGCGAAAAAGCATGGTATCATGTCCAAGAATCAGCTCACGCTTAAAAAATGAGTGGCTCCATCGACGGCCAACCGCTCACGAGCCGTCTCGGCGTATCGTGAGGCCCAAAGTGAGGTGCCTTAAGCCTCCCCGAGAAAATATGTTCAAGTCCCGAGTCCACCCAGCGAAAAATATTCTAAGTCCAGAGCCCCTCGCCAGGCGAGAGAGGCGTCGAGGCAGGCAGATGCCTTGGATTCGTCGGGTGAGGGCCTTGCCGAGCTCATCGGGTTGATTTTGAGCAAAAATCGGCAAAGTCCGTAGTTTTGCAAGACAAATGGAAGTTCCGAACCAATTCTTCACAAGTAACCCGGTAGCCCGGGGGATAAGAGGAGGATTGCGGAGTCGAGACTAGGTATAGCGTATGTTACATCGATTCTCTTTTGCGGCCGAAGATTTTTTTTTGCAAAATATTTTCGACTCGCTAATATGCAAAATATTGTCGCCAGAGATTTTGACAGTAGGTTCAGAATGCCGCGGGAGATCAGGAAAACAATTAAATATTGAATATTTTTGTGAGGAGAGCCGTCATTTTTTCCGGCGGCCCGCCGCCCGGCCGGAAAAAATGACGGCCCTCCTCACAAAAATATTCAATATTTAAATGTTATCCTGATCTCCCGCGGCATCCTGAACCGACCGTCAAAATCTCTGGTGACACTTTACTGCACATTATTGAACAAAAAATTAATTAACGGATTGGTTGAGGATTTAGCCAATAGATGGCGCATGCCTTCACTAGTTGATTACACCTAAAATACAAGCACATCCTAATACATTCTTTTCCCACTAGAGGCGCTAACGTGTGATTTCGAAATTCAATTTTTACCTGACCAAACAAAATGCATTGTTTATAAAATATTTGGCATAATGGGATTCGTTCGAGCATGGTGCACGGACAATGTAAAATATGACGCACCCTACCGATTACTTCCAGAAAATTCTTAAAATTTGTGCTGGATAATCATAATAGATTTCAATATTAGTAAGGTAATATTTAAATATTAGCAAGTTGAATAATAGAATGCTCAAGCTAAAAATGGGGACGGCAACCCTAATTGGTTGCAGTATCATTTCCAGCAACTTTCGTTTTAATATCAATGAAATCGGTCAGTTGTGAAGCTTAGAAGAGTTTGATCCAAAAAACTTAATTATTAGTTAATAATAGTAATTTCCGAAAATTCCCCAAGAACTATGACAACACGGTTTCTTGGTTCCAGTCGATCTATGGAATTTTATCCACTGCACTGGCTGCAACTTACACGTGCTCTTTATTACTGCAGTCACAGTAATTAACCTTTTATTTACACAAGAATCATTAATGCAAGAATATATTCAAAACCTTTATTAATTTCAAAATTATTTAATACAAAAGTGTCAACTAAATAAGTTCATTCCTTCTAAAACAATGCAACAAAAAACTTTCTGAAAACTCCTTGGGTTTGA